>JAOTOL010001540.1:752500-1350000 GCA_034440575.1 Imbricaverruca yamaguchii
CAGGCGAAACATATATATTGACCTTGTTGATAAGACTTTGAAGAGCAAACGTAATATCGTCTAGTGCAGATAACACATCGAATACCTTACATACAGGTGTTCATGAAAAGCTTTTTATTCCCTTTAACCAATGGCCACTTAACATTTTACATCATTGTTGTGTCATCTTGCGGTAACATCTGGTACTACGGCGTCATTGATGATGGTGGACATTAAGGTGTACCATTTTTGGGACTTCTTTTAGTTAGGCAACACCAATCAAAGGCATGATGCCTTTGCATGATAGCATACAAAATCCAAAGTTGTAGATTTTTTTATATTAATGTTTCGTCAATTGCACCAAGGTTTTGTTTTAACATATTTGGCCGCATTTAAAACATAGGGTTTGCGCTATTAGAGGTTGTGCGCTCTCGGGGTCTGGATTTCGGTCACATTAACACATTTTAATCCACCAGAAGTGGTGTGTTCTGAGTTTAAGTGGAGATGGGAATGTCGGACACCGGTTAGGGGGTGGGCTTAACATATTTGGCAGCCATTAAAACATAGGTTTTTCACCATTAGTGGCCGTGCGCTCTCGGAGTCTGGATTTCGGTCACACTAACACCTCATAATCCTCCAGAAGCAGTGTCTTCTGAGTTTAAGTGGGAGTGGGAGCGTCGGACACCGGTTAGGGGGTAGGGTGGGATGGGTGGTTGATACTCCTTTGCTCCCAATCTCAGCAACCTCAGCATTCATTTACATATTCTGTTCCAACAGCGATAGAGAAAACGGTGTAACATTAATATTGTGCTTGAAGAACATATCTGTGGAAACCTGAATATTTTTTTCCCAACTGCAGAGGTATCCAGGCAAACGATGCACGTGTTTATTGAAAGAAATTGCACGTGCGCTCCTAGGTACTGGGCTATACCTTGGGTTTGGGCAAGGCCTATCTAGCCAGGTTGGACAATAACGCCAGCTGACTAACCTCCGAAGTAGCCCGAAGCGTAAACAACAATGACCTTGAAAAACTCCCATTGCCCAACTCCATGTATTGGCAATCCTGGGATTTTTTTTGTGAATCTGAAAAAATTACAGGTTATTGGCACCTGGGTACCACGCAGCGTCCCGATAACAACCCTTTACGGCTTACGTTCACGGCTCTTCCTCCATGAACCACCCAACTGACTCACAGTTACACTAAGCGTTCGACATAAGCTACTCTTGCTATCTTCACAAGAATGCTGCACTCTAATTGGTCAGTTTGGCGCTCGTAGATGTAAACGAATTGATATCGATCATAATCGCCTAGAGCGTCACATATGTAGCCAAATCCCACGCCAGCAGCTGATTGCTATTGTCCAGGGCTGGGGTTTGGGTAAGACGAGATATTTGGCCGGACGCCCGTCCAGTGTAACGCTTTGTTTTGCCATGGAATCTGCAGAAGGTGAAGCCATGAGGGAGAACAGGGGGAAGCCTCAGGGCAGAGGTAGAAGCCTAGAAGTTGCCCCAGATAAGTTCTTCAAAAACAATATTAATGTTACACCGTTTTGTCTATCACTGTCTGAACAAAATATGTAAAAGAAGGCTGAGGTTGCTGAGATTTGGGGGCAAAGGAGTATCAACCCCCCACCCCACCCACTAACTGGTGTCCGATGCTCCCACCTCCACTTAAACTCAGAATACACCGCTTCTGGAGGATTGTAATGTGTTAATGTGACCGAAGTCCAGACTCCGAGGGCGCACGACCACTAATTGTCCAAAACCTATGTTTCAATGGCTGCCAAATGTTAACCCCGCCCCTAACCGGTGTCCGACGCTCCCGCCCCTGCTTAAACTCAGAAGAAACCACTTCTGGAGTATTATAATGTGTTAATGTGACCGAAATGCAGACTCCGAGAGCGCATGACCTCTACTAGTGCAAACCCTATGTTTTAAATGCGGCCAAATGTTAAAACAAAACCTTGGTACAATCGGCCAAATATTAATATAAATATCTACAACTTTGGATTTTGAATGTTCTCATGGAAAGGCATCATGCACTTGATTGGTGTTGCCCGACTCGAAAAAGTTCAAAAAATGGTACGCCTTAGTGGACATTGCATTGTGCCATCTTGTGGTAACGTCTGGTACTATGGCATCGCCGTCACTTGTAATGCAAGTGACGATGATGGACATTGCATTGTTGCACCATCTTATGGTAGCATCTGGTACTATGGCCTGATAATGTAATGTCATTGACGATGATTGGCATTACAATGATCAGCCATCTTATGGCAGCATCTGGTACTACGGCGCAACGAGATAGTGTCAGTGACGATTATGGGAATTACGTTACAGTTGTGGTCTTGCATCTGAGCTCAAAGAGAAAGCAAGTTTTGATACTGGCTACCACCTATTTACTGATTCATTTGTTTTCTTGGTTGCCATGCTATATCCAAGTGCACGAAATGTTAGTGTTGCTTGCTTATTGTTTGCTTCCGGATTTAAAAAAGTGTGCATCCGGGTATAATCTGATTATCTCACCTGAAATTGTGTTTTTTTTTAAAGAATAGGAAAATATGTAGGAAATAGTTTGTCACCTTTACATGGGCACCACCGGCGTCTTTACCTACCCGAAGGGAATTCGAGGACAACCTTTGTACTAAATTATGGTAATGAATTGTCCCGCGAGGAAAAGAATAGCTGATAGTGTGAGCTAAAGTGTTTTGCACCATCAACTCCCTTCACTCACTAGAAACTTAAAGCAGTGAGGTTGCATTGCAAGGGCATGAAACAATACTCTTGTTTAAATAGCTGAACTAATAAATACTTTTGGCGCCTTCCGGACAGTGATATTTGCTCACTTGGTCAGGCAAGTCGCGGCGCAGTTCACGCTGTGGCGGTGTCGAATAGTCCCGCACCAGTTCGGCCAAGGCGATCAGCAGGGCAACAGCGCCAGCATTGCTTCCAGTGATGCGACCGTGTGATAGTCGCAAGCCGAGCCGCAGCAATGCCGGGTGTACACTGTCGGCCGGGGGTCGGTAACAGATGCACATTATACACTGTCGACCAGGTAGGTCACGGATGCACATTATACACTGTCGGTCGAGGGTAGGTCACCAGTGTACATTATGCACTCGTCTATGTGTAACATACAAAAGCATAATAGTAATATATAATGTATACTGTAGTCTCCATACCTGAAGGTCTTCATCGTGTGAAAAGCCATCAACGATGTCAGCATCACTAACACCTCTTACATTGAAACAGTTGATTACTCTCTTGGGTTTTTTTTTTGCTGTGTGTGATTTACAGTCATGTGTATTTCCACGATCGCTCTGCCCAGGCCCGGGTGTCTCAGGCCAGGTCCCATTCGTGCCGTTTCCCATCGTGAACATTGCGCCGGCCGAGGGTGAGCGCAGTGGCGCAAAACAAGAGCACACTCAGTTGCCCCGCCGACTGACAGCCAAACTGAGCTCTTCATTAATATCGTTCAAGATTTATTGCTTCTGCACAAAATGCACCAGGCACGACTTGACCAACTGCAAGTGCGAACAAATGATATGCATGCCAAAATAGAAGAGTTTGCGGAAGACTGCAATGTCAGCTAGATATTTCGCCATGTATTTGCAACATGCTCACCCTTGTGGGAAACGATTGTCCCAGAACAGAAACAACATTTCAATGATGACAACAACTGACACTTTGTGATGCCTGGCTAAATGTGACTTTACAAGAGTTAAGAAACAAATAGAAATAAACCCGGAAAGTCTTCCAAAGCACACAGCATACAACTCAGGACGACAAAAACTCCAGCCTCGAAAGCCATAACCAAGTATAATTAAACAGCCAGCCAGGGCTAACGAGTCCCGTTTTAAGCGAGAAACACCATTACGTACAAAATGGCATCGCTGTACCGATACAGGTATCGGTGGCATAGCGATGCTATGTTGACGCCTACAGCTCTGTAGGCATCAATACTCACCTGTGTTTGGCCATGAGAGCGTCGGCAGCGTTGGCGTCGAAGGGCGGTAGATGGGAGAACATCTGTACGCCCTTTTTCGGTGCGATGGGCAATGCAGACTTGCTGGACTTGCTGTTCGATTTATGAACGTTCTTTACCACAAAAAAAACACCAATGTTAGAATGGAGTCATGGTAGTCTGACAAGCAAGGACAAGACAACAGCTGATCATCAGTGATCATCAGCAGGGTGTAATTATGGTGTGGAGCCACTAATTGTGCAGTTTAATGGCACTTCGCATGTTTTATTCATTGCTTATCCCATAAGGGTCTATGACTAGATTGGAACTGAAGTTGACTGACTGCAACTTGAAAGGACTATCAGTGTGCATAGATGTAAAATGCAGAACGTACATGTACCATAGGTGCCAACTCATTATTATGGTATGAGCCTCAAAAGTGCTCATGGCACCCAATGGACATCCACCAATTATTCAAAGACTGAATGAGTTTGGAATTGACATTTAATTATTACAGAAAAACTGTGCACCGCATGAACATGCGAGCGAACCACCAAGCACACGATGTGGCAATGCACCTGCACCTGTTCCAGCAGTGGTGAAGGACGATTGTTGACGTCACATTTGGCCGTCTTCTGCTGACCGGCCATCTTGCCTGAGGCTGCATCTAAGGCGGCGGCCGCTTTCGCAGCCCGCTGCGCATCCTGTATGTGAACACACACAATCAGTTGCACACAGTTGTAATGGCAAAGCACTGTGGTGCACGTGCACTATTACAGCATTCACTAGTTACCACCAACATGCAACTTTGTAATGCAGTTGACCTTAGACCTCATACATATTTAACTGTATGGCACTATTATGCAAGGAATTTGTCCATACACATCAATACATGATACATTATGCTACAGAAAAAGAAAACAGCAAGTAGGCCAACACAGTAAAAGCAATTAATGAGGAAACAGTCCCCTCCCCAAAGAAGAACTTACATAAGCTTTGACAATCTCCTCAATCCTCTATACAAACTGAGCCACCTGAGGAGTGGATATATCAAATTGTGCTGCTTTTGGCCAAATGGCAGGGTTTCCATCCCAGTGCTGCAATGACAAATTCAATACCTGGCAGTAGGTAAATATCATATATATAATATCTATGACACATTAACAAACCCATGCTTGCAATTGTGGCAACTGTCCGTAGTCCATGACATTTAACAGTGTCTTTTGCATGGATTTAAAATGTGACCTGTCCATCCAGGTGTTAAAATGGAGCACCAATGGCTATCCAAAAAGCTGTGATCACTCTCCGCAGAGACCATGGTCAATAAGACAAACAATAGACGATGACCATGAAAAGTGCGGGCAACCCAGATGAAGGAGTCCTGCGACGTTTGTTCAGCAGATAAACATAGCAAGTGTGATGCCTACCAGGCTTCATGAGAACAGTCTAAAACTGGCTCCCAGCTATGTGAACATTAACTCACATACTCTACCCAATATCAGCCCTGCAGCGTACCTGCTTAGCACGCCGTTCTGCTTTCAGGTCAGCCTTTGATTTTTCTAGCGGTACTGCGGTCGAAGTTCTAGGCCGACCAGAGGACGGTGCCGACCCAGCTGACTGCGGTGGCAGGCCAGAGGACGGCGCCGACCCAGCTGACTGCGGTGTCAGGCCAGAGGACGGCGCCGACCCAGCTGACTGCGGTGGCAGGCCAGAGGACGGCGCCGACCCAGCTGACTGCGGTGGGTGCTTTTGCTGTCGTTTGAGTTGGTCGTCGGATGGCTCGCGGACACAGTTGTCGCCAGTCGCTGCGGGACTTGCCTTCCCCTGTTGCTGGTGGAGAGACCACCACATCACTCAGATTCACCACACCACCTTTGCACAAAACAAACCAATTTGAGTGGACAGCAACAGAAGAGCAGCCACATAGTCAGTGATGGCACAACTCAATGCTAGCTAGCCAAACACACAGAACCCAAATAAGAACCCAACATCATCCTACCTTTGTATGGCTCATCCTGGTCGCCTTGGCTAGCTTCGCAGCTTCTGCCTTGGCCTTCCGCTCTGCCTTGATCTCCTCTTTGGTCTTAGTCTGGGCGGCCTGGGCGTCCGGGTGGAGTTTGGGTTCAAGTTCAGCGGCCACTTGCCGATATTTGGGCTCTCTGTTGGTCGGACGAGGTTCGGCTTCAGCAGTCACTGACCGTGGCTTAGGCTCGGCAGTGACCAATTTGTTGATGGCCGATGGCATGCCTGTGGTCCTGGGTTGTGGGTCGGCCATCAGACCACCACGCAACTCGCCTAGTACTGACTGCAGCGAGTGGATTGAGCGTAGCACCTCCTCAGTAGAGCTAACCACAGGGCTTAGTTGATGTCCGCCCAACTGGCTGCCAGCGGTGGTAGCATGGGTCACAACTTCACAGGTCATATGTACAGCCACAGTTGAGCTCACTGGCGTGCAGGCCGAGCTCTGAGCATGGTGATGCTCTGGTGATGCCAGTGAAGGGACCCCAACTGCAGGTGTGACAGCGAGTTTTGGGATGTCGACACCGGCCGACTTAGTTGCACCCGATTCGGCCAGTTGCGCCAGGCGGGAGGCAGCTTTCCGCCTTCGTCTTTTAGCACTGCCCGACTTGGACTTGCTGGTGGTACTCAGTGTCACAGACTGTCCCATAGTCAGGTCAGACATCTCCAATGAAGCACCGCTCCTGGTGCTGGCCGACTCTGCAGTTACCTGACCATGATTGGCCTGTGATGTGTCTGCAGCAAAGTTTAATCCTGCTGGATGAGCTACATTTTTTGCCCATTCACTGTGTGGCTGGACACCAATTGGCATGTTGTTTTTGGGTTATCTGTGTGCTTCACTTGAAGTGAGATCACCAGCAGTCACCACAGCAGTCACTAGCAAATGTTCCACTTGTGCTGCATGTAACGTCTCAGCAGAGCCTTGTGCTTTGGGGTGAATGTGTGTCACCACTTCTGCCACATCACCAGCAGTGTCTGTCAAACCATCATCATTAGTGACATGATGGTGGCACCACAGCTGCTTCTTGTGTAAACTTAAAAACAAACACTTGTTCAGTCTGAAGACAGCATCACTGCCAGCAATGTGATACAAATGATACACATGACAGCGAGTGCCACAACCACTGTCATCAATATCTGCAAATCAAGACTTATTACATAAATTGTGTGAGCATATCCATAACAGGTAGTTAAGCTTGTTGCTGAAGCTTTTTCCTTGTTATACTCCTGATCTTGTAGGGGGGACTTCTATCCTTTAAAAGCAGGTTAGGCTATGTTGGGCTAGGATAGGTTAGGTTTTTTTAAAATATGAAATTTGAAGGAAAAAAGCTTCAAGCTAAATTTTCCTAGCATATATTTATCCCCTATATGGGTGGCTAGATGGCAAATTTCTGCTTTCAGGTGTGGTTAACATGATGCAACCACTCATTTCCTCTGCAAATGCATATCTTTCAATTGTCAGACAAAATAACACCAAATGTGCTTAAAGTTCAACAAAAAGCATGACTAAAAGGAAGAAAAAGGGTAACATGGCCTAACTTAATCTTCCATGTATGGAAACAAAAATATTGTTCAATGGGAAATTTGCAGGAAATTTCTGATAAAAGGTGTTTTGTAATTTTCCCCATTTTTTTCCATAACAAGATGTTTATGAATGTGATTCAGAAAATGGAACCACTCGTTATCACTGCTCATGCTTACTTTTCAATTTGAATGATTCTTGTTGTCACATAGTACAACATGATGATGTCATAGGTATGGCACTGATGCTTTGATTGGCTAATACTACAAATGGTTCACATACCTTAATGAGATGGTCAAAGTATCCTAACTTAACTTAGCCTAGCCTAATATAATAAATTATACTCTAATCTAAAGTAATATAACCTAACACAAACTATTATATTATAATATAGAAACAACTGTACTGTGTAATGTGACCTTATCCAAAAATCACAACCTCATAGGTACAGCCTATGCAGTTTCCTTCAGTGTTCTTGTCAAATTATAGTGGTACATCATTTGTGTGATAAAGGGGTAGCAACAAAACATTTTTGATGTGAAGGAGTGTTGAATCATCTGAGTGGATTGTTGAATGTTCCTTTCATCACATTTTAAAAGTGCCAGGTGGGGGATGGATAAAATACCTTTTTTAAACAGCAATGCAGCATGAATTGCTCTTTATATACATTATGAGGTGTCTAAAATGTATCTGACCTTTGGCTGGAAAAAATACATTACTACCTGATGGGATTGGGACCCTAATCCCCTTCAAAGTAGGCCCCTTGCTCTTGCACACATGTAGCCCACCAATCCTTCCACTGCTGAAAACACTTCTGAAAGGCTGGAATGGTGTTCATCTCCACCATCACATTTTGCATTATCTCTTCTCTACTGTCAAAACGGGATCCTTTCGGTGGCATCTTCAATTTAGGAAACAACCAGAAGTTGCAAGGAGCAATGTCTGGAGAGTAGGGAGCAGGGTGGGAATTAAGGCACTTCTTAAGAGACTTCATCTCTTAAAACATTTTTGCACTCTGGATTCATACTGGATATAATGCGCTCCACATGTACTCTGACACAAACATGAAGAAGGAACAAAAATACCACTAAAAATTTAATACAAGATTGAAGAAAATATCCACCAAACATGTTATTCTACTTACAGCTACCAAATAACTATACACTTTTCATACCATCAAACACACAAACAGCAACCAAACACACACCACACGAAACCACAACCAGCGGAAATGCTGACGACAACAAGCTGACAACGTGCCAAACTTTGTGCCTGCGCACTGAATATAGTGGCCTCCGGTTGCTACAGATTCGGCTGGTGCATCTCCAGAAACCTGCTTTGGAGCCACTCTATAGTGGGAAAAACTGACTGTTTTAAGAGACGCTTCCAGAGTGCAGTGGAGGCCACCGATCGGAATTTGCTGCATTTACATTTTCTGTTACTAAAACTGTTTTCAACCAATCAATGCAAGATATTTTTTAAATGACGTCATAACCATTAGCAACTTTGAACATGTGTTTTGAACACTTAACAGTGCCATGCTGCAAACACAAGACCTTGACTGATCCTTTCTGCACCTGTTGATTCAGACTGCATGTGAGGTAGTGGTGTTGGGTCCGTATTGTGCAGGGAATTGGCTGAGTATGTAGGTAGGTGTGCACTCTGAGCTGAGGGTTAAGTGTGAATTATTTGTGTTTTTCATTTTGCCTAGCATTGTGCTGAGACCAACAGTGACAGGAAGGCACATTGCTCCTGTGAGTTATGAGACAAAGCTGTGCCGATCACAACTCCCTGTCTTGTGGTGCCATCCATTGCTCACTTCTTTGTTTATATGCTTTGATGTGACCAAAAATTATGTGTATTACTTATGCATATCACATAGACACTGACTAGGTACATATGCTTTTCTCATCGGTTACCAGCAAATAGATTCCATGCATGAAAAATAATAAGTGCATGAAAATGTACTCCGGAAGAAATCTGTTTGCACTCAGACTCAAAACCCAGAAATCAAGTTTCCACCCTGGTAGGGAGGTTGGTTAATTACTGGAATTCCATGTTTGGACAAGACATTTTGGATCAGGTGTGATGAATGAGCTGGAGCATTGTTATGATGCAACTGCCAGTTTTTCACTGGCCAGAGGTCTCGTGTTTTGTGCCAAACTGCATCACGGAGTTGTTTGAGAACTTGCTGATAGTATTCTTTTGTCACTGTTTGTCCTTCTGGTGCATATTCATGATGCACAATTCCATAGATATAAAAACACAGTTAGCATCACCTTGGCTTTGCTTCCTACCTGTCATGCTTTTTTGGCCTAGGGGATGCCGGATGCTTCCATTGTGACGACTGTGCTTTTGTTTCTGGGTCATACACGTACACCCATGACGAGGGTGGGAATTAAGGCACTTCTTAAGAGATTTGATCTCTTAAAACATTTCTGCACTCCAGATTCATACTAGATAAAATGTATTCCACATGTAATTTGACCCAAGCATGCAGAAGGAACAAAAATACCACCAAAAGAACTAATGCAAGATTGAATAAAACATCCACCAAACATCTCATTCTACTTATGATTACCAAATAAACTAGCTACTTTGTACCATCAAGCACACAGACAACACCCAAACAAACACCACACCACACCACAACCAGTGGAAATGCTGATGACAATGTGCCAAATATTGTGCCTGCACACTAAACAGTGGTCTCCAGTTGCTACAAATTCTGCTGATGCATCTCCAGAAACCTGCTTTCAAGCCACCCTAGTGGGAAAAACTGACCATTTAAAGAGACAACTTCCTGTGTCCCAGAGGCTGCTAATCAGAATTTGCTTTGTTAGTATTTTCTGTTCTGAAAACTGTCTTTCAACGAATCAATGCAAGGTATTTTTTAATGACATCATAACCTTTAGCAATTTTGAACACATGTTTAGCAGCACCATACTGCAAACACAAGACCTTGACTGACCCTTCACTTTGGCACGGCCATCGCTTCCAACTGTCGCATGTGAGGTAGTGGAGTCCGGTCCATATCATGCATGGAATTGGCTGAGTATGTAGGTAGGTGTGCATTCTGAGCTGAGGGTGAAGCATAAATTATTTGCATTTGTTTTTCATTTGGCTAGCCTTGTACTGAGACCAGCAATGAAAGGAAAGCGAATTGCTCCTGTGAGTTACGAGAGACAACGCTGAGCTGATCATCACAACTCTATGTCTTGTGGTGCCATCCATTGTTCACTTTGTTTATATGCTTTGATGTAACCAAAAATGATGTGTATTACTTATGCATATTATGTAGGTGCTGAGTAGGTACATATGATTTTCCCATTGGCTACTGCCAAATAGATTACGTGCACAAAAAAAATATGTCCGTGAAAATGTACTGCAGAAGAAATCTGTTTGCACTCCGACTCCAAACCTAGAAAGTAAGTTTCCCACCCTGCACATGACTCATCTCCAGTTATCACGGTGTTCAGAAACTCATGTATTGGCAGCAGGGTGGGAATTAAGGCACTTCTAAGAGATTTGATATCTTAAAACATTTTTGCACTCCGGATCCACAGTGGATAGATTGGGCTCCATATGTACTCCGACAGAAACATGCAGAAGGAACAAAAATACCACTAAAAAAAAGTAGTACAACATTGAATAAAACATCCCCCAAACATGTGGTTCTACTTACGATTACCAAATAAACTAGCCACTTTTCGTACCATCAACCACGCAAACAACACCCGAACACACACCACACTACACCACAACCGGCGGAAATTCCGAGAACACACCAAGCCTCGCGCCTGCGCACTGAACATGGGTCCGTATCGAAACGTCCAAAAGGATAAAGTCCAAAGACCTAAAGTCCAAAGAATTAACTATCTTCCACTATCCACGGAAAACCTTAGGTGGTGGGTCGTCAACGACCCCCTCCCCGAGACGGCGTGGGTTAATCAGAAGCTAGTGATGTGTAAAACAATAGCTGTCGTAGCATGTTCTTAGACGCCATGGTAAGGAACTTGATAATCCTTTCGGGGCATCCTTCATATGAAGGGAACTAGTGTTACCAGAGATCGAGGAATGCGCACTGCGCAGGAATCTATTCGCGGAACGTATGCTGGTCCAGGACTTTCCCAGAGTACCTCTCAAATATATATATATATATATATATATATATATATATATATATATATATTATGTATATATATTATATTGAACGATATAACATTAAATCCGGAAGTAATACGTTAACCCTCCCCGTCATTCCGGTCAGATCCTCACACCCCTTCTCAGGAGGGATTCATTACATACCCCTCCAATCTCCAAACCAAACTTCGCACGAAACCGAAAGATGTCTCATTGGAAAGGGCTCGACGAGTACGGCTAAAAACCACCCCAACATCCTACTGATGGGGTTTATGTGGTCACGATTGACGTCATGTATGTTCTGTGGAGTTCAATTTCGTGCAAAAACTTAATTGAAATCAGAATAGAAAGACGAAATTGGCACTGTGCAAAATGTTCGCCCACCCAATTATACCAATTGTTTTTATGTTGCTCAATTTGTAGTTCAATCCTTAAATACTTTTTATGTTTCTAATAGATAAAACATACCGAGAGACGTTGTTTCAGGTAAACGTCGCCTCATGCAAATTGCTTACTTGAGCCACAATTTTCTATTTTACCCTAAACAGGCAAATATGCTAAACAAATATGCCATAAAAAACGTGAAAGTTCAACCATTCCTCTGGTGCGTTTCGTTGCGTCCATAAAGATAATTACACGCTGAAAGTGCATTCAAATATCTTTACCCGTTAAAGCGTGACGACTGGTTGAACATTTTTGGAGGTGACTTGACTTGACCTTGACTAGTTCGGGACCCGTGAATGACCCGACTTCAAAATTTCCACGCAAAATAACAACTTGATGTGGGAATAGGTATGCCGAATTTTGGCGCGCTGCCGTGCGCTGTTTTTTTTTTTACTATCCGCGGAGAACCTTAAGGGGTGCAAAAAATACCCCTCCTCCTGTGAGACGGCGTGGGTTAAGATGTAGGTCCAAAGATGTTTCAAAACGTACTTCGCTTAAATCTATATGTGGCGCACGAGATGTTCCTACCCTCTGTTGCGCTAACGACCAATTGCAAAGTATGTCCATAATAGCTGCCGCAGCTCCTAACCTGCAATCCTCAGCCCTGTCCTATCCCACAATACCGGTAAAAATCGGCCTAACCGAAGCGCCAATTCGTTTCCTCAAACGCGTGTGCCGGCCCCCGGCCGCCCGCCGCCAGCCGAGTCGGCGGAAGCCAACTCGGCACCCTACCGACGACCGGCCCGTCCTGCCTTGCACCAGGCTGCAAGCATGAGTGGTGTCAAGTTGCAAACATGAACGCGACGCGTCTGCACTGTAACTTTCGGCTTGCTCACACTTTGTCTGCGCAGTACACACATACACACCTGCTGGACACACACTGTCACATATATGGTCAAAACCGGGGATGGCGATAAAATCCGTCTGGAGACTGGTAAGCATCTGGCAATGCTTCAGACGAAGTTTGAAAACCGAGGACGTCAAAAATGTCCTCGCTATACACATCACGTCCTCGGTTTGCACGAAGTACAAGTGCACACACACACACACACACACACACACACACACACACACACACACACACACACACACATACACACACACACACACACATACACACACACACACACACACACATATATATATATATATATATATATATATATATATACACATATAATGCTTATATGTATTATATATAATGCATATAAGCATTATATGTATATATATAATATATATATACATATAATGCTTTGCGAATTCAGGTGATGGAAAGAGTAAGCAGCATATGTTTTAGTAACAGTACAATTCCGCATTCCCTCCCGTTGGATCATCTCCAGTCGTTCCTTTTATGATTTTATTCTGTTCCAGCTGTTACTTGTGTTGCACGTTGCACGTTGGGATGGCTCTTGTGCTTCGTTTATTCGTTATCTCTCGTTGGGTCGGATTTCTTTTATTTTGCTTCAAAGCTTTGTTCACTAAATAATATGTACCTATCAATTGATGTTGCTTCTTGTGGATATTCTATCTTTTGACCTTTGAACATTATCATCTTACATATTGTGGCTATATTGTTTTGCCCGATTTTTAATGGCGCGTCTTCGTGTGAGATCGCATTAATTTGTGTTTAGGTCGGAATGTCGGAAACAGGCGAAACACGATCCGAAGGGTTCGTGATCAGCACGGGATCATCTATTGATTGTGCAGTAACTCCTTTATCTGACCTGGATGACTTCGCTTTCCAGCTTCCAACGGTGCTCCGTTTCACCACCACTTTTCATGACAAGGCGACAGAGCGCGGCCGCGGACTGGACGTCAGGGGCAACAACAAAGGTGCCATGAACGGCAAGCTGCAGTATTCTGTGACTGACATATAAAGGTCGTCAGTGATATAAAGGTCAGTGATACATATAAAGGTATAAAGGTATAGGTACATATGATACATATAAAGGTATATACATATATATATATATATATATATATATATATATATATATATATATATATATATATATATATAATATATATATACGTCAGTGATATATATGAAGGTCGTCGAAGGCTCTTCAGCAGGTGAGACATGTCGAATGCCTTGAGATCCTCCACGACAGCATCGCAAAGGTGGTCAGTCAGCGTTTGATACCGCCGACTGCAGCCGTGGAGAGGGAGGTTGTCAAGGCAGCCTACATGTGTCTGTCCAGCCAGTCATCCGGCATGAGCAACCAACAGCTTTTGCGAGCCCTGCAAATGGAGTCGGCCCAGAGCCACGCGTTGAAGCAGTACGCTCACCTGGTCATAAGGCTGGTCATATAGCTGGTAAGCCCGCCCGAATCTGTCGTTGAGAGCATGGGGAGTGTGGTGGGAGACATTTGGCGCTCATCGGCAGCTGGACCACCGAAACGCTGAGTACGAGCTTATGATACGCTGGAACGGGCCTGATGTTCATTATGCTGAGGCTCATTAATGTTGAGGCCTGATGTTCATTAATTCAGGCAGTACAACGCAAATTCAATAACAACTTCATCAGGCAGTCAGTTGACATCAGGACAGAGCTACATACGTCAGATCACAGGGCACTGTGATCTGACGCCACAATTCAAAAGTGTGCCGCAGATCAGCTGTCTTCCAATAAGAGCAGTTCGCGAGCAGTTCTTCTCTGTTCCCAATTGCCGATCAAGCCATGCATCGATCCGACCCAAGGCAGGACAAATAAAAATCATAAATAATTATTTGTTCTGTAACTCCTACAGTTATTTCGCGTCGGCATCTGTGATGCCGTGTCCGCGCCGCGAGGGGAGAAGCTCATCGGTCGGCAGCGTGGGTCGAACCCATGACCTTTGCCGTGTGAGACAGACGCATTTACCAACTGATCTATCCTTCCCCCGAGCTAAACCGATGGAGCCAGTCAATTACGACCGCCTGTTTGCGGGGGAAGGATAGCTCAGTTGGTTAGAGCGTCTGTCTCGCATAACAAGGGTTCGAGCCGCTCTGTCGACCAATGGGCTTCTCCACTCGCGGGATGCTATCCTCGAACCCTCTAAAATGTAAATTATTCGCAATGACTCTTCGCCGTACTCCTGTGCGCTTCGAATATAAGGTACACAATGCAACGCTGCAGCGTGAGACTGTGATGCGAGACCTGGGTGTGTACCTGGACAGCAAATTGACTTTCGCATATGTCGCAAAAACTGTGTCATCCGTGAACCGAACTCTCGGACTTTTTATTAGATCAATGCAAGTAGGGGTTCCTGGTAGCAAATTCTCGAAAATTGCTCTGTTGGCGGCATATAACGCGAGCATTAGGTCTCGCCTTGAGCATTGCTCCGTCATCTGGGCAGGCACAGCCTCAACACATCTCACCAGGATTGATAGAATAGAACATAATTTTTTTAATGTGGCTTGCCCAACACTGTAGTGCCACACCTCGATCGCAATCTCTACAATATCAGGACCTCCTTCGCTTTTATAACATGACATGTGTCCGCTCGTCGCGTACAATCCGACATCATGTTCTTACGAACTGTTTTATGTGGCAGGACGGACTCATCAGTGTTGTTGCAAAACTTTGGATTAAGTGTCCCAGTCAGGAGAAATAGGCAACCTGTTTTATTCCATGCGCCGTATGCACGTGCAGAAACCATTAGGTGTGGGTTGTTTAACAGATTATTGAGAGTAGCGAACGCATTTTTAGCGATGACACCGAGTGCGGACATCTTCACAGACCCGCTGAATGCATTTAAGACACAGGTGGTGAGATACTGTGCTGCGTCACACGCTCACATCTGAGACGCGGAGCCATCGGACAGCGACGAGTTCTGACAGCCGCTTGCCTGTTTGAACTGAAAACTACTCACCTGTTCTATGTACGTTTTTAGCTCCTGACTTCTCCTGGAAAGGGCACAATGGAGATTGTGGACAATAAACAAATCGGAAGTCTATTCAAAGCCTGCACCAGCGGCACTTCCGCGCTCTCATCCTTCGTCGGTCGCTCAAATACGGCATAAGTGAAAATAAGCGAATCTGGTCCCGTGTTTGTATTGAATCCCTCCACTTGCGCACATATATTCGCAAGCTTCTCTGCTACTTGTCGGAGTCACTCAGATTTCGTATTTTTCCCCGTTGGTTCATTTTACAACAAGGTAGCTCGCCTGTATATGCCCTGAAGTTACTTCTCAAAAGCAGAGATGTTTTCCTCATGTCGCTCCCAACAGCTGCATCGATGATTAATTTGCAATGATCGCATTGTTGCACGACGTAATGCTACCTCCTTTGTTGCCAATCGAGCTATATTTCTTCCTCGGCCTTTTCGTCATCTTTGCTTGAATGAATTATATCCGTAGTCTATGAATTACATCCGTCACTGACGCTGTTTCCTCCCTCTACGACTTTTACACATTGTTCCATTCCACAAAACTGCTTCCGCACCGCTGAACTCACCATCAATATCCTGCGCTGCCTCTCTTGCCATGGCTTACGCTCACCGAAACGGACGACCGGTCCCTCGTGTCCGTGGGCAACAGACTCACTCAGCTGACATCCGCGGGACCGACCTCCCGTGGTCAAGGTCAACCGTCGACTGATCACTTCGTAGATTGGTATGTGTATTTATTAGTGTGCATTCCGCGCTTCCTTTGCAGTTTATTGTAGGACGACGCCCCATGCGGACGGACGCAGTAGCCAAGAGGTGGTGTGATGAAGCACACAACTGGGTATATAGTAAGTAGAGGTGCGGAGAAAAAGGCCAGGGGCAAGTTTCCTCCACCTTCGCCAGTTCCCAGGTGTTATTATACGCCAACTCCCAGGTACTAATTAATTATATTATGTTCACTAATTTTGTTAATCAGCGGCATGAAAACGGATTTCAGAGCACTCAGTCCATACCTTAGTATAGAAAGCTTTTCCCTTTTGGTATGCTGAGCATGCAGTGCATTCAAGGTCTGTTTGTTTGTTTGTTTATTTATTTAGCACATCGTAGCACACATATAAGATGATAAATTTCGTGATTGGAACAAAAGACCAAGTTGGTCTTAAGTCGAGGTGCCTCTCGCAACAACGTTTCCAACCAATAAAACCGACACGGTGTGGCAATCGCTACCCGCCCCGCCAGCACACCCCATTGACACAAAGCATGCACTCATGTTTGTGGTATTCAACACAAACCGGGTGCGGGCCGGGTGCTGCCCGCACCCGGCCCGCACCCGGTTAGTTCCGAATGTTAGTTTGTTGTGTTAAAGCGTTTTGTGTTGATAAGAAACGTCTGAAATGCTAAGGCTACGCACTGTTCAAGGTTCTTATCGAGACCATTTCCAAAAATGAGTGTGAAATCTCCTTTTCAGTTAAGTTAGTGAACAAATTTGTTGTGTTTCTGACTTTGATAAATATAATATTTATATGGTAAGCATAAAGAAGACGGTGAAATATGAAGTGAATTGCATCTCGTTTAAAATGGCCGCATGAGCATGATGGGTCATGTAGAGGATTGACGACGAAATGCATTTAGTTGAGTGAGGCGTATCCTAAACCTTGCATGCAGCGTGTTGCCTGCTTTTGTACCATTCCAATAATATTGTGACGGTGTCATGGCTCTTGCACTCTTGTATTAATTGATGTTTGGTTCATGCGTCAAATTTTCAGGAAGATTGTTCCACACCTTTGTTGTGGCCAGGAAAAAACGTTTTTGTTTTTTTTTGAACGGAGCGATTCTATTTCGAGGGACTTCTAGTGTGGCTGAATTTCTGAGACGCCTTCCAGTAATGGTCTGCCGTGTGTCAGTAACTAGTTTTCTGGTATAATTTGGTAGACCCGGGCATGCGTGCGGGTAGCTTGTGAACTAAAAAAGTTGATGTTTTTTGCGTGTTTTAAGCTCATCCAATCCCAATTCCGATCTAATTTTTCCTCATGATGTTTTATATAGTGCACCTGTGATTAATCTAGTTGCCCTTTTTGTAATTTTTCAAGTCTGATTCCATCCGATATTGTTATATGCCCGTCGTAGATAGTATCTGCATAGGCAAACAAAGGCCGAATGTAAATTGTGTACAGGTTACAGAGGATTTGCTTCGGAATCTTACTTGCAACAGGATAAAGGGGGCTTAGTGCACAATTGACCTTTAGGATAATGTCGTTTAAGTGACTATGGAAGCGTAAGTCAAGAAAATGTAAGGCCGAGGTGTTTATGATTTCCTAAGATTGGTATTGCCTGGCCTCCCATTCTGAGATTTTGTGGTTTGCTGGCACTCTTCCATGTGAATGTTTGTTGGATCGTTTTTGCCGCGTTAAATTGTATGCCCCATGTTGTTTCAAGTTTGTTTAGAACATCGATATTTTTGTAATCGATTGTTGTGCTTCTACTGAGGCTTGTATGTGTGAAGAGTTAAGCGACATGTCATCAACGAAAAAAAAGTATTTCATTTGTAATCATGTCCGCGGAGTCATTTTGACATATCAATGCCGAAATGGGTTCCAAAACAGAACCCTGTGGGCAACGCGAATTGATGGTATTTGATGATGATAGGCTGTTTCCTAACTTTACACGCTGTTTCCTATTATGTAGGTATGATTGTAGCCAAATGAATGCAGCGCCGTTAATCCCACAATTGTTTTTGCACTTAAACATAAGCCCTGCATGCCACATAGTTTTAAAATATTTTTGTATGTCCATATATATACATGTAAGTCAAGATTTCGATCCAAAATTTAATATAGAGTACGTGTCAAACAGAGCAACTGTAGCTTGGTCCCATGATTTGGACGGTAACCACTTTGTCTTCCAGAGATAATATTGTTTTCCGTTATCTGTGAATAAATTCATTTAAAAGCTAACTTTTATAGGATTTTGGACCAACACGATAAGAGGCTAATTGGCCTAAAATGTGTTGGATTAGAGCATGACCCTTTCTTTTTGAATATGGGCGACACATTTGCTTCTTTCAATTCATTGGTGAAAATTCCGAGTGATAAGGATTCATTGAATAATTTAGTATGGGGTTAGCATAAGAATAGCAATTAGCTTAAGCAGCCTGGCAGGTATTTCATCAGGGCCTGTCGATTTATTTGGATTTAGATGGTTGAGCTGCCGAAGAACTTCATTTTCAGTAACTTGCATTTCTGCCAAACTTGGAATGCTATGATTATATTGTGCGTCCATAGAGAGTAGCTGCAAGTTATTAGGTGATTGGGATTGTTCCGCAAAATTGGGCGTCCAAGACTTGCCTTCTCGGTATCATCAATGATTGCACCAATTGGACCACTCAGGACATGTTATCATTAAATTTGTCAATAAATGAATACATTTGTCAATAAATTATACTTGCCTGATGACAGGTTCGGTGGGAAATATGTTCAGCATATTATGATCGATGCACCTTTAATTTTCACCAGACCACATCCAAATTTTCATTTTTAAAATTATATTTTCATTACTAATTTTCCTCCATTGTACATCATCAAGTAGAGTGTGGTTCAGTCTTTTGACTCCGAGTGCCGTGCTTACATAGATTGCAGTCCCACCTCCTTGGCGAAGCCCCTCGGCAGTGGATCATGGAATTTGTATAATCTGTAAAGACTTGAGTTGACCTGGTTGCTAAGTTTTGTCTCAGTCAATAGTAATATATCTACACTATATTGAGTTGCAATTTGTGCGATCTCATCAAGTCTTGCAAGGGTCGTGATGCTGTTTATGTTTACGTGGCTTATTTTTATTCGCGCATGGTCGACGTAAGGAGGGTCGGTCTCAATACCAGATATAATGAGGAGTATCCTGAGATTTGGTGTTTCATGCCATATATCAATGAGTACATTTTTATAAGCACCGGTGCTACGAGTCCCAATTTTATATTCGATGAGTCCGTTTATGTGAGCTGATGCCACGCACTGTGAACAATGTGGATTTAGGCTGGGTTTTCATCTTAACGCGAGAACAATGGACATTGGAACGAGCAGGTGGAGACAGGTGCACACACAGTAGTGAGACAATTGCGCATACTCTAGGAACAGCAGTGGTGCGCAGCGCACTTTCGACATTTTCCTCCCTCAACACGCGCCCTGGATTGGGGGGGGTGAAATCCGCCCACCCCTCCGTTTTTTCGTAGATTAGATTGTACCAGCCGACATATGCCAATGTTTGTGTACATACTTCGAACTTATCGGCGCGTTGTTTGAAGTAAGAAAAACGAAAATCTATATATATCGTATATCGTATATCGATAAGTATATTGGCAAAAAGGAAGTGTTCTTGACAACACTAGCGACTTGTTCATGCAAAGCCATGTCAGGTCAAGTTCATGACAGGCTAACACTACACACACACTAACACTACAGATCTGGCCCTTAGATTTTTCTTAGATAACCCCATATTGTGCCGGCCGATATACGCCATTTTTTCAAACCTTCGAAATGACAATGATCGAAATTTTGTCAAAGTTGAAGAGAGAGTAGAAACTTCCCTTCGTAGGCCTATCCGAGCGCACACACACACGCACACCAGGCGCGCACACACACACCACGCGCACGCGCGCACACACACCACGCACACGCGCGCACACACACCACGCGCGCACACGCACACACCACGCGCGCACACACACACGCACGCACACACGCACACACACCACGCGCGCACACGCACACGCGCACACACGCACACACACACACGCGCACACACACACACACGCGCACACACACACGCAAACACACCACACGCGCACACACACACGCAAACACACCACACGCGCGCACACACACACACTCACAACCAGATCTCACTCAAGAGCAACCACGCAACTGCACCGGCCATCTTCTTTTTAACTGAACTGAGGCGGACTCCAGACCCGGACATTCGCCGCTTGGGAAGAAGGGGACGGGAAGTAGGCTTGCCGGACGGGACCATAAGCCCATGCAGCAACCGCGAACTTTTTTCGATTATCTCAACTTTTCGTTACACTCCCTCTGCGATAATTCACAAACAAATTGCTCCTTTTATGTGATGTGCGCATTTATAATCCTCATACTAATTGAGAAAATAGCGAATCCCACATAGGCATACTCTCGCATCAATTAACAATTTTCAAAAAATTCCCATATAATTATTATGCAATTATCTCTCACGCCGTGAGGCTTCAGTTTTGCGGTGCCATCTATCGCTCGGTTGCCGACCGTATCGACCGACTTGATTATCGACCATGTCGCATCTTCTGCAACAAATGGAATCGTTTGCAACGGCCAATAGTGCATCAGCTGACAGCTATCGAAAGCCGACTTCGAACGCACTTTTGTTGCTTTTTCGCCACTTTCTGGGACATTTTCGCACACGTTTCGCATAACACCGAGCAGATAATAATTCAGCGTTAATTAACAATTCATCTGCAACACTATAGCACCATTGTATTCATAATTATAACTCCATCAAGCTCTCGACTGTCCGCACATCGCAATCAGCCACACGATTGTCGGCAATGCGCAGCAATGCGCAGCAATCCACTGTCTTCTGCTTCAAACTTTAGCCATGCGGTGTGTCGCGTTTGGTGATCTAATGGTGCTTCGAGGGTGAAATTTTCGCTCTCATGATGTGATAATATGACAATGCGATATCTTCCAGTCGACCTCATCTTTTGGAGCACATCAGGTTGGTCGTTGACAAATATTTCGCCCCAGATAGGCTATTTTGCATGTTAATACTAGTCGTAAGTAATATTGTTCTTATAGCAAAAAGTATTCAACATAGATAACCCAAATTCGCCACATATATGCACTTGGACATTTCCTACGATATGTACTCATCAGAATTTCCATTATTTCTTTATTTCTCAAATTAAAAATTTAAAACCGATCTTTTAGTGCTAAGTCAATAGAAAGCAATGTGTCGCGTCCGAGGCGATATACACGAGGTGGCGTCATCCCTACTGCGCAGCTTTCTGCGCAGGTCCTTATATGACGTTATCTGGGGTAAAACTTAATACGGGCCAAGCCGCTGACACGCTGTGGAATATACGCAGCGTATGCATAGTACGGGGGATAAAATTAGGATTTAAGAGGTGCAGGTGCAAAACTTAGAGCGTCATAGTCCCGGAGGGATCTCCAATACCTTTTATACACATATTATACCCGGAAGAACGTACAAAGCGAGGTAGGACAGGTAAAATATGGCAGAAAATTAGCATCTTACCGCGGCGAAATGCAGTAAGGATGTATCTGAAGTGTGGTGGTCGCCATGAATAAGGTGAAATAAGGTGGGGGAGGGGGTCGAGTCCCTCAATGTACATCAAATTAGTATCTTACATCAAATTAGCATCTTACCGCGGCGAAATGCAGTAAGGACGTATCTGAAGTGTGGTGGTCGCCATGAATAAGGTTAAATAAGGTGGGGAAGGGGGTCCAGTCCCTCAATGTACATCAAATTTAGCATTGGGCTTATGATACTGCATGCCAAAATTAATTGACCAAAAGGCCTTTTAACCCCTCTATATGCGGCAGTGCCCATGATACAGGAGGTAAGGAAGGGGACAATCGTTTCTTTTTACGATCTACAAGACCATAGGGAGCACGTGAGAGGGAGACATTCCTTTTATGGGGGCATCTGTGAACCTCCGTACCAGCTCAGAAACATGGGTGGAACTTCCAGAAAACGATTTGGGAGACGCAATGCCTGAAGGTAACAGGAAGGCCTATGGATTGGGGAGGTGGGCTCACGCCAGTCGGAAGCGGGGGTTGACCCATCCAAAAAGTATGTAAAATTTCACTCTAATTCGAAGGTTACATTCGGCGGATGGACTGGAAAGCGGTCAGACATGGGGTGCTAAAAGCGGTCAGGCATGTATTGGCGGCATTCCATAACAATGCGTTCAGAACTAGATCTAGATGATTCAAACACTCCTACACGTCCGCATAGTCGACCTAGTCGGCTTACGTGCTGTTTCCGATTCAGAGCACGAATGAAGGATCACAATCTAAGTTCGTGGAGCAGAGACTTTGCACATCGTTCTTTCAAATCAATGATCATAGGCCTCATGAGCAACAATGAAATGGCGTACGCCACACCTGTTTCATAGCAGTACCAGAGCCGGTAGCAGTGTCAAGTACCGCGAGGACGGGCGCAGCTTGTCTGCCCCTGGTCACAGCGGCAGCAGCAAAACACGCTAACAGGACAGTGGGACCGGGCGATACGACGACAGAGTTAAGTGCCACCAGAACGGGCCGACACAGGGACCGCCGCCAACCCGTCAGTGGTTACAGTGGCAGCAGCAAAACACGCCAACAAAACGGCAGGGGCGGGCGGCATGAAACCACTGCAAAGTGCCGCCAGAACGGGCAACACACGAGGCGCCGCCAGTCCGCCCCTGGTCCCGGTGGCAACAACAAACACGGTTATAAAGGGCAGAACTGAGCGACACGACACGACACACAGCAGAAACGGTGACACATAGCCGGCAGTGTGAGGGTGAACATCCTATCGCTGCCTGGTGACATGATGGCGGACCTGCCTAGATGCCCGCCCCTGCGCTCTCCCGAGCAGAGTTCTTTCGCAACCAGCCGATGCGCACATGCAGACTAACTCGAGTCAGCCTCCGTCTCACACAACTAGCCGCACTCCTAGCTTCGACTGCCGGCTACTAATGACGGGTCTCACGGTACTCCTATCTTCGACTGCCGTCTCTCTCAATGACGGGACGGCCCCGGGTCTCACGATGCTGGTGTCGCCTGTGCAGATTGAGTCCATGATGAAGCAGACATCAGAATTGAGCTGGTTTTGCATCGCCCTCTACCACGTATGTGGCATGCAGCGCCCACCGCGACTGATGGTGATTAACCAAGAGCTGGACACAACGGCCAGGAGCGCCTCCGGTGCTTCAGACGTCGGACATCCAAGCGATGTATTGACGCCTCATTTTGTAGGCGACGAAGCCGGCAACGACGGCAAAGCCGTCCTGCTCCAGTACCAGTTTGCTGATGGTGGTCGTGTTAAAATTAATGTGAATAGAAGTGGCATCAAACTAATTGAACTGGTTCTTTATTTAGCTATACAAAGATAAGATATGAAGATAAGGTAAGCAACATATGAAGGCTTCATATTTGATGGGGGTGGCCAAGTTCTATCGGTGACTCAGCAGAATGACTTTGGTGTTATTCTGAACACAAGATTGGGGGCATCAGAACAGACGAAAGAATCCAGGAAGAAGGCACTGAGAATGCTTTGGAAATATATAGGAATGCATCATGCATAAGTGAGGAAGTCATCAGGAAGCTTTACTGTGCATGTCAGGCCACATTTGGTATACTGTGTCCAAGCTTTGCCTCCTAGTAATGAAAAAGATTGTTCGCTTTTAGAGAGTACAAAATATGGTTACAAAAATGGTTAATGACATAAGCAACCTGGCATATGAGGAAAGATTGAAGAAATTGAACATGTTGTCACCTAGATATAGAAAGTTGAGAGGAGCACTCATTGAGGTCTTTAAATTTGTTCATGGTCAGGAGGATGGATATATCAGGTAAATATTTGAATCCAACAGAAATGATGTACTTAAAGGTCATCAATTCAAAATTAAAGTTAACTAGAGCCGGACAAGGTTAATACAGTCTTTCTTCACCAACAGGGTAATAGAACACTGCAACCAGATGCCAAAAACCATTGTCAGTAGCAGCACATTGAACATCTTTAAAAACACCATAGACAATTATTACAAGAATAGAGGGCTTGCTTTTCAGTATGCCAGGGAGGGCTGATGGACGGATTTGGTGGGCAACTGGTTGAGTGTACGGAGTGCAGCCAAGAAGGGCCCATGTGGCTCATAGTCACACTGCTCTTTTGTGTCTTGATGTCTAAGATGCTCAAAAATGCAGCAAGCATTCCAGATAAGCATGATGCAACACTCCATACCATACAGATCTGATAGGTAGGCTAATTCATGGAATGACACCAGAAAAGGCAGGTGTTGACACTGACATCATTTTCAGCGGTATCCGTGGCCAGGATCATAATCATCAGAGGTAAAGTGGTTGGAACAAATGGATGGGCTGTTTGGATGAACTCCATCAGTTCCTTTTGATTGTCAACCAGGCCTTATATGCATTTTCATCTCTTGGAAACATAGGCATGTTGGTTGACACTATCTTCTTTCCATATGTTTCTTCCAGATGTTTGAAAAATAAACCATAGGATACTGACACTGAATCTTGTGCCACCTTCTCCATCTCAATTATGATACGTAAGATAAGCAGCATTACTGCAGGTTAAGTTAACCAACAGAACGAGTTTTACATTCGTACATTCGCCCTTAAGTACCTTTGCGCTTGCGTACATTTGCCCATACGTACTTTTACGCATACGTGCTTTTGCGCATACGTACTTTTGCGCTTAAGTATGTTCGCGCTTACGTACTTTTGCGCTTATGTACTTTTGCGCATACGTACATTAGCCATAGGTATATCTGCGATTACGTACAATTGTCACACGTACATTTGCGCTTACGTACATTTGCTTAAGTACATTTGCGTACGTACACCTGCCATACGTACATCTGCTTTACGTACATTTGTCCGGTTACCAAATATGACGATATACACCTTTTCACCAAAAGCGATGAAACAGTTGCAATATGGGATAGTTTCTGAACATACCTCGTCCACGTCACTTTGCATTCGCAACCTTCACTCTCATTCGATAGCTCTACCCACATACTGGGAAGGCCTTGGTAGGACCCCCATAGTCATTGACAAACCGATAGTTGCACAGCAACACGAAAAAAACGAGTGCGAAGGCAAGGCTATAATTTGTATGGATGCAGTGGAATGACTAGTACTGAGCTATCAAGGCCAACAACCAGTGACGTGCATGCAGTACATCGACAATGTCATTGGCATTTCTGCATTTGGATCACAAGCTTTGGACGAGTTCCTCGAACGCATTAAAAGTTTTATTATTTTTATCAAGACCATTTTTAGATGCAGAACCATCAAGACAATTTAGACCATCAAGACCATTTGAAATGCTTACAGTACAAAGCAGTGTACTTCACCATATGGTTTGTCAGGCTAGGTTAGGTTAGGTTTCTGTGTTGTGCAATTTTACATTTTTCTTACTGCTGTACTTTGCGACCTCAAACCAATGTGCTGTACATTTTCCAATATTTTCTTGAAGTGTGAACATGTAGCTGCAATGAAAAATAGTTCCTGTTGTTGTTTTGCAGTGCTATTTCAAGAATTATTATCTTACTTTCCTGGTGAAATTACTGCTTCTTCAAATATGTGTATGTTTACTTGAATTGATCACATCTCAAACAAGGTTTATTTCCTAAAGAAAAGAATATCACATTCATTGAAATCATATTAGAACAATATTAAATATAAAATCATATATTAAATCATATATTAAATTTAATATATAAAATCATATATTAAATCATACATTCTATTTATTATATATTATATATATGTTATTCTAAACACAAAATTGGGGGCATCAGAACAGACCAAGGAAGCCAGGAAGAAGGCACTGAGAATGCTCGGGGCAATAAATAGGAATGTATCATACAGAAGTGAGGAAGTGATCAGGAAGCTTTACTGTGCATACGTCAGGCCACATTTGGAATACTGCATCCAAGCTTGGTCTCCTAGCTATGAAAAAGATTGTTGGCTTTTAGAGAGAGTACAAAAGAGGGCTACAAAAATGGTTAATGGCATAAGCAACCTGGCATATGAGGAAAGATTGAAGAAATTGAATATGTTTTCACTTAGATATAGAAGGCTGAGAGGAGATCTCATCGAGGTCTTTAAATTTGTCAATGGTCTGGAGAGGGGATACCTTGGGGAAATGTTTGAATTTAACAGAAATGATGCAATTAGAGGTCATAAATTCAAAATTAAAATTAACCACAGCAGAACAAGGTTAAGGCAAACTTTCTTCACCAACAGGGTAGTGGAACACTGGAACCAGCTGCCAGAAAACATCGTCAGTAGCAGAACATTGAACATCTTTAAAAACAGCATAGACAATCATTATAAGAATAGAGGGCTTGCTTTTCAGTATTACAGGGAGGGCTGATTGGCAGATTTGGTGGGCAACTGGTTCAGTGTACAGAGTGCAACCAAGAAGGGCCCTTGTGGCTCAGAGTTGCACTGATCTTTTATGTCTTTATGTCTTTATGTCTTTTCACTGTCAACCAGGTCTTATATGTATTTTTCAACTCTTGGAAAAACATAAGCAACTTGGTTGACAATCTCTTCTTTTCATATCTTTCTTCCAGATGATAAACGACACGCACAACAGAACACTATACAATAAAACTACAACTAAAACGCACGTGCATCGAGCACAAGGTGTGACAGACATAAAACCAAGCATAAAACAACCTACGACGAAGCTATGTAAACAGCTGCGCTATTTATGACTCAACTGCGCCATCTAAGAATTTGAGGAAATTAGTGCCCCTAAAAAGCTGCATTCGCCTAATTCGCAGCCTAACTAAGAATTATAAAATAACAGCTCCACACGATTCCAAAAGCACAGACGTGATATTATAGGATTTAGAAAGTGAGTTGAAGTGAAAGTATTTCCATTTTAAAATGCATGAAACCATTAAAACCGCCCAAAAGTTGTACCCCAAGATGACGTCATTTGTACCATTCAATACGACACGCAGGAAGGCATGGGGATGACAGGGGCCTGTGTGTGTGTGTGTGTATAAGTTTTGCCAGCCTGCCACCGTTTGGTGATATCGGCTGGTTCCGGTTGTGAGAAGATGTGTAAGACAGTGAGTAGCGTAGGGTAGGAGGATCAATCCGAGGTGGAGGTTTAGTAGAGTAGTCGAGCAGTGGTGAAGTAGCGTTGAGATGGTCTTGAAGAGTAGAGTTGAGGTATCCGGATCGATTGAAGGTGTAGAGCTGGTGCAGTAGAGTTGTTTGGGAGCCGGAGATGATGAAGTCGAGAGAGAGAGTTAGTCCGGACGGTGCCACATTGGGGTATGGGGTGTAGTGGGGGGGGGGGGGGGGTCGGGTCATCGCCAGAAATGAACATTGCAAGAACATGAATATATATTTCTCGCTTTTTTTCTTTTCTTTTTGTAACGTATCTTTTTCTTTCTTTTTTCCCATTTTCCTGGTTTTGTTCATTTTCCCTTTCGTTCTTTAACATATCTTTTCCTTTTTTCCCTCTCTTTTTCCTTTTTTCACAATTCTTCCATAATGCGTGTAGTTTTGACAAAGTGGAAGAGGTGTTCGTGTAATGCTGGATGGTCGTCGTTGAGGAGCGTGGTGAGGTTCAGTGGGATGTTGTTCGTGGGACAGGGGCCTGGGTTCAGCCAAGGCGATATATACAAGGTGGCGTCATCCCTACTGCGCAGCTTTCTGCGCAGGTCCTTTTCAGCACGGATTCGGCAGAGATTCCTAACTTTCCCTGATTATAACGCCTATAATTACAACGTCAAAACAACTAACTTCCAGCATCGTGCCATACCATTTATTTCGTGGTATATTAGCACAAGCTGCACCTCAGACCTCCGCCATATTCTATAGTGAAAATATAAGTGAAATATTACCTAATTCTCTAACTAATTTCAGCATGCATTGCATTACACACGATTTTGACACAAATTGCAGTTTGTAGTCAGGCCGGGTAGTCAAACAATATGGCTGAAGAAACCTATATGGGAATTGAACACTAATAGTTTCTATGGGGAAATCAGAATTCGAATATTCGCAAAAATTCAAGAAACATGTTCAATCTATCGTGTTGCACAGTAATCGAAAGCGCTCGAAAGCCCAAACAAAATGTCACTACTTTTGGTTTCGTCTACCCCTTAGGAAAAATGATATGCTCATTTGAAAATTTCCGGTCTATGGGCAGGCCCCTACTATTTAAAAAAAATTGCAGTCTATAGTCAGGTCGGGTAGTCAAGCAATATGGCTTAAGAAACCTATATGGGAATTGAACATTAAAAGTTTCTATGGGGAAATAAGAATTAGAATATTCGCGAAAATTTAAGAAACAGCGTCACATCGAGGTCGAGCTGCAAGCAACCGGCAACAACCAGCCCGTCAGCAATACATGCTACTGCCCGGCGCTGGCGTACCACTTCAGCGCCTGCATCATGCCGGTATCGCCGCTGTAGTCGTGCCTGATCACAGACCAGTGTGCCAGCAACGCCTGCGTAGAAAGCTGGTTCAGGACGCTGAAAAAGCATATATTGCTGAAGCGGACTAAGCTCTCGCCGGGCGCGTTCCTGGAGCTGGTCATGGGGGACATGGCTGCGCGGCGCAAGTCAGCGCTGATAACCACCTGCGGTCAAGAAACCGCGCGGCCGTAGGCGACCAGCAACCGACCACCGAGACGCTGAAGAGATCTGGCGCAAGCGGCGAGAGAAACGGTGGGTTTTCATACCGAACGGCTACTGTGCCGCCATGCTAGGCAATGCCTGCCGGCTGCCGCATTGCCTCGCAGGCGTTCCGTAGGCGCTGCTGCACCTACGGAAGGCGTCGTCATCGCCCCGCCTGGCGAGAGCGCCCCTGTGACTGCACCAGTCGAGGACGGTGCCACCATCGTCCCGCCTGGCGAGGGCGCCCCAGTGGCCGCACCGATCCAGGACGGTGCCACCGTCGCCCCGCCTGGTGAGGGCGCCCCCGTGGCCGCACCGGTCCAGGACGGTGCCACCGTCGTCCCGCCTGGCGAGGGCGCCCCAGTGGCCGCACCGGTCGAGGACGGTGCCACCGTCGCCCCGCCTGGCGAGGGCGCCCCAGTGGCCGCACCGGTCGAGGACGGTGCCACCGTTGTCCCGCCTGGCGAGGGCGCCCCCGTGGCCGCACCGGTCCAGTACGGTGCCACCGTCGTCCCGCCTGGCGAGGGCGCCCCCGGGGCGCCCCCGTCCTGTACCGGGGCACCCTCCTCCCCCCTTGGGGGGGGCGCCCCGTGGCCGCACCGGTAGGACGGTGCCACCGTCGCCCCGCCTGGCGAGGGCGCCCCAGTGGCCGCACCGGTCGAGGACGGTGCCACCGTCGCCCCGCCTGGCGAGGGCGCCCCAGTGGCCGCACCGGTCGAGGACGGTGCCACCGTCGCCCCGCCTGGCGAGGGCGCCACGGTGGCTGGTGTGGTGTGGGCCATTTGGCATCACACGCATGAGTTGGTGCCCAGTCCTTACCGGTCAGAATTGGCACCTCTACCCTCGCCTGGCGAGTGTGCGGCCGTGACCGGTCGGGACGTGCCCTCCCGGGATTAGGGCCTCCGGTGAGCCAACCGGCGGGCATATACCAATAGAGTGACTCGGCAACAGCCTGTGTGTTCGGGACGTGCGCCCGTCCACAGACGCGAACCAGGAAATCGTAGGTCCACTCCAGGGCGCATAACAGGTGGCCGCACCGGTCGAGGACGGTGCCACCGGGTCCCGTCGTCCCGCCTGGTGAGGGCGCCCCAGTGGCCGCACCGGTCGAGGACGGTGCCACCGTCGTCCCGCCTGGTGAGGGCGCCCCCGTGGCCACACCGACTGGAGAAGTGCCCATGGTCTTGTCTACTGAAGGTACTCCTGTGGTCACGCTAGCCCAGGAAACTCCCGAGGTCATACCAGCTGAGAGAGCAGTCGTCAGTAGAATAGCCGCCACCGTGACCGCTCCTCAACAGAGTCGGCAACGCCGTGCAGCGGTCCACAGCCAGGGCCTGCAAGTGTCGCGTGGCTCACCGACCTGGACATTGACCGCTGCTGTGCGGCCGTGTCGCCATCGACGGTGGCACCGTTCTCTGCGTTCTGGCGCACGGCGATGATATCAGCCTGCCGGGCGTGTGTACGCCAATACATTCAGCGTGTTATACCAGGCAAGGCAGTGTGGCTGTTGCCGTACAACATCGGCGGCTGCCACTGGGCGCTCTTTGTGGTACTGTGGAGCGCGAAGAGGCTCCACAGTGCATCTGGACTCGCTACTGATCCAGCCAGAATCTGTCGACGTGAGGGCGGCACAGGAGCTGATGGAGGCTGCGTCTCCGGAGATGAACTGGCAAGGCTGGCGACTTGTCGTGCCATTGTCCACACCCAGATAGACGGACTCATCGTCCTGTGGGGTGTACGTGTGTTGGCACGCCGAGGCCGTGGCTACCGGGCGCACACGGCCATTCGACTCTGCCGAGATGCGTGCACTGATTCGCCACCACATCTGCAAGGTATGATTTCTCGCACCCTGAGTACAATCGAAAATGAGTCGTTGGCAATTGCATGTAATCAATGAGTAGCGATAGCCGCAACATATTTTCTTATATTTGCTATCAGAATTTCATTATGAATATCACCTAAAAATAACCATTTTTATTATGGTTCTATGTTTGATTTTAACGGTTTGACATTTGACACGTTTTAGTTCGGCCATGTAGTGTTTGTTTCATTGCTATGATATGCACCCTTGAACAGCAGTATGTATTGTGTTGCCGATTTAGCCAAAATACCTAAATATTCTTTCCTTCTCAAAATAGTATTTAGCTGGTAGTATGTGGTACAATAACAACGATACATTTACTACGTGCAATCTTCAGCCAGTGGCGCGAAAATGGTTCAAAGTTTGGGAGAGGAGAGGCGACATGGGGAAGAGTCGTCATTTCGCATTGGATTTATCTCATACAATACCCATAGTTCTCAATGATGCACTCATCACAAGTTGTAAGGAAGCTTTGCTCTGTGTGCCCCTTCCGCGGTAGCGCTACCTTTGCGCGTAGGATGCCCTAGGATTGCATGTAGTGCGTGTCGGCACCATACATTTGTGTAATGTTTCCCTTATTTCTACAGGTTGCGTCGAAAAGACGCCACGCCCTACTACCCCCAATGAACTGCCATGGTAGAACATGCTAAACAAGTACAAAAACCAGAACGGCCACCTCTGCCAACCATAACAGAGGCTGGACTGAGGTCAAACGTATACCTAACAGTTATGTATGACCGTCACTGTTAGGTACTCACGAATTGAGCGGTCAGTAGTCTCGTAGCGCACCTTTTCCAGTGCGCAAGTTCATTTTGTTTTAATAAGTGCTCGGCCGATCTGGTCGCCAGTCAGTTTCGAGGAAGGGTCACGTGACAACTACTGTTGGCGCAGGCGGCGGCAGGCGGCGCGCCATGCACGACAAGCCGAGCGAGCACAGATGGTGGCGGCGCGGCGCTCGACGACGTCGGTGTCGTCGCTGTAACGCAACTGATCGCATTGTTCGTATTTTTCGCATTGTCTGCATTGTTCGTGCTAAGTACAGGTTGACGGTGCACCGCTGAGCGAGGTGATCTCCAGTGCGGTGAGAGTGTGTATCGGTCCGTTCCCGAATTTATATCCAAACATCCGAACTTAAGCACCCCTGTTTGGTATCTAGTTATGCAGTTTTCGACGTTTGTACATATGACGTGAGAAGCAAATAAATACGTGTGCCACTGTGGGAAAGTGTGTATTTTTCTTCCAGAGTTGTAGAGGGACAGTCAGAATATGCCACTATGAAATATTCGCACTGGAACTCCCTGGAACTGTCGTGTTTCAGGGCGTTCAGCTGCCTCGCGGATTACTTTTGCATCTAGCATGTCACACAGCATAGGATACGTGATCGAACCAGTAGAGCAAGCGGTCCTTACAACACACCAGCAACAGGCGAGCCACTGCTGGCCACACCAGACTAGCATCAGTCGAGCCACCGGTCGTCAAAACACACCAGCATCAGTCAAGCCATCGGTCTTCACAGCACATCAGCATCAGACGACCCACCGGTCATCACAGCACACCGGGATCAGACGACCCACCGGTCATCACAGCACACCGGGATCAGAGACCCACCGGTCATCACAGCACACCAGGATCAGAGGACCCACCGGTCGTTACAGCACACCAGGATCAGAGGACCCACCGGTCATCACAGCACACCGGGATCAGAGACTCACCGGTCGTGACAACACACCATCATCAGTCAAGCCATCGGTCGCCACAACACACCATCATCAAACGAGTCGCCGGTCGCCGCACCAGACTAACATCAGGTGTGCCACCGGTCGTCATAGCACACCGGCATCAGGCGTGCTATGGTTGTTGTATGTTGTGTATATAAAGGCGTGTTATCAGGCGATCCACCCATCGTCACAACACTCCAGCATCGGTCGATTCACCAGTCGCCACTCCAGGCTAGCATCAGACGAGCCACCGGTCGTCATAACACACCGGCATCAGATGAGCCACCGGTCGTCACAGCAGCACACCAGCATCAGTCGACCCACCAGTCGTCACAGCACACCAGCATCAGTCGACCCACCGGTCGTCACAGCACAGCAGCATCAGGCGAGCCACAGGTCGTTAAAGCAACCAGCATCAGACGAGCCACCGGGTCGTCACAACACACCAGCATCAGACGACCCACAGGTCGTCACAGCACACCAGCATCAGTCGAGCCACCGGCCGCCACACCAGACTAACATCAGGTGAGTCACCGGTAGTCATAGCACACCAGCATTAGGCGAGCCACCGGTCGTCATAGCACTTCAGCTTGCATCAGTTTCTTCACTTCCAGTACTTTCATTCCAGCAGTTTCTTCACCCATATTATTCGACTACAAGACTCGGCTCTAGAGCGATTTTTGTCAAAATCTTAGGTGCCTGCCAATAGACTCAATTTTTTAAGATGCTCATAGCATTTTTCCCCAAGGGATAGACGACAAAAAGCGTGGTATCAATTCGTTTGGGATTTCAAGTACGGTCTATTCGTACGCAACGAGATAGATTTAATATGTTTCTGGAATTTTCGCCAATATTCGAATTCTTCTTTCCCATGTCAATTATTAGTGTTCAATTCCCATATCGATTTCTTCAGCCACATTATTCGACTGCCCGCCTCGGCTCTAGAGAGCGATTTTTGTCAACACCTTAGGGACCTGTCCATAGACTCGAAATATTAAATGACCATATGATTTTTCCTAGTGGGTAGACGACATAAAATGTGGCATCGTTTTTTTCGGACTTCAAACACTTTCTATGGATATGCAACAATATAGATTTAATGTTTATATTTTTTTTCGCAACTATTCGAATTCCTTTCCCCATAGCAACTTTTCGTGTTCAATTGACATATAGGTTTTTAAAATCCCGGATTTTACACGTTTCTCCAGTATTCGAATTCTTATTTCCCCATAGAAACTTTTGGTGTTCAATTCCCATATAGGTTTCTTCAACCATATTGTTTGACTACCCATATAGACTTAAATTTTTGTCAAAATCGTAGGGGCCTCCCCATAGACCGAATATTTTTGTAATGACTATATAATTTTTCCTAAGGGTAGACGGAACAAAAAGTAGTGACATTTCGGTTGGGCTTTCGATCGCTTTCGATTGCTGTGCAACACGATAGATTGAACATGTTTCTTGAATTTTCGCGAATATTCGAGTTCTTATTTCCCCATAGAAACTTTTAGTGTTCAATTCCCATATAGGTTTCTTCAGCCATATTGTTTGACTACCCGGCCTGACTATAAACTGCAATTTTTGTCAAAATCGTATGCAATGCAATGCATGCTGAAATTAGTTAGAGAATTAGGTAATATTTCACTTATATTTCCCTTATAGAATATGGCGGAGGTCTGAGGTACAGCTTGTGCTAATATACCACGAAATAAATGGTATGGCACGATGCTGGAAGTTAGTTGTTTTGACGTTGCAATTATAGGCGTTATAATCAGTGGGAGTTATGAATCTCTGCCGAATCCCTGCTGAACCCCTGCTAACTTCCGCTATATCAGATTCAATAAGAAGGAAAGGCGTTGGCGTAGGGTGACGGGTTCATTAATCGTGCTTAACCACGTCGATTATAGCTTGTTTCTCTGCTTATCTCTAATGTTATGTGTCTATAGCCATCTGACACAATAGCTGGCTACTTCACTTAACCAACAGATGTGCACCCTTTCACGAATGTATTTGACTATATATATATATGCGTACTTCAATGTATTAACTCGTTGCAGCTGCGCTTGACATCGTTGCTTAGCAAAATAACCCAATTAGGGTTGACGCACCCAAAAACCCTAATAAATGAGATCGTTGGTTATACACAGAAACTGGCAATGAAGAAACATCCCATCTTATTGAGAGAAAAAAAAACTTGGAAAAAACACCTAAATTATGCACTTCACAGGTGTTAATTGGTGACATAACCTCCATGGTTTCAGACTACTCATAGTTACCTCCATTACATGGCCATTACCTGACCTTTAACACAGTACATTTCCTCCAATACCTAAGCACTGCCATGGTGTACCTCTCCTCCATTACCTGCCATTTCCATGGTACCTTCCCCCCTGGTGGCTTTCCAAGATCATATGCCCACCCATGCACCTAGGTACTACACAGTCTCAGCACATCAGAAACCAATTGGATTGGGCTATGTTTGCCCAGTTAGTTTTCTAATTTGATTTTGTAAAAAATTGTTTTCCATTTGAAAAAAATACCATGCCTATATGGGATGTTAGGCTATATTGAGTAAGGATGTGTTACATTAAACAACTTTCTACATTCCTTAGCCTCAAGCCCTTTTATGGTGTTATTTTGCATGCAACTTAAAAATATGAATTTGCCAGGGAAACAAATGGTCACATTCATTCATTCATGACCACAATCATGCACATTGCATAGGTAAAGGATGCTGCATGACTGACACATCAATGCATCCATAAACTCCTTCAGAAAAGGACTCCAAAAATTCAAAGTTTACCTGAAAGAACAAATATACTATTCTTGGGATGTCAGGCCAGGCTGGATTAGGTTGTAATAATTTTTTTGCATTGCTGTTATGCTAGCTATGTTGCCCAACTCACTTTTTTTGGTGTTATCTGTACATACAACTGAGAAGTAAGCATTTGCAAAGGAAATATGTGGTCACATTGTGACAACTATCAAGAATAACTGATGTTAGTTAATCATTAATAAGCATTGCATCAGCCACAGACACTCCTTGAAGAACAAGGCAGCTTGTCTGAGTGCATCTCATCTCAAATGTTTAAGCCATTGATGCCCATTGGCAGAAAGAGGCACCTATTCAGTGAGCACCAATTGTTCAGCTCTTATTTTTATCAGTTTCTGTCCATCCTCTGAAGCATTTCAGCTGAATATGCCACTCCAGGTATGTTTACATGCCTGGACATGCCTTCAAATAAATGGCACACATCCAGAGAAAGCACCTCCATGACATTTTCTGCATGGATGTATTGGGGGATTCTGTAGGGCTGTCCCTGGTGACAGCTACATATCTTCATAATACAGCATTAAAGAGACACCTTCAAAACATAGTATTTTGTACTCTGAATCATGCAATTCTCTGGATGTTAAGTTTAAACCCATGTGCCCCTTTCAGAACTTGCAACTATGCTGAAGCTCTGCTGCTCTGATATATCTTGGCTTGGGCTTCAATACTACAGAAAGTCACATGCTGCATGCATGCTGTTTGGACATACATCAGCCTTGAAGTCATCAGAAGAACAGCAGAAGTTGCCAGATGTCAATGGTAACATTGCACTTTTTTTTAAATCTGTCATTTCAGGTTTCTACTGTTTCATTTCACATTTCTGCAGTTGAAATGTGTGGAGGAATTAACAAAGTCAATGCCACCCATTTACAGTACATGTATAGAAGAAGCTCCCAGACCAATTTTTGGAGCAATATTTGTTCTGGTATGACATAAAGACATAAAGACATAAAAGATCAGTGCAACTCTGAGCCACAAGGGCCCTTCTTGGTTGCACTCTGTACACTGAACCAGTTGCCCACCAATCTGCCATCGCCCTCCTGTAATACTGAAGCAAGCCCTCTATTCTTATAATGATTGTCTATGCTGTTTTAAAGATGTTCATGTTCTGCTACTGACGATGTTTCGCGCTGGTTCCGTGTTCCACACCCTGTTGGTGGAAAGTTTGCCTTAACCTTGTTCTGCTGTGGTTAATTTTAATTTTGATTTATGACCTCTATTGCATCATTTCTGTTAAATTCAACATTTCCAGGTATCCCCTCTCCAGACCATTGACAAATTTAAAGACCTCGATGAGATCTCCTCTCGCCTTCTATATCTAGGAAACATATTCATTTCTTCAATCTTTCCTCATATGCCTTGCTTATGCCATTAACCATTTTTTAGCCCTTTTTACTCTCTAAAAGCCAACAATCTTTTTCATAGCTAGGAGACCAGCTTGGTGCAGATTCCAATGTGGCCTGACGTTGCAGTAAGCTTCCTGATCACTTCCTCACTTCTGTATGATACATTCCTTTTATTGCCCCGCATTCTCGCCTTCTTCCTGGCTTCCTTGGTCTGTCTATGCCCAATTTTGTTTTAGAATAACATATTATAATATATAATAAATGAATGTTTAGTATGATTTAATATATGATTTTATATTTAATATTGTTCTAATATGATTTCAATGAATGTGATATTCTTTTCTTTAGGAAATAAACCTTGTTTGAGATGTGATCAATTCAAGTAAACATACACATATTTGAAGAAGCAGTAATTTCACCAGGAAAGTAAGATAATAATTCTTGAAATAGCACTGCAAAACAACAACAGGAACTATTTTTTCATTGCAGCTACATGTTCACACTTCAAGAAAATATTGGAAAATGTACAGCACATTGGTTTGAGGTCGCAAAGTACAGCAGTAAGAAAAATGTAAAATTGCACAACACAGAAACCTAACCTAACCTAGCCTGACAAACCATATGGTGAAGTACACTGCTTTGTACTGTAAGCATTTCAAATGGTCTTGATGGTCTAAATTGTCTTGATGGTTCTGCATCTAAAAATGGTCTTGATAAAAATAATAAAACTTTTAATGCGTTCGAGGAACTCGTCCAAAGCTTGTGATCCAAATGCAGAAATGCCAATGACATTGTCGATGTACTGCATGCACGTCACTGGTTGTTGGCCTTGATAGCTCAGTACTAGTCATTCCACTGCATCCATACAAATTATAGCCTTGCCTTCGCACTCGTTTTTTCGTGTTGCTGTGCAACTATCGGTTTGTCAATGACTATGGGGGTCCTACCAAGGCCTTCCCAGTATGTGGGTAGAGCTATCGAATGAGAGTGAAGGTTGCGAATGCAAAGTGACGTGGACGAGGTATGTTCGTTCAGAAACTATCCCATATTGCAACTGTTTCATCGCTTTTGGTGAAAAGGTGTATATCGTCATATTTGGTAACCGGACAAATGTACGTAAAGCAGATGTACGTATGGCAGGTGTACGTACGCAAATGTACTTAAGCAAATGTACGTAAGCGCAAATGTACGTGTGACAATTGTACGTAATCGCAGATATACCTATGGCTAATGTACGTATGCGCAAAAGTACATAAGCGCAAAAGTACGTAAGCGCGAACATACTTAAGCGCAAAAGTACGTATGCGCAAAAGCACGTATGCGTAAAAGTACGTATGCGCAAATGTACGCAAGCGCAAAGGTACTTAAGGGCGAATGTACGTATGCGCAAATGCACATATGGCAGTTGTACATAAGTGCAGGTGTACGTATGCCAAATTTATTTCACCTCAAGTTTATGCATGACAAATGTACGTAAGGGAAAATGTACGAATGACATGTGCACCTAACTAAATGTGCTTAAGCGCAATGGTGCGTACGCCTAAATGTATGTACATCGGCACATACGTACATTTGCTCTTGCATTCTTTTGCGTTTAGGTACTGTTGCGCTTACGTACATTTGGGCTTACGTACTTTTGCGCTTACGTACATTTACGCCGACGTACTTTTGCGCTCGCGTACATTTACGCTCGCGTACATTTGCGTTTACGTATATCTGCGCATATCTACATTTACACTTACGTACATTTGTGCTTACGTACATTTTCTTATATACATTTATATATATATATATATATATATATATATATATATATATATATATATATATATATATTTGCGCATGCGTACATATACATTTGCGTCTTACGTACATTTGCGCTCAAGTACCTTTGCGCGTACGTACTTTTGAGCTTACGCACGTTTGTGCATACGTACATTTTTTCACATATTTGTGCTTAAGTGCCATAAGCACATTTGAGCGCTTGCGTACTTTTGCGCATACACACTTTACATTTACGCTCACGTACATTTGCGCATACGCACTGTTGCGTACGCGCAAATGTATATCACACAGCTGCACGTGTGAACTTCTATCAGAATTCCCCAGGGCATACGAACCTGCTTGGGTGGAGCAGCGATGGACGTCGAAGTGGGATGCTGGCGGTGGCAGAGCCATGCAGCACGAGCCAGCCAACACCTTCTCCATGGTACTGCCGCCTCCCAATGTCACTGGGAAGCTTCATCTCGGGCATGCGCTCACACTGTCCGTTCAGGACGCCATCTGCCGGTGGTAGGTGCAAGATGTCACTGGATCTGCTGACAATGCAGGTTAAACCGTCTTGTCATGGGAAACAACGTGTTTGTGAAGGTCCGGTTGTTGACCGTCGTGAGTTGTATTCGATCGGTTCTGTATCACACGGAACGTCGTTTTGCTCCAGTGCTAAACTGTTCCGTACGGTTTTATTGCTAGGACAATGTGTGGCTTCATTCCATGTATATATATTTCACATCTAGATTATCTTATTTTTCCTGTTAACCTTGATAATTCCATGCACGTAAATGAAGTTCGTCCACCTTTTGCATCAGAAAATATATTGTATGGTGAGCCCAATGAACGTGGATGTACCTGAATGGATATGTGCTGATTGGTCAGCTAACATAGTACTTAGGAGCTGCCAATCTTTTCTTAATGTCTGGCCTTTTTATGTCTAATGCTGAAGCGGCCACTGTTTTCTTTAGTGCCATGTAGATGCATTTCATTTGTCAATCACAGTAAAGTTGGGTTGTAATAGCCTTTGAGTGTTCTAACGACAGATGTCCCTCACGGACTGCTGAGCTGCAATGTGGGGGGGGGGGGGCACAGGCGGCGTATGTGCGGTGACCAAGTGGTGTGGATGCCGACACAGATTCCTGAACTGTCCTGTGTGTGTACCGCAGGCGGCGTATGTGCGGTGACCGGGTGGTGTGGGTGCCGACACCTGAGCTGCCCTGTGTGTGTACCGCAGGCGGCGTATGTGCGGTGACCGGGTGGTGTGGGTGCCGACACCTGAGCTGTCCTGTGTGTGTACCGCAGGCGGCGTATGTGCGGTGACCGGGTGGTGTGGTGCCGACACCTGAGCTGCCCTGTGTGTGTACCGCAGGCGGCGTATGTGCGGTGACCGGGTGGTGTGGGTGCCGACACCTGGCTGCCCTGTGTGTACCGCAGGCGGCGTATGTGCGGTGACCGGGTGGTGTGGGTGCCGACACCTGAGCTGCCCTGTGTGTGTACCGCAGGCGGCGTATGTGCGGTGACCGGGTGGTGTGGGTGCCGACACCTGAGCTGCCCTGTGTGTGTACCGCAGGCGGCGTATGTGCGGTGACGGGATGGTCTGGTGCCGACACCTGAGCTGCCCTGTTTACCGCAGGCGGCGTATGTGCGGTGACGGGTGGTTGGGTGCCGACACCTGAGCTGCCCTTGTTGTACCGCAGGCGCTATTGCTACTGTTGTGCCCTATTTTTTGCTTTATTACACTGTCTTTACCTTTATTCACTTTTATTGCTGCCCTGTGTGTGTACCCGGCGTATGTGCGGTGACCGGGTGGTTGGTGCCGACACCTGAGCTGCCCTTTGTGTACCGCAGGGGCGTATGTGCGGTGACGGGTGTTGGGTGCCGACACCTGAGCTGCCCTGTGTGTACCGCAGGCGGCGTATGTGCGGTGACGGGTGGTGTGGGTGCCGACACCTGAGCTGCCCTGTGTGTGTACCGCAGGGGCGTATGTGCGGTGACGGGTGGTGTGGGTGCCGACACCTGAGCTGCCCTTTTTCTTGGGGGTGGTGTGGGTGCCGACACCTGAGCTGTCCTGTGTGTGTACCGCAGGCGGCGTATGTGCGGTGACCGGGTGGTGTGGGTGCCGACACCTGAGCTGCCCTGTGTGTGTACCGCAGGCGGCGTATGTGCGGTGACCGGGTGGTGTGGGTGCCGACACAGATTCCTGAACTGTCCTGTGTGTGTACCGCAGGCGGCGTATGTGCGGTGACCGGGTGGTGTGGGTGCCTGGTACAGACCATGCCGGGATTGCCACCCAGGTGATGGTAGAGAAGGCTCTCTGGGCCGAGGAGCGCACCACACGTCACCAGCTCGGTCGGGAAGAGTGAGTATTTCCTTGTGGTGGGTGAGCAGATGAGATGGGTGATAAGTCGGAAGCCAGGCTTCATCGACTTATATTCTTGAGAATAATTAGCCAAGTGTGATACAGGTTGTGGGGTTGACGATAGTGCAAGCCCGTTACAGGCTCAAATGTGAACTGATATTTAGTGAAGCTTGACCACTTGACGTTTGCGTATCAGAATTGTACTGGTTTTCCAAAAAAACTTGAATTGTGCCATTTCAATGAAGATGGAGATTCAATGGGCAGTACTTCCAGAAAGTACTGCCCATCGCGATAGCTCAGTTCCTACATTTACTCGTATGTCATACGAGTTATAGCGATTATTTGGGGTAATCGGTCAATTATAGGCTTCCATACATCAGCTCCACCTCAGGTATTCTCGATTCGACACACATCCACCCCCGTGCAAATTCCACAATACGTACACACATCCACCCCTGTGAGGATTCTACACACACATTACACGTATGAGCACCCGTGATGCTTCCACACACACATTACACGTATGAGCACCCGTGATGCTTCCACACACACATTACACGTATGAGCACCCGTGATGCTTCCACACACACATTACACGTATGAGCACCGTGACGCTTCCACACACACATTACACGTATGAGCACCCGTGACGCTTCCACACACACACATTACACGTATGAGCACCCGTGATGCTTCCACACACACATTACACGTATGAGCACCCGTGATGCTTCCACACACACATTACACGTATGAGCACCCGTGATACTTCCACACACACATTACACGTATGAGCACCGTGACGCTTCCACACACACATTACATGTATGAGCACCCGTGATGCTTCCACACACACATTACACGTATGAGCACCCGTGATGCTTCCACACACATATTACATGTACACACCTGTGACGCTTCCACATACCTATTACATGGACACACACACCCGTGACGCTTCTACACGCATACTGTATGTACACACCGATGACGATTCCACACACATTACATGCATCCACGGCCGTGACTATTCCACACAAATTACATGCACCCACGCTCGTGACTATTCCACACACATAGTACAGGGTGCGCGGAAAGTCCTGGCACTTTTCAACATTTTCGCAAACAAATGCAACTGGCTCATATATCTTCAACAACAGGTTGTAACAGTGACTGGGAACAACAAGCCACATCCTTTCACCAACCGCTCACTCGATGTAGCCGCCCTCGGCGGCGATGACGGCCTCGACGCGAGAGCGGAAGCCCTTGCAGGTCCTGATGATGTAGGCCGCCTCCAGCGCCTCCCACGCCGCCACGATGCGAGCCTTGAGCGACTCCAGGTTGGGATGAGAAGTGGCCTGTACCTCATCCTGCAGAACGCTCCACACGCTATAATCGAGCGGGTTGAGGTCGGGCGACTGAGGCGGCCACATCTCCTTCCACCGGAAGTGATCTGGCCCGCCGAGCTCCTCTGTCAGCTTGGCTTGGATGGCGGGGGCGTTGTGGGCGGGCGCTCCGTCCTGTTGGAAGACAAAATTGCCCTCCGGGTAGGTCGCCTTGACCCAGGGGATGACGTGCGTGTCCAGGAGCCCCTCGTAGACCTGCCTGTTGATTTTCTCGTTGGCGTCGATGAAGATGATGGGGCATTTCTGCCCGTCGGACCCGACGACACCCAGGACCATCACCTTCTGCGGGTGCTTGTTCACGGGGTTGAACCGAATCCGGGGGTCCACTTCGTCAACAGGCTGGTCGGACAGGTAGCGGGAGTTCCTCCGGTTCAGCTGGGCGTCGACGTGGAAGAGCTTCTCATCGGAGAAGATCCGAACGAAGCCGGTGGTCACCGGGCTCTTCAAGAAGTTGAGCAGCAGCTTGCTCTTCCCCAGACGGCGGAGACGCGTGGCCTCGGTTAAATGCGACCTGTTATGGATCACTCTGGACTCCATGTTCAAGTATTAGTCGATCAATTCCCGCATTGATGTCTCGGGAAAGCTGAACTTCTTCGCCAGTTTTCTGATGGACTGCCGCGGATTTTCTTCGATTGCTTCTGACACGGCGGCCACGTTATCGGGAGTTCTGAGCGACCGCGGCCGACCTGACCTGGGGGCATCTTCTAAGGACTCCACAGATCGGATCTTCGCCTTTATCCGCTGAACCGTTCGCCGAGAAACGCTGCATCGTTCCGCAACTTGCGCCTCGGTTAAGCCGGACCCGGCCGCCGCGCGCAGGCAGCCAGCGACAAGGTGCCGCTTCGTCTGTTTATCCATGACTGAACGCGATTCGAAGGTCATATTTGCACGCCCCCCGGCTGACCGGGTCGGCGAGGGTCACGCCTTTGGCCATTGGCAGACTGGCCACCAATTACAGCGCGCGCTGGCAAGCATACCAGAAAAGCGCCAGGACTTTCCGCGCACCCTGTACACATGCACCTACGCCCGTGACTATTCCACACACATATTACGCGTGCATACCCATAACGATTCCACTCACATATTGTATATATCCATGCCCGTGACTATTCCACACACTTATTATACGTACCCACGTCTTTGACGATTCCAGGGGACAAGTGGCCTAGGGGTAAGTTGCTTGTCTCACAATCGAAAGGTTGTGGGTTCGAGCATCGCCTGTCGCTACTCTTCGCACGCGACCAATCGGCGTGAGAGATTGGCGACGCGGCATGACTTAACGGTCGATGTGTCGTAAACCAATAACCAACCGTGACGATTCCACCTACAAAGTAAATGTAACAACACCCATGACGATTCCACACACATATTGCGCGTACACACATGCATGCCGATTCCACACACAGGCTGCACGTACACGCGGACGTGAATGGTGAAGGGCTTGATGTGAAGTGCGGTGCAGTCATAGCGTATTGAGTTCGTATGCCTCCTGTGGACGCAGCGTGGCTACTCGTGTGTTGGCAGGTTTCTGAAGCTGGTCTGGAAGTGGAGATCGGACAGGTCCGACCAAATCCATTCTCAAATGAAGGCTCTGGGCGTCACCCTCGACTGGAACCGCAGCGTCTTCACCATGGACCCGGTCAGTGCGGCACTAACTATAGACACCGCCAGTGCAGGTCAGAAACACCAGCAGTACCAACCAAGTGTTCAACCAGTGGTAACCAAATGGACCAGATGTTGGGCTGTTTCCGTCGGACCATGTGATCTTTTCCCGGCGTGTTATTAGTGTGTGGGTTTCAGTGCATGTCTGAAGCGGTTACGGAAGCCTTCGTCCGTCTGTTCGACGCCGGCCTTGTGTACCGAGCTGAGGCGCTGGTCAACTGGTGCTGCCATCTCCAGTCAGCCGTGTCAGACATTGAAGTGGAACACCGCACGATGGAGGGCACGATGGTCGACGTCGCGTACCTCTGGGATGAAGGTGGGTGAACACCTGAAGCCTGTCGATGTGACATTCGACCCTGATCAAGGTGTAATGTGTTGCATGTGGAGTAGCTGGCCAGTGCAATTTGCTGTCGCACTCAGCATGCACAGCCTGCCTTCTGATGGCTCCTTTCCATACTCCCCTCACTGTCATGTGATCTCCAGCATGCACAAACGAATGATGATTTGCGGGCAAGTGGCCAATCAGAACCATTTTGTCATGCTGACTGCGAGTGCTCGGACATTGATATCCTTAGCAGCGGTACAATTGGAAAATGTATCTGAGGTACTTCATTTATAAGGCAATTGGTCCCATTTTGCCCTGTAAGTTCACCCAGGCCTTTCTTGTGGACCAAGAAAGACCTGGATAGCTTACATGGCAAACTGGTTGTGACCATGGTTGCGTTTGTACCATGTAGTTCTGAATGTGAAAAGGAAAATTAGTAGGCAATTGAATACGGAAAGTTTTCTTTTGTCATTCAAACATGTGGCATCGAAAGCCCAGGTTACACTTTATAATGAAACTCCAACACTTACTTACAGAACAGTTTATTGCAAAATGTCACCATTCAACCTTCAGATGATAAAAATGAGAAGAAGCGTTTCTGAAGAGGGTAATGCTGTGCATGCTAAACAACCAGAAACAGTCAATTTTTCCAACCATGCCCGCGACCCACCGGCGTGAGAGGTTGGCGACGCTATGACCTATCAGTCGAATGCGTCGTAAACAAATCAAAGATCCTCATTCTTCACCGATGGGGTACATTTTGGCAGATCCATTACAGGGGCTGATGGTGTCCACCACCCGTCCTGAGACGCTGCTCGGCGACACTGTCGTGGCTGTGTGCTGGCAGACCCGTCACAGGAGCTGGTGGTGTCCACCACCCGGCCTGGCGGTCTGGCGACCCGTCACAGGAGCTGGTGGTGTCCACCACCCGGCCTGAGACGCTGCTCGGCGACACTGACATGGCTGTGTGCTGGCAGACCCGTCACAGGAGCTGGTGGTGTCCACCACCCGGCCTGAGACGCTGCTCGGCGACACTGACATGGCTGTGTGCTGGCAGACCCGTCACAGGAGCTGGTGGTGTCCACCACCCGGCCTGAGACGCTGCTCGGCGACACTGACATGGCTGTGTGCTGGCAGACCCGTCACAGGAGCTGGTGGTGTCCACCACCTGGCCTGAGACGCTGCTCGGCGACACTGACATGGCTGTGTGCTGGCAGACCCAGGGGGCCGGCGGGCTGGCGCCGTCAGACCCGTCACAGGAGCTGGTGGTGTCCACCACCCGGCCTGAGACGCTGCTCGGCGACACTGACAGGCTGTGTGCCGGCAGACCCGTCACAGGAGCTGGTGGTGTCCACCCCGGCCTGAGACGCTCTCGGCGGCAGACCCGTCACAGGAGCTGGCAGCCGAGGCTGGTGGTGTCCACCACTCGGCCTGAGACGCTGCTCGGCGACACTGGCGTGGCTGTGTGCCGGCAGACCCGTCACAGGAGCTGGTGGTGTCCACCACCCGGCCTGAGACGCTGCTCGGCGACACTGACATGGCTGTGTGCTGGCAGACCCGTCACAGGAGCTGGTGGTGTCCACCAGCCGGCCTGAGACGCTGCTCGGCGACACTGGCGTGGCTGTGTGCCGGGACGACCCTCGGCTGCGCCACTGGGTGGGCCGTCGTGTGCGGCACCCTCTGCTGCCCGGCCGGCCACTGCTGCCCGTGGTGGCTGACCACGCAGTCAAGCCTGAGTTCGGCACCGGTGAGCAGCGCCGCCTGTCCGGCCGCCGAGCAACGCTGGTCGTCAGACCGACGAGCTTGCTTTGATCGTGTATCGTCCGACATTTTTAGTGCATGCTTGTCGACATTAAGTACATGTTTCCAAGTGAAACACGTTTCGGGCAATCTGGTGGACATTGTTCAAACCGTTCATTGGTCACAGTATTTGTTTTTATTCTTCTGGAATCCTATTGTAATCATACAAATGTTTTCCTTAACTATTATAAAATACTGGTAGCTATCCCACCTGTTGCTTTTTTCCTCAGGAGCGCTAAAAATAACTCCGGCCCACGATCCGATCGACTTCGAGGTGGGAAAGCGACACAATCTGGAGCTGGTGAACATTCTAACGGAAGACGGACACATCAATGATGATGGCGGTCAATTCCAGGTGAACTTCCTGCTCTCAGCCACTCACGCTACTGGCCTACGCTCGATATTGGAACAGAAATCATGGAATGCACGCTCTTGGTGTGAACAGCAGAACGTTGTAATAAACTTAGGAAAAGCATCCTGGTTTGACACGTCTATTTAGCACGCGCGCCGGAGAGCCTCTCATAACACGGTCCGGAGGAGAGAGGGAGATAGATTCGGCGCCCTAAAATATCTGAAAGTACTGAAACAAGAAGCACACCATTCAGAAGATATATTACAGCTGTAGTGACCCACTGCAGTATATATTTAATAACCCTAGGTCAATACCGTCAGGGTCAAATTAGGTCGAGATCGGGCGCGCCGCTGCACAGACAAAACATTTGTGACCCTGAACGTTCGGCAGCGGGGTGTCCGGTCGGTTGACTGCACCCCGCAGTAGATGTATTTTCCAACAGGTTTTCAATTTTGTTTTTGTTGTATAGAATGCGCTTATCTTTCAACTAGTCACACGATTTTACGACCATATCAGTGCTCATTTCTGAGAGATCATCGAAAAAAACAGGATGGTGGGCGGATTTTGACACTTTCCAGTGCTCGTGTTCAGATATGTGTAGTATCGATGTGTTTTGACCGAGGTGAACGGCCATTGCGTTGTCTCGGAGCCCGATGGCGTGTGGTGTCAGCTTCTGGCGGTTTGTTTTGTGCTGTTGCGGTGTCTGACAGTATATTTCGTCTCAGGGTCTGGCAGTGTGTTGAGATATGTCCAGTGTTGAATTATTCGTGAAATAGGGTGGAATATACCACTTGTTGAGCACCCGATCGACATCCTTTTCCAAGAAGTATTGACATCCAGCTCCTTCATGCATGCTTATGAAGTCTTCGTGTCTACTTTCTAACAGTACCTCGATTATCAGTATCATGTCCATGCTTTCGATAAGGAATGGAAGTACACGAATATTTCGTAACGCAATGTCAGGAAAGTGGTTGTCTATAATGTGATATGGCATACAGTGCCAGTTTATAGCATATGGTTGTTCTCTCTATCCCGAATGTAGCTCTTCCTAAATTATGAATATCAAAGCAACTAATATTGGTACAGCCATAAGTACCTACACCATTGGCTCAAATATGAGTCTGAAGGACATTAAAAACATTTTAAATGATAGTAATTCAATGGCAAATTTCGACATCCTATTGCGCTCTTTTCGACATCTCAAACCAAACTAAAAGCTATTATTTTAACCCTGGTTATGTCATGACATCACGCACCGTGTCAGCGTTTGGCAGTGGCGGTATAAGGCTCTGATGGTATTTTGTGTCAGTAACTGATGGTGTGTTGTGGCAGAGTCTGACAGTTTCAGTTGGGTCGATGTCTGACAGTATATTTTGTCTCATGGCCTGACAGTATGTTGGGTCATGTCATGACATCATGCATCATTTCAGGGCTCTGATGATGTGTTGTGTCAAGAACTGATGCCGTGTTGTCAACGTTTGACAGTTTGTGTTGTCTTAACATCTGACGGTGTGCTGATTCAGAGTCTGACTGTGTATAGTCTTTCGATCTGATAGTGCGTTGTGTAGCAGAGCTTCCTGTGGGGGACACTTCGAACACATAAATCCCCCCGTTCATGAGTATGACAATGCACCTGGTGAGGGTCTGGCAGTGTGTTGTGATAGGCTCTTTTCAGCAGGTTGTCAGGCTCTGATATTGTGCTGTGTCGTACTGTATGTTGTCTCACAGTCTGATGGTGGGCTGTGATATGGTATGTAAACTGTCGGAGAGTGAAACTGCATTCGGTGGGGGTCTGACTGTGTTGGCAGGCTCCGATGGTATTCAGTGTCTGCCTGTGTGTTGTCTCATGATCAGTGTGTTTTGCCGCACTATACCCCTCTATGCACCTTGTGAGGATCTGGCAATGTGTTGTGTCAGACTCTGGCGATGTGTTCGTGTGTTGTGTCAAGGTCTGAATGTGTTGAACCACGATATGACACTATATACCGTGTCAAGATCTGGTTATGTGTTGTGTTGGGGTCGGATAGTGTGGTGTATCAAGGTCTGATTGTGTTGTGTCTCCCTACGATCCTATGTGCGGTGTCAGAGTCTAGCGGTGTGTTATGCCACTCTCTGATACTGTATGTACCGTGACACGGTTTGGTGGAGTGTTGTGCCACTCCCTGAGACTGCTTGTACCGTAACAGGGTTTGGCGGTGCGTTGCCACTCTCTGACACCATATGTACATTAACATATAACTATAACTATGGTGTCAGAGAGTGCTTTGACACTGTAGGTATCGTGACGGGGTCTGACGATGTGTCACTCTCTGACACTGTATGTACCGTGACAGGGTCTGGCGGTGCAGGGTTAAAATATTGGCTTTTCATTAGGTGTGAGATGTCGAAATGAGCATAGCAGATGTCGAAATTTGACATGCAATTAGTGTAATTTCAAATTTTCTGATGCCTTTCAGACTAAAATTTGAGTTGATGGTGTAGGTGATTATGACTGGACCTTTATCATTTGTTTTAGGATCCATAATTTAAGAAAAGATGTATTCGGGATAAGGAGAATAATAACTATGATGAACTGGTATTGTATCCCATATCACATAGGTCATCCCTTTACCCGAATTGCATTGCAAAATGTTTGTGTAACACCATTCCATATTGAGGGCATGCACATGCTATTTATAAACAGGATACTGTTACAAAGGAGACATAAATACTTCATATCAATGAGCAGGATGCTGATACTTCTTGAAGAAGGATGTCGATTGAGTGTTCAGAAAGTGGAATAATTTATCACTGAGCAACTTTGATAAGTCTGCATATTGTATTTAATGCAGGGCTTCATCGCTTGCTGAATAAGGACCTAAGGAGTGCTGGATGATACCGGGTTTCAGGATACTGGGTAGACTATCTGAATCAGAAGAGGCTCTGTGATACGGTTTTAGGAAATTTTCTGATCAGAGGTCATTGGTGCACCCCAACTGGCATATTTGAATTGTTGAAGGGCATCAGGATGTCTTCAGTTGAGTTCATATTGGTTTCATAATGAGCAGCTAGCAAGCAAGGATGCCACAAAAGCCATAGTCAGGGAGGTCGATTTAACTTTCATTAGGTGGTATTTTCCACCCATTTTCTTCAAAAATGTGACACTGTGGCGGTGTGTCACTCTCTGACACTGTATGTACCGTGCCAGGGTCTGGCGGTGTGTCACTCTCTGACACTGTATGTACCGTGACAGGGTCTGACGATGTGTCACTCTCTGACACTGTATGTACCGTGCCAGGGTCTGGCGGTGTGTCACTCTCTGACACTGTGTGTACCGTGACAGGGTCTGGCGGTGTGTCACTCTCTGACACTGTGTGTACCGTGACAGGGTCTGACGATGTGTCACTCTCTGACACCGTATGTACCGTGCCAGGGTCTGGCGGTGTGTCACTCTGACACTGTGTGTACCGTGCCAGGGTCTGGCGGTGTGTCACTCTCTGACACTGTATGTACCGTGACAGGGTCTGGCGGTGTGTCACTCTGACACTGTGTGTACCGTGCCAGGGTCTGGCGGTGTGTCACTCTCTGACACTGTATGTACCGTGCCAGAGTCTGGCGGTGTGTCACTCTGACACTGTGTGTACCGTGCCAGGGTCTGGCGGTGTGTCACTCTCTGACACTGTGTGTACCGTGCCAGGGTCTGGCGGTGTGTCACTCTCTGACACTGTATGTACCGTGACAGGGTCTGGCGGTGTGTCACTCTGACACTGTGTGTACCGTGCCAGGGTCTGGCGGTGTGTCACTCTGACACTGTGTGTACCGTGCCAGGGTCTGGCGGTGTGTCACTCTGACACTGTGTGTACCGTGCCAGGGTCTGGCGGTGTGTCACTCTGACACTGTGTGTACCGTGCCAGGGTCTGGCGGTGTGTCACTCTCTGACACTGTATGTACCGTGCCAGGGTCTGGCGGTGTGTCACTCTCTGACACTGTATGTACCGTGCCAGGGTCTGGCGGTGTGTCACTCTGACACTGTGTGTACCGTGCCAGGGTCTGGCGGTGTGTCACTCTCTGACACTGTATGTACCGTGACAGGGTCTAGCGGTGTGTCACTCTCTGACACTGTGTGTACCGTGCCAGGGTCTGGCGGTGTGTCACTCTCTGACACTGTATGTACCGTGCCAGGGTCTGGCGGTGTGTTACTCTCTGACACTGTATGTACCGTGACAGGGTCTGGCGGTGTGTCACTCTCTGACACTGTATGTACCGTGACAGGGTCTGGCGGTGTGTCACTCTCTGACACTGTATGTACCGTGCCAGGGTCTGGCGGTGTGTCACTCTGACACTGTGTGTACCGTGCCAGGGTCTGGCGGTGTGTCACTCTCTGACACTGTATGTACCGTGCCAGGGTCTGGCGGTGTGTCACTCTGACACTGTGTGTACCGTGCCAGGGTCTGGCGGTGTGTCACTCTCTGACACTGTATGTACCGTGCCAGGGTCTGGCGGTGTGTCACGCTCTGACACTGTATGTACCGTGCCAGGGTCTGGCGGTGTGTCACTCTCTGACACTGTATGTACCGTGCCAGGGTCTGGCGGTGTGTTACTCTCTGACACTGTATGTACCGTGACAGGGTCTGGCGGTGTGTCACTCTCTGACACTGTATGTACCGTGCCAGGGTCTGGCGGTGTGTCACTCTCTGACACTGTATGTACCGTGCCAGGGTCTGGCGGTGTGTCACTCTGACACTGTGTGTACCGTGCCAGGGTCTGGCGGTGTGTCACTCTCTGACACTGTATGTACCGTGCCAGGGTCTGGCGGTGTGTCACTCTCTGACACTGTATGTACCGTGCCAGGGTCTGGCGGTGTGTCACGCTCTGACACTGTGTGTACCGTGCCAGGGTCTGGCGGTGTGTCACTCTCTGACACTGTATGTACCGTGCCAGGGTCTGGCGGTGTGTCACTCTCTGACACTGTATGTACCGTGCCAGGGTCTGGCGGTGTGTCACGCTCTGACACTGTATGTACCGTGCCAGGGTCTGGCGGTGTGTCACTCTCTGACACTGTATGTACCGTGCCAGGGTCTGGCGGTGTGTCACTCTCTGACACTGTATGTACCGTGACAGGGTCTGACTCGCGGCGAGGCTCGGGTGGCGGTGGTCGACGCTCTCAAGCAGCTCGGACTGTACCGTGGCGAGCGCCAGCACCACGTCACCGTGCCCATCTGCTCACGGACCGGTGACGTCATCGAGCCCATGGTGAAACACCAGTGGTGAGTGCGCCGTCCGCTACCGCCGAACACCGAAACGGCGCCGTGACATGTCATAAGTAAGATTATTAGGGGTATGTATCGCGAATATGAAGCGAACGATGTAGATGGATTACTACTAATAGCTATTGTATTATATGGGCCGAAAATGGAATTGCTGTCGAATTTAACTGAGAATATGTGAATAACTGGTTTGATTTTTTCGCTTATATTTATACTATAAGGACAATCTTGTACGCCCTTTTACGTCGCCATGTGCCACTAATCCGGGGTTTGGAGTTTTACCGGAAACAAAACTAATTTTTGTCATAACCAGCTTTTATCGGTAACATCCAATGCAAGATGCTAAAAAATGGAAAATATTCATACCGTGTTTACACTTATTGAGATAACTAGCTACAATTTTGCTTATTTCTGTGTATTATAATACAAGTACGATATGTGACTCTACACAAACCCACAGGTGTAGTGTGTCACGAAGCCTTATGAATCTGAGGTAGATTGAGTGAAGCATTTGCAGGACCCTTGCCGGCAAAAAAGTGATTTTTCTCATGTCGGTTCTTATCAGAAGCGAAAAACCTGGTAGAACCAGGATTGGTGGTAAAAACTGTCAACGCTGCACCCATCTATAGGAGAACTGTTACCCGACGGTCAGCTCAACCATCCGGAAGTAATTTTAATCTAAGCTACTTGATAATGCACGGTTAACGCGTGGCGTTCGCTCCATTGTGCACCGGTATTCTCATTGATTCAACGTGGCGTCCCAGACTGTTGCGTACAAAACGGCCGCGTCACGTTTTGGCCACAGATTCGGCCATTCCAGGCGCTACGCACGTGCGAGTAGTACCTAGCGAAATCTGGCAGTGTCGCCCGGCCATCTGGCACGGGTACGGTGCGTTCGCGCCAAAAACCAGCCCGACCGTGAGCCAAAGGGTGACCGGGAAACGGACTGCGCGGCAAATCAACTATCACACACTGGTCTAACATACAAATCTACTTCTTGGCGTTCGAGCACAAACAAATTCCAGCACGTCGAACGATTGGAATGAACCAATGGCCCCAGTTCGCCAGCCACTGGCCGGATCAGCGCCAAACGTCACAATGGGCGCGTCACAGTTGGCTAGGTACTGGACGGATCAGCGCCAAACATCGCAATGGGCGCGTCATAGTTGGCTAGGTACTGGACGGATCAGGGTCAATTATCGCAATGGGCGCGTCACAGTTGGCTAGGTACTGGACGGCTCAGGGTCAAACATCGCGATGGACGCGTCACAGTTGGCCACCCACTGAACGGATCAGCGTCAAGCAAACACCGCCGTGTAGCCACAGTTATTGACAAGATCGCCAGGGTAACCGTTTCCGGCGCACAAGTTACACCAAGCGGTGCTAATGAAAACCCATAACATCTGATGTTTCTCGCACTACGCTGCTGCCAGACACAATTTTGGGGTAAAAATATCACGCACTCGTAGTCATAATCGTTGTCATGCCTGCGGTACCCGGTATCTTTGCATGTTCTCCCGGACGGAGAGTCAGCCACGGCGAGGACTGTTAACGCGCGCCCTGGAGGGCCTCTGAAAGTTACGCGCACTGAAGGGGGTGGGCGGATTCCGCCCCCCCCTAAGATCTCGGCTCCTATTAAAGCTGGAACAACGAAATTCGCAGGGCGAATGGGTATGGTAGTGAACTTATGTCAATTGTGTGCAAATTTAATGACCTTAGGCCAATATTTTCAAGGTCAAATGAGGTCAAAATATCATAATTTTCTGTATTTGCATAGCTTGGCTTGTCGTTGTTATGGATTGCTGTTATTGTTTTTATATGCTCCAAAGTGTATATCAATGATGTTTTGTACATTACTATTGATGCAATACAGATGCCATACCCGGAATTTGACCTCAGCTCACCTATATGGCAGCACTTTATCAGGTTATTACCTGCTCCAGTTATCGGAACCAGGTCGCCCGCCCGACTGCTCCGTTGGGCGGTTCGGCGCAATCGGCTTCGCAAAGAAAGGAGTGAAGTACATGCATAAAGTATGGAAAAGCCTAGGTACACAATGACAACAGTGGTTTTCAGGATGTGTTAGGAGAAACATGCAAAGTGACATCAGTCGCATGACAATCATTTGCATGTATGACTGTCATACATGCAAATTAATGTTGCCATATTATGACAACATTCTAGTTAACCAAGCTTGGTTCAATTATCCTGTCATGAACTTGACCTGACTTGACTTCGGTGACCTAACATGACTTTGAAACTATATAGCATAACAGCATGCATCAAGCAAGTCGCTAGTGTTGCTAAGAACACTTCACATTTGCCAATTTACGGGAAGCGCATCAGCGCCGATTTTTGTGGTTCAGCGCTGCGAAATGTGTTGGCTTTAGTGGCCCCTAACTCGAAAAATGTTCGGCCGATTTTCGTTCTTCTTGCTCTAAACAACGCGCCGGTAATTCCTAAGCAGGTACTCAAGAAATGGCGTATATCGACCGGTAAAATCTTCAGTTATTTTTGAAAAACTGGAGGGGTGCGCGGATTTCGCCCCCCCCCCCCTCCAGGACGCGTGTAAAAGGAGCAAACGTTTGTTCGCACACATTCCGCAGTTGCTATTGTAAAAATGACCGGAACAACGGCAACACGTGATTCGTGTCAGGCTCCTCTACAATTTGGCATTCATGCGCTCCCAACCATCACAGGCAGCCGAGATGACGGTTTCCCGTGAGCGGTGAGGCGCCAACACGTGGCGTGCGTTTCAAAGAACTGTGACGAGGTTTGCCCAAAAGTTTGCCATTTCGTCATAGCACAGGGTGGACAAATGGCTAAAATTGGCGGGTCGCCTTTGCCTGAATTTCCCCGCTAAATGTACGGGCTTCGTTTGCTAAAATGACTCGCTACCCACCGCGAAGCTGTGGGAGTCACTTGCGACGCCAACAGCCTAGCGGTTGATCAAGCCTGGCGGGTCTGCACTAGTTGGGGGTATTAATACGTTTTCGCAGTGAGTCTCACCGTATCATACGCTCCACTGCGGTCATCTAATTCGTCACTAAATTAAGAACTTTGATGCGTGTAGTGCCACGTAACGCTCCGCCCAATAGCGTGCGCACCAAATTGAGCTTTCTATTCTTCAATAATACCCTTGTGCCTAAGTAGTATAGCTGCTCCGCGTGACACGGTGTCTCTGGGCAGGTTCGTCCGCTGCCGAGAGATGGCAGCAGAAGCGCTCAGTGCTGTGCAGAAGGGCGAGCTGACCCTGGACCCGCCCTCCCTGGCCTCCAGCTGGGAGCAGTGGCTCGGCGACACCAGGTATGCTGGGTATAGTCGTACGCGCGAATGATCGGTACGTACGCCAGCAGGTATGGCCGGTATCATCTAAGTTGACACCGGTATGTCGGTTTATTCTCTGTGAATAGTGCATATGATCGGTGTTCCATATGGACCTTGTGTGTGTTTGGCACAGCAGACTTGCCAGAAGCTGATAGTTTGATCTTGAGCTTCCGTGGGAAACATCTTTTGCTTTGTCCTGATAAACCCAGGGCTATCAGTGGGGCGGGGATGGCCGAGTGGATAAGGTGTTGGGCTCTCGGTACCGAAGGTCTCGTGTTCGACATCAGCACCGATCGGGACATTTCCCAATTCCGCGGCCCACCGGTGCAACAGTGTGGGCAGCGCCATTAGCCGTGAATGTGCTTAAAGTGCGTCATGGACCACCCAATAAGCAAACAGACAAACAACAAGGGCTATCAGTTCACACCATACCAGCCATTGCCATGGTGACATCACGTAAGGTATTGCCCCTCTGTTTCGTGGGGTTCGTGGTAGCTCAGTTGTTAGAGTGTCGGACTCCTGATCGCAAGATTGTGCGTTCAAATCTTACAATCGACGACATTTATCGGGTTCATCCGCGACCAATCGGCGTGAGAGGTTGGCGTCGCTGTATGACCTAGCGGTTGGATGCTTCGTTAATGAACACAAGGTTTTTGTTCTTCCCTCTGTTTCGCTGTGAAGGGTACCGACTTCCTGTGGAAAAACACAGTCTTACTTTGCTTAAGTGATCCCTCTGTCTCAGACGTGCCGCTGACATACACTGGGACTCCAGGGTAGCTCTGGGCCCCTCTGTGACTTCAGGATGATACTGAGTCGCGTTGTGATTCGGGTGGGCAGGGGCCTGGACAAGGCTGTGTATCAGGTAGAGTACTCCACCTGTAAAATTTGGGGCGCTCGAAGTTAGCAGCAACGACTCTGTGATGTAGATGGGAGACAAAGAAGGCCGGTGAGAGATAGGGGATCCAAAATTTTTGTGTGGAAGCGCCCAGTGGGATGTTGGCTATCCTGTGCGATGACTGCGCTGAATGATAATAGAAGATAGGCAGGCTGGAGTTATACTGGCCAGAATTGCATGTTGGTGAATAGGAAAATGGCCCATAAAAGGCACGCTAAGTAGCTTAAATTCGGGGAGGATAGTACCGTGAAAATATACCGTCCATAAAATGTGATGCCCTCTTTTTAACAGCATTTGCGTGCATCGAATGATAACTTGTGCTCACCCATTGGTTTTTGCATCTAACAGTGAGACTGGAGGAAAATATATGGGATTGTGATTAGTTGTTACCTCTTCCCTAAAACAAGTAGTTAGTGTCCCGACTAAGTTTTTCTTCAATCGGAACAACATTTGCTGGCGTTTTTAAAGGGTTCAACAAACAGTGTTCAGAATGTCCATCTGTGCAGAATAAGGGCACTATGTGTGATGAGCGTCGCCATGGCGGGAGACGGCGGACGCTTCCGCGAACTTCGTGAAATTTAACATTAAGTCTGTCTGAAAAAACGTCTGACGTCTGACGTTACGTCTGAAAAAATCAACCCAGCAAGCCTCTCTCCCCACCTCAAAGTATGTGGTGATGCTCATGTTATGCGGCCGGGGCATCATATCGACCCAACCTTTAAGTAAATCTTAGGAAATCCACATCGTAAAGTAAGTGATGTACTGGCTGTGGGCAAATCCAGCCTCCCGTAATTTGGAATGGCTTCGATTCGGAATATGATGAATGTAAAGTTCCTCCTTCGCTGCAATGGCCACACTTCGTGAAGCGGAAGCGATGGAATGCTCCATTCTCCGTCATAAACGTTTTCTTGAGTAATGTTCAATGTATGACTTCCATCGGATTATAATCAGCGTGGGAGAAAGTCCGAAGTAACTGTCCATATGATGATGATGCTATCAGTCCCTTGCTGCTGCAGAACAAAAATGGACTCAATTTTTCCGCGAAGTCTGTGTTGGTTCATACGTTTCTTGGTATTTGCTATAATAACAACAGGGTTAAAATAATGGTTTTTCGTTAGGTGGGAGATGTCGAAACGAACCCAGCAGGATGTCGAAATTTGCCATGGAATTGGTGCCATTTAAGATGCTTTTGATGTCTTTCAGAATAAAATTTGAGTGAAACGTGCAGGTACTTATGACTGGACTTTTATCATTTGTTTTGAGATTCATAATTTGAGAAGAGATACATTCGGGAGAGCGAGAACAATGACTATGTTATACACTGATATTGTATGACATATCACAGTATAGGCCATCTCCTTACCTGCAATTGCATTGGAAAATGTTCGTGTATCACCATTCCTTATCGAGAGTATGCACATACTACTTATAGATACTGTTGGTGGTGGATTGGAGTTTAAGGGCGCGTCGACGTCTAGTTATAGATACTGTTAGAAATGAGACATGAAGACTTGATAAGCATCCATCAAGGAGCATGATGCCGATACTTCTTGGAGAAGGATGTGGATTAAGTGTCCAGAAAGTGGTATATCCCACCCTATTTCACGAAAACTTTATCACTGAATAACAATGAAAAACAAATCTGACACTTCGTTTTTGAAAGATGCAAAATAATTGTCAATGACTTCTTATCTTCGCGGGACATTGTGGCGATACATTGAGCCTAATGCTTTCAAATATGCACACTTTTTACTTGCGTTGTTTTTATATATCGCCCCTGTTTGAACTTCGCACTCGCCTTATTCATCCGTCGAGCCAGCCGGTGTGGTTCGACGGTGTCGGTGCACCACTGATGGGCAGTACTACAGCACTGGTGGGCAGTACACGAACTACAGCACTGGTGGGCAATACACTAACTACAGCACTGGTGGGCAGTACACGAACTACAGCACTGGTGGGCAGTACACGAACTACAGCACTGGTGGGCAGTACACGAACTACAGCACTGATGGGCAATACACTAACTACAGCACTGATGGGCAGTACTACAGCACTGGTGGGCAGTACACGAACTACAGCACTGGTGGGCAATACATTAACTACAGCACTGGTGGGCAGTACACGAACTACAGCACTGGTGGGCAGTACACGAACTACAGCACTGATGGGCAATACACTAACTACAGCACTGATGGGCAGTACTACAGCACTGGTGGGCAGTACACGAAATACAGCACTGGTGGGCAGTACACGAACTACAGCACTGGTGGGCAGTACACGAACTACAGCACTGATGAGCAGTACACGAACTACAACACTGGTGGGCAGTACACGAACTACAGCACTGTAATACTTTCTGTGTTCGTCCATTGCCTAACATTCCGGAGTATGTCTGGGGAAGGGGAGCGCCTCCTGGAATCTGCAACCCATATTACTAGACATGGGATTCGAATGTAAAGATGAACGACATGGGATTCGAATGTAAAGATGAAGTACAGACCCCTGTCAATGGGCGCTGTATGACCAACGTAGTCCTGGGCGCTGTATGACCGAAGCAGTCGAAGCGCCCCTAAGCCCAAGTAACCAACCAACGTAGTCCATGCGCCCTAAAGCCCCAGTAACTAACTAACCAGACCCCTGACCCCGTGTTCCTTCTGCTGTTACACCGTGGTGGACGTTTCAGGGACTGGTACGTGTCGCGCCAGCTGTGGTGGGGACACCAGATCCCAGCGGGCGTACAGACCCCTGACCCCGTGTCCCTTCTGCTGTTACACCGTGGTGGACGTTTCAGGGACTGGTACGTGTCGCGCCAGCTGTGGTGGGGACACCAGATCCCAGCGGGCGTACAGACCCCTGACCCCGTGTCCCTCCTGCGGTTACACCATGATGGACTTTTCAGGGACTGGTGCGTGTCGCGCCAGCTGTGGTGGGGACACCGGATCCCAGTGTTCTGCGTCACAGTCGAGGACGGCCGACAGCACTGGGTGGCCGCCGCCTCGCAGCAGGACGCGCTCTCCAAACTGGGTACGACGTGAGAATGGTGTAGCGGGCACCGTGGTCCCGTGCTGCACTGTATGGCGTTGTGGTGATTGGCCGGTTTGGTGTATTGCATTCTGTCCGCAATGTATGTTTACAAAGGGACAGTGGCGCAAAACGCGCACCAGGTAGGTTTGGATAACTTAGCTACTGCTATATTCCAAACTGCTAGATTCATGTCGTTAACCCAAGAGTTATGGCCTTAATCCTCTGCATCACTGTGGTGCATAGGCGGTTGAAAATTTGCATTTTCCGATATATTTGCAGATATGGTTTCACAATTTTGCCAATGACGCTGCGGGTCTGAGCCATCCCTCCATGCAATTTTGTAAGACACGGCTGGAGTCCGCAGTTAGAACGTGCAGGGTGGGGGGGGGGTTGCAGCATGAGTTCTGTTTAATGTACGGTAGAATTGACAGTGTGGTCGCCAACAGGACTGTTTATTGCACCCCATATAGGCATGTTATCCATATCAGTATCAAGGGGACGAGTAGTCTAGGGGTAAGTTTCCCGTCTCACAATCGAAAGATTGTGGGTTCGAGTTTCACCTGTCGCTACGCTTCGCCGGCGTCCAATCGGCGTGAGAGTTTGGCGACGCTACATTATTCCACGGTCGATATGTCGTAAAAGCAATAACCAACCAACCATATCAGTATACGATATGAAAGCATACCCTAACCACCTTATTCTGCTTGAGCTCAAGTGATCCTTCTTGCAGTGAGCATATGATTGAATAGACGGAACAATTATGTGAAGCGTGTTCTTCATTTTGATTACTAAATCCATAGTAGTGTCAACAGTAACCGCGTCGCCTTCAACCGCACTCCCGTCTTCTAGGGTTAGCTGCTGACGAAGTGACGTCGGTCTGGCAGGACGATGACGTCATGGACACGTGGTTTTCGTCGGCGCTGTTCCCGTTTGCCGTGTTCGGCTGGCCTCGGAAGGTACAGTTCTCTGTGCAGGCGCGCGGCTAACGAGCATCTAATGTTTCCGATTGCACGTAGTGACCGTGGACACACGCCGTTCTGTAACCCGGTGGTGTTGCGTTTGCTACGCCGTGATACTGTACTCGTATGCTGGATACCGATGGGGATGATCACAGACTATGGCAAACACGGCGTACACGAGAGTCCTGCGGACGCTGCGTGGCATCGATGGTGGGTGTTCCTGTATCGACAGACGGCAGACCTGGAGCGTTGCTACCCGCTGTCGCTGATGGAAACCGGCCACGACATCCTCTTCTTCTGGGTGGCACGCATGGTGATGCTGGGCAAGACCCTCACCGGCCAGCTACCGTTCAAGGTGACTCGCCGACCAACCACCCTTCAGCTTCAAATGGGTTGTATTTCTTTCCTATTTTTTTCCTTTTGTTTAAGGTAAAAAGGCGTTCTAGTCCAGCTGCCTTTCAAGAGATTGGCTGACCAACGGAAGCAGTGCTCATGACGGTTGCATATATTATATATAATATTATATATATATTTATATATATATATATATATATATATATTTATATATTATATATATATATATATATATATATATATATATATATATATATATATATATATATATATATATACATATACATATGTGTGTGTGTATGTGTATGTCTATGTGTATGCATGTTTATGTATGTATGCGTATTGTATATCCACCAATTGCAAATTGCATTGCATTGCTCAGCTGGGAATGATTGATGGACAGGGCGTAATTAACGTAGCGTCTCTGCAGAAAGTGTTGCTGCACGGTCTTGTGTGTGACGCACATGGACGCAAGATGTCCAAATCACTGGGGAACGTCATCGACCCAGACCAGGTGATCAAAGGCGCTACACTGGACCAGCTACACCAGCAGGTGGGTACGTTTGAACAGATGATGCTTCCGTACCTTTGCGAGGCGGTGGAGTGTAACATAGTTTTTGTGAGATGTCGTTGCAAAATCTCAGTATTTGGTATTATCTTGTATGCTGCTTGGTACAATTAACACGACCCAGATTCGAACGCTTCTAAAGTTCACGTAACATATGAACGAGACCTCGAATAATGTATCAAGAACAGCATACGCGTACGGCTCATGCCTTTTTTTTGCAATGAGTAATTGACATTCGTATGGTTTATTGCCGAACGCATGGCTTCACCGTGCATTTATCAATAGCAAACTTGGTGTGGTTCTTCCCTTTTTAGTTTGTGGAAAAACAAAGCATCGTATTCGGGTTATTTTATGTATCGAAACATTTATAGATGCCATAATTGAAAGAACACATTACATATCTTGAGGACCATATCAAAACGGAGCTGGGTCAGCTGTGTGCGGTGTGTTCATCGGCAGACTTTGTGGTGTCATGCTTAGGCCACTGCTCTAGAGATGTCATTTATCGTCTATGATTGGCGAGTGCATTGCGGTTTTGTGTGTTTCCATTGGATGTCACGTACGTCACATGTGTGTTACCCAGCGGTACTCAACTTAACTGTGGTCGGTCACGGTACCGATGTGGCCGGCGTTATCAACCACATCGGTACCGTGGCTGACGTGGCCGGCATTGCCGACTACATCTGTACTGTAGCCGACGTGGCCGGCGTTACCGACCACATCGGACCCTCCAAATTAAGGCGGGGTCATTTTAGTTTGCATGCAGTGTTCACACGTGGCTTCACCTAACGGAGCAACAATAGTATTCTGGAAAGCGTTACGTTCCCGCCTTCTGTTTCATTCTCAACAACCATCCTGCACGGGGACGATTAGTCTAGTGGTAAGTTGCTCGTCTCACAATCGAAATGTTGTGGGTTCGAGTCTCACCTGTCGCTGCTCTTCGCCCGCGACCAATAGGCGTGATATATTGGCGACGCTACATGATTCAACTGTAAATGTGTCGTAGAACCAATAACCAACCAACCAACCAACCAACCATCCTGAGCAGTCTTTTGGTAGAACTACCATTTGAAGCATTAGTTCAGAATATCTGCTGTGACTTGACTCGCGCTCTTCGCGTTTGGCCTCTACTCCTGCCACATGCAGCTGCTCCGTGTCGGTACCGAGCGGTAGCATTAGATCACTCCGGCTCGGCAGCGAGGCCAGCATGAGTGACGAGTGCTTGACCGACCAGGTGGACACCTCAGCTCGTCACGGCTACATCTCGCCGGACGAGGCCGACAAGGCCAAGGAGGGTCAGCGAGCGCTCTACCCTGACGGTATTCCGGCGTGCGGGGCAGACGCGCTCCGGTTCTCACTCTGCTCCACCAATGTGCGAGGTCAGCGCAACCAGAATTGTACGACGGGGGGCTGATTATTTGCTGAAGCCCCCATTCACGAGACACCATTCAGCGGCGAGGGACCCCTCTGGCTTCAAAGGTTGACTCCAGTTCCGGGGGCTCTAATTTTCCCATCCGGGCGTGGGAAGCCCGCTTGGTCTCCTTGGTCGAATCCAATCGAGGCCATTCTCGGCACGCTTCCACGCGGAAAGTGGGTCTCGGCCACATCGACGGGGCTATAGACCTATTAGCTCCCCCATCGGCCCCTGTTTGCGCTACTAGTACCTGCCTGGGCCGGTCTGTGGCACATGAGGTCGCGCTGCCACGTACCCGAGCCGTGTCTGATCGGATGCCGAAAATACTCCTCGGCAAGCGCAGGCATTATCGAGTCATCATTAGTGTCATGTTATAAAACTGGTTACATGATGCTCCACTGCGTCTGCGCGCACTTCGAAGACTAGTAAGTTGTAGGCTTGCCAGGGGTGTCTGACTGATCCACATGACATTAGTTTAGTTTACTTTGGCGGGGGCCGTTCGTGCTTCGTATTGACGCGCCATTATTTCGGTAAATATGAAGTGATGCATGTATGCGAGATTTCGTAGGCGTTCGTAGGCACTCACAAACAAGCTCAGTAATAATTATTACCATACATTATCAATACTGATCAATGCAACCAAACATCCGTAAATTGGTGTGTTGATTTGTTTGTCCCGGAGTGTGTTGCCTGGACAGCTTCACCCCACTTTCCTGTCGGCGTGTCGTCCCATTTCACCTAACACCCCCGCCCCTCCCTGTCAGACAACTTCGTCAGTCTGGACGTGCGAGAGGCGCGGCAGGCGCAACTGTTCGGCAACAAATTGTGGCAGGCCACCCGCTTCGCGCTGACACACCTGGAGGAAAACCGTTACCACTGCCCGTTGGAAACCAGGTGATATCTTCCTGCATATTTTCCCTGCATGCGGTATTGTATAAAAACCTGTGTGCGCCATAGCTTGCAAGAAGTAGCCCGGGATTATAGTGTACCCAGCAATGGTTGCGCAAGGAAAATGCGTGCAAGTGGGGCTTTCTTCTCTTTTGCTCGGGAAGGACCCTTGCAGCCTGGTTGGGAACATGATCCTGGACACTGTAGTATCTCACTATCCTTTGATTTACAAATCGTTGGTGCATCGAAACTGATACAGCTTCAGGCTGCCAAGATATGTTATATGCATCCATGATGTCGGTATCTGTATTTTAGTTCGGTCCCCGTGATTATTTTGGTTTTAACACGCATCGATTTCAGTATTCATATAGCGCACATATGGACTATGCCTATGGTTGACCTAGCTGCTCTTAACTGAGCGCGTGGCTGACGTGTGGAAATAAATGGACCCTATCAGAATCAGATCACCCGCCCGATGTAGCGATAGTCAGTCCCCTATCACCATCATACTGCCCGCCCGATGTGACGATAAGTAGCCTCTGTCGCCCTCAGACTGGCCCGGCTCCGGTAGGTCAGCGGGGCTGACCGCTGGATGTGACGATAAGTAGCCCCTGTAACCCTCAGACTGACCCAGCTCCGGGAGGTCAGCGGGGCTGACCGGTGGATGTGACGATAAGTAGCCCCTGTCACCTTCAGACTGACCCGGCCCCGGGAGGTCAGCGGGGCTGACCGGTGGATGTGGCGATAAGTAGCCCACTGTAACCCTCAGACTGACCCGTCTCCGGGAGGTCAGCGGGACTGACTGCTGGATGTGACGATAAGTAGCCCCTGTCACCCTCAGACTGACCCAGCTCCGGGAGGTCAGCGGGGCTGACCGCTGGATGTGACGATAGGCAGTGCCTCTGTCACCCTCAGACTGACCCGTCTCCGGGAGGTCGGCGGGACTGACCGGTGGATGTGACGATAAGTAGCCCCTGTCACCTTCAGACTGACCCGGCCCCGGGAGGTCAGCGGGGCTGACCGCTGGATGTGACGATAAGTAGCCCCTGTCACCCTCAGACTGGCCCGTCTCCGGGAGGTCAGCGGGACTGACTGCTGCATGTGACGATAAGTAGCCCCTGTCACCCTCAGACTGGCCCGTCTCCGGGAGGTCAGCGGGGCTGACCGCTGGATGCTCAGCTGTCTGGGCGCTTGCGTCGAGTCGTGCTCGGCCGGGATGCAGACTCTCCAGCTACACACGGTCACCGGCTGTCTACACCAAATGTTCTACAGACAGTTCTGCGACGTGTACCTGGTGAGATCCGGCGAACCCCCCCCCCCCGGCTGAAGCCCGGCCAGGTACTCGATACCTGCCTTCAGTCAGCAGTCTCGATCTGCTGACGGAACGTGGCGTTATGGCATTCGCTCATGAGGGCACCACGTAGGGATCGCGATAACCAAGTGTTAAAGATGATTGTGTTAAGTAGTGCACCATACAGCTAAGTACAGCTAGTGCATACTGCATAATGCACAAGTATAGCTAGTGCATTATGTGTTACCATATCGTGTTATTCGCTTGTATATAAGTAAGTATTCAAGTATGTATGTAAACATGTATTCGCTAGGTAGGGATGCTGAATTCCTTGCTGGCATGCCTCAAAAATTGATAAAGCATGAAGTACCGTGCAGCTCTTGTGACCTACCCAGGTGTTCCATACAAAAGGCCCATTGCCTGGCTAGTTTGCATGAATGTCTGATCTGGCCGCCGCAGGAGGTGGCAAAGCCTGTGCTGCGGTCTGACTGCGCCGCCGTCCGTCGCTCCGCCTGCGATGTGATGCTCACAGTGCTGGAGACGGGCATGCTCCTGCTGCACCCAATCATGCCGCACCTGACTGAGGAGCTAGCTTCTCGGCTGACAGCACACTCGGGCCAGACAGCCGGTCTGAGCCTGCACCGGTACCCGGCACCGGAGCAGGTGGGGAGAGGTACCGGACACCCCAGAGCAGATGTCCGTTACTGGAACAGGTGCAGAGGTAGTACCGGGTGCCCCAGAATCGATAGCCGGTATCGGAACAGGTGAGGAGAGGTGCCAGGCACCTCAGCACTGATACCGGTACCGGGGCAGGTGAGGAGAGGTACCAGGCGCCACAGAATTGGTACCCGGCACCGGAGCAGGTCATGAGAGGTACCAGGTACCTCACCACCCGGCTCTGGAGCAGGTGAGGCGAGGTACCAGACACCTCAGTACCGGTACCCGGAACCGGAGCAAGTGAAACGTCATAGCATGCACTTCAGCACAGGTACCCGGCACCGGAGCAGGCGAGGACAGGCGCCGGGCACCCCTGCACCGGTACCTGGCACCTGATCAGGCGAGGAGAGGTACCGGGTACCTCAGCACCGGTACCCGGCTTTGGGGCAGGTGAGGCGAGGTACCAGGCACCTCAGTACCGATACCTGGCACCTGAGCAGGTTAGGTGAGGTACCAGGCACCGCAGCACCCGAGCAGGCGATGAGAGATGCCGGGCACCCCAGCACCGGCACCTGAGCAGGCGAGGAGAGGTACTGGGCACCTCAGCACAGGTACCTGGCACCTGATCAGGTAAGGAGAGATACCAGGCACCTCAGCACAGGTACCTGGCACCTGATCAGGTAAGGAGAGATACCAGGCACCTCAGCACAGGTACCCGGCACCGGAGCAAGTGAGGCGAAGTACCAGGCACATTAGCACCGATTCCTGGCACCCGAGCAGGTGATGAGGGACACTTCACATCTCAGTAGTGGTACCAGACACCCCAGCAGATGAGGAACATGGGTATCTGACATTTGCTGAGTCCTGGTCGTCGCTCCGGTCTTGGCCGGCCTGCAGTGTGGTTGGACATGTGGCCCCGTGGTGCATCTGTGCGCCTGACTGTGATGGAACCCGTGTAATGTGGTGGACATACGATCATGCAATGTTAGTGTGCAGATGGCTGTAATGAAACCATGTTATGTGGTGGACATGTGACACTGCGGCGTAACTATGTGGCTTACTGTGTAATGAACCGTATGGTTGTGTGATGGATATGTGGGCCTGTGGTGTAACTGGGAGGCTGACTGTGATGAGACTTTGTGGCAGTGTGGCGAGGCACGCGACCGTGCGATCAGATTGAAGCAACCATATAATGGGTGGACGATGTCGCCTCTTCGTATCACCACTGCTGCATTCCAATGATTCGTCTTCATATGAATCAACTCTGGCGATTGTGGGTTGGTTTTCATACTGAGATTGACAGTCCCTGGGTTCTTTTACGACGCATTTAACCGCTAGGTCATGTAGCGTCGCCAACCTCTCACGTCGATTGGTAGCGGGTGGACTCGGTATACTGAGATTGAGATGATTTAGATGAGACATATGGATTGAGATGATTCCTCCCTGGTGCGACTCCCGCCGAGTGGCTCATGGCGGGAGTTCGTCTTTAGTCACAACACCGGATATTCTCAAGCCCCGCTGGGTGTGTAGTAAGAAGGGTGTTTGGCAGTGGCTACACTGGAGGGATGCCCAGCTGGAATCCTCCTTTCTCACGTGCCTGGACGCGGTGCGCGGTGTCAGAGCGCTGAAGGCGAAGTACCGCGTCACCAAGACTGCGCCAGAAGGTGAGTGGCGGCGCCTGACACTCAGGGCGGCTGGAGTGGCGGCGGTGAGGAGTTGGGATGGGCTCCGGCCAGGGCTGCGACTGTCGAGTCCTGCCCTGTTGTTCTGTTGCATGGGTTCGTCTGAGTACGTTGATGCACATGTTCAGATTATGCCAGCTGTGTCCTGTGTCAATGGTCCGTTTCATGGACATGCCTGGATGAATATAGGCGTACGTTCAGGACTGTTGTAACTGTGTCCATTACCGATGGCCCCATTCGTAGGCAAGTCTGCATCCGTTGAGGCACGTGCTTTGGGCTATGAAAGATGTGCCTATCATTGTCCAGACATTACACCATTTATGCCGAAGTCAATTATTGCCAGAAGCATCAGTTTTGTCCTCAAAGAAAACGTTTGACATCTGATGCTTCATTTCTGAGAGAATGAATTGTCATGGGATTTAAAACAGCAGGAGAAATTAAGGAGGCACCTGATCACCTGACAAATACTTCACAACTGGCAACAGAAAGTTGAATATGGATGCCTTCCATATAACCTAATTGCAGCTCACGAGTTCCTCGCAAAGTTCATAAGTTTTGGCGCATTAGGCTTCATGGTGATGAATGCATCATTGAAACATCCGATCTTTTCTTCTCCAAAATGTGAGCGTCTAGCTGGGTAGCTGTGCAAGTGTTGCATGCATGGAATATGCAATACCTTCTGATGTAAGTGGAAATGTCGGTCATCCTCCGACCTCAAGAACCTCACTGACCCGGTGTTTCTCTGATCAGTGATGCCACTGACTACTCTGACCCTTGACCGCTGTGACCTCGGCGATGTCACTGACCCGGCGCCGTGCGTGACAGTGCACCTGGAGACTGAGCCGGCGCCGTGCGTGACAGTGCACCTGGAGACGGCCGGCGCGTCCTGAGACTACCCCGTGAAGTGCCTGGAAGGGCCGTGCGTGACAGTGCACCTGGAGACTGAGCCGGCGCCGTGCGTGACAGTGCACCTGGAGACTGAGCCGGCGCCGTGCGTGACAGTGCACCTGGAGACTGAGCCGGCGCCGTGCGTGACAGTGCACCTGGAGACTGAGCCGGCGCCTCGGCGCCGAGCCGGCGCCGTGCGTGACAGTGCACCGGGGTGTGATCACCACTACCTCCCTGCCCTTTTCCCTGAGCCGGCGCCGTGCGTGACAGTGCACCTGGAGACTGACCCGGCGCCGTGCGTGACAGTGCACCTGGAGACTGAGCCGGTGTTTCTCTGATCAGTGATGCCACTGACTACTCTGACCCTTGACCGCTGTGACCTCGGCGATGTCACTGAACCGGCGCCGTGCGTGACAGTGCACCTGGAGACTGAGCCGGCGTTGACGGCGCAGCTGGCGGCGGTCGTCTCGACCCTGGCGCGATGTCTGGTCCGGACAGGACAGGAGCCGACCGGTCTGCTGGTGCAGGGCTACCGCTGGAGGGCACACGTTCAGCTGCAGGTGAGTCCCGTCGCCCACCCCTCCCCCGCCTCGTTTTTCACTTGAATTGTCGAATTCGGACATATTGCCTCCCATGTATACGTTGTTACATACCGCCGTAATGATGGCTTGCTTAGCGTTTCTTTTTCGCCTTCCGGCGCGTGGTTAGAAATATCTCCGTAGTGAGATTTGTTTCACACCCATTCGATAGCATGCCATTTGTTTCGGAACGACAGTCCTTATTATTTTCATTCCATCACATCGTCTTAAGCGACAATGCTCTGCACCACGTCCTTTCGGGAAATATGGCAATTTATGTCTTCGACCAAAATAGGTAATGAATGCAAAGAACCAAATTAAAATGTTGAGGGAGAAGAAATTTCTCAACTCCGTCTGCTAAACATCAGTTGGTTGGTTCTTTGGGCTTGTGGGCGAATCGACTACGTTGGTCATATAGCGCTCATGCTAAAAACTAGAGTTCCCTTCTCCGTAAACTGTCAACTCCGGAGGCACAACGTTAACCAACTCAATTTATATCAACCGATAATCACAGCCAGAACAGAAGAACCGCAACAACTTAGGTACCCAAAGCTTGCTCGTTCTCGTTTTCTTTCTCTCTCGCTCCCTTTCTCTCACTCTCTCTTAGCCTTGGCAAGAAGGGCGGGCACCTATAGGAATCGAACCCCGTACCTCTGGTTTCCCAGACGTCCAGCCTAGCCACTCCCAGCTTAGGTACGGCAGAAGTAGAGAGTTATCAAGGTACAAGGTGTTTTTAGCCGAGGCATCACGGTATTTGTGTCCATGGTTATCCCGGTATTTCGGTTATCGCAAATTAGCACATTTCTGACACGGTTAAGCTGTCTGGTCACTACCTAATCTAATTTAACCCAACATCATCTAAAGCAGTGTGAGTTTCTCTCGATTACATCTCCATAACTTGTACCATATATTCATGTAAGCTACAGTGCCGGGGCACAATGTGACCTCGGCATTAAGACACCCAGTCCGCTTATCATTCAATCTACGCTGTCGTTCAGGGTCGTATTAAGACATTCAGTTGTTTCATGTCATCTATTGGAACACCGTCTACGTTTCAGGGTCATGTCGACGTGGCGTCAGAGCTGGAGATGCTGACGACAAAGATGGAGAGGCTGAAGAAGAAGATCAGCATCTCGGACGCTGTTATGAAGACGAAAAAGTTTGCAAGGAGATCGGGCATAATAAAAGATCATGAAAGGAAACGGGTGAGCACATCTGTGATCGGCGATTCTTGTTCCTGGAGTATATAAATTATCCCGTAGCATGCGAACAAATCGTATTACGCTGGTGGGAGAGATGCAGGCAAGGGAAGAGGATCGGGGTTGGACCCCTCCGCAGGAACCGAAAATACACTAGATTAAGCGTTACGTTTTAAGATTTTTCCTGGCTGTGCCCCTGACTGGTGGTCTGTACATGCATTTTTCATCATTTATTGGTGGTAATAGTCTAAATGGTGTTACATAATTGCTTCGCGATTAATTTAGCTTTTACTTTTCAGAGAGCCATGATGGAAGACGAATTAAATCGGCTGAGGGAATGTGAAGAGGATGTGAAAAGGCTAAGCTGACATGGCATCACTAGTAGGTCACACATTAGTTCTAGTCAGTCGGCCGATCCTACGTGCATCAGTTAGCAATGTGTGGCACTAAAATGGATGGCTTTCAACGAGACTAAGTGGCTTCAACACTCGGATGTGCCAGCTATGCTGCTTCTGTCGCTTGCGTATGGAATCCTGTCCTGTCGTTCGTCCAGTACTTGTGCAGATGTCAAGGTCGGGTCAGTCGTTGGCAGGAAAGGTACTTGGACTATTTCGTTTCCACGCATATAGCATGTCGTCACAATGGAACATGTGGAGACGGATCAGTGCAAAGTTTTGCTGATGTTTAATATCCATCATATGTGATGTACTATATGTGAAGACAGAAGGGTATGCATGGAAAAAATATTCGGCACTGTTTTCAAGTGGTTTGCCCGTGCTGGACCGTAAATGACCGATTTGCTTAATAAAGATGAGAAAATCTGCAAAACATTTCACATGTAAAACGTTCGCGAAACGAAGGGTAAACGATAGAAACGACGAAGGGTAATCTCGGCGAGAGACGGTATGTTGTCAAAACCGCCACTGGATTTACCACCGACAAAACCGCTGAGTGAAGCCACGCGACATTGCACGTAGTGTGCAGACACTACTTATACCACACTTCTCCGGATACCACTGCTACGCGACATTCCATTACATGCGGTATGCAGACACTGATGTTCCCGACAGTTCCACGCGGCATCACTGATGCAAGCTTTACTGTTTCCGACATCAATTCTATGCGACAATGCTTCAAGACGAAATTACTGCTACATATTTCCGCTCCCGACGCTAATTCTACGGGACATGTCTGCCATGTACCGTTACAGGTACATACCTTATATCTACAAATTACTCACATGATGAATTTATGCTACTGGCTTCAATGTCCCTGACCAGGGTCTCCTCTAACATGCTAACTAGGTTGGATTCGTCTCACCTAGTACCGTCAAATCCCACCTAGTGGAGCAAAAAATCCCACCTAGTCAGATGGAGTTTCAGTGGAGAAAAAAGAACATTATAGTTCTATTAGCGGAAGTGATTGTTTTCCATGTGACGGTGCATGTTTCAAGAATAAAAATGTTAATAAGTTGGCAATACTTATAGTGAGGTCAAAGCAACAAGGAAGGTCAAATATGAAATGCTTATGTATGTTACAAAGCCAGCCTGCATCTGATTAGCTGGCGTCGCGCCCGCGTACAGTGCAGTTCAGTTATCCACCCGGCTGCGCCAGGCAGGGATCCCAATCAGCGGCAGCCGCTCAACCCGTCGAAAAGGCTGCCGCTGGGTGCCGTGTAGAGCCCGCGCTGCTTACCGCACTACCTCTTTCCCACCTTACGCGATGTGTATAGCCATTGCTTTCGAAACTGATGTATGGTCACTGAGGGTTTTTCGCCGATGAGTGCAGGCTGTGACATGCGAGCGAAAGAAGCCTAAAACTATCGAGAGACGCTTGCTTATTTTGCGCCAGCGATGCACTGTGGCAGCTGGATGGCTGATGGCCCGTGTGCTGTGCTTTAGTGCCCTCACACGACGAATAGATGTTAACAGGCATCAAAAGAACATTTTTCGAATGGCCTTTTTTGCCTCTGAAGCGTGTCATCATCGGACAAAGACTCGTTGAGCATCCTCAGTGGCTTACCAAAGATGCAAATGGCTCCCTCCCTCCTGAAGGGCATGGGTTGACAATAATCGCGCTCTGGACCCAAAAATTTCCGCCAGTAGTCGCACAAATTTGGATCGGGGTGTTACGAATTCCCGTCGTCGCTCCCAAAAATTGGCGTCAAGTGTCCCAAATAGGCGCAGCGTGGCCCCAAAAATCGCATTGGGACCCGAACAAATTAAGCCTGAGCTCTACAAGATCAGGAGTGATTTCGAAAAACATATGTCCGAGACAGGAAAATCGCTCTGGAGCCCCAAACGTAGCACCAAATGACTAACAAGATCATGTACGGCCACGAAAAAAACGTACCGGAGCTCGAAAAATCGCGGCGGGACGCAAAAATATGGCGCCGGGGCCCGAAAAATCATAAGGTGCCCAAAAAAAATCGCGTCGATCCCGGAAAACTAGCCCCGCGGGACCACGCGCGTAGGCCCGAAAGTCGCGCCGGTACCCGGAGAACTCGCACCGGAGCCCCAAAGTCGTGTTGGGGTTCGACAAATGTGCGTCAGACACAGTGGGAACATACAAGCACACCGGGAGACCACAAATGCGCGAAACATTTGTGTTGCAGCCCTACATACACACCGGGAGCTCTAAAAACACGTCCGAGACCCTCAAAGAACACGGGGGCCTTGAGTTCGCATGAGGTTCCCAAAAAACAAGCTGGGACCAGGGAAAATCGACATTTTCCTAAAAGGAACAAAAGGACCGGACATTGAAAAAAAAAAAACATTTCGTCGTCTTCGAAAAGGCTCCGGTACCTTAAAAAACATCGTCGGTTCACAAAAAGGCAACAAACCCGCAAAAAGAGCCGTGGTCTAAGAAATGTGTCAGGTCCATAACAAAAATGGACTCGAGCCCTAAAGCACATCCCAAGACGAAGAGAAACGCAACTGGTCCCAAAAAGAACATCGAGCCAGGTACTCGGTTCGGCAGCCAATCTGGGAGCATATTTAACCAAAGAGATGAGGTACATCAAAGCTCAGCGGGTATCCGCATTTCGTAATTAATCACCCGAAAATGTGAGAAGAGAACTAATCATGGAATTGGATTGATCGAATTTTCCCCAGCGAGCCCTCATACAAGGCATTTCATCACGCCAAATACGGTGCAAGACTATCATGTGGCAGCAGTTAGCAAAACGTAGGAGGCCTGCCATAAACCGGGGAATCGCACGATGTCTAGCGAATGTACCGAATGCACCAGGCGGGTGTACGAACATTGGCGTGGTGATGACAGGAAGTTTTGAATTGCAATGCCTGAAATTGAAAAACAAATTAAATTTTTGTTATTTGTTTAGGTGTAATTTCAATGGAGTGGGGTGACTTATAAAGGGAAATTTAAAAAAATGGCGAAAGGTGTGGAGGAATTTGGGCTGAAGTCCGATGACTCAGAAACGATGGTGGTAGATTGGACCCCACGTACAGAACAAATCAGTTCGTCACTATTCGATCAAAAACTAAATAAAATGGGCCCTTTCAAAATATAGTTTCGGAAGTCCGGGAACTTGAAACACAATTGGTGTAAGTAGGCCCCCTTCAAATCAGTTTGCTTCCTAACGCAAATCCCTGGTACGCAAATGCCTACTATCAAGGAGTTGTCATAAGGCTAAATCTATGACAAGGGCGGATTCTTGATTTGGTTTCAATCAGCGTTCGATGATCCGGTGTTTCCTGCGCCGCGTTTTGTCACTCGACCCGTACACCGTGTACTCGACCAATTTGCGGTGAACTCCACAGCTTAGTTTAACGTCCCAAGCAAAGCTAGGGTGGAAACGTTGCCCTCGCCTTCACTGTCCCCATGGAGTGAAATGATTGCGTAACTAGTTCCATAATATAGCCATCTGTAAATTGAGATATAGTAATCTTCATCCGGGAGCACTCAGAAGCATCGAAAGGCATGGCGTTTAGCGGCGGAAATGCCCGGTAGTATAATCTCAACACAGCGCAAAATCCAGCCTTGCATACCGAAGTCACACCAAAGGCCCCTCCCCCAGGCGTGCAAGAGTTTCATAAGGAAACGAGGCAAAGACATTTCGAAGCACTAATATGAACGGGAGTAAAAACCCTTTGCTAAATAAGTAGCGAATGGTGCTCTCTAATTGAGGTGGGAGTTGAAAATTCAAAGACGACCCAATAGGAACTTAAGATATATTATCCAGATTGTTTTGAAAAAGTCTTCTAAAGCTCTGTGATGTAAAGATATGACATCAATGTCTCCCTGGCTTGGCAAATTTAATTGAGTGGCGGACACCTTTAAAAAATACATTTTCTTTCGGGGTGTTGCTGGGAAGGTTTTACCGTGTCAGAGTCGGTGTTGAGCGCAAGCCTGTCGCATTGACTCTGAACACACCTCCCGATCGGGGAATTTCAGTTCTACAGCACCATTTTCAGTGAAGTTCAGCATATCCATATAGCGGGCACGTCCGCCTAGCGACTGTCCCTCCGACCTTGCCTGACCAGTTGGCAACTGGCCATCCCAGCCGGAGGCGTTAATAGCGAACGGATGAAGCGACTCGAACCTGTTGTGCCAATATGGGAAGAACTTTACAGGCCAGCGCTCTATCCACTGAGCTGACCACGCAGCAAATTCCTATTCTTAACCCTGAATTATTATCACCGCCAACGCACCCACGAATCCTCTCGCGAGCCTGACGGTGATCTCTATCAGTTCCCTTCAAAAATAAATATCCGGTTGAAGAGCAACAGGCAGTTTCATATAATTCCAACCAATTGCCCTTGGTATTAAAGCCACCCTACCCAAAGTGCAAACTGCACTAGAGATTGCTCGGACATTAGGACGCGCCGATGAAGGGCGAAGTGAAGTTTGTAGTAATACGGTTACGTTGGTAGTTATGAGTTATGCAGCGTAACGGCGACGACATACATTCGACGCTGTAGGAGTACTATCGACAGCAGTATGTTCTGTAGCTGTAGTGTCGTAGGCAAAATAAAGCAGTTGTGGCGTCAGAAACAGTATTCCAAAGAAGTAGTGTCCGGAACAGTTGGGTCTGCGGCAGTAATGTCGCGCAACGGCATCGCGAGAGTCGTTCGTCACTGACAGTACCTACATACAACAACATTATCGACATGAATCGGGAGCGGGTCGGTACAGCTGAGCGTAAACGCATGAGGAGACCGCAGGCATAAACCGATTGCAGTAGAAATACACGTGGTCCTAGTAGAAATACTGCCTAAGTTTAGACACGAAGTACTCAATATTCTCAAGTCCCCAATATTCTCAAGTCCCGAGGACAATGCGCGTGAGGATTTTTTAAAAAGATACCTGTTGAATTAACATATTTGCGTCTAACAAGTTTCTTTGAAATTGCAGTTATGATTCAATCACGTTAAATTATATGCATTTGCATTAGTTATGTTCACGTCATTTTAGACTACACCGTTTCAACGACTAAGTTATTCCAAATTCTCGTAAATTATGCCACCACGTAAAGAGACTGGCAAGCTGAGTCCACTGATAACTCCGGATCCTCATTACATTCCTGGGTAAGCAGATACAAACTTCTTTTAATCGTCAAATATTCTGGTTAGTTGCTAGATTAAAATTTCAGGCCAGCTCTGGCCATTAGGAGACACAATTTGCATTTTTTCTTGTTGCATGAATGTCACTGTCTCTATGCTTGCGCTGGAGTTCCTACATAATGCATAGCGGAAAGTACTGCAGACCTGCTCAAGCACTAAGCTTCCTCATTTTGCATTTCGCTGCAATTCTGACACTATACTGGCTGGGTTAGTACTTGAAAGGTGAACGTTCTGAGCTATCCATATATACGATATCACTGTCGAGTTATGCTGAGTGTGCTGTGCTTTGCCTTTATGACATCTATGACATCCATAAAACATGTTTGAAAACTCCGTTGTGATGTACTACGTAATATGTAATGCGCTGTGTTAACTACTAATGAAATGTAATGTTACAAATCCATTACGCTCATTAATCGTGGTTGGATCAATTTCAAGAGGTAGATGTGTCTCGAGTCCATGTCCGTTGGCAAGGCAAGCGCTGCGCTATCGAATCAGTGTGCTGTGACCCATACATAGAACATGTCCACCTTTACCCACAATTTATGATCAGATGTGCTTCACATTCTCCACAACGAAGCGTGCTTAGGCTCCACAAAGAAGCATATCCTAAGTAGGGTGAACTTGAAATCTTCGCAATGGTGTTGTTTTGGAGGAGGGGAGACAGAATTGGAGTTGATGTAATAAGCGGCGTCTCCACACCCGGCACTTTAGGTTGATTCATTTCATGGGTCACGATACGCGTCATGTTCTCAGAAATCATGTGGGCGACACATCCCCGCATCTTACATGGTTGAGTCGCCAACGACTGTACCTTCGGATAAATGATAAGGCGCACGATATAACAGATGCTCACTTTCAATGGATGTTAAACAATCATGTTCGCACAACTAATAACCCAAATAACTCACTCAAATAACCCACCAACAAATCCAACTTGTGACCCAGAAGGAGCCATACAATTTCGCTCAAGCTTAAGTTTACATAATCGGGTGCATGATACCACATTAATCACTGTCAGCGAGCTCTTACGCCCAGCAATCAATGAATGTGTTGAAAGCATCTTGTTTCCAAACACCAAAGAACATGCAGGCATCTGCAATTTCGAGACTAATGCGTAACTTAAGCTGTCACATACTCGTTGCAGCTACCAAGGCCATGTTCCCGGATTTACGTTTCATTTCGGTGATACATTCGGTCATACATCGAACAAGCTTCTCACCGACCCATGTATACCCGGCTCTGGAAACCTCGTCAAACCTCTGGACTTCAATGTGGGCCGATCAGACGTGAGTCAAATGCCACATGTTGACTACTGACAAAACTCGGGCTTCTCGTTGTGTGCATGATGCTAAAACTAATGTAATGTTACGACTGTGGTGCTGCTTTGGGCTGTATTTGCATGATACACCGACCACCAGTTCTTTAGCCACGCAAGTTCATTTTCTTCCTCTGGATTCCTCAGTTGGAAAGCGTTTGTCGTTTGCTAATTGTTACTTCTAACTCATCAAAAATAAATACAAAAATTAACAAGTGCAGTGGGAATGCAACTGCACAATGCATACGCCTGGCCCCACTTCAGCTGGTATTCACTGCCCCCAGCCGGCCATCGGGCCCCTGGTCCGCTCGTCGGGATGCAACTTCCCCCGCCTCACTACCAACATGGTGCCCGGCTATTCCGGCCGCATCCCTGCATACGACAACGTATTCGGTCTGAGCTACGCGCGCGGAACAGAGAAGGCCATCCGCGACTTCGAGTGCAACCAGACCCAGGCGCGCCAGCAACGGCAGCACACCAACTCGCTGGCCGCCATGGACACCTGCAACAGTGGTAGCCGGCCGAGTTACAACGCCAACTGCCCGGTACCGTTGTGGAGCCGGAATAACCAAGGGTTCCGCGCCGCCGGCGGAGGCTCCTACTCGGGCCCGTACGACCGACAGGCGCCCTTTCAGTTTGTCGAGTCGCCCTACTTCATGGACAACGACGACCCGCGCAAGTTCTTCATGTCCGGCTACACGGGCTTCGTGCCTCAGACGCAGTCAATCATCGGGAACGTGTTCCCAATCACCACCAACAAAGGCATGCGCTCGTTCGCCGACAAGCAGTGCCAAATCCGGCAGAACTTCTGCAAGCCGGTGGTGGTGAGCACCAAGAGCCGGAACTACGACCCGCCCGACGCGCAGGTCCAAGGACTGCAGTCGCCAGCCGATCCGCACCATGGACATCCCGGACATCGGCAACCAGTTCGACCCGTCGCTGATGGTGGGCTGCGGGCCGCACGCGCTCCACCAGCACGATCCCAACGACGACTTCCTGCTCAATCGGGCCAAAGTGTCGCCCGCCGTCATGAACCAAGTGCCCGCGCTGGGTACTGACAGGTTGCGCCGCAAGATGCAGATGTTCAAGCGGAAGGATCCGCACCCGATCTACCGGGTGCAGGAGGGCCTGCTACCCACGTACGGTGGTCACGTGCCCAACCAGCAGTTCAGGTTCGGAGGCACGTTCGGCCGCGAAACGGTCAACGCCAGAAGTCTGCACGCCGTGGTGGTAAACCCCTACTGAACTTCACGACGGTAGTCATCGAAATACTTTATTAACGAGTACAATATTGGCATTAAGTTTATTCGTTTCATCATGCCATCATAGTCGTTTCATCATGTGTGCATTAGAAAGGCAAACAACTGTACGTACTCCCAACATAGCTAGGTTCCCCTCAAGACTCCGCTTCCGTTCGAAACAAAAACGAACAAAAAAGATTGTGATACGAATCGTGTATCAATACATGCGTTTGCAAAGATGACAAGGTTAAATCGAGCTTGGCAGATGAAATGGCTGTATCACAAATTACCCGTCGCTAAATTGCAACAACAAAAAACCTTCAAATCAACCTAGCACTAAAAATTCCGGTTAAGCAAAGGTAACAACAGACAATACCCGCGCGCACCACGCACTACCAGCACTTGCAAGTTGACATTGGACAGTGTTGGGACGAGGCGAACATAACTCAGACATTCAGCCACGACAACGGCGAGTGTCGCTTTCCCTGCAACACAACCCTTAAATGAGGAAGATGGAAATATCGCGGCCTTTTGCCTCCCACGCAGCCCCAGGACGCTGTTCTGACACTTACGTGAGGGGTTCGCCAAATACTGGTGATCGGAAGATCATGATTACATACTAACAGCAGGTCAGCATTGCTCATGATCAGCCTAATCATCCATCGACTTTTTGAGCTCCTTGAGGATGGTCTCTGCTTTTTTGAGGTTCTCATCATCCTGGGAAAACAGAACTTATCATTCATCGATCCAGGTACATAAGGCACAATCCAACCGGAGCACACTTCGTGAGCCAGGCGAATATTATATTGCGCACCGTGTACGAAGACCTAAGAGATGACACAGCTGAGAAAACGGCTACTAGTCACAAGACTACCCGACAGCGAAGTAAACGGGTCTAGTTCATAATATTGTCTGAACAGTGTCACTACACGGGTAAAGTACTACTCAGACAAACACCAGTCATCGATGACATTTTGTTGAATAGTGATGCTGCCGGCTATGGCCGTTCTTATTTTATGAAGTTCCGAGTTCGCAAGGGGCTACCCCTTCAGATTGCGCCAATACGGCAAAAACATATAGTGTGAAAAGTTTGAGCTAGACCTAGAGCTGCTGAAATTGGTTGAAGGACCCTTTTTCATATGCGGATACAGAACACAGGCAAGTATATATTTTGTGGGTGCAATATCTACATCTAAGAAAGATGTATTGCACCTACACAATTATATCCTCTAACATGCACGCACTTGACGAGTAGGTTGGCATAAGAATGCAGAAAATATTTTGGAAGCGATTTAAGAAAAGCTGTGCAATGTGTCAATTTGCACCCAACTGCAGGAATTTGAGAACCCTGTGACCTTGCATACAATGCAACCCATCCCCTCCCCTGCCTGGTCAAGCACCACGTTTCAGCCCGATTTATTGAACGCAAATATGAAATCAACATAAAAAGAGAGTGCTAAGTGATTTGTTTCATGTTATCTAGCCGATATCAACGTCTATTTGCGTACAAAAACAGAAGCTTTCAGGACAGAAGCTTTAAAACTCCTAAACTTTAGTGCTGGATGAGCACACCCTAACAACGCTTCAATTTAAACTAAAATGGCACCATTGAATTCGTATTTAGCTATTTAACGAGCCCAGTCGTGACCAACTATGCTTTCCCAAGAAGTGTAACTTTATTATCTTGAGACACCCTTTGAACATGCTCACATTCACTTTATTCACACAGGGGATGGATGGAAGCTGAACGCAATTTCCTGTAAATTTTCTCTGAATAGGACAAAATGATTCTTTGACCGAAAACGATTTCCAGATGTCTAAAACGGTATATTAATGGAAACGATGTTCCTTGAACCCGTGTGCATTACAACGAAGCATTTTCATTCGTAAGGTTCGTATTCGTAAGCATTTAATTTCCGATAGGCTTTTACCCTTTCAGCCACCACCACTCACGATACTTCGACGATACTCCGTAACAGCCACTGCACGTGGAGGGCAGCCATTGTTAAATAAATAAATAAATCAATAAATACTTGCTTGAGTACCTCAATTCGCCGTGCCCATGAGGAGCATAAATTCCGACATAAACATGGTTGGCTTTCAATGCTTCGGACACAGAGGCTACATGGGCTATTTTACGACCAACGAAATCAATAAATACATTTTTTGACATAAATATTGCTATTGCTAGAAGTATGCTGTCAAACATGTACACGCCTCCACTGAGCATGAAAAAGCAACTTCATTTCAATGGAGTTGCTTCAACTTAATTTGTCGCTCACGTCGGACAGGCGTCACGAGCAGAGCATAGTTAGTAACTTGGTGTGGCCGCCAGGGCGCGCATTGCCCAGGAAGCGGGGGAATCGCCAGCATATCATTGGCTAACTGGCGGCAGTCACCCCGTGTCTGACATTGTCTCGTCCGGTCTGGCTACTAAAACCGCGATCAGAAAATTCGTCCCATAACATTGCTGCTCAAGGAACCAACACTTCCAACAGTCATGCCAGACTTCGCATAGTCCTGGCTAATTATTTGCGGGACCATATATTACCCAACAATTTTCTCGCGACGCCAGGCATAAACATCACGGACATACTGGACAAAATGTTTGGCCAAAATGCTGCGCCATATTAACCAACAACCGATGATTTCTAATGATATTTGTAAAGAAGCGAATATCACCTAATGCATTCGGCACAGATTCTCTGAAGGAAAACCACAATACAGGTATAGGTTTGTGGTAGTAAAAATAGATCCGGGGCATTTGTGGAAGTTCGTCAAAAGAACGCATGGCATCTCTTGTCAGATATCAAAGGAATGCATCTATTCCCATGTTCGTGGATAGTGCCCAAAAATGATTAATACCTCCTGAAGCAATCAATGCGCTGCTGTTGTAACATTCTACTGGCCATGTAACTCGACACAGACTAATAGGTCGAAATCCGACCCGTGCTCACCTTAATGAAGCAGAACCGGATGTAGTCCTGGCCGAGGCTCTTGTGCTGCTTCGAGTAGAATGACGTCGGCGGTATCCCCTGCAGTTTGTGGTTGTGCACCAGCCAGTAGACAAACCGATGGTCGTCGGGTTTGTCCGGCGCGTACGGCGACAGATCGATCTTTTTCTTGTCTGCCACGAGTGCACGTCGTTAGTGATTCACTCGATTACCACGGCGACACTCACTCGCCACTCGAACGGCTAGATGTAGATGCTGGTACACAACGAACACACCAACGGTATGAACGATTGAATAGCGCCACCGGTCATATTTAGATTAAAGCATCGACTACGCGTTTATGCTCACTTATGCCGCTAGACAGCGGAACGTCTGCGCAACACTGCCACATCAGTGAACAACATCTGAAGCACCCAGCATGACGGACTATCTCCCCTTTGGGAGCCCCACGAGACAGACGCGACAGGCCACTGACCGAGAGAGGTCCAGTCAGCAATCATGAAGTAGCCTCCCTCGGGCACCACCGGCTTCATGCCGCAGTCGGACAGGAAGCTGACCATGTAGTCGCGCTTCGTCACCAGCTCCTGAGCCAGCGAGGTGAAGTAGCAGTCCGGCTGGCCCATCCGCGACATCTCGAACTCGAACGCCCGTGCCAGAGCCTCCTGCCGGCGGCAGACATCCAATCACGCGGAGGTCAAGCTAAGTGTCACGAGCACACATAATTAACTGATTTGTCGACCGACGAAATTCGGTGGGAGCTATCACAGTTCCGGTGATACATAGACATTGCCATGAACAACAATTTTGAAGCAGACACACATGGTGTCACACACCAACTCGTTCGAAAAGCATCAAGTTGTATCTTCACTGCCTTCATAAAACTAGACATCACTAGATCAGTATACCATCCCTTCCTTGGCAAGCATTTTCACCTTAATTAACCACTGATAATGACACAGAGGAAGCGCCATAGGTGCGTATGTGTGTGGTGGATGGCAGAACATGCATACCGACACAGACAATATAAGTGCAGGTGTTATAGTGTCATAGGTGTAGCGCAGACTGAAAGCCATACAGTTCTTGTTCAGGTGCATCTTCAACGTGGTCGACACAAATTACATATCACGGGGTATTCTGCACCACTGCCATTATTAGACTTAATAATTTCAGAATTATTGATCGTTTCGAGTGCTCGAGCGAGAGAGCCATTGAAGTTTGCGAAAGCACGAAGCCATGACAAAGCGAAAGCGCGTTGATCTAATTCCTCCAGTAATAATTAATTCATCCTTACTTCATCGGTCACGGCATGTTTCTTAGGCGCCACCACCGGTTTGCTCAGAGGCTGCGGTCGGGATACACAAATGGAAGTTATGGATGCGAGGTTGGGGCCCGGGAGTGATGATATTCCTGCGCTTAATTGTGATTTAATGAGGTAAACAGGATATTTTCTCCTTGCATATTGATGTATGGGTTTGCATTTTTCTTCACTAGTTAAGTTCATCGGTGATTGTTAATTACTTGTGTGTCAATGAATGGCGGTCAGTTGATATTTTCTGCATCACCATGCTTGATAAAAATCTTTGATTCCAGAAATTACCTTCTTTTAGCAATTATTTTCCCCATCAATACTCGAAGGAACTTGATAAAGATGTTTCAATCTGCAATACATTACATCACATGCGTTGTTTATTTGTAATTACAGATTCAATGGTGAGCGTGATAACACAGCAAATGAACGACGCCGCATGAAGCAGTGTACCATACATGGATAAAACACGAGTTTAATAGAAGCAAATTAGCCGGCCGGTATAACAAAAAACAAGACAACCAGATCGACCAACCTGCCAGATAGCTAACTGTCCGGAAGGTCTCACCTGCAGCGGCGTGTTGCACGTGTAGAGGGTGTTCTGGTGCACCACCTGCAGGTTGCGGATCAGGTTGGCCGGCCCGTACGCCCAGCCCAGCTTCCAGCCGGTGACGCTGAACGTCTTGCCGGCCGAGCCGATGCTGATGGTGCGCTCCCACATGCCGGGCAGGCTGGCCATGCGCACGTGCTCGCCGTCGAACACCATCCACTCGTACACCTCGTCCGACAGGCAGAGCGCGTCGTGGCGGCGACACAGCTCGGCCAGCGGCTCCAGCTCTGCGCGAGTGAACACCTTGCCGATCGGGTTGTGCGGCGTGTTGAGGATCAGCATCTTGGTGCGCGGCGTGAAGGCGGCGGCGATCTCGGCCGGATCGAGGGTCCAGTGCGCCGACGTGGTGGCGCCCGGCCGCGGCCGCAGCGGCACGAATACTGGCACACCGCCGGCAATCCGCACCATCGGCTCGTAACAGTCGAAGTACGGCTCGATGATCACCACCTGGCCGACAATTCCCTTATTATTTGTTTATTGGGTGATTCACGACACACTTTATGCACATTCACGGCCAATTCACGGTGACGATACGCACATGACTCGTTCGACGAGTGGCGGCATCTGGAGGCTCGGAGCAATGACCTCCTTCTGTTGGACAGGAATACTCGGGGTCGGATACTGATGGAAATATTTTGAATTTCTTGAACAGCGCACGCTGATGACTTCCCAGGAGCCAAACACCTTCAATATCGAACACAAATTATGAGCCCAACCTGGGTGCTCTAGTCGGCTTGACACGCTTTCGACGGTCCGGAGCAGCAAACATTGGACACAAAAATGGTCAAAGTCTTATACGCCGCCTCGACAGCCCAGGCGTTTGGTATGCAGACCTGCATTGGCCATCTGTATTCCGGTAAGATGAGGATTGAGTTGATGCGCGCGCTCAAATTAGCATTCAGCCCTCAGCTCACGGTCACCTGAAGTCCGGCCCCATAGAGGATGGCACGCGGCTACGGGGTGGTCGTGCCGGTGTATATGCGACACGTTGAACTGTCGGCTTAAATTCTACGGCTGAACTGAAGTTTTCAGATCGCGAGGTCCATATCCAGGTAAGAAGCTCTACTTAGTATTAAACCCTGCTCCGTAAAGCCTCTCCGCCAAACATTCGGATTAAAATTCCGAGTCCGAACCACTAAACAAGACGACAAAATAAGGCGAAACACTTGCAGGCCAGGGCCAGGTAAGAGATCAGGTACGAACAGCTGGGGACTGAGCAGTACTAAGCACGCCGGGGCTGAACACTGATCAAACACTTGCAGGCCAAGGCCAGGTAAAGATCAGGAACGAACAGCCAGGGACTAGGCAGTACCAATCACGCCGTGACTGAACACTGATCATCTGATGATCAGTGACGAACAGACACGGGACATGGGGCAAACAGGCAGAAACGGTGGATGGCCGAAACATTTACCGTAGATATTAAGAAGGGACCGAACGTTTCTCAATGCCAGCCTGCTGGTCGGATACCGAGTGACTGCAGGACACACGGGGCAGGGAGACCAAGTTGTTCGCAGCGACCTCAATATGCGAACTGGTGACAGCAGTGCAGATCCCTGCGACCAGAACCTGGACACAGCCCAATACGGACAACCGCAGTGTGCCACCGCATCGCCGTGGAGCCGAAGTGACTATGATAATGCATCCGTGCAACAGGGTCTGAAATACCGGCCACTTCTGGGCGCACGCTCCGGAGAACGTAAGCAGCCTCACAGTCCATTTTTGCACGGTTCCGTCCGACCGGCCTGCTCGGTCACTTGGCAGGGAGCCGTGCGGCGACCGGCCAAGGTCGTCCGGTCGACCTCGCCCGCAATCTAAAAATGGCCTATACGCCCACTTGCCACTTCCGGAGATGGCGTCCAACACAGCCAGGTATTTCCAACACTGGTGCGCGATCAGAGTCGACACCTGGGCCAAAGGCGGCCATTTTTACTATGCATTCCGTACGTGGCAGTTGATCATCCCCAGTCTCTCTCGGCGACTCACCGTGACCCACACACTCAGGCGAAGATCGATTGCGGGTTCAAGTGTTATTCACAGCCGTCTATCGTCGCCAGTCCCTCTCGGCGACTCATCGTGACACACACACTCAGGCGACGACGAATTGCGAGTTTAAAAGGCCTCTAATCCACAGTCGAACGCGCACACAATCACGTTTATGTAATGTAATGTAATGTATTTTCAGATCCTCGCGAGCAGGGTTTTTCAGTATCCGTTACAGGTGCACCAATGTGCCGCACACACCATCGTCAAGATCATACACTCATAACACGGAAACACTAGCAATATGAGCATACACGAAAATTAGAGCCTGGACATGCGCAGCATGACTGAAAGCCTCCGCCTGAAAGCACTGTAGCCGTCTGAATTCCTCACATCTGGAGGCAGATTGTTCCACATTCGACAAGCTCTCGGCATGAAGGAGCGGCGCGCGAATTCTGTGCGGCATCGTGGTACCTGGAGCTCACCGTTAGCCGTGGCTCTGGTGCTCCGTTGCGACACAGTTGAGCGACAGTTAAGTTGCCCGCGAATGAGTTCTGAGCCACTGAACTCGTTCATAATTTTGAAAACTGAGTGAGCATCTGCCTCGGATATGAAGTCGTCCAATTTCAGCCATCCTAGTTCTTTCAACGTTGGCGTCACATGATCCCGGTAGTGTAAGCCGGCGACAATCCTTGCAAAAAGTTTATGCATTTTTGAATGCGTCGTTTCTGGACCTTGCCACAACTTCCCCAGAGAGACACACAGTATATTATGTGGGGGAACACGAATGCCTCAATTAGCACCCGTCTCGTAATGCGAGTAAACTTATGACGCAGTCTAGCGTGTCCGATGAGTATGCGGTCACACCGACGCACAACAGACGATACATGCACATTCCGGGACAGGTGTAAGTCAATATTCACACCAAGTAACTTCACAGACTTCGTGGGTACTATTTCCAATTGCCCAATACGAACAGATAATTCCACAGGCGTATGCTGTCTAGAAGATTGGAGGACACTCATCTCAGTTTTGGAGGGATTTACTTTTATTCGATTCTGGATGAACCAGTTCAGGGCGACTGACAGTGATATATTCAATCGTTGGCTAATGGCTGTGATTTCGTTTCGCTTCCCGGAATCGATGAACTGTACACCATCGGCATACATAACAATTTTGCCGTGTGGGATATGCTGCGGGAGGTCATTGGAGAATATTAGGAACATGACCGGGCCCAGGATCGAGCCCTGCACCACACCATGTGTTACCGACAGTGGGGTAGAATCTTTCACCGTTTGCGTACGGCCCTCGAGCCACGCCCGAAACCATGCGGAGTTGACGCCGTACCATCCGAGCTTGTCCATGAGGCGATTGTGTTCCACGCTGTCGAACGCCTTTGAGGTGTCAGCTGCAACCAGTGCAGTGATCTCGCCTTGGTCGACTTTGAGGGTGGCGTAGGTGATCGTGTCAAACAGAGCCATCTCGGTAGACAGGCCGGGCCGGAAGCCGTACTGTTCTGGACACAGCATATGACGACTAGTCAGATAGTCTATCAGTTGTGTACACACGACACGCTCATAGAGTTTTCCAACCACTGGCAATATCGATATTGGCCTGTAGTTGTGTGGGTCTTCTTCGTTACCACTTTTATGCAGGGATAATACCATCGCCGTTTTCCATGACGGTGGCAGTTCACAACTTCTGATGCATAAGTTAATGATGTTTAGCAGGTGCGGACCCACCACGCTAAACGTCATTTTAAGCATCTGGATGGTGATGCCATCAGCTCCGGACGCTCGTGAGCCACCCATGCGCTGCAACGCTTTGGAAAGCTCTGGCATCGTCACATGATACGGTGTGAATGCGCCGCTACAGACACGTGGGGGTCTTGGCCAGAGGGGTTCTCCGGGCGGTGTCATCGCTAGATCAGCAGCTACCGCGGCACTGACGCCGGTGAAATGCCGGATGTGCCGGATGAGCCGTTCATGCCAATCATTCGGTTGAATGGTTGTGCCAGGTCTTCTATCGTTGACTTGCTGGAAGCGATAATAAACTTGCGAATGTCCTTCCACGATGTGCGGGTACCAATTGTCTGAAAGTATTCTGAGCATGCGGCATGTTGAGCCGTTCGGAGTGCGCTCTTGTGCTGACGGTAATTCCGCTGGGCTTCATCGCTTCGTGCTGAATCTCTGTGCTTGCGCGCCTGTTTCAATGCTGCCCTTGCTGTATGTACGTCATCGTGCTGCAGCCAAGGGGGCGACCGGTGTTTCAGCTTGATTTGACGAAGAGTCATGTGATAGTCGATGATTGGCTGCCATGCAGCCAGCCATGCGTCCCATTTGTCCGAGGTGATAGTCGCTTGATAAACGGCCGACCAGTCGGCCAACAGTAGTTCTAGACACAAAGCATTTTGAGCTAAGCGTCTTGTCGATCGGATGGTAATGACGGTGGGTTGAGGGCGACGTCTGTCAATTGTGACAGATGCAGCGATGACGTCGTGGTCGCTGAAATCTGTGGGAATGACTCGAACTTCTGTGGTCAGGTCAGATCGATTTGTAATGAGATGATCGAGGAGGCTCGGGCTGTCTCCTCTCCGTGGTGGGTCTGTGACGTTGGTTATCAGCTGGCTGAGAGACAGATCGCAGAGGGTACGCAAATAAGCCCGCACACCCGGTTTGTCGGGCTGCGGGACGTCGAAGTTGGTGTCACCGAGAAGAAAGATGGGCTTGCACAGGTTTAGGACGTGAACCAGTTGATCATATAGGTCCTCATTGGCCGGTGTCACCGCACTATTTGGGGAACGGTAGACAACTCCAATGATAACTGTTGTGAGATCAGTCACAGTGATCCACAGTGACTCTAGAGATGAGTTCGGTGTAGGCACCCATAGTGGCTCAACAGTGAGACGATTACGGGAGATAGTAGCGACTCCACGCCGGAGACAATAGCGATAATAGCGACTTAGGTCATGACGACATCAGTTACCCCACCATCACAGCCGGACCAACGATATCATCCACGTACCTCGTCTCCGGGGTTGATGTGGCCCAGAATGGCACAATACAGACAGCCATATGCGCCTTGTGACACCAAAATCTCCGACTGCGGGTCAATGGGACGATTCAGCAGGCCACTGTACAGTTTTGCCAGCACGTTCACCAGACGTGGATGGCCCTGAAACACGGATACTCGTCAAATGGGTGGCCGTGAGTGGTCTGAGAAAGTGGCCCGAATGTACCTGAACGTCAAAGTCGATATCTCATTGCTTAATGTTGGTCTAATTTTACTGGAAGCTAAATAAGTGCTGGGAGGAAAAATACCTGAAGCTCACGTTAGCATATCTCACGTGACAGGTGCACACCAAGCCCACATACATCGGCTAAAACTAAAGGTTCAGGCGGACAGCAATCAGCGGGTGGGTTGTGCATTATAGAAGAAGCATGACTTGTACTAGACATCAGTAGTTTCTGATATCGAATAGGACATTCAGGTAGCCTTTCAATCGTCTGAACTGAACGCTACATCAAGTACTGTCCACGGATTCGTAGTGCAACTAATACGAGTACAATTCGCACGCTTTCAGATCGGTACACATTTTAAAATCGAAAGCTTTGCATTGGCCGATGCCCCTTTGCGATTCACGCACATAGACTGTATTGGCTGACAAGCAATGCATTGCCGCGTGCATTGACCGACCCACGTGCCTGCGCGTGTACCAGGTGATTGCACATCTTTGCCCCGTCTTACTCACATATCCGCGCGTGTACTGGTTCAGCAGCAGGTTTGGGTCGGTCATGACGTCAGAGAGTGCCTCGGTCACGTGACTCGGGCAGCCATAGTCGGAGAAGCCCTGGCCCAGATTCAGCGGCTTGTTATCCAGCGCCAGCTGGATAAACTCCACCCTGGTGGCATCACCAGTGTCACCGCACTCACACCAACCGGGATGGCGTCACTTCATCTCTCTCCACTACCAGTGTTAGCCGCGTATATTGTTATCAAACTCAACAAATCTGAGATCGCACATATAGACAATATTTCGAGAATACATAGACAAAAACAGTCACAATACCTCAATACATGCATTTATTACAATCATAATGACCATAAGCGAGGACGAAGCACAAGCGAGCGCATTGATATTCGCTATGCATACGCAAAACTTTAAAAACAAATTATATCAGTCACAGAACCCGAGCGTAACACTTGAAAATAGAGCAACACTTCGTCAGAACACATTTAGACCATTTAAGCTATGTGACATTTACGTTATTTAATATTTAGGTTCTGCCTTCTTTGTTCACATGAAAACGGATACAATTCAAGATTTTATATATTCAAGGTGTCAAACAATTACTTTCCATGAAGAACCCGCGGTCTTCACCTGAAAAAGATTCTATCGCGGAATTTCCGGCAACCACATGGAGCGTCACGCCTCCTCGTTAACCGGCATTTTAGTTTCCACAGGCCTCCAAGGGAGAGCAGTTGTGGTCAATCCACAAGTTCCCTATTGAACATGGGATCATGCCCCATCTGTGTCGTGAAAGCACGAGTTCTAGACCCAGATCTACTGCCCTCACCCATTAAACGCCTGTAATGCGCCTGTTACTGGTGATGTGGAGGGACAACGAAGCTTTTCCTCATGATGATCATTTGACATCAGTTATTGCCGGTCATTTTATTCAGGGATTGCTATAATTGTGACAATAATATGGTATCAGGTGGGGAAGGAGTTCCGCGAGAAGCATCACAATACACGCATTTCACCAGGCACCAGTTAACGTTGACACAACTCAGCGGCTGCGGCCTTACCACACATTGGCCTCGGTTCCCCAGTAGCGTTCGGGAAGCGCAAATCGGTCGTTTCCCATGGCTGATGTGGCGAGCGGGCGAACGGCCGGTGCTGTAACGAAACGGGTCAGCTGGGTGAGGCCAGGCAGCCGGGGTAGAAGTCGACCCAGCATGACCTGCCGACAGAACCACGGTCACGTTAGTCAGGCCAGGTCAGTTCAGTTCAGTCGATGAGGTCGAGTCGGCTGGAAAGACAGAAGATACAGCATGCCGTGCTAGTACAACTTTATCGAAGTCAATATGCAACCGAGACGGAACTGAGGAGGCCAAAGGTGAGAGCCATGCATAACAGAAAACGGACAGAGATACGAAGCGCCTACTGATCTTCTCGCAACGTTATTCCATGAAAAAACAGCGTAAAGTGTATCACAAGCAATGCACAGTATACGTGCACATTATCCAGTAAGAGCGACAGCAGAGTTGCAGCAAACTCAAAAGGGTTGAGAGGCAGAACGCAAAAGACTTAAGCAGGACGAACGAGTTCCATGTATCTGGTTGGTAGCAACACATGCAAAATCAGCATACAGAAGCAGTGCAGGCATGTGCTAATTAATGCTACATGAAAACAATAAGTAAAGGTGCAGACAAGGCAAGAACTAGATAGTTATTTAAGCTTTAGTGAGAGTCACCAACTATGACCATATTGGGCAAGAAAACAAATATGAAAAATAATAAACAAACTTTCAATTAATTCTTGAAAAGTGCAATACCACAAAAATAGAAACATATCAAGCTGAGTTATACTTGAATGTGATTTTTTTTTCAAAGTATATCCCACCAGTTCAATTCATGCTCAGAAACACTACATGGATATTTGAGTTTAAGCTGCACAAGCATACAATGCCACAACATTAGCACTCTAGCTTACATGTTGCTGCTCAAATTTGTCATAAAATTGGTTGATTTTCGTTTTTCCTACTCTAAGCAATGCACCATTCATTTATTAGCAGGTACACAAACAATGGCGTAAATCGCTCTGTGAAATCTGCAGTTATTTACGAAAAACCGGATGGTTGGACGGATTTCCCCCCCTCCAGGGCGAGTGTTAAGACCCACAGAACAGCATGATTCCAAGAATCGACTTCTACCTTGATTTGCAATAATACCATGAAAAGTGTGTGGAACTACACACCAGCCAACTTAACCTCATTCATTTCCAGAGTGTTAGAAAAACTAATCAAGAACAATATTCACACATATTAATAGGTATAACCTTTTAAGGGATACTCAACATGGATTGTGATCCAAGAGATCTTGGTTAATGAGCATTGAGCTCATGGAGCATGCAACTAGGGAAGTTCACAACAGAAACAGGATGGAATGATGGATGTAGTGTACTTAAAACTTGTACAAGTAAATTGGATAGTAAATGTACAAGAAATTGGATGGTGAAGTGGGATTGACATTGGTAAGTCACATATTTATTATGCATGTCCCATGCTTATGCTATGATCACACATATGATCACACATCACATCAAACTGCTCAACAAGCAGGCATATCAATATTGAATAGATTCCAGGCACTATCTTGTGCCAAGGATAGTAGTATTGAGGATATGGTACTGGTCGTAGGTGATTCTCGTGTGCGACATCTAGATCGGGTATTTTGTAAAGGTAGGAGGGACAGAAGGTGCCAAGGTTTGATCACCAGGCCTGGTGCCAAGGTTAAGGACCTGGTGCCAGTGGTGGCACAGGCCACCAGTGATCACCAGCTTAGTACAGTTATAGTACAGGTAGGGGTGAATAACATAGGTAGGTCCTGCTAGGAGTGAGGAGCTGCTGCAGGACTATAGGGCCCTTCTGGCCACCCTGAAGGATAGCAATAGGAGAGTCATTGTAACTGCAATTTTGCCTAGGGCTGGAGCCTCCCCTGAGTGGAGCTCTAGGGCACTGGCAGCCAATGACAGGGTAGGTAAGCTCTGCCATGAATTAGGTTTCACATTTGTTGGTAAGTGGTGCAGGTTTTATGGATCCTGGGACCTCTATCAGAGGAATGGCCTGCACTTCTCTGATAAGGGTGTTCACCTGTTAGACAAAGTGCATGAGCATGTCCTTTAGGGAAACTAGGAAATGGGGTGGGGAGGGATGAAACTGCATAGCCATCTCAGGGATATTCCAATAGTGTTAGCCAAGGCAATAGAACCTCAAAGTCAGCAAATAGGGAGAGCAGTCGTTCATGGAGGCAGAGTGGTAGTTCATCCAGTGATAAAAGAACTCCTCAGCATGAAAAAGCCAAAGGTGGTTATGGAGAATATGTTAAGTGTATGATGCTTAATGCTCAGAGTATCTGATCCAAATTTGATGAGTTCAAGTGTTATGTTGCTGGGGAGGAACCAGATTTTGTTTGCATTATGGAGGCATGAGTCAGTGAGGGGTATTTTGGAGATAACTTGCAGGACTATGAGATCCAGGGATACAATATGTTTGCATGCAACATGGGTCCAGCAGTGAAAGGGGTGGTGTAAGCTCTATGTGAATAGCTTATTCAGTTCCCACAAAGTAGCAGGTGGGGATGAAAATATGTCTGTTGAGTCCATTTGGCTTGATGTCACTATGGGAAAAGGCAACAGCAATACACTGAGGAGAGGAGCTTTCTACCGATCAGGAACCCTGCCACATTCTCAGCAACTGGAGCTTGATAAGGTGATTTGTGAGGAAATCAGTAGAAACTTTTGGAGGAAGTGCCTTATTCTTGGTGACTTTAATCTAAAAGGTAATGAAAATGCTGGTGTTGGCTCCCATCATTCAAAATGTTTAGGAAATGCATTGAAGAGGATTTGTTCTCTCACCAATTTGTAATGGAACCTACCAGGCATGGCTCATTCTTGAACCTTGTATTTTCAGATTTAAGTGACTTGGTTCAAGACTTGACTGTAGGAGAAACTCTGAGAAGAAGTGACCATAACATAGTTAGATTCAAGGCAAATGTAGTGGAAATTATTAAAGATAATTTGGCAAAGGTTCCAAATTTCAACAGAGCAGACTTTAACTGCATGAGAGTGGCTTTAAGTGCCATAAGATGGGAAAAATATTTTTCCAATTTAAATGCCTGTGAAATGTAGGAAAAGTTCAAATCTTACATGAAGGAAATTCAGATTAGACATGTCCCCCAAAAGCAAAGATGGAAAAGAAGGATAGGAAATCCAGCATGGCTTACACCAGACTTGATAAAAGCAATTAAGGCTAAGAAAACTGCATTTAGAGTGCTTAAGGAAGCTTCAAACATCATAAATCTAAAGGCATATTGAAAAGATATGGACACTGAAGCAAAAAACCAGAGCAGCAAAGCGAGCAACAATACTGGATTTAGCTAGGAACTGTAATGGGGACAGCAAAAACATTTTTTTTTTAAAGTTCCCCAAAACAGGGGACAGTTTTTTAGTTTCTACAAGCTGAGTAAAGTTTCTAGCACAATTGGTCCACTGGAAGTAAATGCGACTACATTGGGTGAGGATACTGAAATGGTTGAGGAGCTGAGGAAGCAGTTTAAATCAGTGTCTACATTGAAAGATATGAACAATCTGCCGACTGTACACCATAGTTCAGTGACATGTGATCGGATAAATGATGTTCATTTCATTGATAGTGATGTTGTTTTCAATCATATCAGGAAAATAAAGTCAAACAAGGCAGCAGGACCTGATGAAACTTATGCTAGGGTATTGCAGGAAGCTGAAAAAGAAGTGGCATTTCCACTTCGTATAATATTTTGTAGATCTGTTTCACAAAATGAAATTCCAACAGATTGGAAAAGGGCAAATGTAGTTCCTATTTGCAAGGAAGGAGAAAGAGGGAAAGTTGAAAACCATAGGCCATTAAGTTTCACATCCCTGGTCTGCAAGATACTCAAATCAATTATCAAGGATAGAATAGTTAGTTATCTGGAAGGGAACAGATTTATTCAAGATACTCAACATGGGTTTAGGAAGGGGCGATCATGCCTCACAAATCTCTTGGACTTTTTGAACTTCACCACAGAACAATTTGATCAGGGAAATCAGGTTGATATAGCATATCTTGGCTTTAGTAATGCCTTTGACAAGGTACCCCATACATGGTTAATTATACAGCTTCAGGCCCATGGTATTGGAGGTAGCATCTTAAAATGGATAGAGTTGTGGCTTTCAGATAGACAACAGAGAGTGATGCTAAATGGTACAAAGTCATCATGGCAAAATGTTTTCTGTGGAGTTTCCCAGGGGCCAGTACTGGGGCCACTATTGTTCATTATATTTGTAAATAACATTGAAAGTGGCATAAGCAGTAAAGTTTTGAAATTTCCCTGTGATTTCAGTCCTTAGGGCAATAACAGGTCAAAATGAACATGTCTCACTGCAAAACGACTTAGGCCAACTTGTGAAATGGCCCAAAGAATGGCAAATGGAATTCAATTTTGATAAGTGCAAAATCATGCATGTAGGTAAGCAGCATATGAGGGCTCCATACTTGATGGGTGGCCAAGTGCTATCAGCGACTCAACAGGAGAAGGATTTAGGTGTTATTCCAAACACAAAATTCAGGGCATCAAAACAGACCAAGGAAGCCAGGAAGAAGGCACTGAGAATGTTTGGGGCAATAAATAGGAATGTATCATACAGGAATCATCAGGAAGCTTTACTGTGCATATGTGAGGCCACATTTGGAATACTGCATCCAAGCTTGGTCTCCTAGCTATGAAAAAGACTGTTGGCTTTTAGAGAGAATACAAAAGAGGGCTACAAAAATCTTGAAAACTGCTCTGTGGAGAGAGAGATATCACTCTACCCTCTGCTGCTCCTGTCTGCACTGGTGGTCAAGGACTGATGGGCAGGCAGGCCAGTTCTTAAGAATCAATTTCAAGAGCTCCCAATCCAACCCCCCTGAATCCGGACAAGTCAAGAAATAGCAATCAGGGGACCACTCTGATCTTTAGCCCCACCACAGTCCATCCCAGATGGATGAAAACACCTGGAGTTGCAAAAGCACACGATCGACGCGCAATCAAGAGGCGGGCCGGATACCCAGGAAAGTTTGTTGGACATACAAGCCAGGTACCTCAAAGGCCGGTACCTTAAGTATCGCCGGTTTTGGGAGGACCAAGTATACACTTAAAAATTGTGTGGTATGAATTGGTCTAACAAGTTGCGCAGACTTTTGCCTTTATCGCGTCAGAAATGATGAACAATTGGGCTGCTATTTTACCAAATCTGGCAGCATGTTCGTAGTATATTTTGCGTGCATACGGCTTTGCTTGGTAGCGGACGCAACGCGAACAGGAACACGATGGGACATGTTTTAGATGAATCGTCGAGATAACCAAACAATGCTCAAGCTGATTAAATGAAAACGCATTTGGAGATGGAGCCCGACAATATGGTTCAATGATGTGTAAAATATGCAAGCAATATCACTCACGGCGTTGATTAAAAATAATTATTCGGGTGGGAGTGGGGGCATAATACATGAAACCAATGAGCGGGTCTAATTTTTTTAGGGGAGCACCCACACAAAATGCTATGATAAAGGTTATTATTGAGGGACAAAATCAACATTGGGGAGGAGCCTGTCCCCTCAAGAGTATACAAAACAACACCCCAGATATAATATCGGCTGAACCGAAAATGGGATTGTGTCCCTCTAAGGAAACCGAAAACTTCACCTACGGTCAAAAATATAAGCGCCGATGGACAAACATGGCTTATAGTAGGGATAGGGGCGCGAATGGAAAGAATGGAATTGAAAATGGCTCTTCCCCTCGTTTTGAGACAGCTCTCGTGTCACTGTATAGGGGAGGGGGAGAAAATCAAACTGCGAAGTTCCGAAAACTCCTCTTCTTCGGATAGATCGCATCAATATGGTTGCTGAAGTTGACGAACTCAATTGTTTTAAGTTTTACGATTTTACCAGCTTTGTGGTTCTTTCTGAAGAACCATTAGCAATGTCTGAGGGAAGAGGTTGTTTTTCCCATGATTGGTCAGATGTCTGTCCATGGTGGAGTTTCTCAATGGTGAAGCCAACAGGATGAACCAGCGACCAGGTGGCAGGACACTGCAAAAGGGATGAAATGCGGGATCAAGCCCGTGGGCGCCACTTTGTAAAATTGGTTCTGGCGGCCAAATAAGCTTTCTAATGACCAAAACATGTCTCGAAAATAACAATCATCTAGTGTACACCCAGGCTAAGCTTCGGTCTGGTTGTGGATGGGGCGGCTGAATGGTTGGGGCGGGGAGAGCGGCGGTAGCCCCCATGACGCATAGAGATAAAGCCTACGGCGAATTGCAACCACATGAAATTAGGATATTCTGGAACTAGTGGTTTCTATTACCCTACGCTGAAAAGAACAGACGTTTTTAACTTCAGGGATGGGCCCTAAACCACAGGTACCGCGGCCCATGGAGGTGGGCAAAGGCTGAGAGCGGGGGTCGTGCAAGCAGACAAGTTATGGAACACCACTATTGAAGTTGCATTAACTTTATTATTTGGAAGAAAGAGGGGTCCCAAGCATATCAAGCATATCAATTAAACCCCCATAATTGGAAGCGGGAAAGCAACACAGGGTTCCACGTACAATTCGGGAGACAAGAGGAAAACACTCGAGAGGTGATCCTGGAGATTGAAGAATGTATACAAAAAACATTCCTGCAAACGACCAGACCAGCGATGGCCCAGCGAGTCAGTCTCGGTGCCTGCGTTGAACAGAATGTGAGAAAAACTCACCAGCGGTGCACGTCTTCTCCGTGATGATACGCCAAAGAGGAGTCTTCAACCTTGCGCTATCGAGGCAACAACGAACCAGTATAGGGGCGGATACAGGGGAAGAACTGGGGGATGCGCCACCTCGTGGAAAGGTGGGGTCCTGCAAAAAGACCCCAGTGTATCCCTGTCCCGCTCAACGGATTTTTTCAGCCAAATACGTCCCTTTTTCATGAAAAAGCGTCCCTTTGGAACGAGAAGGCGGCATATTAGTATGCTCGAATACTCCCCACTGCTCATCAGATTTGTCCACCGAAGGCCGAAGGCTTGTGGGACATCCGAGAAAATGTGTTCCACGCCAGGATGTAAATTATTGGATCCGACCCTGGCTCCGTTAACCACTATCTCTGTGAACGGTGAACAATTCTTCCTGGGAATATCTGTTTCAAATGGCGACAATGCATATCACACTCACACTTATCTGGCCTTCTGATGACCATCATAGCAATAACTAAGATACTGCCAAGGATCAATGCACCCTAATTGCCAACATTTCCGGTATTTAAGCGGTAGCGCTATTGTATTGCAAGTTTAAACTAGCATTAAGGAGGTGGAACCATGCACTTTTTTTGTCCGTTTTCCGAGAAGCAGCATCTCTGTCTGGGGTCTCGACTCACCATCCATAAAATCCTGGACCCGCCTCTGATGACATGTAAAACACCTGAGGCGGGTCGGCACGCTGCGAGCGCGGAATTTAGTCAGACAGGCGGTAGTCAGTCCACGCGAACGAGCTGGGCCGTTGTGGATGCGAAATCGATCACCGGCTCCTGGTAATCTGATCGATCCTTTCAGTTTGATCATGGCTCTCCGATCGGCTCAGGCGGTAAGTGTTTTCTTCAGTAGATACTACGTTTTTTTTTGTTGTAGCATTTTACTTCTCCACTGTAATTCCATCAAAGTAAACCAACCGCACGAACGTTATGATTTACGTTGAAAATGTTCAAACTGCGAAGAATCTTATCTTCAGATATTGAAAACAATGCTCGTTAAGTTGGGTGAGGAAAGGGGTTTCTACCTTTCATCGTGTACGGTTTGTTGATCTGAACAAGGAGAGCATGTGAAACGTCAGTTAGTGACATGACAGTCAGACAGTTAGTATGACAGTTAGTATCGTTATCGCCGATGAAACTTATCCAGGAATACAACTAGCAGAAATTTTTGCTTCTGGGTGAGCTCACAGCGGATTAATCACACGGCGTTGTAAGTCTCTCCGAACGGCTGCTCTAGCTGTTCACATATTTATTGGGGAATATGCTTCTCAAGTAGACCGGAGAGTAGGATATAACCCTTCATTATTCAGTTTAACTCGTGGAATAGGTATTGGCAGGGTACAATCACATCTCATTCAAGATTAGGAATAAGATGTTGAAGGATCGCACAGCAGCGGCTTCATGGCATGTCGAATCGGGGTAGTCTGCCTCACGCAGCACGCGATTCACAGGGCGGTCTAGTGCTCTGTCTGCTGTCTGCTGGCATTGCCGCCAAACCGGCCCAACCCGTGGATGTCGATCCGGACCTCCATCCGAATCAACTGGAAATTACGGCGAACTACCAGGGGTGCCACCTTCCGGGCGTCCAAAAAGACTCTCGGCCAGACTCTCGGTCAGACTCTCGGCCAGACTCTCGGCCAGACTCTCGGCCAGACTCTCGGCCAGACTCTCGGCCAGACTCTCGGCCAGACTCTCGGCCAGACTCTCGGCCAGACTCTCGGCCAGACTCTCGGCCAGACTCTCGGCCAGACTCTCGGCCAGACTCTCGGCCAGACTCGCGGCCAGACTCGCGGCCAGACTCGCGGCCAGACTCGCGGCCAGACTTGCGGCCAGACTCGCGGCCAGACTCGCGGCCAGACTCCAGGCCGGACTCCGGGCCAGACTGGCACGAATTCCAGCCGGACGCTCAGCTGGGCGGGCGGCTCGCCCTGCGGGATGGTCCGCTGGCGTACATGATCAACTCGCAGGGCCAGCTGGTGCCGCGGTTCCGGCCGCCTTACTACAGGCCTGTGGAACTGTACTGCCCAGTCGGCTGGTGGTGGGACGGCCAGCGCTGTCAAGGTGAGTGGGACGGCCTGCGCTGTCAAGGTGAGTGGGACGGCCTGCGCTGTCGAGGTGAGAGGAACGGCCTGCGCTGTGAAGGTGAGTGGGATGGCCAGCGCTGTCAAGGTGAGTGGGACCGCCTACGCTGTCGAGGTGAGAGGAACGGCCTGCGCTGTGAAGGTGAGTGGGACGGCCTGCGCTGTCGAGGTGAGAGGAACGGCCTGCGCTGTCGAGGTGAGAGGAACGGCCTGCGCTGTGAAGGTGAGTGGGACGGCCCGCGCTGTGGAGGTGAGTGGGACGGCCTGCGCTGTCGAGGTGAGAGGAACGGCCTGCGCTGTGAAGGTGAGTGGGACGGCCTGCGCTGTGAAGGTGAGTGGGACGGCCCGCGCTGTGGAGGTGAGTGGGACGGCCCGCGCTGTGGAGGTGAGTGGGACGGCCCGCGCTGTGGAGGTGAGTGGGACGGCCCGCGCTGTGGAGGTGAGAGGAACGGCCTGCGCTGTGCAGGTGAGTGGGACGGCCCGCGCTGTGGAGGTGAGTGGGACGGCCCGCGCTGTGGAGGTGAGTGGGACGGCCCGCGCTGTGGAGGTGAGAGGAACGGCCTGCGCTGTGCAGGTGAGTGGGGCGGCCGGCGACTAGGTGGCAGGACTTTGTGCTAAGCAGGTCGATAAAAACGCGAACTTCCGTTCTCAAATTCTGAAAGAATTGTGGCACTAAATATAACTTAATTAAGTTGAATTAAGCTTACTTAAGTTTCTTTTTCTGTATTCTTAGTATCGAACCAGAAATTCACGCCAGAGAAGGCACACAAATTATTGAGGACATGCCCTGTTACGCATTCTACCAAGTCAGGAAGTGCCAACTTGACTCATCACTACCATGGGCGCACCCAGCATGACTATGGCTCGATTCCATGAGTCAAACAGTCGGCAAGGCACGTGGAAGGCTGCCGCATCAGCTTTGGACAATTTATATTACTAACTGCATAACGTCATGTGGAGATAAAAATTCAGCCTTGCCCCGTCTACTAAAATTCTGGTGAAACACTATTCAGAGCTTTTCAATAACTCATGGAGCTTACCTGATTTGTATGATAGGGAATTAAGAATTACGAGCAGGTCTATCAAAAAGTTATCTGAAATTTATTATCGTGCATGCACGCGAGCAAGACATCTACGCAGGTTTAGCTGGACATTGATTGACCTTGTGGCTTCAGATGCGGATGAGTGTGCTGGAGACGAGCACGAGTGTCGCAGCGAACGTACGACGTGCCTGAACACGATGGGCAGCTACCGATGCGAGTGTAGAAGCGGCTACATCGGGGACTACCACACGGTTGGCTGCAAAACGGGTAAGTGACAGACACATCGGCATAGTCGAAGAGGAGGCATGGTCTGTGTAGGCGTAATCTAATGGATGTTATCACACCAGGCAGAATATTCTGGATTCATGCCGATTACGGCAGCCATGAACAGTATCTGCAAAAGAGAATGCGCAGGTAAAGTTAGGCTTTTTGATAATTCATTTCTCACATGAAGTATTCGCCGAGTTGACCTGTACCGTGATACGCACGGTCGTGGGCAACATGTTCCGCGAAATTCATCGCAAGGATATTTCGCGCTGCTGACCTGGCCATCCAATTAAGTTGCTCACGACCAGCCTTATTGAATTCACCAATATCGTGATGCACGGACTATGTATCCATGAACGAAATGTTTTACCATGCCAGAGGCTCTGATTTGTGAACACGTTCGAACGCAATGTTGGGTGACACAACAGGTCAGATCATGGCGGGCAGCCAATCTACAGGTGACCAGCAGACACAGCTGGCACGCAGTCGACGGCTAGCCGGTAACTGACCTGCAGTCAGCTGGCTGTGCACAGCCCGCCGACCGTGGGCACTCGAAGTGTGACCGGCGCCGTTCCGCTCCAGAGGAGGAGTACTGTCGGCTACAGTTCCGGCACGACGCGGGCCTGTGACACGCCTGCCGGCCACCCGAGTCGCCGCCCGTCTGCGCCCTGTCGTCGCAGCACGGCCGTGCTATCTCACTGCTGCCGCGTCTGTGACGGTGTGGGCGGCGACCCTCGGGCACCGTATCAAGGTTACCCGGGGAGCGTGGCCACCGCGGCGGCTGACCAACAGGCCGTGGCGCACCACGGCTGAGGTGGAGCGGGCGGCCGCTGCGGCTGTGTGGCCGACCTGCCGCGGTCAGATCTCCGCAGATCTCTGCAGGTCATATCGGGTCTCTTCGGGGCCGTAACACGTGTGCGACACCCGCCGGGTGTCAGCACTGCGCCTACGCTTGTCTGCTGCATCAGTGCTGCTATGGTTATGCCTGTCCTGTTCATGCCTCCTCAGGAAGGTACCCGGGTGGGTTAGTTCTGCTGCTAGACAGAATAACTGTGCAGGCAAATAATACGTGATATGAATGAACCAGCAATTTCCCTCGTCATTGATCAGTTAATATACACCAGCAACTAGCACAAAGCCAACGACTCTGTCCGAACGATTGGAATGCATCTCCTCTGCCTCGCCAGCAAACGTATGTTGCATAACCGAGCTCTCCAGTTCAGCGTAGTTGCGGCATGCCTGTCTGGCAGCAGCAACCGGCCACAGCAGCACAATCTGTTGAGAGCTCCACACAATTGTAGTTCCCCGAGTGTGCCGGACTGCAGCCAGAGGCCTCATTGGTGAGACACGCCGCAACCTTCACGGTTTTGGACCCACAAGCTACCACGGCGGCCCCATCCCCCGCCAGATTGTCGATACTGCGTGGACCACGGCCAAACGTTTAAGAAAGGCGTTGTGGTGCGCCGCTGCACCAATGCTCTCTGCACCGAGTGGATCGAGGCCGAAACATCTGTGTCAATGACTACTCTGACCGCTGCGGGGCGTATCCGAGAGAAGGAGCGGCAGGCTTGGTCGTTGCCCGTTCATGGCAGCAGACGTGGTGGCCGACGCTGGGGTCATATTCCATCGTTTGTCCGTCTGATGATACGTGCCACGCTTGGTTAGTCGAGGCGTTAGCAATGCGTCATGTAACGAATGAACTTATTTTTCAGTTTGACACGCATCTATTTAACGTTAAGGCTGGCGGACGAGACATTCTCCGTGACAAAACAGCATGGGGTTGAGTATCCTCAAAGGGCCGCCACGTTTTCTCAGCAAGCGTGGTGAGGCTGAGCAGCGCCGGGTGCGTCACTCAGCCTCGTGTGACGGCCTTTCCCAGTCGGTGGAATAAGCTCAGCAGCGCCGGGTGCGTCACTCAGCCTCGTGTGACGGCCTTTCCCAGTCGGTGGAATAAGCTCAGCAGCGCCGGGTGCGTCACTCAGCCTCGTGTGACGGCCTTTCCCAGTCGGTGGAATAAGCTCAGCAGCGCTGGGTACGCCGCGCAGCCTCGTCCCACCGCCTTTCCCAGTCGGTGGGATTTGCTCAGCAGCGCAGGTACGGCGCTGTACAGGCTCGGGTGACTGCTTTTCCGTGGCGCTGCATTCATTTGTACTGGCAAGAGAACTATGCGGCGAGAAACTGTGCTGCAGAGTTGTGGAGGATATACTGCACGTCACAGACTATCCGTGTCCAGGTTATCCGTGGGTGCAGGCTCCATCCGCCAGTCGTCTGGTTCCAACTTCATCCAAACCGCCGCGGACGCCGGTCCTACTGGGAACGAGGAGCAACAATCCGTCTGCTTCGTTAGGTTAGACTTGAATATACACAACCCCTTCTTCCAGACGCGTTCGTGATGTCTGCGAACAGATTGAGACGGGTCCGACCGCACTTTTCAGACTCGCCGCCGACCAACAGCCTATCTTCACAGCTGACAAGTATATTCCGACTACGTTGCCTGCACCGACGCCGCGCAGAGCTCGCGACCGCACCAGTTACAAAACGGCGGCACACACGCCGCACGAGCTGCACAATACCACACCAGGGGGCGCCAGCGCCGGCTTAAGTAATCGCCTTGCAAGCACCGTCAGGAGAGCGGGCCCCACGCTAACAGCGACGCTATCACATCGGGGGAATGTCTCGGTCCGCTTCATGGTAGACCGCCACGAGATCGCGAGCGTCGCGCCTGCTAGGACGCTGCAAATCAAGCAAATCATACGGGAATCACAACGATCATACCGGCATGCTTCAGTTGTGACCGCAAGGGAACTGATAAAGCCGCTCTTCCAGCAAGCAGGGCCGAACAGGGCTGACCCGCCACCTTCGTGACCTCTACTGTGACCTCTGAAACGATATCATGTCTGACTGGTCGCCATGACAACAGGAAAAACACCGGCAACATTGCCGCCGACGCCAACCTGGTCCCACGCACATCACCGCGGAATTGATGAACACTGATAAAGCTGTTTCGATAACAAGGAACATAAATAGGCATAAATATCCGATCATTTGGCGTGGCCGTTATGAGAGCAGCCCAAAATTTCATGCTACAGTCAATCTTCGCCACAACAACTTAAACCGGACAACCCACGGGGCTGCCAGACAGGGGTCACTCGCGGTGATAAGTCCGCCCATGGAATGTCGAGTATGGAACAAGCTAGCTTAATCGCGTGAACCGCGACACTCCTAACGTGGACGTCCTCACGCACCTCGGGTCCGCTCACCACCGTCGGCGAGAAACGGGGCGACCAGCAGCCCAGCCCGAGTTGCCACCGACTGGGCATCCTGTCTGGTCACGTCGCTGGCCAGCAGCGCCACACAGCGTCCGCGCCGCTCAGCCACCAGCCGGTCCCGCAGCAGCCACCAGCCGGTCCCGCAGCAGCCACCAGCCGGTCCCCGCAGCAGCCACCTGCCGGTCCCCGCAGCAGCCACCAACCGGTCCCCGCAGCAGCCACCTGCCGGTCCCCGCAGCAGCCACCAACCGGTCCCCGCGGCAGGCACCAGCCGGTCCCGCAGCAGCCACCAACCGGTCCCCGCGGCAGGCACCAGCCGGTCCCGCAGCAGCCACCAGCCGGTCCCGCAGCAGCCACCTGCCGGTCTCCGCGGCAGCCACCAGCCGGTCCCGCAGCAGCCACCAGCCGGTCCCGCAGCAGCCACCAACCGGTCCCCGCAGCAGCCACCTGCCGGTCCCCGCAGCAGCCACCAACCGGTCCCCGCGGCAGCCACCAGCCGGTCCCCGCAGCAGCCACCAGCCGGTCCCCGCGGCAGGCACCAGCCGGTCCCGCAGCAGCCACCAGCCGGTCCCGCAGCAGCCACCAGCCGGTCCCGCAGCAGCCACCAGCCGGTCCCGCAGCAGCCACCAGCCGGTCCCCGCGGCAGGCACCAGCCGGTCCCGCAGCAGCCACCAGCCAGTCCCCGCAGCAGCCACCAGCCGGTCCCGCAACAGCCACCAGCCGGTCCCCGCAGCAGCCACCAGCCGGTCCCCGCAGCAGCCACCAGCCGGTCCCCGCGGCAGGCACCAGCCGGTCCCGCAGCAGGCACCAGCCGGTCCCGCAGCAGCCACCAGCCAGTCCCCGCAGCAGCCACCAGCCGGTCCCGCAACAGCCACCAGCCGGTCCCCGCAACAGCCACCTGCCGGTCCCCGCAGCAGCCACCAGCCGGTCCCCGCGGCAGGCACCAGCCGGTCCCCGCGGCAGCCACCAGCCAGCCCCGCAGCAGCCACCAGCCAGTCCCCGCAGCAGCCACCAGCCGGTCCCGCAGCAGCCAGTATCCGCGGCAGCCACCTGCCGGTCCCGGCAGCGCCGCGGGGCCGCCAGACCACACCAGGAAGTCGCGCACTCGCCGACGCCGGCTCCGTGCGCTGCCGCTCACAACTTCTTCAGCATGCTCAGGTTGAGAATGTCGGGAATCTCGATATCCTCCAGCCGGATGTTTGACGGGTTGAACGGGAACCGCACCGGAAACGCGAACTTCGTGTCCATCAACAGCGCCGCCTGCAAATCAGACGCAGACTTACAGAACACCAATCAACAAAGGCGGATAAAACAATCCGAAATAAAATGGCCGGTGTAGCAATCTTCGCGGTTTTTAGGCCTCTAAAGAGCTGGAGTCCAGACAAGCATTGCTTGTTTTGCGGATATCGACCCGATACACCACTGGCATCCTCAGTTGAACAGATATTCTGATCACAAGGGCTAAGCCACCAATACCTAGGACACGTAGAACTTAGTGGTGGCGCACCACTATTTCGAGCACAAGTCGCCCAATGAAGTGATATGTAGTAGCTCTCCAGCTGCCAAGATGTCACTTGGTCCGAGATGGGGAGTTAATTACATAACATGGTGTTCCTATATATTGAATGTTGGTACACGGCAATACAGTGACGCGAGACCTGACGGCTAGTACCTTTACGATTCCTACCACTGGCACCTACGCCCAGCCACCAGCCAATACTTATAGGCGCATTGGGCGCAATGAAGATGGATGCGAAGGGGTACATGCACCCTCAAAATACCAACAACATACACACATCTCACATTTTATACACACAAAGGTGTCAGAAATGTAGCGCTAAAGCTGGAAACTGGAAGAAACGAAGTTATACACTACAAATATGTTATATAATCAACCTTCACATTGGGAAAATCTGACAGAACACTCAAACGTCATACGTTTCAGCCAAGTTTTACCAGATCCTCAGCCCTGTCGCACGTCCTTCACCAAAGGACGACCCATGTCCGGAATTCAGATCAGAGAAGAGTAGCGACATGCTTGTTTCTGACGCACGGACTCTGAACGTGCCTTAACTTAAGCAAACCGCTTTTCTCTGGCCTACACGACCTTGCCAACCCACGAGACGTCGCCTCCTCTGGTTCACCTGACCCTTCCTGTATCACGGAACGCTCCTACTACTGACTCACGCCAGATCCTTATCTCTGATGCACCGATCCTCTGCCTCACGCCAGATCCTTATCTCCGATACACCCTATCCCCTGACTGACGAGACGCGTCCAGACCTGACTCACCTGACCCTCCGTCTCTGGGTCGCGGTGTTTCTGTAGGTGCTCCTGCACCTTCCTGATGAAGGTGATCGGAACTCGCTCTTCGTATTCGTCCGGCGTGTACAGGTTCAGGATCTTGATTATCTGCAAAGCGATACCATAGTGATGTTCGCAGGCGCGTCCAGAGCGCACTAAAACTGGTTAAGTCGTCGTAATTTTCATCTGACCACAAATCCAATACCGGGGATAATATCCGGGCTTAAGGGCAACTCAACTGCTACTGGCTATGTAGCCAGGGATAATATCCAACACACAGCACATAGGATGCACATTTAAAATGCCGTCCTTACAATGATTCGGAAGTTTGATTAAGTGTATTACATTTCTGGTACAACCCATGGTCACATACATACAAGCAAGTGATATTATGGAACGCATTGACAAATCGCCAGGACCTATATCCACAATCGTGGAGTTTACACAAAAGCACTACTATACACAGCAAAATCTAACAAATCTAAGATAATTGACTATGACAATACACTCCACTCGTTTACCTCACCAAACGCCAGGTCGAATAGTTACTGACTATATAATGACTCAGTTATTTTGAGCTCAGGGTGGTTTCTGTATGTTTCAATGATCCCCAAGGCGACAGGAATAGTGGCAGAAGTTATGCTACTGCTACTGCTGTGAGCGTTTCTTAAATGATACCCAATCGGTGTGTCAAACTTTTTTTTTTCATCGCGTAGATGCTTACTGAAATGTAGGCGAATTCGGTAAAGATGTCTCGCCAATCTAGACTTGTTGACCGCTGTCGGTACAAACATTCCAACTAATCCGGACAAGACAGAGATGCCATCTAATTCACGCACACCAGTAATATACGGCCTCGCAGGTGAGGTAACAACTACTCAAGTGAGCATGGCAGGTGATATAATGACTACCCAAGACTGACCTCAGATATGCATGGCAGGTGTGGTATACTACCCAGGACTGACCTGCGGTGTGCACTGTGAATGGCAAGTGAGGTAATTGCTACCCAGGACTGACCTAAAGCGTGCATGGCAGTCCAGGCAACCACCACCTAGGACTAACTTGAAGTGTACATGCCACGTGAAGTAACGACTACCCAGTACTGACCTGAGGTGTGGTGAGCCTGTTGCACATGTTACACACGCACGACACGTCGTCCTCGGTTTTCCGCGCCTGCAGCAGCTGCGACGCCTGGATGATGGGCTGCAGCGCGTCAATCACGCCAGTCTCCTGGTCCTTCTGTCAACGCCAGGCCGTGTTGCCGGTTAGATGCAACTTCACACCAAAGATGCGCACAGGTCACGGGCCCGGTTACAGTCACCAGTCAACTCCAGCCATTACGTCACGCCGCTGATGCTCCAGATGACAGCCAAACCGCAGGGGCAAACATACGGGGTAAAGGCAAGTGCGTGTTCATAGTTGCGTGAGGTCAAATGGGAAAGGTTGACTCACGTGAAGTCTGCTGATTTTGCACCACATGTTCGGTAACGAGATGAGGGATTGAGGTGAGAAAGACTGGCGCGGACAAAGAGGAATGTTATCAAATTTGTCTCTTCTCATGACAATAATTAAAGAAAACATCCTTTCCCAAGATCCTGCCTCGAGTCAGCATTAACATCGACTTTCCCTTTCTTCAAACCATCCTAGGACACCACTGCTCCAGCTGCGATAGGTGTGTATTGGTGTGTATGGTGGGGGCTCGGGAAGTATCTCACGTGCAGAATGTTGTCTTGGCAGCACTGCTCCAGCCACAATAGGTGTGTGTGTGTGTGTGTGTGTGTGTGTGTGTGTGTGTGTGTGTGTGTGTGTGTGTGTGTGTGTGTGTGTGTGTGTGTGTGTGTGTGTGTGTGTGTGTGTGTGTGTGTGTGTGTGTGTGTGTGTGTGTGTGTGTGTGTGTGTGTGTGTGTGTGTGTGTGTGTGTGTGTGTGTGTGTGTAAGGTGAGGGCCGGGGATATATCTCACGTGAAGTCTGTTGTCTCGGCACCACTGCTCCAGGTGAGACAGATTGTAGCGGATCTGCATGCCCTTGGTCCAGTGGCAGAGCTCTTTGCGCAGCAATAGGTTGTTGAGTGAGTGGGCGCAGATTGTGTAGAACAGCTGAGGGCGAGATGAGACACATGACACACGGATAATGTGACCCAGTGCAGCACCACACATTCAAAAACCACCATACCGCGCGTGTATCAGCTGTGCCATTTTGGGAGACATCGACCAAACATCCGAAGTGGGAAAACTGCTTGTGAAAGATATACGAATGCAAACAGCTTCATCACTTCATTAAGAAGTTTGGTCGACTCGGGAAATTGCCGAATGGGCGTGTGCGTGCTACTCACTCACTCTATCTACAGCGTCTAATGGTCAGACTGGAAACACGGCATCAGACATGCGAGCTACCATGCTCTTGTCTTTACCTAACGCTCCACGTGCCACTCGAAACTGAACGCTATGACCTGCCTCGATAAGCATGTTGATATCAAAAGATACACACCGAACGTACTTATATAATTATTTGTTTGTTCACTATACGCCTAAATCGAATATGCACAAGGAGCACTAATGCAAACACAAATACTTGCCAGTAAAGCTACATCGGTGTACAAACAAAACTTGCTGCGACGCATTCGACGGTAGACACGATACATTTGCATTGCATTCTGTTATACTCTACCATCGCGTGCACCTGATAGACTCTAGCATCCTGATTGCTAAATACCAGCAGTATGACTATCCAAGACGAGTGCATACAGACGACAGGCTTACGGGCTGGCATTCATTCACATCAGTCGGGTCGATGCTCAGGGCAAGGTCAGCACTCACCCGTGTCCCAGCCTGACTCGGCCAGCCTCCTCTCCCCCGAAGTGGTTCCAGCCTGGCGCGACCAACCCATAACGCGCTTTCGGTCTGACACCGCAGGCCTCCACACGCGGACCCTCCCAAACCCGCGCGGCACGAACCTGCTTGAACACCTGCACCGTGATCTCCGGGTCGACGCCGAGCTCGGCCAGTGTGCGGTAGATGCTCTTCAGGCCGGAGACGAGCTCGTCCAGCGCCTGCTCGCTGCTGACGGGGCTCTCGAGCTGGCGCGAGTTGGAGCCGGCGCGGCCGCGGATGCCGGCCGGCCGGCCCGTCAGGCCGGCGATCGCCTCGTGCTCCAGCACGGCCGACACCACCACCGGCTGCACGCGCTCCTTCAGCAGCTTAATCACCAGCTGCAGAGATACACGGAACAGGGGGGTTGGCGAAGCGCAGCAGCTTTCCAGTTACATTGAGTTAGGGTCTAGTGAGGAATAGAGGCTCTAGCGGCTAAATCGCCAGCTGGGAAAATATTTCGTAAAAGGCCAGTACAGTAAACGATATCGTAAGCCCCAGTGACCGACTACTACAGCTCGTCCACCACTTGAATACACAGGAGGCGGGTAGTCTCAGCGCGGGGTCATATTAACGATTGCAATTCGCTGAATAACACCATTTATAAGTGTTCATTATTGCGCTATAGAAAAGTAGAAACATTCTACCATGATAGCCAACATCAACCCGCAACCATTAAAAACAATACTTACAACGCGCACCAACACGCTCATCTCTCAACACGAAGCTGAACGGACTCCTGGCAAGAATACCTGCGAGAGCAGGCGCCGGCGACGTACCTGGTAGATCCACATGGCTACGTCCGACAGCACCTGACGGTACTCGGAGAGGTCGAAATTCTTCAGACACTGCTCGTTCTGCTTCTCAGTGTTCTCAGACCGGAATGCCTGCCGAGCGATGGATGGTCAGCGCTTGCCGATACAATGTGCGGGGAAAGCAATCGATGACGCACCGTCAGCTGGTCTGAATAAATAGTTCTATATTACTTTTGGCCAATTCTCAATGCAGTGTGAAATACACGACCACGGAATTCGCATCGTTTGGAATCTTAACGAAGCAACTAAATCGGGAAAAGTCAAGTTACGTGGAGTGAAAATCATAGGCAACAAGAGAATGGGAACGTTTTCGGTCTACTTCATTAACACGCGCTTTTCTTTATGGTAAATCATGCCAACTATGCTTATTATTGTAGTTCAGCGATGCTTACCTTCAATTCTCTTGAGCTACACTCGTTATTCAGAAGCAAACTGGCCAAAAATAACGATTCAAATACTTGGTGTGTCCGGCATTCTGACATCCAGCCAGCAACGCCGAGCAATTATATGCAATTCCCGTCTATTACGTGGACGACGCGATTCGATCCTGACTACTGAATTGACGGAACAAAAAATCTGACAACCCGAGTCAAGACAAACCTTGGGTTCTTTCACGACGCATTCAATTGCTAGGTCGCATAGCGTTGCCAACCTCTCACGGCGATTGGTCGCGGGTGGACTCGGTAATCCCACCGGTTGCGAGATGCGAACCTATAATCTTCCGATCAAGAGTCTGACACCCTATAGACCAAGCTACCGCGGTCCGTACCATTAAGCAACGTGTCATAATTTGGAGATCATAGTACTGGCTTGTGGCTTACGAACGCCTCGACTGCCAGACTCATCGTGCGCCCAGCCACGCCAAGGAACAGGGCCCAAGTGGCAACACACGACCCTGCGCCGTGCTGCTCGACCAGTACGCACCGCCTCGCCGCTGTACTGCTTCAGGTTGTGCAGCAGTCGACACACGTTGGCCAGCCACATGACGAGCGAGTCGGCGTCGTCGCGCCGCTTCTTCACCACCCGCTTGATGCCGCTGATGGCGGCCGTCAGCAGGAGGCGCACCTTCTCGTCGTCGTTGACGTGGTCCGTGTGGCGGATGCACATGAACAGGATGTAGGCGGGCAGGCCGGGCAGCAGCACGACGGCCGTCTTGGGCCGCAGGTCTGCCGACAGGGCCGCCCGTCAGCGTCGTGTTCGGGCCGGCCGAACGCGTCACGGCCCGCGATAGGAACCGAGCACGACGACCGGTCCGGCAGCACAGCTGACACGGCACATGGTGATCATGATACATCACCAACCACTCAGTCACGACCGATCCAGCCGTGGGAAAATAATCAGACGCGACTCACATCCCTGGTGGGGATAATCACAGTCACGAGACTGGGGAAGTCACGGGACTGGGGAAGGCACAGTGATCTTCTGCCGCGAGGACGGATTTGTTCTGTTCACACGAAAAGCTACCCACCATCAATTCCCATAGCAGTGGCTTCACCTTTGGTATCACCCCAGCTGCGCCATAAAACTAATTTCGGCTACCTAAATTTTCAATTTTCCAACAATCAGTGTTCTCTTAGAGAAAGATTCGAGAATTCCATATCCAAACTCGATTTACATAATTCCAGTCGGTGTGGGAGTGTGACGTCCAAGTCAACATCCCACTTCGCGTCTTTTTCTCTCACACTTAGCAACCTCGGTGTTCAGTTCGTCACAAGTACTGCGAAGTATTGATGCGCGGTGTGGGACATTCCGAAGAGTTTCTATGTACGAGTTTATTTGCACAGATGCTAAAAAGGATTAACTCATGATGAAAATATCACCCATGTACGCATGTGTGTAAACAAATGAAGACATTTTAAATTTATAAAAAATAGACTGGATATATACGACTCACCATGCGAAAATATCTAAGCGACCAGTGCTAAACTTCATGGGAGGAACACTCAAGCCCGGAATTATTGCCTTACTATGAATATTTTACCCAGTAGCATGGTAAACCTCTGAACAACTTGGTTGGGGCTTCCGCCACCGACAGTGCCGGCGATCTCTCACCGTATATGAGGCTGCGGATGAGGGCGTCCTGGTGCTCCTTCTTGTACTCGAACATGCCGACATAGTCGACGCTCTTGTGCCGGATAACCGGCATCGTGCTGGCCTCCTGACGACCTCCCTCCAGCTGCTCTGCCGACGGCTCCGTACCTGCCAAGGTCAGGTCAGGCCAGGTCAGGTCAGGTCAGGTCAGGTCAGGCCAGGTCAGGTCAGGCCAGGTCGGGTCAGGCCAGGTTAGGTCAGCATAGAGCATCACGCAGGTCTCCTGTGCTCTCCCCTTGGTTCCGGCTTGTTAGGGCCACGCCAGATCAGGTCTGCCTTTGCGCGCTTCGCAGACGCATTCGGAGTCTCCGGACGATTTTGGTTTTCTTATAGAACAAATATTGACATTGATATTCGCTGTATTGCGAATGCAACATCAGATAATTACCTCGGCATTACCTCAATTGCTTCATCTGCAGGACAAGATAACTACCTCTGAGAACTCTATGGCACTCTCGCAACCAAAAATCCATCATTCGGATGCTCTTACTTTCTTTACTAAATCAACGTGCATCGAACCTCGTAGGATCATCCACGAAAACAGACGTTCAGAAATATCCCGATGACGTGAATACACATTAGCCACACAATCTAAATATTGGAAATACCAGAACGTCCTTCCATGACGGTCATGAACATTGTCATTTCACAACGGAACATAGAATATCGGTGAACGATACCACCCCATCGCAACGGATAAGTCAGGCATACGCCTAATAAGTGATCGCACACATGGCATTTCACAAACCAACTTGTGACCAATTAAACGTCAATTTATCATCATTACACCCCTTGGGATCAGCTACCGAGTGGTGGGAACACAGTGTAGCGAATCACTTCGGTAAAAAATACCAGCTGAACTAACGGCAGAACAGAGCGAGGACGAAGCCACACCACACACCGCACGACAGACCGACACCGAGGTCACACGGCAGGCCCGGGCAGAGGCGCTCGGCAGCGCGGGAGCAGAGGTCAGAACACAGCCGGCACCGGCCGGACCGCGGCGCCGACGCAGAGGTCACGCCGGGGTCGGCACGAGCGTGGCTAACGGAGTCGACCGGAACAGTGCGCATAAAAAGCGGGCCCGGAGAGGTCACGACACCACAGCGGCGCCGACACGACGCCCGGTTCCGTGCGGGCTCATCAGCCGATCGGCGGCGTCGGGCCGCGCCGTCGGCTCTCCGAGGTGCGTCACCCCATTCAGAGCCGTTCCGAGTGCGACAATAGGAACTGCGGCGGCATGCTGTATAGTTTCGTGCGTACTTTACGTCCAGCGTACGGCGAGGTGAAGCTCGGCGCAGGTTCGGGCACTACGTAGGAGAGAGCTCGCGGTTAATTCCGTTCAGTCTCGTGACCAAAGTTCGTGCATCACCTGAAATCAGTTTCGTGGTACTTTTTGTTCTCATCACATCAGACGAAAACAATTAGGAGAAAACAGTCTCGTTGGCTTCAACGTGGATGTGAGCGACACCGCCAAGTTTTGGCGTAGCACGGCATGTCGGCTTCAGCGTAATGTTGGCGGCTTTACTGAAGAGAAAGATGCATACGATGCACCTGGCTTCGGATTGGATTGTGGCTTTACGACGCATTCGGCAGCTGAGGCTTATGGCGTCGCCTGCCTCTCACCCTGGCAGGAAGGGCGAGCATCGCGGGGAATCGAACCCCGTACCTCTGGTTTGCCAGACGCTCAGCTTAACCACTGAACTACTGACACCCTGCACCCGGCTTCCTCCTGGCTCTCCATCAGCACCAGTTGGGACCTTAGGCGACAAATCACCACCCAGCGGATAGGTAAATTAAAATTTACGTCCATGTGAAACATACTTATGGTTGAATATGTGGTCAGAGGATTAGCACGCACGTCGAATTTGCATCTACAAATCCTACCTTGAAGAAATCAACGCTGCGTCGCAAATCACATCGGCCTGTCGACATGTCACTTCGCATGTATACCTTTAGTATGTATTTAAGTGTCACACATGACCTTACACGCACGAACCAAAATCACTTCTAAACTTCAAGCGAGTGCAAAATGTTTTGATGTCTCAGTTGAATGTCGGACATGCCATAATCCTTGGAGACGATTTCAAACAAACTGGCAGATAAGTATATGCGGCCTCGTCAATGTAGTCGACTGGCATCGAGCGCCTGCAGCGACCGAGTCTGACCAAAAATTGCCGACACTGCATAAAACACACATGCCACCCACTGGCGAGCGCCCGAACATGCACGTGTATTGCGCATAAGATGCAGGTATGTACGTTACCTGCCAGCGGGAGGCCGCTACTACGTGCTCATTCTCCATCAACAGGAGGTTGGCGCTCACAGAAGGCGATTGCAGCAGCGGGCAACTGCCGCAGCCCAGCAGACTGGATGTAAATGCACGCCCACCTGTACCAAAACTGCACAAGCGAGTTCGGCGCCCTCCCAAACATGAAGTCGTGTACCCGACACGGACACCACCGTCTGCCAGGGAACGGCCGTATGTCCGGCGGAAGAAGGACGCCGCCCGTTCCGGACACATGCGGTGGTGAGTCGGCTCGGACACCGCAGCACGTCCAGCGGGGAACGCCGGCCACCCGGCCGGCGTTCGACGCTGAGCTCGGACGACTTTTACCGGGGGTACGGTACGGTTTTTACCGGTGTCACCCGGTGGGTTTTTATGCGCGGATTGTTCGTGTCGGGGGTGATCAGCAGCCGGCTGAGCCGGTGTTGGTGGCCCTCGTCGGCCCGCCCTTCTCGGACCGGTGTGTCCCGTCGCACTGGTCTGCCACCAGCAGCCAGGTTGTTAACCACGCCGCACTGGCACACCGGCGACACCGGCAGCATCGACGCAAATACCAGCGCTCAGAGGACACCAGCAACATGCAATTCCGAAATGTATGCGCAAAACAACACCAACTGTACACCTATTTTCACTTCTTATGAACTGAGATTTGATTTACTGGCTTGACTTGCATGGAACTGACAGGATTCAGACACAGTAGCAGTTACTTCTAATTCCACCAAATCTGGTTTCTTACTCCATACTATCATAGCTTCCTTGAATATTCCTCTGTTTAAAGTTCCAACATCACTGTGTGCTTGTCATGTTGTCGACTTGATTCTCATCAAGCCATTGACACATTTGCCTGAGAACTACACTACGATAAATATATTTCAAGTCAATGTAGGAGACCAGCTGTACGGCTGACCTAGGCACCCACATAATTTCCACCAACGCAACCGGCGGAAATAACCGGCAACCACAGCATGGGACAACATGTGCTCTCGAGACGCTCCGGAACTAAAAGGACTGTTGCTGATGAGTTTTGCGGATGGCTTCGGTAGGCTTCACCTTACTGACTACAGTAATCAAATGCATGCATACAAAATTTGAATGTCGCAGCTCAGTCACAGCCATAACTTTCAACTTAACACAAGCTGTCAGCGACATTGTCACGAAAGTTGCTCATGAACACGCAGTATGCAGGAAATATTTCGTGTGGAAAAGCTTCACGCCTTTGGGATTTGGACGTTGTATGACCATCACAGTCGATGCGCCCCTAAGCCCAAATAACCAACCAACCAACATTTGGGATTGTTCGAGACCCACTGCATATCATGTTCTGGAAACTTTAGAAGCACGAGGACACGCATCATATGTCGGTAAGGACCGTCAAGCAGTGCCGATGAGCGTCGGTTGATCCGCACCACCACTTCGAAGTGGGCGGGTCCCAACGTCTGGTGACCCGGATGTTTGGGACATCCAGAACGTACGTCCAACAAATCCTCAAAGCAGCTAGGTTCACAAACGGGAAACACAACAAGGCGCTCCAAGTCACCCTCGAACAGGAAATAAAGCGCATCCGCAAGCCGTCTCGTGGACTCCTACTGAAAAGAAAAAGACCACATCATAATGGATGGTGACAGCTACTTTACATACCACGGTAGCCAAACGCCAGTCACCGCGCCGACCTCACGATGTCTTACAACATCAATATAGGTGGCACTTATCTCAGAAATGCAATCATCTTTGTTTTATAAACATCTACTGATTTGAATTCGAACGAGGGAATACGATAGACGGATAGAAATTGACAATACTGAGAACTGAGAACAAAGCAATGCACTGGTATCAGCTATTAATTTACTTATATAATTTATACAATACAAGTATTTATTTATCAGTTAAGTGTGCGTGGTTGGAGACTTACGATGAACCGCGGCGACACGAACAATAACAGCAACTGTTTCAGGTTACTGAGTGATCCAATTAATCAAAGCAGGTCGTGCCGGCCCATCCTGGTGCTTTGATTTATTGAAAGGCGGCTAAAATATGGGGAGCTTGCACATAATGACATATAATACCAGCTCATGAGAAAATATACGAAGCAGGCAACTAGCGACGGAAAAATAATCTGCATTGAATATGGATAAGACATAAAACAATGCATACAAAACAATACATTCCTTCCATTCTTTTTCGACCGGGCACGACCAGACTTGTCCGACCTTCACTTCGCCCCTGGTTGGCACCCCAGCGTTCCCCAAGCCAACTGAAGAGCGACATTGCGCCTCCAAAGCCGACGACACACTGCAACAGTCGTCAAACTGACCATCACCACGGACAATAGCACACCGCCTGCCACCGAGTCCCGGCACAGCAGAGCGACACGCCCACACACAGACACACGGGCACACGCCGGCACCGGTCAGTAGCCGACGCGTCCGTCGGCCGACCGGCCGCGGGGCCCGTGCGGCCCCACCGCGAACTGACTGTGGCCGGCGACGGGCACGTGCAGCTGGATCGGCGGCGGCGGCGGTGGCGGGGGCAGCGGGGGCGGCAGCAGAGCGCCGCCCCCGCCGAAGCCGTGCCGCTCCAGGAGGCTCGGGCTGAGCACGATCGGATCCGGCCGGCCGAGCGTGAAGACGGCTGGCGGCGGCGGCGGCCGGTCGGCGCGCGCCGGCGCTGGGACCGGCTGCATCTCCAGCACGCTGACGGTCGGCGCCGGCCACGCCGGCGACTGCAGCCGGCTCAACAGACTCGCCACCCGCTCCCGGAACGTCGGGCGCCCGGCGGTCGGCGACGCCAGCGTCGGCGGCAACGGCGCGGGCCGGCTCAGAGCCGGCTGAGGGTCGCCGCCATCACCGGTCGGAGCGGCAGCGGCGGCGGCGGCGGCCACTTCTGGCTCCAGCTGCAGCACGGCCGGCCCGCTGTCAATGGCCAGCCACGAGGTGACCAGCGCCGTCAGGCCCTCGCCGTCCTCGGCGTGCCGCTCCGACTCGGCCACCGCGTCCACCAGCTCCGGGTCGGCCATTGGCCGGTCGAAGCCCAGCATGACTGCCGTCCTCACAGCGCGACCAGAGGGATCGCCCACGCCACCGCAGCCTGCCCTGTACTCACAGCGCCACCAGGGCGCCGCTGGCTGTCCTGTTCTCACAGCATCACCAGGGGGTGATGTCCTCTCGACAACGCCACTGAAAGATCGCCGGCGCACTCACAACACCATCGCAGGCTGACGTAAACCCCGGCCACTATCGCGAGCTGACGTCACCACGATCGAATCCCGGCCACTGTCGAGATCACAATGGCCGTGTGACGTCACAGCCTGACGCCGCCAGGCTTCCGGAAGATGCAGCGCGGATGGACGCCGTCGGCCGACAACACAGGCACTGTCCGGCCAACAGGTGACACTTGGCTGTCGCCGACGTCCGAACCGTCCGTCCGTCTTACGGTGAGGCAGGCCGTAGTGGTTGTCCGTCTCGCGCAATGCCACGATGTGACGGTCGTCTATCTCACGCAGTGTCAAGATGCTGCGGTCGCCTTCCTCACGCCAAGCCACAATACATACTCTGTCCGTTTCACGCAGTGACAGGACGCGGCGGTTGCCTGGCTCGCGCGGTGACAACGTGTGGCGCCCGCCCGTGTTGATTATCAGGCTGTGGCACCGCGATACTGCGGGGCTGATAGTGCACCACCCGGCCGAGTATACCAGACAGGTGAGCCGACCGGTGGACACGGCGATGACGCGCCGACCCACCTACAGTGCGCCGCCAGAGATGGCCAGCAGGTGAGCCGACCCACAGACAGTGCCGCCGCCAGATGGCCAACAGGTGAGCCGACCCACAGACAGTGCCGCCGCCAGATGGCCAACAGGTGAGCCGACCCACAGACAGTGCCGCCGCAGATGGCCGACAGGTGAGCCGACCCACCGACAGTGCCGCCGCAGATGGCCGACAGGCGAGCCAACCCACCGACAGTGCCGCCGCAGATGGCCGACGGCAGAGCCACCCACCGACAGTGCCGCCGCAGATGGCCGACAGGCGAGCCAACCCACCGACAGTGCCGCCGCAGATGGCCGACAGGCGAGCCCGAGCCCACCGACAGTGCCGCCGCAGATGGCCGACAGGTGAGCCAACCCACCGACAGTGCCGCCGCAGATGGCCGACAGGCGAGCCAACCCACCGACAGTGCCGCCGCAGATGGCCGACAGGCGAGCCGACCCACCGACAGTGCCGCCGCAGATGGCCGACAGGCGAGCCAACCCACCGACAGTGCCGCCGCAGATGGCCGACAGGCGAGCCAACCCACCGACAGTGCCGCCGTAGATGGCCGACAGGCGAGCCAACTAGCTCAGACACACGCAGCGCCGCGCTGCTGTGGTGACGGAACGACAGACCGAGGCTCGGAGACGGCTGCAAGGTCGGACGGCTGGGCTGCTGGGCAGCTGCAATGCCGGTCAGCTACGATGCCAGATTTAACTGACTCGTCCGGTTGTTGGCCTGCCGACCAGTTGATATTCAGGTAGATGAGATGTCTGGCGGCTGTGGTGCTCCACATCGGAGAGTCGAGCTACTGCCACGGTGGATAGCTGGGACGTCCGGCAGCTGGGACGTCCGACAGCTAGGACGTCTGGGATGTCCGACAGCTGATATGCCCCGACCGCTGAAATCGCTTACAGCTGGATGTCCGAAACCTGCGACGTCCAACAGCTGTAGTGCCAGACAGGCTTATGATGTCAGGCTGCTGGGATGTTCCACAATCGCAGCGTGTAGGCCGGGACACCAGGCAGCTAAGTCGTCCGACATACGGACAGCTACTGAGCCTCGTCAGAGCAGCGGTGCCCCCAGCCCCAGCCCCACCCCCCCCACCCCCACCGCCACCACCACAGCCAACACGCGAGCTGGGCGGCTGCGCGTGCCGCCGGCAGATTGCCCCGTCCACGTGGGGCGGCGGCGGCGGCGACCACACGGGCCGCCGCCGTCGTCTCGGCCCGCTCTCCGGCTGACGGCGCCGGCGAGACCAACACTGGCCCCGGCACGGGCCACGTCCCCGGGGCTTCGAGACAACAGCCGGAGAACGCAGAATGTCGCGATATTGAACAACGGAGGACTTCACGTCCTTGTGGCGCAGCGTGACGTGACTGATGATTCGAAACAGGACTTCATTAGTCGCGGTGGGAGCGCGACGCGCATCTAGCCTTTCCTAGTATTCCTGACAGGCTGACATTTTGCACAGTACGTACAGATTCCACTGCCTGCGCTCTATTCTAGTATCGACACCAGTCATCGAAACCTAATCTGAAGAGTCACAAAACACGGTGCACCGGATATCAGCCGAGCACGATGCCTACAAACCGACACAGTAAAGCCCAACCTGTAGTGAAACACGCACCTACAAGCCCAGGTTGCAAAACCGAGGGCTACATCGCGGCGGCGCACACCCGGCGACCAGACAGGCGCGCCAGTCGCCGCCCCCGCATTGACCGGGTCGGGGTTGACGGGAAGTGAGCGATCGCGTGTGGGCCGCCGCCGTCCCACGAGAGGCACGCATCCGAGATGATGGAGACCGCCTCCGGGACGCGAGTGGCCGTCAACGCACCCAATCGCCGAGCTATCGGTGCCATCGTTGCGGGGACGTGCGCCGCGGCCGGTGGGTGCACTGATGAAGGGTGTCGTCACCACCCCAGCAACCGTCGGGGCCCATCTTCAGATTGGACAGATGTCCAATCTATTTCCAATCGATTTTTCGATCTCCATGCATTCATGTGTCTTTTCCACCTTCACATACCAGCCTGATTCCCCCTCCCAACAATTCGTGTCTCTGTCTGTCTCCCTGCCCTTTGCTCTTTCCTCTTTCCATCCATCCCCCTCTAATTCCATTTTTCCGTGCGACAGAACTGTCACGCACTGGCCGATAATAGCGATAATACGACAGGGCAGCCGACCGCAGCTGTACGCCGGACCGAGCCGACCCATACCACACCGGACCGTCCCAGACACACTTCATCACACGTCAGACAGTCGCCTTGAACACACCTCACCCCATACCGGACCGTCCCAAACATATCTTACCACACATCGGACCGTCCCCGACATACCCCATCCCACACAGGACCATCTCAAACACACCTCACCTGACACTGGACTGTCCCCGACACACCTCGTCCCACACAGGACCGTTCCGACACACCTCGTCCCACACAGGACCATCTCAAACACACCTCACCTGACACTGGACTGTCCCCGACACACCTCGTCCCACACAGGACCGTCCCGACACACCTCGTCCCACACAGGACCATCTCAAACACACCTCACCTGACACTGGACTGTCCCCAACACACCTCGTCCCACACAGGACCGTCCCGACACACCTCGTCCCACACAGGACCATCTCAAACACACCTCACCTGACACTGGACTGTCCCCGACACACCTCGTCCCACACAGGACCGTCCCGACACACCTCGTCCCACACAGGACCATCTCAAACACACCTCACCTGACACTGGACTGTCCCCGACACACCTCGTCCCACACAGGACCGTCCCGACACACCTCGTCCCACACAGGACCATCTCAAACACACCTCACCTGACACTGGACTGTCCCCGACACACCTCGTCCCACACAGGACCGTCCCGACACACCTCGTCCCACACAGGACCATCTCAAACACACCTCACCTGACACTGGACTGTCCCCGACACACCTCGTCCCACACAGGACCATCTCAAACACACCTCGTCCCACACAGGACCATCTCAAACACACCTCACCTGACACTGGACTGTCCCCGACACACCTCGTCCCACACAGGACCGTCCCGACACACCTCACCTGACACTGGACTATCCCCGACACACCTCGTCCCACACAGGACCATCTCAAACACACCTCACCTGACACTGGACTGTCCCCGACACACCTCGTCCCACACAGGACCGTCCCGACACACCTCACCTGACACTGGACTATCCCCGACACACCTCGTCCCACACAGGACCATCTCAAACACACCTCACCTGACACTGGACTGTCCCCGACACACCTCGTCCCACACAGGACCGTCCCGACACACCTCACCTGACACTGGACTATCCCCGACACACCTCGTCCCACACAGGACCATCTCAAACACACCTCACCTGACACTGGACTGTCCCCGACACACCTCGTCCCACACAGGACCGTCCCGACACACCTCGTCCCACACCGGACCGTCCCGACACATCTCATCCCACACAGGACCATCTCAAACACACCTCACCTGACACTGGACTGTCCCCGACACACCTCGTCCCACACAGGACCGTCCCGACACACCTCGTCCCACACAGGACCATCTCAAACACACCTCACCTGACACTGGACTGTCCCCGACAGACCTCGTCCCACACAGGACCGTCCCGACACACCTCACCTGACACTGGACTGTCCCCGACACACCTCGTCCCACACAGGACCGTCCCGACACACCTCACCTGACACTGGACTATCCCCGACACACCTCGTCCCACACAGGACCATCTCAAACACACCTCACCTGACACTGGACTGTCCCCGACACACCTCGTCCCACACAGGACCGTCCCGACACACCTCACCTGACACTGGACTATCCCCGACACACCTCGTCCCACACAGGACCATCTCAAACACACCTCACCTGACACTGGACTGTCCCCGACACACCTCGTCCCACACAGGACCGTCCCGACACACCTCGTCCCACACAGGACCATCTCAAACACACCTCACCTGACACTGGACTGTCCCCGACACACCTCGTCCCACACAGGACCGTCCCGACACACCTCACCTGACACTGGACTATCCCCGACACACCTCGTCCCACACAGGACCATCTCAAACACACCTCACCTGACACTGGACTGTCCCCGACACACCTCGTCCCACACAGGACCGTCCCGACACACCTCGTCCCACACAGGACCATCTCAAACACACCTCACCTGACACTGGACTGTCCCCGACACACCTCCTCCCACACAGGACCGTCCCGACACACCTCGTCCCACACAGGACCGTCCCGACACATCTCACCCCACACAGGACCGTCCCGACACATCTCATCCCACACAGGACTGTCCCCGACACACCTTGTCCCACACAGGACCGTCCCGACACACCTCGTCCCACACAGGACCATCTCAAACACACCTCACCTGACACTGGACTGTCCACGACACACCTCGTCCCACACAGGACCATCTCAAACACACCTCACCTGACACTGGACTGTCCCCGACACACCTCGTCCCACACAGGACCATCTCAAACACACCTCACCTGACACTGGACTGTCCCCGACACACCTCGTCCCACACAGGACCATCTCAAACACACCTCACCTGACACTGGACTGTCCCCGACACACCTCGTCCCATACAGGACCGTCCCGACACACCTCGTCCCACACAGGACCGTCCCGACACACCTCGTCCCACACCGGATCAGCCGACCTGCCGGACCCACGGGCGACACACACCAGCCACAGCACGGCCACCCTGCGGGCCTTTGTTTCGGGTCTGGGCGCCCAGCGCACACATACCCGCGCGGGCCACCCTCGTAGCAGTGTCGGGTGGTGGGGTGTGGGCAGATGTCGGTCCAGCCGCCGCCTTATCGCGGCTTGCCTCAGGCGAACGGTCGGACCGATACATCAACGGTGTCAAGATGATCGGGAACATAAACCACAGACACCACACGACGATGCAGCGGTGACTGTAGTCCATCAATGAGTGTGAGTCAGGAGGACACCAGCACTCCACGAATGACACAGCATCTGAATGTGACTCAAAGGCCGAAGGCCACTAATATTCTTCACACCAAAATCCCCTGGGCACGCATCAACTCGAAAACGAGCAATGATCAGCAGGTGACCATAATTAGCGACGACATCCAGGACCGGACGAAGTGCAAAACAAGCCTGCAGAAGTCTGCTAACCACCGGCAGCCCGACGGACACGAACACTCTTCCGAGCGGTCAGCAGCTCACCAGTGGCCACCAACTGATCAGTCGGCCGGTGAGCAGCAGACCACAGCGGCCTGAGCGCGGCCCGACCACCGCGGCACACACCGGATCAGCCGCACGACAGATCGAAGCGCAGACGCACCATATTAGCGCGCGCCGGCTCCCCACGGACCGGTTCCCGGTGGCTGGCCTCTGTGCAGTCGACGGCGCCCGATCATCATGACACCACCTCGCACACGGCTCCGGTGCGGGTCTTCTCAATGTTTGCCCGACTTAGAATAGCGGTATAGTCATGCAATATATCCCTTGCTTTATTACAAAATCAGAGCGTCCTAGCGCCAGCTTTTCCCCAGGAATTATCTTGTTATTTTGCACTTCTTCGATTACAAAATTCAGTGTGGGAGTGCTGGAATGTTTGACCTCTGCCCACGGATGTGCTTGTTTGCCTTGATTTCTGCAATTGGAGCTGATGGCAGCAGGGGTGACGCTTGGGTACAAAGGGTGCAAAGGGTACAAAGAGCAGAGTGATGCTCTTACCAGCTTGGCTGAGAGCATCAAAACGCATTACGATGTTCTATAAAAAGGGATCACGAGGACAAAAATACTTCAAAGCCAAATACTACTTAACAAACCAGACAAAACGGGTGAATTTTAAATCACAACTTTAAAGAAGCAAAGCGCAAAAACAAATCGATATGTTGAAGAAACCAAATGTCCTAATAAATTGATAGCTTGTAGTAATTAGAGCATACCTTCCAGCAAATGATGCGGTTGGGTAGTTAAAAAAAGCCCGCGGACCGATTGTTGTCAATTGATCATGAGCGATGGCAGGACCCGGGCGAGTTCACTGCCGTACATGGCACACGGGTCCATCTGAGCGTCGCGGTTCAGCTCGACCGTCACGCTCATACAATCTTAGCATTGCTTCGATCTGGGCATTTTAACTTGGATTCTTGGCAGTCTTTACCACAACATTGTCTTTGAAGTGCAAACATTGTTTGTTCAAACAAGAGTGTCTGTGACGCACGTCAGACGGTAGCGGTCCGGCCGGTTCCCAACGAGAGGCCACCTGCCAACACTGCCCATGACGTCACGCTGCCGGGCAGTGTCAACTCCCGGCCGCCCGTCTCGCGCTGAACGTTTGCGTGCGGCATAAATTGTGCCGGATAGTTGCGAGACAAAAACATCGTGGCAACGGGTGGCACCTATGCTAATCCGATAATTCGGTATAGCGCATTTTGCATGGCATATGTGCACCATGTTCAGCAGTTGAGCTCGATGTCAGCAGCATAGTACAAGTTATGTTGAATCAGATTGCTTTTCGATGCACCTGTGCCAAAACTGGAGGAACCATTCCGCAACCTAGCTACTCTGCCGAAGGCGGAGCACGCACGCCAAACATGAATGCGTTGTGTCCAATTGTTCACGTGGGCTTTACTTGTTTCTGAAATTCCTGCACTGCTGCGATAATTGAACCGAATAAGATACATGTCTTCATGGGATACAGACAGCGCAGCTTCGGCCACTGCACAAGTTCCCTTTTGCGGTTTGGAACCTGATCCTGTGCATGCAGCGAAGGATATGCCTAGTTGCCCAGTTTGCTTTGTCAGGAGCCCTGGCACTGGATGTCATAAATCACTGCATAATAGGTGTAATAATATAAATGAAATAAATAAATGAAATACATAAATAAATAAATGAATAAAATAATTGAAATAAAATTACTTTAATAATACTGTAATCAGGCTATTGTGTACAGGTATATCATTCTGCATACATGCTTCTGTACCATGAAGCTGATAGATAAAATGATGTAGATACGGCGGATTCCGATTGCTTGTTGTTAGACTGAATGCATCAGTGATGGGGCTGGGTAGTGCGTCGGCGCATGGATATTAGTCACGTGTACCTGATCCCTCCGTCAGTTGGTGCTGCAGCTCGGCTGTCACACACAGACGATTCACAGGCAGACGGTGTCCGAAAAACTGTCGCAGCACCGCACCCCGACCAACGCCACACACCACCTGGTCCCTCCTCCAGTCAGAACACCAACGCACCAGCACGCGCCCTTCAGATTACGCAGCCTTAGCGTATGCCTTCCGGAGCGCCTACATTCAACAAGTCCATTCCCGAGCACCTTCACTCCACCAGATGCAGTCCGGACCAACACCACTTCACACGGCACTGCTCAAAGCCGGCGCCTCCACCGTGGTGGATCCGTCCGGGCGACTTTCAGACAACCAGACAGAGTTCGGAGACCTCCGAACTTGAGAGCCAGCAACACAACAGCTTCGCACAGTCACTGTTCTTCGACACCAAACACTTCCCGGCAGCACGAGGCGGAGCACGAGGCAGGAGATTGGCAAGCAGAGGAGGTGGCGGCTGGAGCGGTGTTGGGACAGCGGCTCGGTCAGCTCGACACGCGACAGAGAGCGCGGAGCCCGTGCCGCCCGGCGACTGGCGCGGCCCGTCGGAGACTGCAGGCCGGCCGGCCGGCACAGGCCGATAACACCAGCGTTGCCCGGCGCGGGGTCGGCCGGGTCGCCGGCATTATCATCATAAAGGACCAGCACAGGAAGCAAAACCAACGGCCGGGCGGAAACGGCCGCCGCATTTGCATGTCAACGGCCGCCGGCAATGAACTGGTGCGTCGAGTGCGGCCGAGGCGAGACACGAGCGTGCCGCCGTGACCGCCCGCTGACCTGCTGGTGACCCGGCGCGGCCGTCACCGAGGCGCGCACCACGCCCGCGAACCTACAGCAGCCGGGTCAGGCCGGACTGACACGCACTGGGCCACCCGACCTCTGTGGCCACCCGACGGGACGTCGACAGCTTCCGCACCAGCAAGACCGAGTACAGGGAGGCGGTGGCCAGATCGGGGCGGAGGCGGGGCGGAGGCGGGGCGGAGCTGGGGGCGGGGGCGGGCACGGCCTGACCGGAGCGAGCACAACCACCAATCATCATCCCAGGTCATGGTCTGCTGACCTATGCACTGCCATGTGGGTCACGTCGCAATCCACCGACTTCTGTACCGGCTTCGTGCGATCACATCTCGCTCTACTGACCTGCGCGCTGACCCTAACCACAGGTACCGGAAGGGGACACGCGCTGTGCCTAATCACTGGGAGTAGGTCCGTGCAGACGCATGGTAACAAATTGGACTGCTCAACAAAGCGCTCGTTACTCGGCCCGACAAACTCAGCTGACAACGGGGCAGGAAAGGTCGGCGACAGCTTGATCGCCCCGGTACGTTGGTGCCACGGGTAACTCCCGCTGAAGTTGCATGTTGCTGAGCAACACTGCTCAGTCCTGCGGTGTTTCCAGGGACACGCGAGCTTCCATACTTAGTGGGGCTCCTGATCACGTCGACTTACCCCAGTAAACATTCATCACCGCGCCTGGCACACAGCCGGCCGACATGGAGCCAGCCATGCGATAAAAGACTACAACAGGAGTTGGGAAACCAGTGCAGAAACTGGATTAACACCCGGTAACCGGACAAATGTACGTAAAGCAAATGTACCTAAGCGCTAATGTACGTAAACGCAAAAGTACGTATGCGCAAATGTACGTAAACGCAAATGTACGTATGCGCAAAAGTACGTATGCGCAAATGTACGCATGCGCAAAAGTACGCATGAGCAAATGTACATAAGCGCAAATGTGCGTAAGCGCAAATGTGCGTAAGCGCAAATGTGCGTATGCGCAAAAGAACGTATGCGCAAATATACGTAAGGGCAAATGTACGTATGTGCAAATGTACGTAAGCGCAAAGGTACGTAAACGCAAATGCACGTAAGGCTAAATGTACGTATGCGCAAATGTATCTAAGAGCAAATGTACTTATGGCATATGCACCTAACAAATGTGCTTAAACGTAAAGGTACGCAAGCCTAAATGTACGTACTTTGGCTCATATGTACATTTATTTCCTCTTGCATTCTTTTACGTTTAGGTACTGTTGCGCTGGCGTACATTTGCGCTCGCGTACTTTTGCCCTTACGTACGTTTGTGCTGACGTACCTTTGCACTTACGTACATTTGCGTTTACGTACTTTTGCGCATTCGCACATTTGCGTTTACATACCTTTGCGCTTACGTACATTTGCGCATACGTACTTTTGCGCTTACGTACATTTGCGCTTACGTACGTTTGCTTACGTACATCTAACATACGTACATTTGTCCTAGAATCTTAACACCCATCTCGACATCATCAATCCTATTCGTTTCTTTTCCAACCAACTTTTCCACCCAGCGTAGGTGGCGCACGCTTCCGAGTGAACTCAGCTGGGAAGATGATGAAATCAGGAAAGGCGATTTGGAAAAAGCTTTTGGTCCCCAACTACCTTCAACTTCTAATTCATGCTTTCGCAAGTCGACAATACCTTAGCTGTTGCGACATTGGCCATATTTTCGAGTTGGCAACAGCGTGTCTCAGTTTCGACCAACACGCACAACAAATAGTGTTTTGCCACTTGACTTGAGGCGTTGTCAATACACTTTCACCGAAGGCAGCCCTTGTGCTTAGATAAAGCATCACCGGCAGCCCTAGAACCTTCCAAAAATTATTGGGTGCCGCCGAAACAAACATCTCAGGGGTACCGCTAGGGGGCACATTTCAGGTGGTGACGACTGATGAGATACTTCAGGTGGTGGTGGGAAAGACACCTCAGATGGTGGCAGGATAAACACTTCAGGGATGTCGGCTGGTGGCACACTTCACGTGAACGCGGGACAGACATTATATCGTGGTGGCAAAACATCCTGGGAGGTGCCGTGCCCGCTAGTGGTAACTAGAAGTAGTGGTGGGACAGACACCTCAGGTGGGGTGAGAAGAACATCTCAGATGGTGCCGTTGGGTGGGTGGCCATCGGGTGATGATGCCACATCGTGGGTGGGGTGCCGGCGGGCGCGACACCTCAGCCGGACGGTGCAGACCGCCGCACAGCGGGCGAACCCCGCCGGCTATGCGCCATTCACCGTCTCCAATAACACGAACATCAATTACGGTAATCGTCGCCGGAGCGGCAGCGGTGGCGGTGGCGGTGGCGGTGGCGGTGGCGGGGCGGTGGCGGTGGCGCGCCACCGCAACCACCAACAGGCGTGCTGTTTTGCAATCGCGGCCGGTTGGCCGCCGCTCATCCCGACCGGGCTCCAATTACGTCGCAGATCCGACCCGGTGACCCCATTACCTACAGAGGGAGCGGGCCCCGCCAGGCAGGAAGCAGACTCAGCCGGAGAGAGGGCCCTGTCATACGGGCAGCAGGGCCTCGTCAGCTGGGGAGAGGACACTGTCAGGTCGGGAGAGGGCCCTGTCAGGCGAGAGCAGGCCCTGCCAGGCGGAGAGAGGGCCCTGTCAGGCGGAGAGAGAGCCCTGTCAGGCGGGGAAAGGGCCTTATCAGGCGGGAGAGGGCCTTATCAGGCGGGAGAGGGCCCTGTCAGGCGGGGAGAGGGCCTTGCCAGGCGCGGTGCCGCCCGTCAGCCATTGAGAGGATGCTTTATGCGACGAGTGGGTCTGTCGCAACGACCCAATAACCACCACGACGACACATGCACACAGACACACACATACACACATATATATCGACGCTCGCAGGCTCGCGTTCCACATCCCCATTTCAGGTAATTGTGTCCGGGGACTCAGTAATCACCCACAGTAGACAGACATCGTAATCCACACGAATACGCCCCAGAGCAGCTTCAGATTGGTAGCCAACCACTATCCTTCGGACTTCCTCACGTGATAATGACCGTCGCTAGCCTGCGCGAGTGATACACTTCGATCCCTACCTTCACGTAGCATCTCCGACGACACACTTGGTTGGCTATTGGGGTTTATGGGCGCATCGGCTGCAGTGGTCATGCAGCGCCTAGAACATCGTCAGCCATACGGAAGTATCCAAGCAGAAACTAATCGGGACGACGTGATATATACGTTATCGAACCCGCTATGATCAAGATGTACACATCTCCGGCAACCATCCTGCGTTTACCACATCCCGACAAGGTGTGAGGCGCGTATACCCGGCGCTTCCCGTAGGCGCACTCATCTCCCAGTGTTTCCCGTAACGGGATTGATACGCGTCCAAAGTGACGTCTTCGCTCATGGGCGAACTTCAATGTGGCCTCAGTAACAGCCTTTCACCAAACACTGTCGCTCTGACCCCGTTGCATGGCCACTACGACTCATGCTCCGTGACGGCCACATATAGCAAACACAGTCAATCAGCACTGCAACACAATCGGCGACCTCGGCTGAACCCTTGCCGGAATACTACACCGTAATCCGACAGACTTTCCCAACCGTGCCACACACGCGTCCTACCGCTGATCCGCCCCCAGCACCGCACAGTGACCTGCCACCGACCCCTGGAGGCGGAACACCGCCAGGCCGACCGTCACCGATCCCTGGGACGCATCAGTGTCTGAAGATTGCCCCAGCGTACATGCACCATTCCCACGGCAGTCGTAGCTAGCCGGCCGGGTGGCGGTCAAGACAGCCGCCCAGATGGGGCCACGGTCCGGGCCGGTTTCGGCCGGGGCTCCTCATCTGTGCGGCAGTGGCGGCTGGTGCGGCGACCCTCAACTGGGTATCACTCACAGCTGCAGGCTGGCCCAAGTCGGCGTCCTGTTCCGCACGTTGTTCACAACATCCTGGCTGGAGATCCCTGGAGGATCGGGGGTCTGGGCCGCCTTCGTTTGGTGCCCCGCTAATGTTAATTTGTCATTTTCCCTATTCCATCTGAAAACGTCTTAAAAATAAGGACTTCAAACCTCCTGGCTGCGTGATATCTTTAGCCCTGAACAACTGGTGTCGAACTAAACATCGTGGGAGGGTAGGTGTGTATATAAGTATCGGTCACTGCGTGGAGACTTGGTCAGATTAAGCACAATTCAGGTTGATCGGTAGGGATCAAGATCTCACTACTGCTGGACTATCTCGGTTTATGTATGTACCGGCTGCATTTGCTCCACATCTCTTCCCATTGGAATATACACAGACAACTTTTGGGCGCAAAAATAACGAACATTCGCCCCCACATTTATATCACACAAGACCCGCACCTAAAGGGGTCATGTCGTGTTTCGTGACCTAAAAAAGAAACCAAAAAACAAGATATGCGACGACTCTACGACACAGTCGGCGCAAGTCAGGCCGGCAGCGGCTTTCCGGAGGCAGATCGCTGGCCAAGAGACATGGACGGGTCCACTTATTCGCGCAAGCCAACAATTATGTAGTAATGGATTGACGGCGTGTCGAAGTGCCGCGCGCTCCCAGACGGCACGCTCTCCGTATCGGACAAAAGTTACGGTAAACAACATCACATCCGACACGTTCGCAGTGTCTGGTAAAGACCGTACCGCACCGAGACGGTACCGCACCGGCACACTCAGAGCGGGCGGTAACAGCTACGGTAGCCAATATCGCGGCCGGCACACTCCCAGTCTCGGGTAACAGCAACTGTAGCCAACATCATGCAAGACACGCTCCCATTGCCAGATAACGGCAAGGGTTACCATCGCGGCCAGTACATTCCCTGTGCCTGGCAAAAGTCTGGCAACAAGCGCGGCGGCCGTCACCCTCCCAGTGTCGGATTACGGTTACGGTAGCCGGCATCACGGCCGGCAAGCTTCAAGGGGTGGTAACAGTCGCGGTAGCCAATGTCGCAGCCGGTACACTCCCCGTGTTGGATAGCAGGCACGGTGGCTAACGTGGCGGCCAGCACGCCCCGAGGAGTGGTAACAGTTACGGCAGCCAACATCGCGGCCGGCACACACACTCCGAGCGGGAGGTAACAGTCACGGTAGCCAACGTTGCGACCGGCACGCTTCGAACGGGAGGTAAGTTACGGTAGCCGTTATCGCGGCCGGCACGGTCCCAGTGTCGAGCAGCTACGGTAGCTAAAGTGACGGGCGGTCCAAGCACATCAACAGGAAGTAGTAAATGAGGCACGAAAAGGGAGGAAGAGAACGGTGAAAATAAAGGACAGACACCGATGCCACACAGCATAAGGTACGCTATTTACACGCGATCTCAGCTTCCAAAATTAATTCATACCATCCATAACATAACAATAAGCTGACAAAATGGACCGGTGCGTCGGCTTCATACTTTAGTATCTACCCTTCGCGTCATAAGTGCAGCTCACCGCCCATAGATGGGACAGCTGGCCAGGCTGGGCAACATGCACGCCAGCCTTACTTTGACGGCTTGGTCGGCGTGCTAAGCCATTGATCAAGCTGCCAGGATACGAAACCAGATTCAAATTGTTCGGTTTCGGCGGAGCTGCGCACATCATTACCTGGCCAGTGAACTGCCGCACGCATCTGTTGTTCCGTGTCAGTAACGGGTGGATTGGCACCATTCAAGTCATTCGAGCGTGCCATTAACGGGCATACTTGAGCCGCTCGGGTCATTGGGTGCATACCGGAACGGGCGCAACAATGCTAGCGCACTCCTTTGTTCGAAGCCAGATCAAGCACTCAATCAAAACCCCGCACAAGAACTATGCCAGCTATGACCATGACACGGACACATATAATTGTACAGCACGGTCCAGCGCGTCACTGTTGTTGCAGAACAGCGTCAGCTCTCCACTGATGAATAGCCCGGAGCATCGCCGCAGCAAGACCCCGCCGATCACATTCAGCCCACCATGGCATTCAGCGGCGGGAACCCGCGATATGCTGGCGGCTACGGGTCCTGACCGATTCCGGTTATTGGTTTCTATGACACATCGACCGTTGAGTCATGAAGCGTCGCCAATCTCTCACGCCGATTGGTCGAGGGCGAAGAATAGCGACAGGTGAGACTCGAACTCACAACCTTTCGATCGTGGACGAGCATCTTACCCCTAGACCACTCATCACCACACTCATAGCACTGCCACAGAATATCTCTGGTGTATCAGTATCAGTTGAAAATTAGCCCAAAATTAGTCCGGCAGCGTAAAAGTACAAGTGACAGCATACAGGTTTTTTTCCCAGTGCTACCAATGAAATACAACTACACCCGACATGATAGTCGACTAAATAGATTACTACCTGATTTCTGCGTCTTGGTGCAATTTTGTGTTGAAGGTGATTGTTCTGCTGAGCATTTAAATACGGAACACCGGAAAAGGAAGTGTTCGTGAAAATGGGACACGGAATCGGTACTCACAGTTGGGGCATTGATTCATATATTTTTGGGACCTTCAGTCAGTTCACTTAGTATGTGTATTCATATTAGTTACCTATTGAATGCATTGACCATTTTTCACTCCCATGGGCGTCACTTTCCATCTTCGGCGGGAGGATTTCGCGACATTGACACCCGTCAGTGCGAGGCGCATCGAAAACAGGACCACACCCACGTGCAGCGGGCCAGACCGCCACACACACACACACACGCACACACAGACAGCATGTCGGTCGTCTGACAGGGTCGGCGCTTACCATAATATCCCGACTGCCTCTTCTGCTGGCTGGCTGCAGGCGAACGGACCATTCAGTGACTCGCTGGAGGACATGGAGCCCACCGAGCAACAGTCGGACGGGCAAGTCTGACTTAAACTCGCTCCCGACACTCAACAGCAACGGGTACCGACGGGCAAGTCTGACTGAGACTCACTCGCCACTCGAAAAGGACGCCACACATCGACGGGAAAAATCAGCTCCATCAACTGTGACCAGGCATCGCCAGAGTACCCTCTGGCGGTCTCTGTTCCCAGTGGAAGGAGTTGATACGATATCATAGCACACTATTGTATGCTAGACAGAGAAGCATACTGTTGCACCGAACTACCAAGCACGCCGCCTCATCATTGAGGCGGCTGATAACAACAAAACTAGCGTCCACTTACCTCCCATGTCCTTTAGTTTCTTCGCGTACAACTTCAGCTGCTTCTTGTACTTCTTAACCTGCTCGGCGAGGCCGTCGATTTTTTCCCGCAAGTCCTGCGGGAGGATCGTCGAGTCATCTCACAAGCCATTGAGAGTGGTCAGCAGACGCCACCGGCACCTTCCTCCGGACACGGCCGGAACAGCAGACACAAACGGACACTCATACCGGCACCTTCCTCCGGACACGGCCGGAACAGCAGACACTAACTGTAGCCACGGGCACTCACACCGGCACCCTCCCCAGGTCACGGCCGGAACAGCAGACACTAACTGTAGCCACGGGCACTCACACCGGCACCTTCCTCCGGACACGGCCGGAACAGCAGACACAAACGGACACTCATACCGGCACCTTCCTCCGGACACGGCCGGAACAGCAGACACTAACTGTAGCCACGGACACTCACACCGGCACCCTCCCCAGGTCACGGCCGGAACAGCAGACACTAACTGTAGCAACGGACACTCACATCGATGCCTTCCCCCGGGCACGGCCAGAACAGCGAACACTAACTATAGCTACGGACACTCACACCGGCACCTTCCCCAGGACACGGCCGGAACAGCAGACACTAACTGTAGCCACGGACACTCACATCGATGCCTTCCCCCTGGCACGGCCAGAACAGCGAACACTAACTATAGCTACGGACAATCACACCGGCACCTTCCCCAGGACACGGCCGGAACAGCAGACACTAACTGTAGCCACGGACACTCACATCGATGCCTTCCCCCGGGACACGGCCGGAACAGCAGACACTAACTGTAGCTACGGACACTCACACCGGCACCTTCCCCAGGACACGGCCGGAACAGCAGACACTAACTGTAGCCACGGACACTCACATCGATGCCTTCCCCTGGCACGGCCAGAACAGCGAACACTAACTATAGCTACGGACAATCACACCGGCACCTTCCCCAGGACACGGCCGGAACAGCAGACACTAACTGTAGCCACGGACACTCACATCGATGCCTTCCCCCTGGCACGGCCAGAACAGCGAACACTAACTATAGCTACGGACAATCACACCGGCACCTTCCCCAGGACACGGCCGGAACAGCAGACACTAACTGTAGCCACGGACACTCACATCGATGCCTTCCCCCTGGCACGGCCAGAACAGCGAACACTAACTATAGCTACGGACAACCACACCGCCTTCCCGGGACACGGCCGGAACAGCAGACACTAACTGTAGCTGCAGACACTCACACCGGCACCTTCCCGGACACGGCCGGAACAGCAGACACTAACTGTAGCTGCAGACACTCACACCGGCACCTCCCGGGAGGCGGGGGGCGACGCAGACACTAACTGTAGCTGCGACACTCACACCGGCACCTCCCGGGACACGGCCGGAACAGCAGACACTAACTGTAGCCAGACACTACACCGGCACCTTCCCGGACACGGCCGGAACAGCAGACACTAACTATAGCTACGGACAATCACACCGGCACCTTCCCCAGGACACGGCCGGAACAGCAGGCACTAACTGTAGCCACGGACACTCATACCGGCACCTTCCTCCGGACACGGCCGGAACAGCAGACACTAACTGTAGCCACGGACACTCACACCGGCACCTTCCCCAGGACACGGCCGGAACAGCAGACACTAACTGTAGCTGCAGACACTCACACCGGCACCTTCCCCAGGACACGGCCGGAACAGCAGACACTATCTGTAGCCACGGACACTCATACCGGCACCTTCCTCCGGACACGGCCGGAACAGCAGACACTAACTATAGCTACGGACACTCACACCGGCACTTTCCCCCGGACGCGGCCGGAACAGCCGAGCACCATGGATACTGGCAGGCCTCTTAGAATCGCTTGGACAATGTATCATGGTGCGAGGTGGGAACCCACCAGGATACACACCATGTTACGAGGGAAGGGGTAAATTACTCTTGCAAAATTAAACGAGCCTCACATAACCATATCGATAGAAAACATCACCGGTGGGGGCTGAAAACCTCAAAGCTTCGCGCCACCGCCAGACTGACGTAGCTACACAGCGTGGAACAGCAGATTCCCGGCGAGAGCTGAGCCTTCGACAGACACGCCCGAACAGCACCCGAGGAGCACAGTTCCGCGCTCCCGCACAACACCACGCCGACCACTCTTTTAAAACATCCACACCAGTGACATCACGCCGCCAGTCGCTGCCGGAGAGGGGAGGGAGGGGCAGCTCGCACGCGGAACGTGGTAGCTGGCACGACGCGGCGCTCGTCGATCGACGGCTGCCGGCCGGGACTCCATCCGGCCACCACGCGCGCTGCCGCCGCCATTTATCACTGACAGTGACATCCGACCACTCCAGCAGAGCACAGGACGAGTAGAGACAGCGCCGGCTGCGGTCAGTCCGGCCGGGGGCAGTGGGAAACGGAGCCTGGTCGGATCTGACCAGATCTGGCCAGGCAGGACCAGAGCCAGAGCGAACAGGAGCGATGCCGATATAAACGCGCGCGCTTCAGCAACTGCCCAACGGGCGTTGGTGAATATAATAGTGGGCCACAGACGGGGGAAGGCGAATGTTTGAAGCGTGGTTCGTGCTGCAAGAGTGAAGGTGCACGAGATCAACAACTAACAACTTGCCCGCGACATAAAAACGAGGGAAGTGAGGAAGAAGAAGGGTACAAATGATGTAATGACGAAGGAGATCAAGTACATGAATACGGGGAGAGATAGATTGGGAGATGACAGGGGATCGGATGGAAGACACGGCAGCCGGTCGACTGGAGGGCATGCCAGAGACAAGGGGCATGTAACCGGTCGCGGCACGGGCCGCCAACGCTGCCGCCGACGGCCGACCTTGTGTCTGTCCCAGCTCGTGATCGCGTGCTCCGCCGATAACGAGAAACACCGGCTGTGACGGCGGAACGAGACTCGTCACGCCACCTCAGCCGGTGACGGCTACGACACTTCACGTGATAATGCGGTCGGCATAACGGCCATCCCAGCTACCGGCACTTACGGACTGGTGGGGTGCATGGCATCGATAAGAGGTGCGCTCGGATGACGGGAAGTCAGTATAATCTTGCCCAACTAGGTTCCAGGTGAGCAGCGGGCCTCGACTTTTTCTCGAGCCTCGACTCACCAGGTTCTCGGAGGTGAGCCGCGTGATCTCGTGCTGTATGATGGCCTCCTGAGGCTGTTCCTTGCCAAGGTTGCGGCTGATGAGTCGTTGCTGGCGATCGTTGTCGCCCTTGAGACGCTCCAGCTCGTCGCGGTACTCGACCTCCATCTGCAGCAGTCGCACCCGCTCCTCCTTCTCGTGGTGCAGCTCTTCGGCCAGTTGTCTGCAGACCGACCAATACGGTCAGCACAGCAACAGCGCCGATGGTCCGTACACACAAACGCGCCGACAGTCAGTAGACACAACCGCGCCGAAGGTCGGTTCACACAAACCCGCCAAAACTATCAGCATAAAGAACACGCAAAATGTCGGTACGCACAAACCCGTCGACAATGCCAGGTCAATTTCACCAGCACCACAAGCTGAATTTGTTGTGAATACACCTTAAGGAAATCTTATTTAATTATATCTAACCTAAGCATATTTATTTAATTAAGAACATTCAATCATAATTAAAAATTAAGTCAGCAACAGCTGACTGACAGTCAGATGACGGTGGCGTAAATACCTTTTGATATCAAGGAAGTTTGAAGGGTAATATTTAAAGATTACCTAAAGGTGTATTCACACGAAATTTGGTGTGAATACGCATTTTGTGATGTAAGTGAAATTGGCCTCTGTACACACAACTATGCCGAAGGTCGGTACACAAAAACGCACCGACACGGTCGGTACACACAACTGCGCCGAAGGTCGGTACACACAAACCTGACAAAAATGTCAGCATAGAACCGAAGGTAGGTACAGTCACCGAAGGTCGATACACACAAACCTGTCGACACGGTCAGTACACACAACCGCCACGAAGGTCGGTAGACACAAACATGTCGACATGGTCAGAACAGACGACCTCACCGTTATTCAGTACCGACAGCCTTACCAGGCGTCAGTACAAACAACCCCGGCATCAACCAGCACACAGAACCCCACTGAGCGATATTACTGATGAAGCGAGTGTTTACGAGTGGCACAATAAAGACAAATAGATCGGATGAAAGGCAGAACGAACCATTATGGAATAGCTACATCACAACGCTTTGGATAGACGAATGGATATAATGGGTGGGCTACCGGATAAGCCACGTCACAGACTGTTTTCCAAGGTCTGCTCACCCGGTCTCGACACCGCTGCAGTTTTTGTGCGGTACCAAACAATGACCTCGCACGCACCACAGCCAGCCGCAGCCTGTCGGCTACAATCACAGCTGCAGTAAGCCGTCGTGATCCCTATCAGGTGCTGGGATGTGGTCACAATGCTGACTGCTGACCACTCTTCACATCAGAGCACCAACGCTGGCGGGACACCGGACGGCTCGATCTGCCGCCACACGGCGTGCCAGCTGACGTGCCGGAGCTGCCGTTTCCGGACCACCTCTGACTCGGCCGGTCACGGTAGTCAGGGGTCTGTGTCAGGTGTGGTCAGGGCCCGGAGTCAGGTGCGGTCAGGGTCCGTGTCAGATGTATTCAGTACACGTGGCCTTGTGTGGTCAGGGGTCTGTGTCAGGTGTGGTCAGGGCCCGGAGTCAGGTGCGGTCAGGGTCCGTGTCAGATGTATTCAGGACACGTGGCCTGGTGTGGTCAGGGGCCCGTGTCAGGTGTGGTCAGCAGTCCGTGATCCCGGGGTGGCCAGGGGTCTGTGTCAGGTGTGGTCAGGGACCTGCTGCAGGTGTGCTCAGGGGCCTGTGTCAGATGTATTCAGGACACGTGGCCTGGTGTGGTCAGGGGTCTGTGTCAGGTGTGGTCAGGGGCCGTGTCAGATGTGGCAACGGGCCTGTGTCAGGTGTGGTTAGGGGTCCGTTCCCCGGGGCAGTCAGGGACTTGTGTCAGGTGTGGTCAGGGCCCGGAGTCAGGTGCGGTCAGGGGTCCGTGTCAGATGTATTCAGTACACGTGGCCTTGTGTGGTCAGGGGGTTGTGTCAGGTGTGGTCAGATATTTGTGTCAGGTGTGGTCAGAGATTTGTGTCAGGTGTGGTCAGGGGCCCGTGTCAGGTGTGGTCAGCGGTCCGTGATCCCGGGGTGGCCAGGGGTCTGTGTCAGGTGTGGTCAGGGACCTGTTGCAGGTGTGCTCAGGGGCCTGTGTCAGATGTATTCAGGACACGTGGCCTGGTGTGGTCAGGGGTCTGTGTCAGGTGTGGTCAGGGGTCTGTGTCAGGTGTGGTCAGGGGCCGTGTCAGATGTGGCCAGGGGCCCGTGTCAGGTGTGGTCAGCAGTCCGTGATCCCGGGGTGGCCAGGGGTCTGTGTCAGGTGTGGTCAGGGACCTGTTGGTGTCGGGCCGTGTCAGATTATTCGTGCCGGTGTGGTCAGGGGTCTGTGTCAGGTGTGGTCAGGGGTCTGTGTCAGGTGTGGTCAGGGGCCGTGTCAGATGTGGCAACGGGCCTGTGTCAGGTGTGGTTAGGGGTCCGTTCCCCGGGGCAGTCAGGGACTTGTGTCAGGTGTGGGTAGGGGCCTGTGCCAGGTGTGGTCAGGGGTCCGTTTCCCAGGGCAGTCAGGGATCTGTGCCAGGTGTGGTCAGCAGCCCGTGGTCCCGGGGTGGTCAAGGATCTGTCAGGCGTGGTCAGGGGTCTGCCAGGTGTGGTCAGGGGTCTGTGTCAGGCGTGGCCAGGGGTCTGCCAGGTGTGGTCATGGGTCTGTCAGGCGTGGTCAGGGGTCTGTGTCAGGCGTAGCCAGGGGTCTGTGGCAGGTGTGGTCACAAGTCCGTGGTTCGCGAGTGATCAAGGATCTGTGTCAGATGTGGGCAGGGCCCGGGGTGGTCAAAGATCCTTCGCCGGGGTAGTCACAGGTCTGTAACCCCAGGATGGCCAGGGGCCCGTAACCCGGGGCAGTCAGAGGTCTGCAGTTCCGGGGTTGTCAAGGATCTGTAGCTGGGGTAACCAGAGGTATGACATGCTCCGCGGGAGTATGGATACATTGCTAGCGATGGTCCGAGGTTCGGGGCCAGTGGGCAGCACTATGTCGTGGTACGGCACGTTCTCGTTAGAAGCTATCGACGGAACCGCTCCAATTGCGCACCAATACATTCTAGGCGAGATCGGACTAAAATGCAAACCAAAGCATTAACATTTATTTTGTATCTCCAGATTCGTTCATCAAATAACCAGAGGAATGCAGGTTCTGACATCAGCCTGGGTCTGGGCACTTGTGCCACCCAAATTGGCTTCAGCTGTGCACTACGTCAATAAAATACACCCCAATTGAAGAACAAACAGATGAGAGCTAACGACAGAAAAACACGCCGTTAAAATCGATGTTTTTCACCACATCCTAGCTGGTCTGCGTGGATATCTGTTCCAGTTTGGTTGTGATGCATCTACTAACGAAATTCGAAATGCATAAGGATCATAAGGTCACTAAGGTGATCATTAGGTCACTGGAAGAAATTAAAATCGAATTTTAAGTGCGTGGGTTATATAAATGAATATAATAATATTACATTCATGTGAAAATTTCAACAGCGAGGTCAATTAACATACACCAAATACGAAATGCAGTTCCTGACACAAAAGTACCAGTGCTTATGACAATCAGTGCCAATACTCACGTGCTGAGACACTTTTCTATAAGTTACTATGTTATGTTAGTTTTGCAAGTTAGTTTGTTACCCTGTGCGTGAAGCAAAAAATATATTGCACTACATTGTACATACATCTGAGGGTGACTCGAAAAGTTTTCGCTTCAACAGAAATGTTGACTCTGATTACAACATTTGACTTTGCAAATACATCATAGTAAATAAGAGACCAGAAAACATCTCGTCAGCTACATGCAATATCTGGATAGCGTTTGTCAAGTGAGTCAAGAGATGGAGAATTAAAAATGATTGTTCTGTCTTTTGTCACCACCGACGGTGTGCATTGTATGGCGCTGAAGATCATGGCAATACGTCGGCCGTGCAATACAGCGACAAAAGCTGCGAAATATTAATGAGTAGCATACCACCTAGTTAGAACGTAGATAATATAGGTCAGCAGACACTGCCCATCACGGTACGCAGACATAAAACAAGCAGCGAGCATCTTCCAAACACTTAAGATGACCTTGAGTGTCATTTCAAGTGCCAATTTTGTCAGCCACTGCCGACCGTCAGCACCCCAACTGCTCCCAGGGTTTCTAGGCGGCACACCAAACCGCAACGCTCAGCCAGACTAACGCAACGCACCATAATCATTCCTGGATACGATGAGGTCCCGTCTACACGCAGAGACGTGAATTCATTGGCGATGGGAGGGGAGCGAACACAGGGGAAGCATTAATCGATTCAGATTATCACAACAGAATCCGAAAGTAATGTTTCCAAGATCATTTCATCGGGCATTAATCCACAGAGCTTGGTACAGGTTCGAAGTGCATCGACCGCCAACTGCGGTATAGCACCATGTAGCAACCTGAGGATGACGACGCACAAGTAGCCAAACTGACGCAGAAGTTCAACATTATAGATGGCAGCATAAGCTGTCGTGTGTAACCGTTTGTACACAGAGAACACGCAGGCATATTCGAGGTTGTGTTTTACAAATGCGCAAATTGTCTTCCTGCAAGTTTGGCTTTGATGACCTAGGTTAATCCGATACGGCCAATGAATACCATTCTGAATAACCTTATCAAAATATGGTGCGTAGAAACGCAATTAGCAGAAATACGCAGAACCGGTATAGAAATGGCGAAGAAATTACCAATTAGTCATGCATTGAAATATGATCATTTAGTCCACACTACATTACATTCGAGGTGATCCAAATACATTTAATGAGAAGGTGATCATGACAAGGTTCAAACTAAATAAAAAAAAATTTTCTTCTCACTTATCCAAAGAACATAAGAACTGGGGTGGGGATAACTGGGACAGCGTCCTTACTAGCAGCGATAGGATGAGAAAATATCATTATTATACGTGGAAGTATTTCAAGCACACCACTATACTTGGAGTATAGTGATGTGCTCGCCGTTACTTTCGTTACTCACCGCCGTACAACTTCTCCCAGGTGTGTTTTAATTCACTCAGCTCAGTTACGAGAACTTCAAAATTGCAGGAAACACGCAAAATGCATATAACGCACACCAAAAGTGCATTCGGTGCTCTAGTTTGCACATTGCGTTAGATGTTGCTCAACTTCCCAAGGAAATATTGTCCTACTTCTCAAGTTCTCCTGTCACTGCAATGCCACAAAAGCATGTGCACCAGGTAGTGCTGGTTTTCCCGACTGGTCAGCGTAATAGAATCAGCACTAAAATTAATTTCCCACCGAGGTTCGAACCCGGAACTATGCGCTAGTCATGTCCCACCTGTTGATCTGCTTCTGCGTCTCGAAGGCCATGAGCACCTCGCCATCCTCGCTGACGTCACGGTCGTCCAGACCTCGCAGCGACAGACTGGCGTTGTTGGCGATCACGGTCCTCAGCTGAATACATTCCTCCCGCCGCCGCTCAACCTCGTCCTGTGCAGACAGGTGAGGTGAGGTGAGGTGAGGTCAGTCCTCAGGCCGGTCTCTGCTCCGACCCGGATGAGATGTCACAATGTTGGATTGACCATGCACAATAATGGTCCTATATCCATTCTGGTAGGCCCAAGTACCATGACTCGAAATATATTATACACGTTTGAGCAGAGTTCATATCCGGTGTCATTTACAGCACCACCTATAAAATCACGACTAGGAAGAAATTGCAAATGAAATAGAGAAAACGCATGTAGCCATTCCAGTTGCCTCAGCTCGAAAAATATGGAACAGAACGAGCTGTGAATGATAGATGATGTTCCAATAACATGTCCTTTAAAAAGAAAGCGTTACATTCAAAGCGAAAGCGTTATCGACTATATTGTCCAGTGACAATATGGCCACATGACACGCACAACCAGTATGATCCGATCTCAGCGGACTTGACACACTTGAAGCAATGACCTGGATGGCATGGAACTGCATCATGAGGTCGTTGTTGGGGTCATTGCTGCTGCCGGAGGCGATACTCTGACGTAACTTCTGAAGGTCAGACTTCTGCTTCGCCGTCTCCATCTCCAGATCTTGCAGCTGTGGGCGAACACGCCGGTCACCATGACTACCGCGAACGCTGCGAGCTCCGGCGAGTGGGATGCCAGTTCGATGCAAAAAAACGCCACCGCCAAGCTACGGACAGTGAACGCACAATACGCGGGCAAGAACTAGGTACATGCTGCATGAAATTGGCCTGGACCCCTCCACTCCCTCAAACTGAAGTATCGTCCTGCATCGATATCAAGGACATCGGCCCGAATTGATCCCCGGGACCTAGTGTTCTTGGTCCCCACGATGATGCCAGATGCCACTACCTAAAAACAAGTAGGTATTGGCCCCCACTCCCACAACCGGGCTCCCTCATCTGACATAGCTCCCTGTAAGCTAGCCTGTCACCGATCCCTATTAATTCGTCTGACATCTCTCCTCATGATTTCGTCACGCGCCTAAAGGACTGTCACGAGCCCGTCCAATACTACGTCAATACTTCATCCTCGGCTGTTGGGGGCTGCGTACCCGGATCTGGTCGTGTGCCTGCTTGTACTCGCTGTTGGGTGTGGCATGCTCCAACTCCTCGAGCCGCTTCTCAAGTCGTTGCCGGTCAGCTTCCACCTCCTTCACCCGTTGCTGCAGCTTCAGCACTAGGCTCACGTCCGGAGACTGGAGAAGATAGTCGTGTCACTGTCAAACGCCCGGGGACGGAGGAGCAGAGAGAAAAGAGAACACCGGACGCTCGTCCTCAGACAGAATGAGAGAGATAGCTTTCCAACATAGACGAAGAGGATGAGAGAACTGGAACCTCGTGATGTCCATAGCAAACGACTTGACCAGGCAGAGCACGCCTTGACCGGCTGACCCCCTCCCTATAAATGGTTCCCCCACATCAACTACTCTGAAACGAACTGATATTTCACAACCCGTAAGCGAAATGTGAAAGGGAGTCAGATTACTAGATCCGTGTTTTACAGAATTTACTACTGAGGATGACGTTCCCGACCCTGAAACGCACGACTGTAAAGTAAGCCCGCCTGTCTATGGGCCCGGTCGCCCACCTTAGTCTCTGGCACCAAGGCGACACGCTCCAGCTCCAAGTTGCCGTCGTTCTGCTTCTCCCACTCGATGTTCTCCAGTTTGCGCTCCGGCCGGTCGCTGCGGTGCGACCGAACGGAGCCATAGCCGACATCCTGCGAATCGGTTCATACATGGAGTCCGACCTCAGCGCACTCCGGCCGGTGACTTCCAATGACTCGGAAACGGTCACCGGTGCCACCTCAAGATCACCTCAAACTGACACATAGTGGGATGTCGGTCCTTTAAACAAGGCTGAGGGTAAAACAGCAGCTATTTTAGCAAACAGCCATTTTAGCAGGAGTGCACTACACATGCCTCCAGGCGTGACATCATAGCCCGATGAGCCGGAACTAACCACAACTATTTCGCCACAAGCCTGCGAACGATGCTCAATCAGTCATACCGGACGATGCGTCGTCCGGTATGACTGATACCACTTGCAGTTTCAAGCTAAGCCCAATAAAACCAGATGGATGTGCCATTCACCAATCTGATGGCGAGGCTTGACAAAAGTGTCGAGTGCATAGTACAGTGCTGAGATGTTGGTGAAATTTAAACCACAGTACAAATCACGTCTCTAACTACCAACTGGCGCTGAATAGCTGGAACAGTTTATGCACTGTAAGCGCACATAACCAACGATCCAGTAGTACACAGGACGACTAGCCGTATGTTCCCGAACGAGGCGCTTGGCTTCATTGGCCGCAAAACGCGCCATTCTCTCCAGCCAAATTGTCACCGAGAGGTCGAATAATGGTTACATAGCAAACCAGCCAGTGCCGACGGGAGTTAGTAATATATATTGGGATCGGAGATTACAGTTTTCTGTAGGATAATGCTCTGGATGCCCAAAACCCATCAACAACCTATTTTCGCCACTTCGCCACGCCAGGTGTCGAATCTAATTTCGTGGTGTCTTTGAAACTAAACATGCCAACGCACCCATCAAATACCGAATCATCACCACCACCTCCGCCGACTTCCGCCGGCGGTAACATCCCGCACGCAGACCCCGCCGCCGCCCGACCGCCATCGACGGTGTGGTCTCGCCCCGGCGGCGGCCGCTACTCACGCTCTGCTCGTCGTGCAGGTCGGACGCCAGGCTGGGCAGGTCGGACACGTCGTCACGCGCCGTCTCTGCGGTGGCCTCGCTGGCGCCGCTCACACTGCTCGACGACCGCTGCGGCCGGCAGCCGTGGGTTAATGGGCGGCTAAGAGGCGGTCAACGGTCCGGCAACATGGCCGTCGGTGGTCTCAAGTGCTGGTCAGTGGTCTGTCGTCGGCAGCCACCGAAGCCAACGACTCGAGAACAAAAAAAAAAACTAGAAAATAGAGCGGAAGAGAGAAAAGAAGAGGGGTCATGATTTACAGGTAAAGATATAATTGGATATACAGACTACCTTTAGATCTAATCTTGCAATCATATATTTGTACGATCGTCTTACTTGATACAAATGACTGAAAAGGAATTAAATATGTAAGAGCAAAAATGCTTTGCATGTGACAGCAAAGGGGAAGGATAATGGCGTAAGAAGACAACTGTAGGAGACTGGGAACAAAATAATGCACTGATAGACATTCGTCCCCAACCTATCCACTTCCACCCTCATTTCAGCATAGAACAAGGAGTAGATATCAGAGCCAAAGATCGGAGCACAGGCAACAACACAACAGTAGAACATAGAGTATAGCTAAGCAGCGAGATGATTTCACGTGTCAGAAAAGGACATCAGAAGCTAGAGTTGACGACTATAACATAAAGAAATCCGGGATGACACAGGAAGGAGGGCTGGGCTTCGTTCCAAACAGGTGCATACACAGAGATACATTAGTCGTTCATCACGTGGCAAAGCACTGGGTAAAAAAAAACTAACACATCGCGAAATCCACAAAACATCGCGCAATCACACAGCTGAGGTCTTGCGCCGCTATCCACCGGGATGCGATTTCACGTTGTATGGCTAAAGGGTGCCGCCTCACGACTAGACTTTCTGTGTGTTGACAAAACTCCCGAAACCAATCAAAAGTACAAGTAATTTCCGATGCTACAAAGAGAAAGACAATCGTTATCTCTGAGTTGGATGATCATAACATTTTCCTATCGATCATCATACCCACATATGGCCCCATTTTACCACCTCGCTCTCCATTTAACCCCCTGGAGCCGAACCTGGTGTGTTTTGCCACCGCGCGCCCGCTTCAACTCTCCCTCGAGCGTCTCGTTGCGCTGCTCAAGCCGAGCATTCTCTTGAAGTAGGCGCTGGTACGCCAGCCGCTCCTGGTCGTGCTCGGCGTTCAGCATACTCTTCTCTATGTCTACCTTGGTCTTGAGCAGCTCTGCAGACCGAAGCAGATTGCCTCACAACATACAAGTGGAGGTGGTGGTGCACAGGAGACAAGATCGACACAGCTAAGAACAAGATCATCACCTAGGAGTCATGAGTAGGAGCGGTCCAGGATGGACAGAATGGGCGCAGTACTGAAAAAATTCAACAGGGAGAGAAATAGAGGCATGGATAACGGTCGACAGAGAACGCGCAAGCAGGAGCACAGTACAAGAGTACAAGGAAAACTCGTATACATGATACAAAATATAGAAAACACGTCTGCCGCCTTCATTTTTGTTTTTTGTTCAGTTTTGTTCCACATTGTTCTGACACAAAAGTACAAGTAAATGATATCAGCGACAGGAAAACATCAATTTCCTGGCAAATGCATGCTATCACAACTTCAACACCATTGTATTCGCACATATATCCAAGCGGCTGCATTCATACCGGGGTACGATCAACATGCAGGGCGTATGAACTCATTACACAACCACATACCTTTGGACTCCAAATCTTGCTTCTGTTTTTCCTGCTCGTTGAGCTGAATTTGTTGACGCAGTTTCTCGTTCTCTTCGTTCAGCTGTTGGATCCTGTCACGACCCTCACGCTCCACACGATCCTTTTCATTGACGAGGTCAACCTGTGACCGGCCAGGATCACGGTAATATCAGGCAACACAGTCAACGAAAGAAAGTTTTAAAATTACACTACCATTGACAGCCCACGAATGCGCTGCAGCTCACCACCAGACCATAGTTTATTCCTCAGCCGAGGTGGTTGCCCGCACCCTTCTGGCACTACCGGACCTGAAGCCGGCCAGTCCACACTGCGTAAGGCGGTTGGAGGAGCGCACAAGGACTGCCCGAAGCCAGTATAGCCAGTATAGGTAGTTAGTTAGTTATTGGGGTTTAGGGGCGCATCGACTGCAGAGGTCATGCAGCGCCCATAACAGCGTCAGTCATATCAAGTTTTTAAAGGCGAAACTGACGAAGGCTACTAGATGCGACACATAATCCATTGCCACGACGTACATCCCATCCATCATGGTTTTACAACGTATGTCATCGCATTAATGGGGCGTATATACCACAGAAAACCTAACCTCTGAGAGGAAACGGAATAACTGTCCCGATTGTATAAACGGAGATTCATCCTCCAATACTTCCCGCAGCGATAGTGTAGTGCGACCGAAGTGGCGTCTCCCCGCATGTACAAGTCTGGGGCACCCAACCAAAAATTGTTTTTAAAATAAAAAAAAAAAAACACCACACAAAAAAAACCCCCCTCCCCCCCAAAAAGAAAAAAAAAGAAAGTAAAAATTGTTTTTTTTTTAAAAAAAAAAAAAAAACCACTTTTTTTTTTTGATGTTATGTGATGATGATGGCCATCACCGAGACGATGTTTGACTCCTCACTTATTATGAGTCATGCACTCCCAGTGGCTTCCCATTTTTTATAACCGAACTCTTAATGTCTGGGAAAAGTCCTCGCAGGGAGAGGTAGACGTCGAGTGCGCGGACATTCAGCACCGCGCTCGCTGCGACATCCGCAGCCTCATTTCCGACGATTCCACGTGGCTTGGGGCCAACAGAATACTATTTCTTACCTATAGTGTTGAGAAAGTGAGCCTAGATAAAATGTCTTGTGCTACTGGGTTTTGTGGGTAAACCCTTTGAGGCCAATAGGCTGCTGAGCGAGTCGCTGTTATGCATGTAGTGTAGCATGCCCAACCTCAATAAAACACAGAGCTTTATTGATTGCAACCAACTCTGAGGTGTAGACTGATGCATTTGCTGGAAGCGAAAACGTTCGAGTTGCATTGTCTGTCAAAGGCGCTGCCAACACCGGTGCCCGTTTTAGAACCATCCGTATATGTCGACGTGTGGTTCCGTATGACGTAATCAGTTCCAGTGCTCTGGTTTGAGTTCTGCAGGAACGACATCACCTTTTCGTGCATGCGAGCGATAAATCAATATCTGGGGCGACCAGTCTCCAGGGAGGAGTTTTTAAAGTATCCAGACGCACTACTCCACTCAAGCGTATGCCACTGTTCTCGAACAGGGCGCGGATCCTAACACAGAAAGGAACAGATGTTCCCCGGCGCATCCCCTGAACAGAGCAAGGATACGTCGGGAAAACACGGACCGATATGTGGGGTGTTCTGGAAACTGGCGCAGCTTGCATGCATAGCGCATCCAGTAATTCGCGACGCATAGCAAGACTAGGCTCGTTGGCTTCTGCTAAAAGACTCACTGCTGGTGACGTACGAAAAGCACCGGTAACAATACGTAGCGAAGTGTGGTGAATGGTGTCTGGCGTTCGCTTCACTGTTGCACATGCACCGTATACACAAACACGCATAGTCGAGCTTAGACCGGATTAAAGATCGGTATAAAAGCAGCAATGTGGGCCTGTCGGCACCATATGAGGTACGTGAAACCACCTTAAGAATATTCGAGTTTTAAAACACTTGTCACGAAGCATTTTAAAGTGGTCCCGATATGTTAAGCGAGAGTCGAGGAGAACACCAAGGAATCTAACCACCGGTCTCGTAGGGATTTGCGACCGATACAGCCTGACTTCCATGTTTCGACAGCCTTGACGCCGACAGAAATGAGTGGCCACAGTCTTGCTTGTTGAAAATCGGAAACCACTCATGTTTGCCCATCGCTCCAGGCGGGAGACAGAAGTTGTAGCTGCCTTTGCATGGCCGGTGCTGGGTGCTCGACGTCCAAATAGCGAAGTCGTCGGCAAAAGCGAGCTACAGATAGACGGCGGCAACGCACTGCCGATGTCATTGATCAGAGGGCAAACAGAGGCACACTAAGCACGCCGCCCTGCGGCACCCCATTCACCTGCCGGAACCATTCTGAAAAATGGTTGCCGATGCGGACTCGAAACCGACGATCTTTTAAGTAGTTTTGGAGAAAGAGAGCAAGCGGGCCACGGAGGCCGCATTTGTTTTTTGAAGTATGCCATAACGCCATGCCGTATCGAACGCGCCCTCAATGTCAAAAACACAGCTCCAACATGTCGTTTTTTATAAAAGCAGCACGTATGGCGTGTCGAGGGTAATAAGATGGTCTATCGTACCGCGATTCTTCCTAAAAGCACACTGCGAATTTGCTAAAATCTTTCTGTCTTCCAAGTACCATGACAGGCGAACATTAACCATTTTTCCATTAGTTTAATAGTGAGGATGTCAGCGAAATCGGGCGATAGTGGAGTGGATCATCCATCTTTGCCTGGTTTGAGAAGAGGAACTATAGTTGCCTCTCTCCAGGCTTCCGGAAAATTACCTCTTTCCACAGTAAATTGAACACCGATAACAAAGCGACTTGAGCGCATGGAGGTAAATGACGCAACATTTCGTTGTGAATTTTATCGGGACCTTCCGACACATCCCGTAATGAAAGTACTGCCGAGGTTAGCTCTGCATTCGTGAATGGGTCGTTATAGACTAGCCGTTTTGATGTGGGAAGTCCAGCCTTACTTTCTCGCTCTGGGAGCGATGACGCTGGAAATCTGGGTGCTCATTTCCGGACCTGCTGCGTTTGTATAACGCGCGGCCAAGTTCCTCGCTACTTCACCTGGATGCATGATGCGGCGTCCTGCAACTTGTGGACAGGTAGCGGAGCGGAGCAGAATTTTCCGGATATGCGCTTTATGCGCGACACACCTCCGTTGAGGGTGTGGATGAGCTGAGCCCCCGACGTACTTCTGCCAGGATTTTCGTTTCGCCTCCTTCACGGTTCTACGAGCATGAGCTCTGGCTTTCATGAAGGCGATCATGTTGGCCATTGAGCTTTCGCGGTCAAAAACTCTGAAGGCTCGCTTCCGGGCGCGGATCGCGTCCCGGCATTCGGGTCCACCATGGAACTGGGGCACGACGGGGTTTCCCAGAGGTCATTGGGACACACATAGTAGCTGCCTCGAGGACTGCCGCTGTAAAGGTAGCCACTGAAGGTGGAATGTCATTTTCAGAAGTAAACCTTTCCTCAATTCTGGCCTCAAATCCCCCAGTCTGCTTTTCGGAGGTTCCACCTCCGAGGCCTCATGCCGAGGACAACTCCAGTGCGGTAGTCCAACCACACAGGGAAGTGATCGCTTCCTAGCGGATCGTTGTCGACAGACCAGGTAAAATGCTCAGCTAGTTTCGGGAACAGAGGCTCAAATCTAAAACCGATGTGCTCCCGCTCGGTGTAGTAAAATGTGTGGGCGAGCCTGTATTTAAAAGGAATAGCGATTCGGTGTGGATAAAATGTTCCGGAGTCTTCCGCGAACATTAGTCAAGTCACAGCCCCATGCCGTATGTGACAGTTAAATCCCCCAGGAGCAAGACTGGCGAAGGAGCTCCAACATCAAACGCCTAAGCTCTGCAGAGGGAGAGGAAGCCCGGTGGCAAGTACAACGAACAATGGTTACAGGGCAATCACTAACATCACACGGGCGCAACTGCCTGGAGCGATGTGCACAGCGTGACCTGATGCGCGGGTACGCTATGGTGCACGCCAGTATGGTTCCGCCATGTGCTACTGTGAAAGTCGGTATGTCTTTGCGGAAGACTGAATAGCCATTCAGCGAGCAGTATAGGTACTCGCCATGACCCCGTGGACCCGAAGAAAGAGCAGCAGCCAGGGACTATCAAGAGCCGGCACGAATACATAGCTGACGACTAATAAACAGCACCGTGGCAATTGAGGCAAGCAGGCTTGATCAGCATTTCCTGATCTGTGATGCTACATTTGTAGCAGCAACATGGACAGTGTGCAAAAATTAATTATACATTGGGCGTCAGGTGCATTTTAATTTCACTATTAAAGATGTCACTAAAATGTGAGATGGTACATAATCCAGCTTGTATGCAAATGTAACCGTGAGCACTGGCCTGCGTACAGCCCAGCATCATTTCGAAACCTATAAGCCGCAATTGAAAGCCATTCATCCCAGCTGTTTTCTTATTAGGTACCCATTTTTCGGGTGCACTGATATAGACCTATATAGGATGTCAAGAGGTCAATGTCAATCATGCTTAAGATACAAATACGTTTCAATTATTAGGTGTTGTTTCCATCCAAAATTTTCAATTTGGACATGCTGCGTGCGGAATCCTTCGGCCCGAGGTCTAGCCGCTCCAGTTCAGCAATACAACTGGAGTTTCCACGGTTTGGTGGAGATTAACATCTAAGGGCAACGACTAGCAACACACGTGGCCCACCTTTTCGCACTTCTCCGTGTCGAGCTGCTCGCGGAGTTGCGCCAGTTCCGCCTCGAGCTGGGCGAGTCTGGGCGCCAGCCGACGCAGCTCGGTCGTCTCGGCCTTGAGCCGCCGGTGCTCGGCCGTCAGCTGGTCCAGCTCCTGCTGGCGCTGCTTCAGGCCAACGTGCTCGCCGGTCTACGGAGCACCGTCCACCGTCAGGCGGACGGGAGGCAACGTCCGGCACACTTTCAAACCAGCGGGCAGCGGGTCAAACCCTTTGCGGTCTTTTGAAACGCATCTCAACTCCTCCCTGCAAAGCGCAACATCCAGGGAATTCCACATTAAATGGACCAGTAACCTTCACACTAATATTATATTTTGGTTGAAAATTGGTCGGTATGGTAACCAAGTGCTGTGAACCCACCTGTGCAACTTTTAGGCAGATCCGACCAATGTTTTTTTCGAGTTGTTTATTTGGTGGTTAGCCGTGACTAGCCACCCTGCACTTTATGCACGATCGTGGATAGCCGTGATCGTGCACTTTATGCACGATCACGGCTAATGACGCCGCCCACACCGCTTCGACGGTGGGCCGCGGGATTTGGAAATGTCCCGAGTGCAGTGGTGGTAGTGTTTAACCAGGGATCTTGGTGTCCAGAGCTCAGCACCTTAACCACCACACTTCGCACTATCACGTTGTCTTCCGGAGCAGGAACATTCTGCCAACTGAGGGTCTCGGTGGCTTCTCTTAATGCATACAAAGTGTCGCCCCAGTCTATTCGCAGAAGCAGGCTAACATTGGCTTTAAGCTGGCGATTTTTTTTGACCATTTAGAACATATCTTCGAATAATTATGCAGTTCTTTTGATTCGTTTCTAACTATCCAATTTGCAGGTATCCTGCTTATGCCCGAAATAACAAATCCTGGCTCGTGATAACGAACACGATCGTGACACCCCGAGGCGCAATTTCAGGTACAGGGTCTGTGAAGGGTGAACTTATGATGTGCCACGTTATACAATACTACCTTACAGCATATGTGATTGTGTCATCATAGTTGATATCGTGGTCTCCAAATTAGGTGCCTTTCCAAACACACGAAGCGGGAGCAGTGACATGGCGCAATTGTCTCAAAACTGAGCTTGCAGAACTGAACACACTATTAAAAACATTATTTTCATGAAAATTTCGAAATCCTGCTACCCTCGTTTCGGCAACTCACACCTAACGAGAAATCATTATTTTAACAATAGCTGGGGATGTCACTTCAGCCATGTCACTGGCCGATCTGTCCTGGAATGCCAAGTCGCAGAACACTTTACTTATATACCTGCATCCTCCCTGTAAAACAATAAACTATTCCGAATTTGTTTCCTTACCGAGAACGAAGCGTAATCCCCTCCTCTGTCTTTCTCTCGCCCTATATTTGCCTCTCACCAGCTCGGTAATGCGTTGCTGCAGCGAGATGATCTTGTTCTCCAGTCCTTTGTTGAGCTTCTTCTGGTGGTCGATCGACTTGGCCTCGATCTTGAGCGCCTTGAGTTGACGTCGCGCGATCAGTCGCCGCACGCACGACTGCAGCAGCACCAGCTGGCGCAGCTGGCGCGCGTACTGGCGCCGCGCCAGGAAGCCACGCGCGTGGCGCTGTATGGCAATCGCCTGTGGAGCAGTGACGTTGTCAGGGGTCGGTGACCTTGCATGGTCAACAGCTTGCGGGAGACACCAATAAACATCATCATTGCCATAAGTTTCAGCTCAACGCACCCTACTCACCCCACTCATTCACTCACCATTGATATTTTAATCGTGGGTACTCAATTCAGCAGGCATTCGAAAATACATCCATACCCGACCACCAGACAAGGATGGCCAGAAATATCGTCCGTGCCAACCGTGACAAATGATGTGCTCAGCGAATGGCTCTCCTAAATACATTGGTGTTGGAACTAGCGACACTGACAAATGAGCCCGCCGATAATCCCGTGGCGTGGCCGACTAAACACAGTATTATAACGCCCTAGCACACAGTCGGATTCACTCGGAAAGCATCCTCTGCACCGGGCCAAACTGGGCGCGGCCCTGAATCCAGCCCCCACTCACGGCCTTCTGGCGGCGCATGTCCTGGTAGCGCTGGCGCGCCCAGCCACCGCGCGCGCGCGCCTGCAGTCGGACGGCTAGCCATTGCAGCCGCTGGTAGGTGCGACGCGCCACCAGACCACGCGCTTGGCTCTGAAGCAGCACAGCGGCCGCCGTCCGCCGCATGTGTCGAGTTCGCCTGTGGTTACGGCTGGTCAGCAGGAGCCAGGGGAGGGTACAGCCAGGTCGGCAGAGGATGCAACAGGGTACTGCAGGGGCAGCAGTCGGCATGGCAGGGCACAACCAGGCCGGCAGAGGGCGCAACACTGGACCACATGGTAGTAGGGTCACATTAGGACATAGGCCACCGGCCGGGGGAGAAGCAGGGGACGCAGTAGGGCACAACCAGGCCAGCAGGGGGCGCAAAGGGTATCGCATTGCAGTAGGAGAACAATTGGACATCGCCAGGTCGGCGGGGAGAGGAGCAACCGGATACCGCAATGCGCAGGGGACACATTAGGACATAACCAGCAGCAGGGCAGTGCAGCGTTAGTATGGGACACAGCATGGCACAGCCAAGCAGACAGAGGGTGCAGCAGAGAACCGCACAGGGTCAGCGGTGGGTAGAATGGCACAGTCAGGTCGGCAGTGGATACAGCGGGGTACCGCAGGGCAACAAGACACAGCCAGGCTGGCAGAGGTGCAGCAGGGAACCGCATGCCATGGGACACAGTAGGGCACAGTCAGGTCGGCAGTGGGTACAGCAGGGTGCCGCAGGGCAGCAAAGAACACAGTAGGGCACAGCCCGGCTGGCGGGGGTGCAGCAGGAAACCGCATGACATGGGACACAGTACGGCACAATCAGGTCGGTAGGGAGGGTGGCAGCAGGGTACAGTCAGGTCGGCAGGGAGGGTGGCAGCAGGAAACCACAGGGTTATTGTGGGGCATAGTATGGCACAGCCAGGCTGCAGCAAGGCACCGTACCGTCAGCAGAGGTCGGTACAGCAGAACACCACCGGATCAGCACGGTATATCGGACACCGTCACATCAGAAGGGGCACAGCAGGGTACCAGCACTGCAGCAGAAGCACCAGCACTACACAGAGACACAGACTTATCACCACTGTCTGGTTACACAGCCCTGGTACTGAGTCTCGGCGGCACAGTACCTGACCATAACGCCCGACCGTTGCCCGCCGAGGCCACCACATGCCTAGTGACGTCACCAAACGAGCAAACCGCAACAACGTGCGAACACATCCAGTGATAATGCACGGGCAGCACATGCCCAAGAGGTGGTGACCCGGGTTAATATTCATCGACACACGAAAGCAACAATTCAATTTCGGTTGTCGGCTTTTCCACGGATAAGCTACAGTGGCGTTACCTGGTACAGCCCAAAACATTGCAACCGCTCTCTGCTGCACATGTGGCTCCCATTCCGCACCATGCACGGCCGTGACACCACTGACCAAAGACCTGACACTACAGTGATAAATTATCCCTTAAATAGGGTGAAATATACCACCTTTTGAATGCTAAATCAACATCCTTCTCCAACAAGTATCCACATCCTGCTCCTTGGAACCTACACCATCAGCTCGAAGTACCTATACCATCAGTTCGAATTTGAGTCTGAGGCATCAAAAACATTTGAAATGACATTAACTCCATGGTAAATTATGATATCCTACTGTAGTCGTTTCAACATCTCACACCTAACGAAAAACCATTATTTTAACCATGTGACACTACCTGCCCCATGACCTCACACCACATGACCCACAACCTGACACCACTTGACTCACAACCTGACTTTACCTGACCCACACCCCGACACCATCCGACCCACACCCTCACACCACAGACAGTTCGGCAAAGATGGTGAACCGCCGGCCAGCCGGGTGCGGCCACGCTACTGACCTGCGCGCCAGGTAGCCGCGCACCCACCGCTGCAGGGTGCACGTGGCACCCCGCACCGTGTGGTAGCGCTTGCGGTGCAGCCAGCCACGCACGTGTTTCTGAATCATGATGCCGCACGCGCGCAGGCGGTCACTCCTCAGCTTCTCCATGTAGGCCACCTGGCCGGCCCGGAAAAAGATCTTGGTGCGGCCGAACTTGAACTTGTCCTCATCCTGCCGGGCGGAAGGAGGGTCTCAGATCAGATCAGGTAGGCAAAAGACGGAGCTACGACACAATGAAAGTCACAGGCCATGGTCAAGATTATAGCTAAGAATGTGCTTTAGGATGCGAATATTCGGGAAAATGAGTCAGAATCTAGTTCAAGCAATTCGGACGGAATTCTTTCAATTGTTGCCAGAGCGTTGAAAATTTGCACTACAAGAGTCCGTACTAGAGATCAGGATTCGAGTATGTTTCGGGTGCTTCAGAAATCAAGTCACTTCGAATCTTTAAATGAAAGTGAAGACAAGTCTTCAAATAATAATAGTCCATCCTATAATGCATATTCTGCAATTCGTGATGTGTTCCATGTCATAGACGAATCCATCAGAAGGCTGACGAAATCAACGATACGGCCTTTACTTAGCTGGGTATCATTTCAAGAGAGTAAAGGAGCAACACCCCAAAAAGAGGAACCCCAATCCCAATCAACTCATGCAATCCAATCGTCTTCTTGCACCGGTATATTTTGTTCTTGTTAGAGTATCTGAACACCGTTTTTCAGAACAATCAATTAAAATCCATAGTATGATGATACGAATGTTTGAAGATACAAGTTGAAGATACAAGAAGATACATTTCTAAGTCATGACAAAAAAACATTGGCTCAGGGTACGACATAGTAGAGAACACAGGTGAGGACATGGCACAACAGAGGTCGCCGACAGAGCTGCTCGGTTAACACAGCATCACTCGCTGACGTCGCAAGTAGGTCATGCGGTCGTGACGCCAATGACCATAGGTAATGTGCGCGTGCGCAACTTACGCGACAATCTAGCTAACAACAGTGACCAGCAACGCCGAGCAGATACTTCCCGACTCCCATGATGATACATTAGCTAAGGGACAGTGGCAATTAGCAGCGACCAACAACGCCAATCAAACCCTTCTCAACTCTCATGCAATCGCACGCTGAATCTGACAGCGACCGGGCAACACACCTTGATGAGGTTGGAGAGGATGTTTTCACACGTGACCTGCATGTCGTTCCGCTTGATATCCTTGGTTTTGCAGAGGACCCGGTACCGGTAGAAAAACTCCTGATACAACCACCTGAAACGGCGACGGCGGCGGGTTGCTACGTCATCCCGCCAACAGGCCATCCGGGAGTGGTCGTACGGGACAGCACGACGCTATAACTGCCAACTGCACAAGGGATTTGCAAAAAATAGGACCTGCTGAAATAGGAGCTGATGCAAGGATACATTCAGACGGGAAAGAACATAATGTTGCACATTTGACTGACTAAACAATCGATGGAGAGTCAAAGATGCCCTGCCATCAGCAAAACAGATCATCAATGTCAACGACAAAAATAAAAAATCTTCAAATCTGTCTTGCTGGTAGACGGCTTTAGGAAATGTTTCCATACCTCACGGCCGTTGTCAGTTCGGTAGTCAGGTTGATAATGGTGTCCTCTCAAATGCTGTCGTGCACAGAATGGGACAGATGTCAACTCACATTTTGGGATACCTGGAAGGGAACGCGAGTCCCTTCACCTGCTGGAGTACATGGAACGGAACGGGTGTCCCCTCACCTGCCGGAGCACCTAGAACGGAACGGTATCCTCTCGCCTGTTAGGGGAGCGGGCTCGAGACAGGTACTTCCTCACATACTGGGAAAGCCTGGCTCGGGGCGTCCCTTCAATTACCGGAGCGACCGGACTGGAGATAGGTCTCACCTGCTGAGGTAGCCGGCCGGGTAACATCCGTTCCCTCACCTGCTGGGGTAGCCGGCCGGGTGACATCAGTCTCCTCACCTGCTGGGGTAGCCGGCCGGGTAACATCAGTTCCCTCACCTGCTGGGGTAGCTGGCCGGGTGACAGCCGACTCCTCACCTGCTGGGGTAGCCGGCCGGGTGACATCCGTTCCCTCACCTGCTGGGGTAGCCGGCCGGGTGACATCCGTCTCCTCACCTGCTGGGGTAATCGGCCGGGTGACAGCCGTCTCCTCACCTGCTGGGGTAGCTGGCCGGGTAACATCCGTTCCCTCACCTGCTGGAGTAGCTGGCCGGGTGACAGCCGTCTCCTCACCTGCTGGGGTAGCTGGCCGGGTGACATCCGTTCCCTCACCTGCTGGGGTAGCCGGCCGGGTGACATCCGTCTCCTCACCTGCTGGGGTAGTCGGCCGGGTGACAGCCGTCTCCTCACCTGCTGGGGTAGCTGGCCGGGTGACAGCCGACTCCTCACCTGCTTGGGTAGTCGGCCGGGTGACAGCTGCTGGACTCCTCCTGTGGATAGCCGGGTGACAGCCGACTCCTCACCTGCTGGGGTAGCCGGCCGAGTGACAGCCGACTCCTCACCTGCTGGGGTAGCCGGCCGAGTTCTCACCTGCTGGGGTAGCTGGCCGGGTGACAGCCGTCTCCTCACCTGCTGGGGTAGCTGGCCGGGTGACAGCCGACTCCTCACCTGCTGGGGTAGCCGGCCGGGTAACAGCCGTCTCCTCACCTGCTGGGGTAGCCAGCGGCGCTGATCCGGATCGTCTCGAGCACACCGCACGCACGCAGCTGCTGCACGGCCCGGTGCGGCTCGAAGCCGAACGCCTCCTTCTGGTCGTTGGGCTTGATACAGCGCACGTAGTGCGGCGTGGTCGAGTTGAGAGTGGCCATCAACGCTCTGAGTGAGTCACGGAACTGCGAGCCCACCTGTCGCACAGGCGAACGGCAGGTAGCTACCGGGACATAGGTCGGCCGAGTCTACGAACGGAACGGGAGGCAGGGACATCACCGCGACATCGTGCAGGGAGGTACCATTATCGAGGAAAGTCACATTGCAAGGTGCTGCCGAGGAAAGAGACAATTACAATTATGAGAATTAGGACAGACCTGCCTACAATAGACAATTAGGAGAAAATTACATGCGCCGTAAACAAGTAGCATGACGTTTAAGACTGGGAGCCCAGTCAGCCACACCGCGAAGGCCCATCGACAACAACTATTCGGTTTCACCAAAGATCAATGCTAGCTACGGCGGGTGGACACACATCCATCCCGGGTGGCCAAGAACACCCCTCCCCATTCCCATCCACCGTCGGGGACTTGGCCGAGGTGCTGCACTTACAGTTTTCTTGTTCGATGTTGCACCTTTGGCGGCTGGCGCCTTGGCTGCTGATTTACCGACTGGCTTCTCGACGGCGAATAGCCCGGACACAACCGAATCCTGCCGACGGTAAAATATATCAGAATTACAATACCTTGAAGCATGGATTAGCGATAGGTGCATTTCTCCTCTTATAAGCTTCTATTTTAGCTTGGAAAGCTGCGGCAGGACAATTTGGAGACCACGTTCGGCCCGCATGCACCAGTATGAAGTCACCGGCACCGCTCTGCCACGCCGTATGCACCATGGTCCCATTCCATCATTGCAAAAACTGCACATGACGACGAAATATATCGCTGGATTACTCCACACACGTCCAGTGAGGACCCCACGCAAGGACACACATGCTTACTGCTCACTGATAACAACGCTGTGATATATGGACGTGGTGGTGGTGGATTGGAGTTTAAGGGCGCGTCGACATCTAGGGTCATTTTGCGCCCATAATTGGATTGTAATCAATCTACGGTGCTGCCATCATAGCTCACTATCCATCTTTACGGGTGGGGGTATATCACGTCAAGGCGAGCTTGTCGAATGAACATAAAAATATCCCCAGACGCAACGGCCTCAGAGTCGTTCCCTATAAGAATACGTAAAGAAGAGTCGGTATTGAACCGTCCTAAAATCTGGCGTCGTAGAGGATCTAGCAGCGTACAGCCAACTAAAACATGGTACATGGTAAGCGGGTTAGAACAGCGCGGACATACGGGACGGTCATTACCGGTCAACATATAACTATGTGTTGCAAAGGTGTGGCCTATTCTCAATCGACAGAGTATTACTTCTTCCCGACGTTTGGTTCGGTGAGAGGATAGCCATTTTCCTAGGGTCGGTTTTAAAACCCTGAGCTTACTACACTTCGAATTCCAGGATCGTTGCCATTCTGACCGTATACTTAACAATATAGTAGGGTATACATCTCTTGGAGGGAGCCGTAGATGGACCACACGGCCATTGCTAATGGCGTCTTTGGCGGTTATGTCAGCAGCTTCGTTTCCCGCGAGTCCCACATGGCTATGAATCCAGCAGAACACGATATTTCTCCGATGTCATGTAAGGATTTTACTATTTTCATAATCCTCCGAACAATTCGGTTATCCTGGTTAAAGATGTCCAGTGCCTGGAGACTGCTCAGAGAGTCTGTGAAAACCACATGCTTTGTGGACCGATCTTTCTGTATAAAATAGAGGGCTTGCAGAATGGCATACAGTTCGGCAGTAAAAATCGGGGCTTGCAACGGTAAACAAAAAGATCGAACACCTTGTCGACTTACGTAAGCACACCCGACACCAGAGACCGACTTTGAGCCGTCTGTGTAAATGCGCGAAAAGTCGTGATATTCATGTATCTTTTCCAATGCAAACATGCGGAGTTCCTCTGGGTTTACCTGTCCTTTCTTTGAGCAGGTCAAAGTCACGTCAGTCTTCACGGGGACAGCATGCCAAGGGGGAGTGCTCGGTGTGATTACACGTGCTATGGGACGCGGCTGGATATTACATTCTCGAAGAATCGAGGACATACGAGTGGAAAACGGTAATGCACGCTGAGTCCTGTGACGTGCTCTTGATGCTTCTGAAAATATCCACCGATAGGCTGGATTGTTCCGGTCTTTTGCGACATTACATGCGTATCTCGCGCCCAATAACTTACGGCGTAGCGCAAGAGGTGGCTCGTCTACTTCTACCATTACACTAGCAGCCGGTGAGGTGCGAAAGGCTCCAGTAGAAATGCGAAGAGCTGCATTGTGGATCACATCAAGGCGACGCTTGGTTGTGGCACACGCTCCGTCATAAATAAAACATCCATAGTCAATTTTAGAACGCACGAGAGAACGATACATAAGAGGCAAGAGATCTATCTGCTCCATTCGAACATCTAGAGACTGTACGCATTACCTGTAGTCGCTTTGCACATTTTTGTGCAAGACAGTTGATGTGGATGGTGTACAGTGTCACATTTTTGAAGAAAATGGGTGGGAAATACCACCTAATGAAAGTTAAATCGACCTCCCTGACTATGGCTTTTGTGGCATCCTTGCTTGCTAGCTGCTCATTATGAAACCAACATGAACTAAACTGAAGACATCCTGATGCCCTTCAACAATTCAAATATGCCAGTTGGGGTGCACCAATGACCTCTGATCAGGAAATTTCCTAAAACCGTATCACAGAGCCTCTTCTGATTCAGATAGTCTACCCAGTATCCTGAAACCCTGTATCATCCAGCACTCCTTAAGTCCTTATTCAGCAAGCGATAAAGCCCTGCATTGAATACAGTATGCAGGCTTATCAAAGTTGTTCAGTGATAAATTATTCCACTTTCTGAACACTCAATCGACATCCTTCTTCAAGAAGTATCAGCATCCTGCTCATTGATATGAAGTATTTATGTCTCCTTTGTAACAGTATCCTGTTTATAAATAGCATGTGCATGCCCTCAATATGGAATGGTGTTACACAAACATTTTGCAATGCAATTCGGGTAAAGGGATGAACTATGTGATATGGGATACAATACCAGTTCATCATAGTTATTATTCTCCTTATCCCGAATACATCTTTTCTTAAATTATGGATCTTAAAACAAATGATAAAGGTCCAGTCATAATCACCTACACCATCAACTCAAATTTTAGTCTGAAAGGCATCATAACATTTTTAATTACACTAATTGCATGTCAAATTTCGACATCCTGCTATGCTCATTTCGACATCTCACACCTAATGAAAAACCAATATTTTAACCCTGATGGTGTATGTCAGCCGGCGATCCATCCACACACCCAGAAACTTGGCAGCTAGCTTGAATGGTATATGGCGTCCATTGAGCATAATCACGGGGTCAGTACAGGAGCGTTTGCGGCAGAAGTGGATAGCGATGGTTTTCGATGAAGACATAACGAAACCGGCTTCGTTGCACCAATCCTGCACCTTCCGAACAGCCATCTGGAGTTGTCTCTCAACCGTGTGCACAGAACGTAAAGAGGACCATATGGCGAAATCATCCACGAAATGTGCTCTCCCTACGGAAGTTGGCAGCAATGTACCCACATCATTCATTGAAATAGCAAACAATGCAACGCTTAGTACGCTCCTCTGTGGGACTCCATTAACTTGTGAAAAAGTGCCAGATACAAAGTTTCCTATTCTGACGCGAAACGTTCTGGAAGACAGAAAATTGGACAAGAAGACACCCATGGGACCTCTGATTCCCATATTGTGGAGCTTCATCAGGATCCCGTGACGCCACGCCGTATCATATACGCCGTCGATGTAAAAAAATATTACTGCTGTATGGTGGCGTTTCATAAACCCAGAGCGCACAACCGAGTCCAGTGTTAAAATGTGGTCAAGTGTGCTACGGTGTTTTCGGAATCCACTCTGTATTGCAGTAAGGAGATTGTTACATTCTAAAAACCACGTCAATCAGACATTCACCAAACAATTTACACAGGGAGCAGGTCAGTGAGATGGGACGGTAATGTAATGGATCCGTGCCTGATTTACTTGGTTTACGTATGAGCACTATAATTGCCTCCCGCCATGAAGGTGGAAATGTGCCGGATGTCAACATTACATTTAGTGCTTTCAAAAGTGTTTCTAAAGCAGCAGCTGGTAAACGTTTTATGATATCATTATGCAGTGTCGGGGCTCTCTGCCACGCTCTTGAGTGTGCCGATCGCTGCAGTTAATTCAGGAATGGAGAATGGTATGTTATACTGGAAGACGTTTGTAGTGGAAAAATCAAGAGGACGTGCCTCGCACCGATCTTTGTGTCTAAAAAATTGCTAGTTATATCTGTTTCCCGAGCGTGCGGACAAGGCACACCCTATCTTGTCAGCCACTTCTTCTGGGTCAATGATGTCCTGTCCTGCCAAGTGCAAGACGGGGAGAGGAACTGGGGCGTGTTTCCCAGAGAAACGCTTAATACGGGACCATACGGTAAACAGTGACGTGGAACGATTTAACGTGCTTACATACCATTTCCACGAGTCTCGTTTCGCCCCAGCAATAATACGTCGCACGAGCGCTCGTGCTTTGCGGAAGGCTATTAAATTGTACGTGCAGCTATTATTGTTAAATGTACGAAATGCCCTCTTCCTAGCACGGATAGCCTACAGACACTTATCGGACCACCATGGGACTGGTGCTCGAATCGACGTCCCCGAAGATCGAGGGATGTGGCGCTGGGCACTCTGCACAGTTGCCGAAGTGAATGTTTCTATGGAGATAACGGATTCATCGGTGTGGTCGCGGAGCGTGCTTTCAAGGTGACCTTGGAAAGCTTCCCAGTCGGCTCGGTGAAATATCCACTTTGAAGGTCGTTGGCTAACCGTAACTCGATTAATGAAATGGGAGAAAACAGGAAAGTGGCCGCTGTTATGTGGGTCGCTATCACCCGACCATTCTAAGACAGGTGCAATTTCTGGACTGCAGAGTGAGGCCCAGCACGGACGTCTGACCAGTCGGTAGTGTAATATGTGTTGGTGTTCCCGTGTTAAGAATGCAGAAAGAGAAATCGCTTATAAAACGTTCCATTGCACGCCCACGGTTAGTAATCTTTGTTGAGTCCCAAAGAGAGTGGTGTGGATGAAAATCGCCACACACCATCACCGGTGGTGTGAGTTGAGCCACAATTTCAGAAAGATCAGAAAGTGGAAACAGTCTGCCTGGTGGTAGGTATATGCTACATATAGAAACGGCACGGTTATTTATTACTACACGAGCAGCAATGCGCTGAATATTTGAAGAGAGAGGAACATGTGTGAATGGGACAGAGTTGTGCACAGCAATGAACACACCGCCATGTGACACAGTGCTACACGATACATCTTTTCGTAAAACGGTGTAACATTTTAGATGAAACTGAGCACCTGGAGCCAGTTTTGTTTCCTGGATACATAGTACCGATGACGTACGGGAACTTAAAAGATGCTGGAGGTCACTGAAGCTGGATTTGATTCCCCTACAGTTCCACTGTAAAACTACTACATGGGTAAGTTAATACAGTAAAACATGTGCGTTGAAGAGGGAGAGAAATTAAGTAAGATGACTAGTGTATTTCACAAACCCAGCGACATGTCGAAAGTGAGCGACAGGACTAAGATGTCTAAAATGAGGTTCAGCGATTATCGTCTGCACACTGTTTCAAGTGGGTGTCCTGATATGCACCGAGCGAGGATGTCCTTGGGCGCGATCGTAGTGTAGCCCCCTCAGGGGGTGACGCCGTGCAGGGAAACAAGCGCTTCTCAGCGCGCGCCATGCCGCTCGGCCCAGTCGCCGGTGGGGGGTTCAAGCCAGGCGGCGGTGGTGGCGGACCCATCGATCTAGACGGCCCAGTCGGGCCCTCGACTCGCCTGCGTGGCGAAGGTGTACCCGCCGAAGGCGGAGGCGTCACTGCAGGTTGATGGCCCGCGGGTTCCGGGCTCGGAGAAACAGGTAGCCGTCGGGCTGTACGTCCACGGTCCCCCAAGTCCGGGGCTCCGGGGCGCACTGCAACTCGTGGGACGCTTGGCTTAACTGCCAAGGGGTGTCCAGATGCATGGGGGAGAGAGTGCGTGGCCGGCTTGGATGTTGAAGTCGGGTACGACGCTGTGGTGTCGGTGGGAGGCGATGATGTAGTCACCGGTGACTTCGTGGGGCGCTTCCTCCTCTGCACTTCGCGCCACTCACCCCCTCCTGCCCCAGGGGCGCTGTGGAGGGCGAGTCAGCACTCGTCGGTGACTGTTTCTTGCCCGGGGCTGTGGGAGCCTGCAAGGGGGCGCTCCTTGTCTGTTCCCGTGGGCTTCGGAGAACAGTGGCTCAACGTCACCGGCTTGTAGGGATCGAGATGGTGCCATTTGCTTTGTTGGCGAAGAGACAGGCAGCCCAAATTTCCGGAGAAGAGTGCTCAGTTGGTCCATGAGGTCACTCGCTCTGATGTCGGTGTATTGTGGGGTTGACTTAGACTTTGCGACTTTTGCTGCATATGAGATTTTCGGGTGCGCTTGGTCATAAATATCTCTGGCTTCTCGAAATGTCACCCTTCGGGTGTACTTCATTGATATTATCTCCTTTTCTCTCAGGCAGCATGGACATGTTCGGTCGTATGAAGTGTGGGGATCTTATCCCCTGCCACAGTTGGTGCAGAATGTCGTTTCCGAAGTACAGCACTCACTACCATGGTCGTAGGAGGCACATCTACCACATACAGGACGGTTTCTACAATACTGGGTCGTGTGGCCAAATCTCTGACACTTAAAACATCTCATTGGATTAGGAAGAAATACTCTGACCTTGACTCGGACGTAGCCAACCCTGATTTTATGGGGGAGATCTGTGGTGTTAAATGTTAAGATGATATTGTTCGCTAAGTTCAATTCCGCTCCTCTCCTCACCTTCATTTTCCTAGCTCCAGTCACACCAAACTCGGACAGTCCATCGACAAACTCCTCCTCGGGCACATCTCGCAGATCAAAGCAATTTATCACGCCTCGAGATGAATTCTCTGTCTTATGAGGTTCTACGACAATTGGGATGGATTCATCGACCCTCTTATCACCCTTGCGAACACTATATACAAAGTCTGACACTCGTAGTGCGGTCTCCGCCTCTCCCGCCAACGCGAACTCCACGTCCCTCAACTTTTCACAGCGCAAGATCTTACCGAGTCAATCGCACCCGTCCCGCCTTTGGAAGGGCGACAACGAAGCGAGGCACTTCGTCTGACCTCTAAAGATAAGAATGCGGGGAGCAGAACTGTTTGTCTGGCCCCTATGAGAGGAACCAGGAGTGTTTTTGGTTAGTGGATGCCATGTGTTGTGTGCTTTGTTTCGGCTCCTCGGGCGCCCCTCCCCTTAGGGGCCCTACTGGGGGGACGCATGGGTCTCGCGGACGGGAGGTCGCCAGGCGCCCGAGGAGCTATACGGGGCAGGCGGCGTCTTCGCCCGGCCGGGAGAGAGAGACTCACCACCCCGACCGGGATCCCAGCACCGCCCATCCCTTGACCCCGGCCGGCCGGGCCGGCGGGCACCGGGAAGTGTCCCAGGCCCCCGGTCCGAGGCGACCAGCCACTTGGCCCGCGTGAGGCCCCACGGGCCCGCCCGCCCCTCCGGGATATCGGGACCAAAGAGGTGTATTGGTCCCCCGTCACAACTAGCACCGTGCGACGGGGGACCTCAACCTCCAGGACTCCGTCAACCCCTGGGGACGGGCCGAGGGGGCGCGGCTACCCCGATAAAACTGAGCTGGTGGGCAGGACCGGGGAAGTTGTCCTGCCTGCTCATAGTTGGGATAGTTGGTGTTGCAGAGTCAGGTGAAGGACATGGATTTGAGATGAGATGGGCATTGGAATGGGAGCGTATGGATGGAAGGACAAATGAGGCACTCTTCGTCTGACCTCTCCCCGGCTTCCTGGTGGTCTGGCCGCCGGATCCTGGAGGCACGCAATCCCCCCACCACGTAAAGGTGATGCCTCGTCGGGGGGGGGGGGGACATATGGACGTCATGAAAAATTCGTGTCACCGCAGATCAGAGGAAAAACCTAAGGAAAAAGAGCCTAATTACACTCTTCCCTCTAACTCATCGGACCTCGCTGTACCGCACCAATGCCATCCGTGCGGGTCACCACACCCTCCCATTCCTCCTGCAAGCGTCAGTACCCACCAAGCTGGCCCGCAGCACGTTGATCTGCTCCTCGAGCACGGTGTCGCGATTCTTCTCCAGGAAGCCGGTGCTCTCGTACTGTACTTTGTCGGCGAAGTGCGCGATCACGTAGGCAGAACGCGACAGTCGCGGCTTCTCAAAGTGGTCGAACTTCCCACACTTGTCGTACAGCTTCTCCACCCACGATTGGTCAGAGCCCTTGGGCATCTGTGGATGATAGCTACGGTTATTGACAACTATTTGGGACTTGGATGGATATAACGACAATTTCACGAGATAACCATCCGACAAGCTCGTAGCATACCCATCTCAAGTTCCCCACGAAGACGTAGATTCATTCTTGCCACAGAGGGCATGTACAATTTTCATCGATCCCATTGACTACAGTAATCTGACGAGGAAAACTTTAATTCACATCCCGCAGACAACACAACAGCCATAACCATATCAATAACCGTTATATATCTCCACTGGAATGCATCTGAACCTCCGCAATCAGCTGCCGTTGCCGTGGAGCATGATTTATCACAATATGAATACAGTCTACATACAGTAACTGGCTATAGCTGCACTTATGTCATTCTCCGCCGACTAGGTATCACGCAAATCGGCACTATGCCTTTCCACCATCAAATCCACCAATCAAGCAACTAAGAGCTGTGTCTAATGGGGATCTACTGACCCTGCACTCCTCATCCAGGAGATCCAATATACCCAGTCGAGTCTCGATCAAGTCTATGCATGGCTGGTTATCGTAAAAGTCTATGAATGTCCACTCAATTTTCTCTTTGACGTATTCCTCCTGCTCCAGTTTGAAGACGTGCTGAAAGATAGATACAGTCATTCCATATACCCACCACGCACCATGGATGCATCGGACGTGCAAAATGGCAGCACGGCAGACAGATCAGCAATATACCACACTTATTGCTTAGAGTGAAATTCATTTGCACCCAAACATTTTTCCAAATCCGACAACTGCGCCATATTTCTCGTCACGTAAATGGACACTGTATGCCCAAGAACCTGGATCCACATACAAAACTCAAACGTCTTCCACAATAACTTCATGTGCACACACATGCACGCACATAATATTGACATATAGCACACAGCTGACAGCACCTGGTTGAACTGCTGCTGCAGTTTCTCGTTGGCGTAGTTGATGCAGAACTGCTCGAAGCTGTTGATCTCGAACGTTTCGAAGCCGTAGATGTCAAGTACGCCGATGAAGCGGTGCGACTTCTCGCGCGTCTCCAGGCACTTGTTGATTCGCGACACGATGCAGGAGAACACCTGAGCGTAGATGTGCTTGGCCAACGCGTCCCGCGACGAGGTCGCCTGTCGACAGGAGAGACGAGGGCCGCTGCCACTGCTCGTGGAGCCAAGCGCACAGTGGATCATCGGCCACCGGACACATTCTGCCAACCTATTACCCTCTGCACAGGCCTACGCATGCCGGCAAGATCGGAGGAACTGGTGGCATAACGCCACTGCCGTTGTCGTACCCATAATCCAGGTGGGAGATGCTTCCTCCATCTTGTTGGCCTCGATACAGGGCACACGGGTCATACCGTTGGCGGATAAGTAGGACTAATGAGGAAAGTATGAGAGCTGGCCAGGTTCGGCCATCGATACATAGCAGACTGCTTGAATATGTTCTAAATTAACACATCATGCATGTCTAGTGTTCACTCAGCTAAGAAGACAACAGAACGGTTCAGCTCATGTGTGCAGCACATATGTGCAGGATTCTTTATCTTAGTTCGGAATCCAGTATAGCTAATGAGAACTGGTAGATCTTCCCCTTGTCTCACCTCTCTCAGATTCATACTCTTGGTGAATGTCTCTCGCATCGAGACGATCTTGCGCTTGCAGATCCAGTGTCGGATCTGTTCGTGGTCGACGTTCAGGAGCCGGGCCACCACCGGCAGACTCCTGTCGCCCTTCTGTGGACGGCCGGCCGAGATGAGTTGGACACAATCGCACTTCTGATGACATCGAAATGTTTTCACACAGCGTTCACAGCTGCACACATTTCATAAATTCGGCACGTCCACAACATAATCACACGCAGATGTCAGGAACACTGCAAAAGTCCCGTAGACATATAGCAGGGGCAAGATGCTTCACAGAAAATATGCTCGAAACAATGCAAACGTCCCACAGGCAGACAGCCGAGGGTCGCGGTAGCTCAGTTGGTAAGACACTCTGCTCTTGATTGTAAGATCGCGGCTTCGAATCCCACACGGCACGGCCGCGTCCTCACCGAAACACTGCACGCCTCCTCGCCGCCGCTCATCTCCTCCCTGAACTCGACGTTGCCCAGGTGGAGCACGGCGGCCAGCGTGCGGAACAGGCCGGTCTGCATGCGTCGCTCCAGGCCCAGCAGCGTGAGCGCTTGGCGCGTCTGCTCGAAACACTGGGCGTCGTCCACGCCGTCGATTGTCGGCGACTCGCCCTGGTTCAGGTAGAAGAAGTCGTCCTGATGACCTGCCGGCGACGGGACAGTCGATGATCGGCCAGTCAGCGCCTAGTTGACCAACGGCAATCCAGTCAGCGCCTAGTTGGTCAACAGGAATCCAATCAGCGCATAGTTGAACAACGGGAATCCTGTCAACCGCCGACCAATCAGTGACCAGCCATATACGACCGTCAGCCAATGAAAAGCGAGATATTAGAGATCACATCATTCAAGGTCAACTACCATGAGAAGAGATGTGCAGCTAATGTAACCAGTAAGACTGTACCAAGTCTTGCAGCACAGCCTATAATGCAAATGCACTCCAGCACATGGTCTTCAGGATGCCTCATGAATGGTAAACCACTCCGAAGCAGTTCTATCTCCTCTGTTGCTTAACATTGCTAATCGATCTGTTACTGGTTTGAATAGTGCGCACGTGAACACGGCTACATAGCCGCAACAGCGTACCAGCCCTGGGACCTGTTGCGGGGGAGGCGTACCTAGCTCGAGCTCGTGGAACTCGTCCCGGTCCCGGACACTACATAGCTGGTAGAAGATGTGGTAGTTGCGCTCGTCGGCCGCTTGGAACACGACACGCGACTTCTCCAGCAGGTATGTCCGCATGTTCGCCGCCAGGATGTTGAAATTTTTGTTGAAGTCGATTTTGATGAACTTGCCTGTGGGAGGCAAGCATTAGCCACATAAGTACCAGCGGACATTCCTGGACAGTGATTCCCCTGGTCGACATAACTGTCCAATCACACGGAGGGTGCAGACATGACAAGTCAATACCACGATATGATTGATGCAGTATCGTTGATAGATTATTTGAGGGGCGCACCAACTGCCAGGGATTGGGGCGGGGATGGCCGAGTGGTTAAGGTGTTGGGCTCTGGGTACCAAAGGTCCCGGGTTCGATACTAACGCCGTTCGGGACATTTCTCAATCCCGCGGCCCACCGGCGAAACAGTGTGGGCGGCGCCATTAGCCGTGAATGTGCATAAAGTGCGTCGTGAACCACCCAAGAAACAAACAACTGCTAGGGATTATGTAGCGTCCAATTGATACAGTATCAAGAGCCATTCGAACACACTAATAAAAAGTAAACAGCTTCCAGATGGGAATAATAGCTTAGCATCAATTTCGAACAATGGCTACTGTACAGTGTAATAATATCCCGGAACCAGACGGGGTCGACATCATCAAAGTTGTGGTGAGGGGTGCACAACTGCATACGCCGCACCGCGGTACACTAGCTACAACCCCAGAAACGCCCGTGCCACCGTCTCACTGAGCCGGGGGCCGTCCGAGCGTCAGCCGCGGTCTCACCGAAGCGGGAGCTGTTGTCGTTCCGAATGGTCTTCGCGTTTCCGATGGCCTCCATGATGGGGTTGCTGGCCAGGACCTTCTTCTCGATCTGGGTCTCCTCGACGGCCGAGCCGCCCACGGTGGCGAAGTAGCGCATGGCGTACTTGGCCGACACCGTCTTGCCGGCGCCCGACTCGCCCGACACAATGATGGCCTGGTTGGTGTTGACCCTGACGGCGGACGACGCACGCATCACGTGGCACAGCGGCACATGCGGTACAATGCCATGTGGCGCATGATGCCACTGTATGTCACGCGATCTGACCATTGCGATGACCCAGTCAGCGACGAGCAAATTAAGCGACGCGCTTGAAACACCGCCGGGTCGACCCAAAAAAAGTAAAGAATAAAAGAAAAAAAGAAAATAGAGGGTTCCTTTTAGTTAGTAAACTGGGTATGTAGTATGCTTGTAAGTAAGGTTTTAATTTTTCTTTTTTTTTTTTGGGGCCCCCTTTTTTTTTTTTTGGGGGGGGGGGTTTTTTTTTTTTTCTCTCCCCCGGTTTTTTTTTTTTTTTTTTTTGGGGTTTTTATTTTTTTTTCCCCCCCCCCCCCCCCCACCAGTGTCCCGGAATTTATTTTTATTAGAGTGGAGGGCATGCGCTCAATATGCCAAAATAAGTCATCACTTCGAAAAAGTCAGCAGTATAACACATGCAAAAAATTGATGACCACAAAAATTGCAGCTAGCACAACGAATCCATGCTAGTGATGCTAACTAGCGTTATTAAAATGGGATGAAGTAATGCACTTGAATGTAGTTATATTTAACACACGTTAATTCTGGAAGTCGAAACCCTACTCGAGGAGGTCCAAACAGTTCACTGAGTGTTGGTTCCCACATACAGCTTCGAATTTCAGGACACTGGTCAGTACAACTGCAGCCGACATGCTTCGGGCACACGCAACTGTTTCTCGAACCAGGCAGCGATGGCTTTTTTCGTTTCAATTTGAACGGAGCCTTGCTCAGCACGCGGCCACAGCACATCCATTCATCACCGGCAGACTGCCACGGGAGTCAGATACCGGCACGCAGAGCTATAGGGTGCCGCTGGGAGATGGTGTCAGGTCAGCACACGCTGTTTTGGCGATGTCCGAATACGGGATCAAAAGCACGAACTACCACGACGCAATGGACACCACCAGATTCAGGCGCAACAATTATCATTGGGAGGCATTTCAACTGCTACATCTATAAACACAAAGAGTTCACACATCCTAAGACATCCTCGTGGAAACAAAAGGACCAAAACAAGTCGTTGATGATTGATGGGTGTTTACTTCTGAGACGCCATCTTTCACGTTACCCGGTTTTGATGGAGTTTTGAGGAGTGTCGCACACCGACTGTCCGGTACTAATCCTACTCCTACGCTCCGCTGCGGACGCATATGTAACAATGGCGTCCGTCCGCGTCTGGCCAAAGCTAGCCTTCAGTGAGTCACACTCCGTCCATCCGATTCCCACGGCAATCCCAACAGCGGACCACGCCAACCGAGTCTAGCCATTCAGCGACGCCGAAGAGGGCATCTCGAGTGCACTAAACCTCAGCTCCATGGGACGTAACAGAAGGACCCGGCGCCGGCGAAAGGTCAAGGCCGACACCTCGCACTAAAAATAACTCCAAAATAAGAGCATCCGAACGTTAGACTCTGACCGGAGCGCCTACAGCGTCCGCAGGGCCAGTGACGACAGAGGCAGCTAGCTACATCCATGCTCCCCCCCCCAAGGCCAGAAACCGCCGCGCTACCTCTCCATTTTGGTGTACGCCTCCTCAGCGACGGCGAAAATGTGCGGGTCGAGGTCTCCCATCGACTTTCCCCGATACGTCCAGATGGTCTCCGAGCCGTAGATGGGCAGCTCTTCGTACGGGTTGATGGCCACCAGCACGATGCCTGCGGGCGCATGGCTGGTTGGAGGCGGGGAGCACATGGCAGAGTGGCAACGGGTGGACTCGTCCGCTCACGCGCCACACACAGCATAGACGTGACGCCAGCAATAATCACTAGATGCAATCGAATATGACACACGGACGGAGCTTGGAAAAAGATGTTGGGGGACCGGGCAACGTTAAATCTGGTAGCAAGAAAACAATTAGAAAAACGCAAACATTTGAAAAAACAGTTAACCACGCCAAAAAAACTCAAGTTTGCCAAATCATCTCTCCTCCAATGCTAAGTGCATGCATTTCGATAATTCGACCGTGACAGTGGCTGGTTGGGATGGCTCATGCCTGTGGCCGTAACCATCACACACAACGCTCAATGAGTCATACAGATGAGAAGTTTCAAGAAAGTGGAACGTCACAAGACAGTCAAAAGCCGTAGCGAACGGGGAGGAACAATGTGACACATGGGTGCCTGCGTGTCTATGCGCGTGTGTGAGGATGGGTGTGTGTATATATGTGTGTGTACCACATGTAAAGGTAGCAGCTAAGCACTGCTTCAGACTGAACAACGCCCACGACCAATATAGCGGCTTGCTAATCGTTGTGTACAAATAATAATAATAACAAATATAGGAGACAGGCCGGGCCGAACACCGACGGAGGTACAAATAAACTGGCCCGCCACAAAGGCCAGAACAAACAAATGTACTACACAGAAGCCGTTAAGGCTGGACAATCCGGATGAATGATCTATTCTTACTCGAAATAAACACACTTACAAGGCACTTGTTAATGTCAGATAAGGCGAACTGTGGAGGGGCGGGCGTGATTCCCAATTTGCTAATGCTGCTGATCATTGCTTCCCAATTTTATAATGCTGAACTCAGCAGCGCGACCCGGCAGATGGCTCAGGGGACCTCACGAATGTCACCTGGACTGTGACATCGCAATCCGGCTTCGCAGATGGCCCAGTGGTCTTACGAATGTCACCTGGACTGCGAAATCTAAATCTGGATCCACAGATGGCCCGGGGGTCTAACGAATGTCATCTGGATTGCGACATCACAATCTGGCTCCACAGATGGCCCGGTAGTCTCACGAATGTTAACCGGACTGCGACATCGCAGAACAACAACCAGTGGCCGTATTTGGCCATTGACGGACAGCTCGGCCATACCGATGTATCTTGTGTTGAGATATCACAATCAGACGTGTGGTCATATCTGGCCATTGACAGATAGTTGAACCACACGAATGTCTCTTGTGCTGAGATATCACAAGCAGGTAATATGTGGCGATATTTGGCCATGGACGGCCAACTGCGACATACATATGAAGTGATGGCAGTTTCTCCGCAGCAGTGATAAATAATTCGTGCAATATGGTGGAATATACCACCTTCTGAGCACTGAATAGACATCATTTCCGTGAAAGTATCGATATGCATGTTGATTTGAGTCGACGAAGTCATCGCGACTCATTTCTAAAAGTATGTCGCATCATGCTTATGCTTAACATCATGGATAATAACAATATCATACATAAGCATCTCATAACACAATTCCAGGTAAAGAGAAAATATATGATGAAGTCTGCTAAGCAATGTTATCTGTTGATAGCATGCTATCTCAATCGTCATCGTTGGTATAGGCATCCATATATTTGCTGTCCCACAAAATAAACAAAACACATGCACTTATGAGTACATTACTGGCTCAAAATTGAACTTGAAGAACTGAAATGATATTTTCATTGGCATACTTTCGTGACATCTTTCGACATCCTGCTATCCTCATTTCGACATCTCACACATAGCGAGGAAAAAAAAACATTATTTGAATACTGCTCAGCAGCCGTTAGACTTAAGCCCGACCAGCAACCACAACGCACCGAAACAGGACACGGGAAACTGACATCTAGGAAGGCAGGGGACAGTAATCACGATCAGACAACATCGAGGAGATCGTGAGGTGTGGACGGCTCATGTTTGTGTAATAGACTTGATGTTACACAAATTCATATAAAAGAAATGAATATACGTGGCGCAATTTAACGCACATTTTTGTTAAAATGTACATGGGAAATTAATAGTTATATTTGCGTATGCAAATTGAGTGGATGCAATGTCATATTTTTAGTTCCATCATTGCTAGTTAATCATACACTTTCATTTTCATCCGACGACGAACGAAATGAATATAATTTTTGACACACTGGGACTGGAGACTGAGTAGGATAGGGTAGGAGCAGAAGACGAGACTGCGTGAGCCGTCTGTGATCAGACGACATTCCGTTGGTCATCGGCCAGCGTGATTGTCACACGCCGTAACTGGCTCGGTCGGTTCCCGACGCTCCCTAACGCCATTGTGAGGCGTCCGTTGACCTCAGTCATACCCTGAGTGGCGCACCGACCTAATCCACTCCACTGCTGCACGCCGCAGCCCACGTCCGGGCGCCTGCATACTAACAATCACTCGCCACCAGCCCCAAGACCCCTCAGTGAAACAACTGGTGGCCTCGACCTTTGTCTGCCACTGGGAGTTGAGGCGTTTTAAGGCCCTGATTAAGCGGCGTGAACCATTCATCATTTGCCTTCAAAACATTCCCGCTTCTCCGGTATTTGTTTTGCTCGCGGGCCTGGGCTGCTTTATCTGCGGCACTGTTGTTTCTCGGCTGACGTTTGGCTGCCAGTTGCGTGCAGGGTGTGCGCCTTCGTCGCGGCGGACAAGCTGCGTCCAAGTACGTCGAGTGGGTGCGGTGCAATGTCAACTCTGATGCAGCCGCGCTCAGGCCCCCCCCCCCCCCGACCGCTGGCTTCCGCGGAGATCCAGCTGGCTGCCGGATCAAAGACCGTGACTGAGGCACGGTTGGAAAAATAGGCTGCTCCGTTTTTTTTTGGGTAATCGATAACACTCACTTATGGAAGCTATACTTATCCTTTTCGTGCTCTGAATGACACTGTTTGACGATGACTGCCAGCTTCATGATAATTCATAAAATTCCAAAAACACACTGGAAAATTACAAAGGGGTTTTAGAACGAACCAAAGCAAACGAAAATTATCATTTCCAAATCAGATGAACATACTTGTTTTCCTTTCCGCGCCCAGGATCACAATATGTCAATCGAACGCTGGACTGAGGGTGGCCATGAATTCACCATCACATCCTCCCAAAACGTCCGCAACATACGAACCAATCCCGTTCTGCGAGCTCTCACGGGATAACTGCCGACTTTCAGCGTCGTGTCACTTTTGAAAGCTGACTGGCCTGTGGCGCCACCGACTCTGATTTTCTGATTTGCCATCAGGATGCTCGGACTAAATCTGACTTACGGACTAGGATGAACGACACTGACCTTCTGGCATGCTGCTGTTGTATCGGGCAACTAACATTAAATCCCGCACAATATATAAATCACGCTCACTCAGCGCGTTTCCATTGTTCTGACTGAGCACACTGAGCACACCATAAATGGAATTCGGTTGCAGCATTGCAAACACATCGTAACACAGGTGTCGTCCTGGATGCAAAAGCTCTCGTTTGCTAACCACGTCGACGCAACAGCGTTCGAGTCGAAGCCAATGTCAGGCTAACCGCCACCGCGTACCGCAGTAGGTGTAGATGGACCCATGGTTGCAGAAGCGGACGCGCAAGTTGTAGAGCACAGCTGGCTCGTGCAGGTACGACAGACTGGTGAGGTCGTTCTCGCCGATCAGGATGTCGGGGTTCCGCAGAGGTGGCAGGTCACAGTCCTCCTTCACCGTCAGCTCTAACTCCTGAGGAACACGAGGAACGCTGTCATCTCGGGATATTGAAGAATGAGAAAGAGGGTTCTGGGTCATCCAAAATACTGCTTGCTTTCATGGAACAATCAATCTTCATCTTCCGAAGACCATCAGGGAAAACGTCAATCGCAAGTTCTGAACAAAACGACTTGTCCAAAATACTGCAGTTCATGATGAGTGGCCATCGCCGCATCTCGAGGGACGCGTGACCGGACAGTGACAAGCAACAGTAGTGACAGCCAGGGCGTCCTTCACGGCCACCTAGCTTCTATAGTGCGGTTCTGGGTTAACGCTCTTTCAGCCTGCAAAATAGTCTCCACAGGATGCATGCCCATACACCGTTGAAGCATGATTCAATGAATCGTGAGACAGACATCATGTCGGTTTCGCTTTCTGTAAATTGAATCATGGAGTTGAAGCGGAAATGTAAACACCATGTGGTGTTAGTTGTGCAGCCAGCACACGGAGAGGTCGAGGCTTACAGGTGTCCCGACAAACCCCCACCGACACTGGGGTCAGAATTTCAGTATATCCTGAGGACTGAGCTGTGCAGATAGTCTGATGACAGCCTTTCCATCATACACGGATCAGAAGCCGCATCACCATCGTCATAGGCAAAGTGATCAAGTTAGATGAAGGCGTTGACAAAAACGCAGGAAGACCACACGAAACGGGCAAAATAGGTTCAAGTAAAGTTTAAAACTTCTTTTATTGCATAATATCAATTATGTATATTATATAATTGTACCAATAGTAACTTTACATCTATGAGTAACGAAAATCAAGGTGTGTAATTATATTCGTTGCCCAACCGCAAATGAGTTCGAGAACACTAGTCATACGTGATACGTGAGAAACCGAGAGACACAGGTGATACCTGAGAACACACCGCCCATCAGCTACTGATTTCACACTGGACTCCTGGTTTCGTTGCCGAATACTTCTACACCGCTGTCACCCGGTCAGGGTCAGCCGCACTGATCGGGCGGGTTAAATCGATCAGCATCCTCCTCTGGTGTCAGAGCCCGATTTCTGCACCACACAGAGGGGATGGGGCGGACCCCACACCGGTCCAGTCCGACCCGATCTCATACACGCATGTAGTCAGAGCCTGGCGTCTATATCAGAGACTTTGACCCCGAACCACGCTGAACAGGTGTACTGTTTCGGAGACGGCCCCTGACCCATCGGGCTCATCTGATCTGTCTCCCAGAGGTACATCCAGGCGGCGAGACGGGGGGATGGACGGATGCGGGGCCCGGTCCCCTTAGCGGTGCGACCATTTGCATTTTCCCTTTGTAAATACTCTGGTTCTCAATGCAAAAGTGCTCAACGATGGTACATGAACGTCCGCCCCCTCACAAATGCTTGCGTGCACCCCGCCCAGGGACAGACCCATTGCAGACTGGATCCTGCAGCACCTACCTCGCCAGTCTCGTCGACCTCCAGAGTCAACTTGTCCTTCACATAGTCGGCGCGCAGGGTCGCCTCCCTCCAGACGGTGGTGGCGTCCCGCACCCACACACGGGCGCCCTGTGGACAGGCGACCATTGTCACATACGGCGCGCCGGGCGTCTCTCGCGCTGACACACCACATCGACACAACCACATACATGGTGTACGTACTGACAGATACACCACACCGATGGTGCACATTCTGACACTAACACACCATACCGACGGTGTAAGCACTGACAGCTGCCGATACGGGTCGCCACGAGGACAGGCAGTCGGTTCAAGAGGATCTCAAGAGCTGCAGAGGAATGGCATACCATCACGGATTCCAGCTGAACAGCCGTGTAGCCCGAGTCAGCAATTGCTCGACTCAAGTTCAGCACTACACCGACTCGGAGGGGCGGGAGAGGGGATCTCAAACTTCTCTGGAGTAGTAATTCACCTGTAGAACATCTTATAGTTGCAGAGTAATACCTGTCTTCAGAAGAGTTCATAACTTCCGGCAACTTTATGGCAAACAAGCATGTCGTTTACACAGCGAGCTATAGCGTTTCTAACGACCTCCAACAATAGCCGTATGACGAGTTTTGTTTTTACCCTGCCCAACAACACAGGCTGGAGGTCATATCTACGTCGGCGCAGCGGTGCTGACCGGCGAGCCGGTCATGGAGGGCTAGCGACCAGCTGACAGTCGGGCTCTGCGCTCTCATGTCTGACCGGAGCAAGCGAACCACACCCGCTCCTGTCGGGCGAGATCACTCGACTCCAGTCCGAACGGCGTATGTGACCCACAACTGACGGCGAAGTTTCGTGCCACGCCCCTCCGGCTGGAACCCCGCAATTTCCGGTTGGACCGGACCGGTGCAGGTGCTCACCAGCACAGTGCTCCGACCCCGTGACTCAGAGCGGCACGGCAGCTAGGTGCAACCGGCTGACAGGTCACGCGGCGACAGGTGGCAGACACGCAGAGCTGGGAGTTCCCGCCACAGCCTCGGACTGTGGTACGAACCTCAGGCAAGGCCCGGTGGTGTCGGGACCACAGGTCAGACCGAAAGGAGTGGGGACCACAGGTCAGACCGAGAGGTGTCAGGACCACAGGCCAGGCCGGGAGGTGTCGGGACCACAGGCCAGGCCGGGAGGTGTCGGGACCACATATCAGGCCGGGAGGTGTCGGGACCACAGATCAGACCGAGAGGTGTCGGGACCACAGGCCAGGCCGGGAGGTGTCGGGACCACAGATCAGACCGAGAGGTGTCGGGACCACAGGCCAGGCCGGGAGGTGTCGGGACCACAGGCCAGGCCGGGAGGTGTCGGGACCACATGTCAGGCCGGGAGGTGTCGGGACCACAGGCCAGGCCGGGAGGTGTCGGGACCACAGGCCAGGCCGGGAGGTGTCGGGACCACAGGTCAGGCCGAGGGGGGGACCACAGGCCAGGCCGAGGTGTCGGGACCACAGGTCAGGCCGGGAGGTGTCGGGACCACATGTCAGGCCGGGAGGTGTCGGGACCACATGTCAGGCCGGGAGGTGTCGGGACCACAGGTCAGGCCGGGAGGTGTCGGGACCACAGGCCAGGCCGGGAGAAATGTCCGGACCAGAGGCCAGGTCGACACGTGCTAAGGACCACAGGTTAGGTCGTGAGGTGTAAAATACCACATATCACGCAGATATGTCGGGACCACAACTCACGCAAGAATGTCGAGACCACAACTCAGACCTAGAAGTGCTCCGACCACAGGCGTCGAGACCACAAGGTCAGGCAGCCCAGCCCATTTCGGGTCCGCTCGACTCAGACCAGGAGGGGTGTCTGGGACGGCGCATCGAGTCCATTCGCGTTCACGTCACGACCGCGGCGATATCACTGCAGCCAAACGTTCACAACCAGTCGCCTGAATCCAGCTGAATGGTCAATTTCCCCAGCCGTCATTGCTCTACAGATTCCCACACTGAACAGACTGCTCTTATAGTTCTACGCAACGGCCCACGCGTCGATGGAACCAGCCACGTACAGCCCGAACGTCACGGATTGCTTTCATATCCGGCTCGAACGTTTTTGATTTGCTTCGTTCCAACAGCCCAAGGGTCTATGATTACGTAGCTTTAGCATGCAGGTAGCTATATTTAGTATGCACGTGGTCATAAGTGACGGCCAAGAAGAGTATTCTAGGCTTCTATGTTTCAACAGCGCCAATCTGGACGCTATGATCACGAGAGAATAACTGATTCCCGTCCGGTTATCAGCTGATGCCAACCAATCATTTTAAATCAGCGTCCGTCGGCCTATCTGTGCTGGTCGGCGACGTCCCCAGGGCTTTAGGACGTCTCCCTCTCCATAGGGACATACTGGGGGGGGGGGGGACATCACCCACCTCCCCGTGGCGTCAGTGGCAGCAGTGGCGACCTCCCCGACACAGGCTCAGCAGTCATCACAAGGCCAGCTCATCGATCCAGTGCCGGCGGCCAGACCGGCGCAGATCGCTCTCTGCTGGCGAGCCTGACCAGGCAGCACTGCCACCAGCTCTCTTCCTCACCAGGCACACGATCCGGCGGGCATCACGCGTGCCACCGAGAGTAACAGAAGCCCTCCATAGTCGGTCCAAATGACGTTAGCCGACTCACTAATGTCGGCTGAAGTCGAAATAGGCTGCCGTGTCGAGACATTCCACCTTAACTCCATTAGGTGCTCTGTCTGCTCCGTACTCTTCAGTTACATTACATGCAGTGTAAAGCTCCCCTTCATCCACTACAATCACGCCGTTGAAATCGGCATCCACATGAAGCTCCAACGTCATGCGCTGGTTGAGTAACTTCATTCTTGGTCAGTTCTGTGGCGAGACACCGGCGGCACCCGTGGCAGCCGCCGCAACTACCCAGGCACCGATAGTTCCGATCGACTTTCTCGCCCCGTCCCCACCAGCCCACAGGTGGCACATGCAACGCCAGCGCGCGACAGATCGGAGCCACACGGCGGTCACTTCCCCGGCAATGTTCCGGCCAGACACCGCGCCGACGAGACTTCTTGACCCGGACCGGCTCTGCCGTTCGGACACTCCCCAGAGAGCAGTTCTGGGCCGTGCGTGGCGGGGCAATCACCGCGCAACGGCCGCCCCCGGCGCCGGGTCAAGTGCGGTGTGCACGCCGGCAACGGTGTCCGGTGCCCGCCGAGCCCGCGCTCCCAGCCGCGAAGGTGGATGGTGGACAGCGGCCCGCCGATTGGTGGACGGTGGGAGGTGGACGGTGGGCGGCGGACGGTGGGCGGCGGACGGTGGGAGGCGGACGGTGGGCGGTGGGAGGCGGACGGTGGGCGGTGGGAGGCGGACGGTGGGCGGTGGGAGGCGGACGGTGGGCGGTGGGAGGCGGACGGTGGGCGGTGGGAGGCGGACGGTGGGCGGTGGGCAGCGGACGGTGGACGGTGGGCAGCGGACGGTGGGCGGTGGGCAGCGGACGGTGGACGGTGGGCAGCGGACGGTGGACGGTGGGCGGCGGACGGCGGACGGTGGGCAGCGGACGGTGGGCGGTGGGAGGCGGACGGTGGGCGGTGGGCAGCGGACGGTGGCCGGCGGACGGTGGACAGTGGGCGGTGGGAGGCGGACGGTGGGCGGTGGGAGGCGGACGGTGGGCGGTGGGCAGCGGACGGTGGGCAGCGGACGGTGGGCGGTGGGCAGCGGACGGTGGGCGGTGGGAGGCGGACGGTGGGCGGTGGGAGGCGGACGGTGGGCGGTGGACCGCCGGTTGGTGGACGGCGGACGGTCGGTTGGTAGAAGGCAGCTGGCCGGACGGTGGACGGTGGACGGCGGACGGCGGGAGGTGGATGGTGGACAGCCGGACGGTGAACGGTGGGCTAGCAGAGGTAACAGACATCGGCTGTGCTGCTGGTGGTCTACAATCGCGCTTGGTCGGTCAAGTGAGCCCTGAACGGGGGAGGTGATGCTCAACAGGACGGTGCCAGTGATGCTCGACCAACATCTCCGGATGAGACCGGCCAGAGTGCGACAGATAGATGAACGTCACTCAGATCTGTCGCACGGTATCGTGATCTTAGCGAGACAACGGCTCCCGACGATGACGGCGCGAGGCATAACTGACACTTGATGGCTGTTCAAACACGAAAATGCGTAATGGTAATTGTCTGACAGTGAATACACCACACACGTAACAATTTCCATCGACTAGATGCATTGCATTTTGCCAAATACAATCGATGACGAAGGGTCAACTCGCAGATGTTTCCGGGATGTCAGGATCGCAGCTTTTGTCACAAATGATGGGGTGATAAATCCAGGATATCATGGGTTTGTCTCTAGTTGGTGGTGGCATAGTTGATTCAGGGCTGTTTCCACAATTTTGTGGCGGAGAGGAGGCTGAGGTGCGGGTTCAAGTGTACCTGGTAGTTTTCTTGAAAGGGTTGTAGGGCGTCAAAATATGCGCTTGAACACTTGCAGCCTACCACCCTACCAACTTGTTTGTGCCATATTAAACTTGACATGATGTAGTATCGTGGTTCAGTGTGTTGTTAACATTTCACACTACTTGATATTGTCAATTCCTGCGATCGAATAGTGACCTTCTACAGGCTCCCGTAGATATCCTACCCCACCCTTAGGGTGTAATCAATGCGTGGTTTCTTCATGCATGGCCCAGAAATTCGCCGCGGATTACATATAGACGAGTTTTCCGTATTCATAACCCATTATCTATGGAAGACAACCCTGATCAAGTAATACCCCCTCTCCCATACATATAATGGTATTGATATGTATTTCCTTTCCCGTACACTAGGCTAAGTTAATACAAGGTGTCAAACATGGTCATCGCGACGGTGGGGTACGGGTTGAAGTGGCCCCACCAAACTTCATGACATTTAATATTACGCTTATGGTGTTGCAATGATAAGATCGACTCCAAAATCCCGCTCATTCCGCCACCCAATGCAAAATCTGTGACGATGCCCATGACGCCGAATTGGATATTACATTTCATATTGCCTACTCCCAATATACTCAATGACGCCAGAGACCCTGAGAAGAAATCGAACGCGAATTTAATGCTATATAAATGCAACTGGAACGGCTGATTCCATGTTCTTTGGCCATTTTTACCCACAGCGCAGCCCCTGATTATATATATATATATATTTCTCTCTCTCAATAAATGTATCACGATGTTAATGTGACCATTTACAACCTTTGTTTAAGTTGCGTTGATCGCGGAGTGGGTTTCCCAGTGAATTGTGTGGGGAGCTACAGTGCCGCAGCCGGCTAAATATGACGGCACAGTGTGTCGGCGGTGATATCTGTCTCTCTGGTAGTGTGGATTCCGCCAGTGTTGATGCTGCTGGCACGCTTTGGCTCAACCGTTCGGAAAATGACTGAGCTTGTCCCACCAGTCACTTGTAACGAAGTTAGTTTTCGGGGCATCTAAATCCTCTAAATTCATCCCCCTACCCACTCCGTTCCGGTCCCGACAAGCTTGCGGCACGTGCCCTGTGTCCCTCCGTCGCGTACCTATCGGCCGACGCCCAGACGAGGTCGGCCAGTGGACATTGCCCGCCCTGGCTTCCAGCCACAGCCACCGGCCGTCCCGGTCACAGCCAAGGTGACCCCAGCACACCGGCGCGCACCGCCGTCGTCGTCAGATGGTGAATGCCATGTGAGGTGACGTGAAGTCAGTGGGTGATATAAGAGCCCTATGGACAGGCGTGTCAATGATGTCTATACCAGCTTATCAGTGGGCTGTGGCGAATTGCACGTCGTAAGTCACTAGTGTCAGGCGCTGTGTCGCCAGACCAGAGGGTACAGTGCCGTCGTCTGTCAGTCAGTTGTTGTTTAGCAACATCCTGTGAAATCCTGACAGCTCACTGTCCGACCCCAATACCGCGCGACCCTCACAAAGGCCAGTCTCTGGGTGCCATCAGAGGCGGCTCTGATATCTGACTCTGAGCTGACGTGTCAGATGGACAGCGCGAGCCATTGTTCCGACTCGGGGCCGATGCCCGGGCCACGCGGGCAATAGTGACGTGTTGGTCACATGGTAATGACGTACTGTCGGTTGCTTGGGACGCGCCGCGAGAGGCACTCGTTCATTCTCTCGTCGACGGGCGCTTGCGACGGGCGGTCGCCCCCCGGGCGATCGCCCCTCGGGCGGGCCCGGCCTGCCCTGCCCTGCCCTGCCCCACACGTCGGCACTAAGGTACGCTTGGACTCTGTCGGACTCGCTATGTCGGTAGAGATATAGAGTGAGGGTGATTGTTGACCTGTCAATATGAAGCTATTGTGTTAATACCTGTATCACGCTGCGCTATTAACGACTCAAGCATCTCGGCCGTTGTTTGACTAATAGCTCAATATAGAAGTGCTGGCTTTAGAGGTGCGTGTCAAGAGATGTGAGACCAGAGCTATGAAATTGGAAGCTGCGAGCTGGTGAAATAATTATCCCGGGGTTACCGTAACGCTGAGGTCCTTTAGACTATTTCACTTGCCTATAGACGTTTACGTCAGACAAAGTTGGAAATGTCTGAGAAAGCTCTGGGGAGCAAAACTTCCCTACACACTAGCCCGCTGTCTCATCAGATAAGAGAAACATTTTCGCGGACAACTTTGGTGTCTACATTTATAATAAAAGTAAACGAATTTAAAAGCCATTATTGATGTGGTTGGTGATTCAATTGGTAACGTTGGTGTTGACTGTAAAGAGGCCTCAATTTCACCCTAGAAGTAAATATGGTGACATGTACTTTGTTCTATAGTTACAAAACACAACTGGTTTATCGAGTTACAATGTGACATTCACCAAAGACAACGAGCCCTTAATTAACCCCAAATAACTAAGAAACGAATAGTTCATCACAGAAAGCAATCAACAGACGAAGAGTATCGCTGTCCGCAACATCCGGGAACACGCTAGTTACGGCCGAACAGCTGATGCCGAAACAGGTGATGATTCAAAAAGTGTCGTCTGACACACACTGAACTGACCGCACGGCCGTTCTGTGGCCACTGGCTCAGCATTTGATGACGAAGGTGGTATGGTGACAGGCATCTGGGTTACAAAGATCAGGATCGCCGTCCGGGGATGTAGGCTTGGTGATCAGGTCTGCATGGTGAGGACTGATCGTCAAGGCGGATGACACCTGCAATACAACACAAACCAACCAAACAAACACGTGCACATGCAAACCTTACAGTTGTTGGGCGAGGCCGACATGCACATGTAGGTTGCGATATCTGGTGATAGAGCGACGGATACGGGATGCATTTCCTCCCAGGCACAGAACAGTCAATGACTAATCATCGACACCTTCGCACATATCATCGTCTGTCATCACATGCATTGAACAACACACAGATACTGAACACCCTGCATGCACCAACAACGGACAACAAACAAACAGGACGGTAAACAGATGTTTTCCAGTCACGTGCGGGCTACATTAATACGATTAAGCAGCAAACAATGGGAATGCCTGTTAAATTTCCAGTACTGTGGTACACGCATGACCTCAATACCGAATGGGCTGCCATAAAACATGCGGATCGAATGAGAAAAACACGTCGAAGGTACTGTGACTATAAAGATATGCTTGAGAATGCATGGACGAATCCTGATTTATTTAGGCTAATATGATTTTACCGGCCACCTTAAAGCATTACATTTTTTTAAAACACGATAATGTCCAATCTGGTTCTGGGTTTTCATCTTGACGTCTTTGGTCTGTCTTTTCATCCGTCACTATCTGCAACGAACTTTCTCTTCAACTGCACAGATAACGATTGTGTTTTTTTTTTTTAAAGCTGAGGTCCATATAGCATATTCCAAATAATTAGTGAAGGGACAGAAACTGAACAGCTCATCTAACTTTGGGACTGGGGTCAATCATAACTTCATGCGTCATTGTCCACTTCTACGAGGCATTGTCCAGTGTATTTGACGAAGGTGCTTCACTATGGTTTAGCAAATATAAATGAAAATATCATGAAACAAAAACAGATGCGTCATCATCTTATACGCTTAGGAAAGCGATAAAATAGTTCTCACACACCCAGCACATTTAGTTTTGTCTTCAAATCAGTGTTCCTTTAGATTCCGCCTATGTTGCCGCCCCGCCCAGCCGGAACACGGTCGTACACCGGCGGCCACCAGCCAGGCGTCGGACGGCGCGCAGCCATGCACGCCATGTGCGATATGAGCGAGGGTCCGGCGCAGCTGATGCCGTCCTTCGCTCGGTGGATTACACGCGCCCTGCAGCTTTCGCGCGGCAGCGCAGGCCGGCCGACGTCAGAACTCCAGTCAACGATCGAGACCACCGCAGTTCCATACTGCTTTATGATTCAACATAGGAACGACGCTTCTGCCGATCAGACACAAACAATGGAAGACAATCATATTCCATAATACCATGATTGGACTCTCTTTACTGGGTGATACTGGAGGCGGTTACGAGCCACGGGCGCATTGTGTGAGTTATGGTAGCCTGACCTTTGACAGCGCACTATGTGATAGCACAGCCTATCAAACTCAGGTGATGTATTGCTGTTCGAAATGCGATACGTGTTCCCAGTACTAAACACTGAACCGCCCAACAGAGTAATGCACCAGGCCGCTGTGCATTTTATGGAGGCGTCTAGCGAAGTTCATGACCGGATAAACTTTTGCCGCAAAGCGAAAGCGGGCGCAAACGCAGGCCAGCCCAGCTAGCGCAAATTGATCCCAGGTGACGACAAAGTTAGTGACAAGCTAGGCCACCAGATACAACGGTAATGTTTATGTGTGCGCGAACGGTCACGATCTTGGCCGATCACGGGCGGTAGCAATACTTCAGTCCGAGTTCGGGCATACACATTTCAGAGGCTATTTCTTCGCAGATAAGAATGATCCATGGATTTTGATAAACATTAGGTTCGTTGCACCATAAATGCTCGGGACGCACGCCTCAGTATTCAGGTGGCTGAGGCACCCCAATTAACAAATATAAAAAATACATCAATGGTATGGCAGCATAAAACCTTCTTAGCCTTAAAAAAGTAAAGCCTTCTTTCTAAATAGTTGTCAGGTCTATGCATAGAACGGACGCACGCTCATCTGAGTCTAACGATAAAGGAATAATTGATAGAGGAATCTGCCGTCACTAACTTAGCTGCGCTTGCCTTATGACAATTAGTGTGACGGTGATGATGGTGGTGGCGGTTAGTGATGATGGTGATGGTGGTTTGATTTGGTTGTGATGTGATGGTTGGTGCTTAAGTTCGAGCCGAATGCACTGTCATTGTGCGCCTTAACCTCTGCTTCACAACTTCACATAATATGGGAAAGTGTAGTATCGAACACGCAACTGTTACGGCGCCAGATAAAATTATCCCGCATATATAAGCTTGAGATTCAATTATAAGATTCGTAGCTACAATAGCGGCTTGCTTTTGGTGTTGGTTATTTGGGCCTAGGGGCGCATCGACTGCTTCGGCCATACAGCTGCTATTGCTGTTGAAAACACCAACGCCGACGCCACCAATTTAATTAATCAGGCTCGGTCCTATGTCGACAATTCTCTGAAATAACGCAATATATTCCACACCAACCTCTTGAAATTCACTGAAAGTTCAAAGCACCCAACTGGAAAAACAGCTACCAGCTTTACAATTCAGTTCTGTTTTGTTCCGTTGTTTTACCCTTGATCCATAATCTTATCACAAAGATGGTAAATTGACGTCGAAAATATGTCCAGAAGCCATTGCTAGCTTTCAGAGGTGCAACCAAGGGGGTCGGGCCCGGCCCGCATACCGAAAAAAATGCACAAAACCGAACACACCACGCCAAGCAATGCATTTTTGACACGCTTCGCGAGCCGTTTGTAGTCCCAATGCTTCTCTGGGGGCGGGAGCCCCCTTTGTAGAAAATCCTGACTACCCCTGCAAGCCTTAATCTCTGCCCACGATAACCCCCACCACACGAAAAATGTATTTGACGAGGGTATATCGTTGGTTGGTCGGCCGCGTCGGTCGAGTCGTAGAGGTGTCCGTGAGGTGTCGCCCAGGCATCGGTGAGATATCGATGACATGTCGACGAGGTGTCGGTGAGGCCTGGGCCAGGTCATCATGTTCTGGTGCCGGCCGAGCGTCGGTACCGGCTCCAGATATGAGTCGGGCGTCGATCAGACGTCGACTGATGTCGATCAGACTTGACTGATGATCAAGCGCCGGCCGGCCGCCAGTCGCGTTGGCGGCGGCGCGCCGAGTCCACCGACAGGCACCCCCGCCGATCCAATCTGACCCAGCCAGCGGCGCAGGTGCCGGGGCACGTACGTACACTGTACAGCAGCGTGAGCAGAGGCACATATATACACTGGCACACTGTTCAGGAGCGTGTGCGGAGGCACATATGTACATCATACGGTGTACACTGTACAGGAGCGCGTACGCGTGTACGCAGGCACATGTCTGCCGCACCGCCGACTGGGCTGGGTCAGCCGCTGAAGATCTTTACTGGCCGGGGCTGGGGTCGAGGCCGTGCCCACACCACAGCACCGGCCGCACCACTCAATCGCTCTGTGGAGGTCGCCACACTGTGCCGACAGTCGCACAACGGCCCAGTGCCACCAACCACGCCGTCACCCTACAGCTGCCGTCTCGCACATCATCGGCTGTTGCAGTCGGGACCGGTGGCGCCGCCGCTGGCAGGGTCGTAATCTGACCTCGGTCGTGATCCACACGGCTGACAACGCAGCGGGACCCCGCACAAACCCCAGGCAACAGTGGTGGTGACGCAGCGAGACCCTGCACAAACCCCGGGCACGACTGAGGGTGACGCAACGGGCCCCACACAAACACCGGGCAGCAGTGATGGTGACGCAGCGAGACCCACACAAACACCGAGCAGCAGTGGCAAGGTTAAAAAATGGCTTTTAGTTTCATGGCGAGATGTGGAAACGAGCACAATATGATGCCGAAATTGACCATGGAATTAATGTCATTTAAAATGCTTTTAGTGTATATCAGACTCATATTTGAGCCAAGGGTGTAGGTACTTATGACTGTACCTATATTATTTGCTTTGATATTCATAATTTAGGAAGAGCTACCTTCGGGATATAGGGAGAATAATCATATGTTATAAACTGGCAGTGTATGCCATATCACATTATAGACATCCCCTTTCCTGGAATTGCGTTACGAAATATTCGTGTATTGCCATTCCTTATTGAAAACATGGGTATGATATTGATAAGCGAGATACTGTTAGAAAGGAGGCATGAAAACTTCATAAGCATGCATCAAGGAGCAAGATGTCGATGCTTCTTGGAGAAGGATGTCGATTGAGTGTTTAATAAGTGGCACATTCCACCCTATTTGACGAATAATTCAACACTGAGCAGTGGTGGTGACACGGCGAGACCCCGCATAAATCCCGAGCAGCAATGATGGTGACACGGCGAGACCCCGCACACCGGGCAGAAGTGATGGTGACACGGCGAGACCCCGCACAAATCCCGAGCAGCAGTGATGGTGACGCAGCGAGACCCCGCACAAATGGACATCCCAATCGATGGCCAGTCGATGGGCGGCAGATGGACGCGGGTCAGGCGAGGTTGCGGCCTTCGACGAGCTTGGCTGTCTGGAGAGACGGGGTGGGGTGTGGCTCGCCCGTGTCGGCAGCAGTCTATGATTGCCTGCCGCCACCGCCGCTCGGTATAGCTCACTAACAGCTGCACCGGCCACCGAGTTCCCACCGCCAGTACCGCCTGCCGCCATCGCCGCTCGGTATAGCTCACTAACAGCTGCACCGGCCACCGAGTTCCCACCGCCAGTACCGCCTGCCGCCACCGCCGCTCGGTATAGCTCACTAACAGCTGCACCGGCCACCGAGTTCCCACCGCCAGTACCGCCTGCCGCCACCGCCGCTCGGTATAGCTCACTAACAGCTGCACCGGCCACCGAGTTCCCACCGCCAGTATCGCCTGCCGCCACCGCCGCTCGGTATAGCTCACTAACAGCTCCACCGGCCACCGGGTCCCCAACGTCAGTATTCCTCACTACCATCCCCGAGACTCGCCACTGGTGGCTATAGGTCGGTGTCGGCATTAAACACATCAATATACAACTAACAATACACAAATACGCATGTAAGAGCTAGCATAGAAAACATCTGCAACGTACGATGTAAGCAGCTGCAGTCTATAACCATGTATGCATGCCAATCATCAATTATTTTCTAATACCACATCACCAATCTCAACACATCCAATGGTGCTCCACTGGTAAAGCAAAGCTGGCACCATTCATTCTTGATATATTTTATACACTATCCATTTATATTCCAGAGGATTAAACAAGTTCTGCTGCCTCCTGATCTAAATATACTACTGATAGAGTACGTTCAATGAGAATAATACTACTGTAACTGTGTGCTTATAACGCGCTAACGATCACGAGAAGTTTCCCGAATAATCATGATAATTCCAGGTGTTGTTTTTGCGTGGGCCTCTGGTTTCTCAGTAGCGTTTTTCCACCTCACCATGGGCACTGGTGTACAATAAGTGGGAAAGTAAATGTGGGGGGGGGGGTGGGGCGAAATCATTTAGTTCAAGTGAAGCGAAGTGGGTGTTACGGGTGAAGATGTGGAGCATTCGGCTGACAATCCTCGGTACACGTTTACAGAGCTAGTCTGTGCAATAACTGGCATGGTTCACAAGTCGATCTATGTCGAACGAGGCCCGTAGTCAAGACTCAATATCCCAACGTTTTCCCCACATAGTGAGGTGCAGAAGAACTTGCACTCACACAGTGTAGTTCACTAACTATGTTCATGCAGGTCGAAGATTCGTTCGAAAAAGTGAAGCAGTTTTGACTGCATTCCCGGTATCTCCAAGTTTCTACATGCCTATGAAACTGATTTTAATTGAATTCCGTGTTGAAAACCGACTGTGCATATGCGATATGGAATATTCCATAGCATACTATGCCTAAATCATAGACCACTAGACCATATGAGGTGAACTCAATTTGTTTGTTGTTTTGTCCTGTGGAGATTTCGCTGATTGCATGGTTGATTTTTGGTCACGACACGATGCGATGAACTGTTGCACGCCATATCACAACTTAGCCCCCATAAGAAATCGTAGACGGTTTTGGCGTGTGAAAAGTAATAGGTGGTGTTGTTATATTTAGGCCATCCATCCTGGAGACAACGAGCCTGCCACTGGCAGCAGTTACGCTGAGTGGTAGGTCGTCATCACCATAAGCCACGAATACTAACGCAGCAGCTGATACACAGTTGTCCGCTTCATATTGAATAGAAAACATGTTGACCAATTCAAACACAACTTAACCCAAAGACAAGTCAGTCATCCATGAAAAGACAGCCACGCCCCAGAAAACATTCGGTTTAATACTGCTTTCATTCAAACGAAGTGAAGGCCTGACAACGGCCGGACAACTGGGCCGGACAAGTGAAGACAACCGAGACCATCAGAGGGAGATGACTGGCTCAGTGTTTGTACGCTGTCGGTCACGCGGGAACCAGACCGACCCGGTGTCTGTTCTTTGTCGGTCACGCGGGGACAGAGCCGACCCAGTGTCTGTCCTTTGTCGGTCACGCGGGGACAGAGCCGACCCAGTGTCTGTCCTTTGTCGGTCACGCGGGGACAGGACCGACCCGGTGTCTGTCCTTTGTCGGTCACGCGGGGACAGGACCGACACGGTGTCTGTCCTTTGTCGGTCACGCGGGGACAGGACCGACCCGGTGTCTGTCCTTTGTCGGTCACGCGGGGACAGGACCGACACGGTGTCTGTCCTTTGTCGGTCACGCGGGGACAGGACCAATCCGGTGTCTGTGCGCTGCCGGTCAGTGCTACCAGCTGACCGTGGGAATGAACGGCCGCGGCCGGGCAGAGGTTCGGCTACATCCAGCGACGACCGGCACCGGATGAGTCCAATTAGACCAGGTGAGGAAGGGAAGTATCGATGCCAATGATGTCCGAACAGCCAGAACGGTCGTCCTCGCGGCCGGTCATGCCCAAGCAGACCACCACCGGGAAGGAATGCAGCTCGGACTGAAGCAGGTCGCGAGGTTCGCTAGGATGATCAGGTGGTCCCCTGGTGATAGAGGCAGGCGTGAGTGATCAGGTGCTGTGATGCAGGCTCCGTCTGCACCCTACACTCACCACCGACATTCACATGACTCGCAGGGCAGGTAGCCGATCGGAGATGCCCCGGCGTTCACGTACCGTCCACATCATATGGCTGCATAGCACGAGCACAATAATCTGCTACTGCAAGACCATCACACGCCCACAAATGGGCACTACCTATTTTGGGACAGGTAGTGGGATAGGATAGCAAGAAGCGAGATCATTAAGTAGTATGTAGTTTTTATCTACACGCAATCCAAGAAGACCGTTCAAACATCGGACACTTTTCACTCATATACATCTGATTCACAGCCCATATCAATAACTTACGAATGCCAAGCGCCTCGGTTGACATAATACAGAGTAAGTATTGAGCGCTTGTTTCCTCATGCAATTCCTCGAACCGCCTGACATGGTTTCCTTGATGTTAACAAACGGGCGGCACAAGTGACATCTGGAGTTTAATAGACGACGATGGCTCAACGATTTCCCACACAGAGTTCTCAAGGTGCAAGTGCAGCAAATAGACTATGCTGTGAAGCATCAACCCTAATTCGTTTGCATTCGAGTCAGGTGAAGCAAATGTACACTGACGGAAGCAGAACACGCTAGTGTGAATACTTCGACAAAGCGAGGCCAAAACCGACAACAAACTGCTTCTGCTGTAACATTACACGTGACGTCACACAGCTGCATGCTGCAAGTGTCACGCAAGCGCCTTTCCTCCGCACTAAACGACCGTTTTGTTGCAGACAAACGAGAGGCAGTTCACACCACTTTCGACGCAGTTTTCCCGGGCGGCTTGTCTGCCAGCGGCGGCAGATAGCCCACGCCAGGGCACCGCGCCGCGGCCGCCGATAGGTCACGCCCCGGACTGTGCGGCAAAACCGGCGATACGTCACGGCCGCCAGCCACACGAACTCGACAGACAGGAGACAAGAGGATGGCCCGACGGCGTCGTGTCGGACCGTGGTGACGTCGCACCGGCAATCCTTCAAGAAAAAGAACCTTGGGTTCTTTTACGGCGCATTCAACCGCTAGGTTATATAACGTCGCCAACCTCTCACGCTGATTGGTCGCGGGTGGACTCGGTAAACGCCGTCTGTTCATCAGACGGCACGCCACGGGCCAGACTCTGACCATCTGACTCCGGCGGTCGGCCAGTCGTGACCCCATCGCCTTCTGGTCGGCAACTCGGCCACCAGCTGCAGCATGCCAGCGCACGGGTCGGATTGACGGTGCTTCCCTTGATCCCACTTTCGCTAGACACGGAAATTCAGGAACACCCTACCTTGCTAGCATCAGTCACCTGGAAACGATTGTAGTCAGCAGAATACGCCTCGGGTGGACATTCACCGGCGAAAAACAAGATTTGCAGCCACGTAAAGAAGCCCAGCCACCAGCATTCTAATCCAAACTCACCCGGCATGTGACAACAAAAACGCTCCGACAGGGTGGCAGCTGACAAAGAAGAGCACTTTCGTCCCACTGTGTGGCCCAGCAACAAAGCGGACCACCGCCGCCTCGATTGTTGGCTGTGTTCCGGTGATACAGTGGAGCGCTAGCAGACCGCTCAGGCAGTGTCCACGGCCAGAGATTCTTCCCGCACATGGCTAAAACGTTACCCCGGCCCTCTCAGACAGCGCTCACTGAGCACATGACCAAGATTGGTAACACTATTTCTGGGATGACGCTTTTAAAAACAATAAATGAGCTTTCGGAGCTCCTAGCTGCTCCGTCGTCAGATGTTATATTCAGAGAGGCTGTCCAAAAAAATTTCAAACGCAAGACACGAACAGTGAGGAATGCGGAACTTCAACGCAGTAAAACACGGCAGAGGCTGCAGAACACCACACTCGAAACTTCCATGTGGTAAAAACGGTATACTTCAAAATACATCACAATTGGCATCCTCAATTCTCTCCCACCATTCCCCCAAAACTACTGCTTGTGAATATTAGCCACCCTCCAGCTGGTCGATCATCCTAAACCCCTATCCCGATTCAACTCTGGTCGCGACTTTCTAATATGGTAAGATTCTAACAGCTTCCTTCTCCATGGCTACATGACTAAGATATGACAATGTAGCTATGTGGACTGTATAGCAGCGTCTCACCATGTGGCTATTTTACATAACATGGCTAAGATGCCACCGGCCCGCTCAGACAGCGTCCGCAGTCGAATATTCTGCCAGCACAGAGCTAAAATAATGGGTTTTCATTAGGCCTGCGACGTCAAAATAGTGCAGGAGGATGTCGAGATTCGCCACGAACAACGCGGTTCACAATATATTCCCTAAGCTCAAGTAATCTCAATCAGAAAACAGCAAGGCACTTCTAACGGCAATTTTTTTCGCTGTGTCTATGGGTCCTTGTATAACAGACCGCACTACAGGTCGCCACAGTATCTGGAATTTCACCATGAGATGTAGGTGTTTTACTGTCCACAATAGTGAGCATGTGCATGACAGTTCTAAACCTGCAAAGCACTAGCAAAAGCATGGACTTTATACAATTGGATAGGTCATCACTTGGTTCCTGAAGACGGCTAGTGAAATTATCGTGACAAATATCATTCCGAACTCACATTCATTTTTTTCCTTAGATTTTTTAACTGAATTTTAGGGGTGGCCCGCTCTCGTTTTGTTACACCATGTTTGCCAACATTTGTACCAAATCGCCTTTTTGAGAATATAATTTCTCCATGTGCTCCAACTTCCGTTGTGGGTAGTTCTGGGTGCATTTCATCATATGTGTAAGTGTTGTGGTCCTATCGCATGCGGGTGTCGAGATATTCATTTTATTAAGTCGGGTTTTGGCAACGCCATCTATTGAGCGCAAGAGGAACCATACATGAAAACATCCTTTCCCAGCGCTTTCTTGAAGCGCGAATGCGGGGAAATGATAAAAGGTGACTACAGGAGATATATTCTTTCCGAAATCACATGTTCCAGGCTTCTAGATACCTCCGTTCCCCATATATACGTAGACCAATTAATCCAGTCGATTGTGTGCGATACACTACGCCATACAAAAGTTCACGGTCGACTCATCTGTGCGCTGTGCAGTTTGTGAAAGCGATTCCGTACTATTTTGAACTAAATCTGGCATTATCGTAACAATCGGAAACAGTAGCACTGGCACCGCTTCCGACGGCGTATTGTAATCAGAGACGTCCCCGTTCCTAGGGCTAGTAGGACGTCAGCTACACGGATCACGTAATGTGATCGCCGGGTAGGTCGCTCGGGGGCATATCGCAGTCGACACGTCCGAGGCCACGTGGTGGGTCGGGCGCTCTGCACTCACTGCAGGGCATTTATTGAATATCCGAGGTAGTGGATATGTCGTGCTCAGAAAAGAGGAAATATAGAGCGTTTGATACAGGTGTTACAGGGTTGTATTCTGACGGTCGAAAGGATATGTCGTATGTAATGATCGAACGAGACGAAGCCGGCCCATCAAAAACAAAACCGCAGGAAGAGCACATTTCTATTGTGGCCGAGCCCGGCAGCGGGTATTTAACTCACTTCACCCCAGCGTCAGGAAAGGCATGTGATATCTTTAGAGAGCTCCATGCCGTCGCTGCCGAATATGGTGGTGGAGTTGTCGTAATCGGGGCAGACAGAACGGCCGTGAATACTGGGCGACATGGTGGTGTGCCGTATGTTTGAATTATTTGAGGGGAAAGCCGTCCATTGGTTCATATGCCAGTTGCACGAAAGTAACTAAATTTCCGAGCAATTTTCAATGAGTTAGACGGCGGTACAACGGGTCCGCGGTCATTCAGTGGACCGATCGGTACGCAACTGGCAGGTGACTTGGAACAAAGGCCAGTCACAGCGTATGAGCCTGTGCCGGGTCAGGTCCAAGATCTACCCAAGGAAATCGTGAAAGACTTCAGCACCGATCAGCTTATTTTGTATCAGCTGGCTATCGCCGTTCAGGGTTGGTGCATCCCGAGGGAGTTAGCGACCAGAAAGATCGGTCCCCTGAATATGGCCAGGCGACTTACTTTCGCTGCCCGTATTTTGCGCTTGTACGTTTCGACGACCAAACCAGATAACAATCTTGAAGTTCTGGTACATTTTGCCGTGAATCACTATGCCCCGATGTGGTTTTATATAAAATCACACCCGTTCTGCCGCAGTGTAGAACTGCTCAGACATCTCCCGGACCGCGTGCAAAAGGTAATCGAGCCGGTCATTCAGAGAAACGCCTACTGGGCCCACCCTGAATCACTGCTGCTGGCCATGCTATGCGACAGCGATGTGACGATCAGAGAGCAGGCGGTCAGGATCATAATCGAGTGCCGGTGGAACAGAACAGAAGACGCAGATGACGTAAGACCGTACGGACTGCCAAAAATTAGGTTTGCGGCAACAAAGTACACGGAGCTAATCAACTGGGATCAGGAGCTCGCAACTGAGCCCTCCTGACGCTGTCAACAAGTGAGCGAGACCTGGACGCAGCGGGGGAACGTGTACCGATGTACCCGGTGCACACCCAGGCGGTAGAGAGGGCTGTAAAATGTGTCACGGAGGCATCTGCGGCCGTTGTGGGCGATGCTGCGCGGCATGGATTCATCTGTGCGAAGATGAGCCATAGGCTAGCGGTGCCATCTTTTCAGTCCAAGCAGGACTTCGATTTTGACGTTTTGTAGATGACCAGATAGGATGGCTGGAATGGATGAAAGCAAGTTGTGTGCAGGTGTGTACTTGTGTTGGTGATCCGAAGTTCGCTGGCCTGTTTGCGAAAGAATAAATGTTTGACTTGGAAAATGTCGTTTCCTGTTAGTGATAGTCATTGTGCGGCTTTAGCTGAAGTTCGATTTCACAGGCCACAGCCCATACCAAAGCCATTCTAACGAGAATGACGGATGTGCGTCACCAGCGTTTTCAGTGTGAACTGGTAACAACGTTGATCGGACTACCTGCAGCGCCGACACTTGAAACGTCTGGTGGAACTTGGAAGGTAAAACGTTTAATAGTGACGGGGGTGTCATCAGGGATTGGCATAGGGGGCTCCAGCCTTAAGCTTCGCAACTAGACGGGGGGGCTGATCGAGTTTATTTTTCCATGAATATATACAAAACGTCGATGTAGCGGAAGTAGGTATGCAAGCTGGGCCGATCGCCGGGGACGATTGAAGTCCACCCACCACCCCCTACTCGCATTTTCTGGTGATGCCTCTAGGTGTCAGTTAGACACGAGAAGCATACTTGAAGGTGATGTTACCTCTCGTCGTTTGCCCACATTTGCGCTCGAGTAAACCTTCGGGAACGGATGTTATCACTCACAGTTCTACTCCCTCTCAACAGATGGCTTTGCCAAAACTCGACTTAATAACACGAATATCCCTACAACCACAAGCGACAGGACTAAGAAACTCGCACATAGGATAAAAGGCACACGATACTACCCATGATATAAGTTTGAATCACTTAGATAAATTCCATCATGCACAAAATTGTAATTTGGCGTTAATTTTGGCAAACATGGTCCTTAAAAACGGGGGGGGGCCACCCCTAGAATTGATTTAAAAAATCAGAAAAAAAAATCATGTGAGCTCAGAATGCTATTTGTCATGATAATTTCACTAGCCGTTTTTGAAAACTTAACATCGACCCACCCATGACCCAGCCTATTATACAAGCCTAAGCAAGCATCTATGAGGAGGATGCTACAATTTCTTAGGAAAGGATGTCGATTCAGTATTCAGTAAGTGTCGTTCCACCTATTTCCACTAAAAATGTATTACTGTGTCCGCACGTGAATTCACGACCGAGTTGAAAATTGTTTTGAACCCTGGATTTTGATTTTTGGGCGTTCCAATTCGGAGGGTAATTTAGTTTCCGTTGCCGACACCGTGCTGTCCGCTCACTGCTACAGCGTCTCCGTTGTCTCCCAGGCCGCTGCCGCAGCATCTCCGAATTGTTTCCCAAACCACCGGACCACTGCAACAGCGTCCCCATTCGTCTCCGGTGCCCTGTCGCAGCGTTACATTTCTCGACCATCCCAGCCATGTAACGGCCCATCCAGTCCGATACCTCCATCGCGGCGTCACACATCTCCCGGCCATGTCAAGGCGCGTCTACCCCGGTACCCGGTGTCGCACATCTCCCGGTCATGTCACGGCACATCTATCCCGGTACGGTGTCGCACATCTCCCGGCCATGTCACGGCACATCTACCCCGGTATCCGGAAATGCCCGCGGCGTCAATTCTGACCGCTGGTTACTACAGTGTCTCCAGAGCCATCCACACAGGGTCCCCGCCGGTCGGTACTCGCACTCGGGTAGGGTTTCCTACAATATGTTCCTCGACCTTTCCGCAGTGTCTCCTGTTACTGGGCCGGCTGTGGTAGCGACTCCCCCGTCCCCAGGCTGATCACAGCTGCACTCATACGTTCACTTCCGTCCCGTGAGCCAGCCATAGCATTGGCGTCCCAACCAAGCCTATTTCCCACGGCGAGAGAAATAAAGACAAGTCACACAGCATACATGAGGCAGCGAAGACAGCAAGGGCATCCGTGCCAGGCACCACAAACCAGATAACCAACAGCAGATATGGGCTGTTTGGCACAAGGCATTGGACAGCAACAAACAAAATGCTGATGGCAAACCACAACGGCGACTCCAATAACATGGAAGCTCCAGTAAAATGGAAAGTGATGTCGCACCCTGTACTGGTGAAGTTCACTTTGACGGCAAACGACAGAGCTGAGCAAGTTTAGCTAAGGGAAATGAAATGTATTGAATTAAATGTCCCAGGTAACGTCACAAGCCAGTCAAAAGCTTGAAACGTGACGTCATTGGCAAAGTTTCAATTTTGGTCAAGCATCACAAAATTAAATAGCACAGGGTCCTAATATGGATTCGGTCATGGGCTTTCATCCTAAGATAGCCAAGAAAGGCACGCATGAGTAAAGATCAGATCAAAGCCGCGGTGGGTTACGCGGCCAAATGGTGAGGTCTGAAGTCAAATATTGAATCCGGTCTAATACACATGCGGTGCAACCTTCAGCAACAAAATCTTGCATGACACCCGACGGAAGCAATGCAAACTTGCCGAACCACATGGAGGGGAAGACGCCCCTCATTTAAAAAATATCGAAACTATAAATAACCTTAAAAAGTGGAAAATTCCACAAAGCTTCAAACAACGCCACAAAAGTTAGTGGCGCGGATGTCGGCTCCACAATGACCGCAAATTATGCGACGACAACGTGTGACACCCAATTTGTTACAAAATTGAGACCACCACTTGTCATATTCCGTTCTTAATTAAAAATGTTCCATTTTTTTAGTTTTGCTAATTTTCAAAACCACATTGCACAGAAGGAAAACTTCTCTGGCGGTAGCATGATTGCCCATTCAATTTGCTGTCAATTGACCACCACCGATTGTTAATACCTTTGTACCTCGATTCTTGGCGATATTTTTGGTACACGCTGCATTTCGTTGAAAAGTTGCGGGAAAACTTGCGGGTCATTGTCATTCATGCCCAAACCACTGTGAGCCAAAATGACATTTTTGGCCACACGCTGTAGAATTGGCATGCAAACAGGTACGTGAGAGCTTCAATGTTATATCGCTGCGTGTTTTAGAGTTATTAAAAGAATTTCCCAGCGGGCCGACTCTGCCCCTCCCCTAAGTGTGGCGGGAGTTAACATCTACTGTTGCCCATCAGCACAAAATAGAATTTCACGTTCTATCAATAATTCATGTGACGGTCAGAACATTTCTTTCTTAAATATAGATACGAGTCTTCAAACTCAGGCTGTTTTCAGGACTTTACTCCACTTTGGCCAAGAACCGAAGTTTGCTTTCACGATGCCGTTGCTAACCATTTACTGATGTCGACCAAAAACTTTTTGTGGGTGACCTTAGTGCCCGAAGCACCGTGGCTTATACAATATCATCCCAGGTCAAAACCAGGAAGGCCAGATCAGCTCAACAGAGAGAATAGTCAAACACAAGATGTAATTTCCAGTTGGCTAGCCAATATAACTTAACTTGATGACCTCATGCTACTTTCTCTACTTCACACTGAACTCTCAACCCCACTTACCACAGGTCACTAACCACGCGGGACATGTTTGCTGTTAGTAATAGTTTCCGGAGAGCCTAGCGCAACGAACTTTGGGTTCTTTTAAGACGCACTCGACCGCTAGGTTACATAGCACCAATAACCTCTCACACCGATTGGTCGCGGATGGACTCGGTGAACGCCGCCCGTTGTGAGATTCGAACCCACAATGTTGCGATTAAGAGTCCGACAATCTACCGACCGCACTACCACGGCCCCAACCTGTTCCCAAACTGTCAGATACTCTTATTCCTTTTCGATTACAATGGAAGCATTACCGAACCTCTGCTACACTTGGTTACTGATGTACGGGCACAGTTAACGCCCAAATTTGCCACATTTCTTTGAGGTGCCTAAATTTATCATTAGGCCTCTAGGGATGAAAATGATTCCACCTGCAAGTGGAAATTCATTCCTCCGACTTGCAATAGTGGTGTGTAATGCAATAAATACTTCGTGTGCACGTGGACCCACGAATATATTATGCGCAACAAAAATTGTTCCACGGAAAATATTGGCAACCGAATATTGATTTTAAAAAATCACATTGCGTGAACTTCCCGTCTCGACTCAGGCCAGTGGGCGTTATTGGCAGCTTGGTGATTCGCCAACAGAAAAAATGCATGCCACACGAATTATATAGATCTAGTGCTAGAATTATCAGCTTAGGTTCGTTGACTGGGTTGAAAAGAATCACCATGGTAGAAATTGACCCTTATGTTCCAGAAATGAGCCATCTTCCGTTCCCATCGGAGGACATCGGAATCGAAGAGATTAAAAATACGTCGTTCTTATCTATGAACTTTTCAGCTCAACTTGTAAAGCAACAGCTACGACAAACTTGTTACTCCACGAAAGCCCAACTTACACCAAGTGGGTTAAGTACCCATAGTTTGGGAACCACTAACATAAATTACATCATTCCCAAACACTCCCCGCCAAAATAGAACCTACTACCCGAGAGGGCCTAACATAAGCAGAAATGAAATACAAAAATAAAACTGAACCCGAGCATGCCACGCACCTGTATTTTGTACACAGGCAGACAGACACGTGCCGCGATCTCCGCTCAGAGGGTTACAACAGGTTCTCTGTTCTTTCTGAGATCGCACTGCTCGCAGCGGTTCTGCGACAGGGCGTGTCAGGAAGCACAGGACCGGAACCAGCTCCTAGCCCCGTCTGCACAGCCGCGTCGCCAGCTTTCCTCACGAGCAGAACTTTCCGTCGAACGAGACTGCGCTCAGCCGCGACCTTGGGAGCCATAGTTGTCACAGTGCAGCACAGTTAACACCAGATAACGCACACATATACACCCCACACCCACACAAACATACGCTGAAGCTCGACACGGAATAGCCAACACTTACGACGACGCCACGCTATTGCGATTAATCATGCTCGGAACTGCAGGACACGAGCATTGACTCATCACACACTTACCTGTGTTGACCGCCTGTGGTCCCTTACGTCACACCACATCAGTCGGACCAACAGGACACAACCTGCGACCATCGACTCGGCACGGACCTATGCTGGCAGCCTGATGTACCATACGTCGGGTATCATGCTTCAGGTATCATACCTCACACCACACCGCTCTACATAGTTCGCAGTCTGATAATGATGCTGGTCTTGCACGCCGGTTGCCCACGATGGACTAAAACACTTGCAGCAGTTATTGATTTCTGAACTGAACACCTGAAATGAAGTAAAATGTTTGGCTAGCGATTAAGCTACTGGCATGCAGCCTCACGCCATAGCGTGCAAAATTACACGTCAGGAGGATGACGCTTCCCCAGATCTCCTCAAAATAGAGCCATCTACTGCACGGGGAGGCTCCATGCTACGCAATAATCAGCCCCAGCAGCACCCAATGTTTGTAATTAACGATCGTACAATACTCTGCAGGAAAACAGAGCGAAATACTTGAGTTATCACGTTACCCACATCCATTTTCCCGAAATTGGCCACGGATACCAAGGCCACAATTTCATTACCTGGAAGGAACAATAAAATACTTCAATGAGCCACCAAAGGGCGCTTGCTCACCATAATACTTGAGTGCTATTGTTCATGACTCACTGCCGCCCACCGTAAAGGCCACACGGCAGTCAGAACCAGCGACCATGGTCGACCAGCCAGCCAATCGGATGCTAGTCGGAACATTCTAGTAATGTCCATTTAATTCCCCGCCAATCAATTTTCACTAATCTGCCATTTTCAGCATGCCTCTTCATCAGTCGAGGAGAACGCAGCAGGGAGAGCATGCTCCGATGACAGTGTGCGCCGGAGGGCTTACGACCCGCGCGCCCAGTCAGTCCGGCACGCCTGCTCGCAGGGCACTGTCAGTGGTGCAGTGATACTCGTCTGTGACACGCAACATGAACCGTGACACCCAGTGACGCATCGATGCGATCGGGTGACGCTCGGCAGTGGTGCCATATGAGCGAGTAGATTAGTCGCAAGGTGCCCGTCTCCAAACCGACAGGCTGTGGGTTCGAGTCTCACCTGACTACACTCTTCGCGCGCGATCAATCAGCGTGAGAGATTGGAGACGCAAACTGACCCAACAGTCGAGGCGTCGCAAAACCAAAAACCAACCGGTCAACCGGTAGTGATAGCGAGTGTCACGCGGCTGTGACAGTGACACAACTCGCCGCTGGCTTACGTGCAGCTACCATCGCCGCGCCGCTGGCGATCCAGTTGTTGGGACCCTTTCCCGCCAGCCACTCCCGAGTGACGGTCAGACTGGTCATCAGTCTTCATTTAAAGGGGATCTTGCACAACCCTGACACCCGAGCCGTTCGTTCATCGAGGACGCAAGTAGAAGTCTAAACTGTATTCGACAGGCAACTTAAATCACGTAACTTGCACTGCGCTTCCTTGTTTCAGTCAGCTCGATCACCGCCAGCATTTTCGAATACGCGACGAAGAAATCAAGATTTTGTTATATTGTTATATTGTTTCAACCGATGGGATTCAACCGAATGCTATCAATCGGAAACGCTTTCGAGGATGAACATGCAGCTAAAAGGCGCTCTGTAATGTAATAGTCGAAACCAGTAATTCGATGTCATCATGTTTGCCGATTGTTTAAGCGTCTCGGGGTTATGCATTTTACACCCCGAAATATTTTCGCGGAGTGAAAAACGGCTCGCAGCACCAGGAATATTCTGGCTAACGTAAGCACCTTTTATGAGGACATGGCAACTTAAAGCAACGTTTCTCGGGTCGCTCTACCCAGTCGAAAAAGAACAACTCACAAAATCGGAAACTAAAAATTCTGCAATTTTGGGAGCTTAGCATGCTGATTTTTGGGTGAGGAAAAAATTTGGGACCATGGTCGATTTTGCCTGCGTTTTTTTTTATTCCAAGAGAGATTTGTTTTCAAAATCTCCTGCAAAATGAACTCCCGGAGCCAAACAATGTCAGTCGTGATCCCATAGACCCCATAATCCCCGCGATGCCCGCCCTTCCTGCCAGGGTCAGAGGCAGGCGACGCTGTATGGCCTCAGCTGCTGAGGGCATCGTAAAGCCAAAATATAACTCTAATAGACCCCATAATAACGTAACTTTTGAAAGGATAATCTTTGGGGGTGATTTTGGGCCCTACTCGTCGAGCACATTCCGATGACACTACTTTCGTTTTCGTGCAAAGCTCAGTTTGAAAATTAGAGGGGGTATAAAACGACCCCTCCTCCCGAGACTGGGTGTGAGGATCTGACCGGAAACACGGTGCGGGTTAAGAAGCATCTTATCAATCGTTTGTTACTCGAGCCGGAAGCGTTCAGCGCTTGAACTATGAACATACATTCGTCCCAACGGTACCATTCCCACACTTAGCAGGTGCACGTGCAAGAGCGAAACGGGCCAGTCAGCTGCACAGCTGAACTCGCCGACCTACGGCTTGCATCACACAAAGTAAAAAACTGTCAGATTTCAGAGGTCAAACAAACCACACGGAGTGAGTCACGAGGGGCGTGGCACGTGGGGCGGCGTCCACTCGCGCTTGGCGTCAACACTAACAGGCCAAACTACAGATCGGTCAACTCTGATTAGAACGGATGAACTCAAGCTGCAGGAAAATACTGGACGTGGTCCGCGCCGACGGCGGTCCACACCTAACGATAAGGACCCAGATACCTATCGCCAAGCAATAATGACAGAGAGCGGACTTGCACTTGGTTGTCCGGGAAATTCCGGGAAGTCGTGGGCAACGTTTGCTCAGGCTGCATAGCGTGCCACAGGAGCGCCCTTCTTGGCATTTGATCCATGTCGCAAGCCACTCATGCACCTCAGCGGAATTCGGTCCACATGGTCGGTTGCTGGAGCAGCCTACATTTCCATCGATTGCTGCGCGGATGCGACTGCCGGAATGTCCTGTGTTCTGGACGGAGGTCGGCGGAGCAGCCTCCATTGCTATCGATTGCCGCGTCGACGAAACTGCCGGAATGTCTTGTGTTCTGAAGGGAGGCAGCCACAATTGCCATCGACTGCCGCGCCGACGTGACTGCCCTGTCCTGTGTTCTTAAGGGAGGTCGGCTGTCGCCCAGCTGCGAGACAATCCTTGTCGCTCGACTTTTACCGCACGTGGCGCCGGCCTCCAAGACGACCGCGCGTCTCCGCTGACGTTTCGACTGGCTGTGGGCACCACCGTCTGGGACAGCGAAAGGCTGACCCGGCAGCAGTTGTCACCACCTGGTTCAAAGTGTGTGCCTGGACAGCTGCATACATGACCCAGCGGCCCGACCGTGCGAATCTGGCCAATGACTGACTCTCGCCATTCGCCCGATTTCACTTCGTTGAGAGTGAGAGGCCTGCAGTACTCCCAAGCCAATTCGGTGGTGTGAAGTGAAGTGGATGAAGTGGACTGAACCCACTTGAAGTGGACATGTTTCACGTGACGAGATCTCGCAAACACCACAATATCACGCTGGGGTTTACTACTTAACCTCCCATGTCAATTTAAGAACTTCTTTATCGAAAAAGATCCAAAATTTCGATGCTAAATCACCATATGTAGAAGACAATACAAGATACGCCCTTGAAATGTTCAACATAGAAATTTACTTCAGAATAATTCCTCAGTGTCTTAGGACACTAACCATGAGCAATTTATAACACGTCGACCAATAGGTCAAGGGTCCGACGAGATCGCAATGCTTCCCCAGCTATGTAAACTTTCGTAATAGTGTCCAATAACGTTACATTTTGCACGGGGCGTAACCACGAACGCTATTTCAGACCTAGCGTTCAGATTAGCCCCAGGCAATTTATCACATGCTGACCACCCTTCGATACTATCACATTTTTTTATACCACAAGGCTACCACAAGGCTTGCAAATGATGCCTCATCAGATGCACAAAGAGGAGGCGAGCTAGCACGCAATTGTTAGTGTTCCGGAAAGCACCATGGAGAGGTTACATCAACCCGCAAGGGCGAGCGATGCACTGAGGATACTCCCATAAAATACCCCGCCATACCAGACCATTTGAAGAATAGCCCCACAAACGCTACCCTTTGATTGAAAACACACCCTAAGTGGCACGCCAAGAGACCCCAGGATGCACACATGCTGCATTTTAAAATAACTCAGCCAAGTCCCAACACGTCAATGGGCCAGCAAGCGCACCGAGAACGTTCCAAATTAATCAGATCACTGCGACAACACAGGAGCGTCCTGGGCGATCCTGTGGACGGTTCGTCGGCGACCTTCCACCCGGCGACTCTTCTTCCGCCACACCCGGCGACACTCGCAAGCCAGAGAAAGCGACGGCGACCTCTTGCAGCGCCCGCACAGGTTAGAGTGGGTTACCTGGGGTCAGCGCAGGCAGGAGAGTGAAGGTACACCCAGACAGAACCACCGGCACAGCATGGATTGGACGCGCGTGCGATGGAGACCAGCCAGAACGGGGGTGGAGATTGGCTAGATCGGGATGGAGATTCGGCAGATCAGTGATTAAGATTGGGAAGATCAGGGACGAATGGTGAGTAGGGGCGTTTTGTATCATTGATGCTAACTGTAATCGCATGCTTAAAAGTAGTTCAAAGACGGCATCAGGCAGATTAATTATCACAACAGGAATATATTTTTCTCACTGACCAGTGAAATTCGTTACATATTCTGAAACTGAAGAAGCCCAGTGGGTGAAATATATTAATTTAATCTTCATCATTATTGCTCATGTTTATATTTTCAAACTAACCTGAAACAGAAGGTTACAACTGACATCGGAAGTACGCAAAAGCTGCTCACTTGAGAATCGCGAACCCTCATTGCACTTTTTTTCTGCGAGTGCCCGACAATTAACGCAGCTTGTGAATTGTGCGCATGACTTCTTGATGGAGAGAAACGACACCGGAGGAGCCCTTTGAACCATGACGAGACACGGTGACATCACGGGGGCCCTGAGGATGACAATGTGAGTTATGGGACACAACTCTTGACGAAAGTTGAATTCAAATTTAGTTTACTGAGGACAAAATGTGGCATTGAACCGAATCGATGGGTCAGCACAGGACCACTCACCGTTACACGCGCTTAACGAAAAACGTACACTTAAAACCATTGTTTAGAGCCATTGGTACTGAAATAGATTAAGTCAGATTGAGAGAAACTTGCTACCCAGTTACTGGGGGACCAACAATGGTCTACCATGGTCGATGCGCCCTAAAAACCCTAATCACACACGTCACTAACAATCAGCACCCATACTCGGAAAACGTGGCTTGTTATTCAGCATCCGTATCCACTATATATACGCCTTCCAATCTGACCGATCGATTCATTTAACTTAAGTTGACACTTATTACTCATTTTTTTCATTCATTGAATTGTTGCTTGATTCATTCACTATACTAAACTTGGCCTCTATACACCAGAATTTCACCCGTTAGGCGACTGACCACACCGTTGCTGGAGTGAGCTTACAATTCGTGGCAGTGTGCGTCACGGTGCGTTGAAGCCCACCGCAGCTGCACTTGTCGGAACATAACTGGGAGCTTGATTCGGCAGCAGATAGTGACAATATCACACACCGAGTACGCGATCCATAATGTACTTGGCTGCGCGTCACGAATTCCGTTATGACGTCACCACATTGCTTGCAGCCTCGCATGACTCGAATTCTAAGTTACATTCCACGCCGACGTGCTGATTACCGCTCGCGCAAACGCACCCTAGACACATCTCACATAGAGCTCAGAGGATAGTAGATCCTGCCATTCATAAACGTCCCACACAGTGGAAAATGCATACGTGCCGTAACAGCGCTGACATCGTTCACAAAGAAAAACCGGAAATGGTCCCAACTAGCCATGCAAATGTCCATAAAATCATTCTGATGGGACAGTGAAAAATTCCCGTATAATCACCACCAGCATAACCAGAGACCACGAGCACAAAATCAGCCGGCCAATAATACATGGCTGAGGAGAGATTTTAACGTGCAGAATCGCATGTCGGAGATCGTGCAGGATGTGCACGCCAGAGGACGCTCGCACAGGAAATCGGAGGAGAAGGTGGGGACGTAAGAAGAAGAGACCCACGTGCAGGACATGGATGCCGTAAAATCTATTCGAACGCCGGCCGACCACGATGACCACGAACGAAACGCACAGACTCGTTTCCGCCACGAGACGCCGGCGCCGCATCAGTTCTTCCATTCGCCAACTGCGTGGCAGCGAGCGGTCTCGTCCTCGCGCGAGCTCGTCTCGAGAGGTGACCCCGGACAGGCGCAGTCCGCATCGCCGACGCCTCGCTGGACGTGGTGAGGGGGCCTGCCTCCTCGCTGGACGTGGTGAGAGGGCTTGCCACCTCGCTGGACGTGGTGAGGGAGCCTGCCGCCTCGCTGGACGAGTCAAGGTGTCTGCCTCCTCGTTGGACGGTGGTGAGGGGCATGCCGCCTCGCTGAACGGTGGTGAGGGGGCCTACAACCTCGCTGGACGTAGTGAGGGGGCCTGCAACCTCGCTGGACGTGGTGAGGGGGCCTGTCGCCTCGCTGGACGGTGGTAAGGGGGCCTGCCGCCTCGCTGGACGTGGTGAGAGGGCTTGCCACCTCGCTGGACGTGGTGAGGGAGCCTGCCGCCTCGCTGGACGAGTCAAGGTGTCTGCCTCCTCGCTGGACGGTGGTGAGGGGCATGCCGCCTCGCTGGACGAGTCAAGGTGTCTGCCTCCTCGCTGGACGGTGGTGAGGGGCATGCCGCCTCGCTGAACGGTGGTGAGGGGGCCTACAACCTCGCTGGACGTAGTGAGGGGGCCTGCCACCTCGCTGGACGTGGTGAGGGGGCCTGCCGACTCGCTGGGCGGTGATGAGGATGGCCTCCCGTCTCGCTGGACGTGTTAAGGTCTCTGTCGCCTCGCTGGATGTGGTGAGGGACCTGTCGCCTCGTTGGACATGGTGAGGGACCTGTCGCCTCGCTGGACGTGGTGAGGGACCTGTCGCCTCGCTGGACATGGTGAGGGACCTGTCGCCTCGCTGGACGTGGTGAGGGACCTGTCGCCTCGCTGGACATGGTGAGGGACCTGTCGCCTCGCTGGACGTGGTGAGGGACCTGTCGCCTCGCTGGACATGGTGAGGGACCTGTCGCCTCGCTGGACGTGGTGAGGGACCTGTCGCCTCGCTGAACGTGGTGAGGATGGCCTGCCGCCCCGCCCACGCCGCCACAACGCAGTTTCAGCCGGCCATATTGATCGCGCACTGATCCTCAGGCATGGCGAACGAACTGGCGGGGAGGTGACGGGGTGGAACCATCAGCTGGAGTGTGCAATGTGCATCCTGTCTGGGGTTACGCGGCACCGCATCCGAAAGGTGCTAGGAGCCGCCGACAAGTGCCGGGGCGGTGTAGCTGGAAACTAACCGATTGGTGGGATGGCAGGTCGAGGAGGTGGAACTATTGTTGGACCGGCAATATATTCCGCCAAGCCAAATCAGTCACAACGCATCCCCAGGTGGGTAAGTTTGGTCCTGGCACGTCGCGTTCACTCTGATCATCCTAATTGGATTGGATCATGTCGACTTTCTATTCAATTATTGCAGTTACGCTTCAAGACAGAGCTCTAGCCCCTGAAACGTCCAGGATTATTGCTGGTGGAAGGTGCGAACTTCATCCCCACTGCTCTGAGAAATAGAAACTAATCGCCCTTATTTATCGCGGAAACGGTGCTTAGTTCTCTCCAGCGAAGCCAACATTGCCGTTCCATAAAATGCACCAAATATTCTCAGTGTGAAAACGGGAAACAAATATGGATGTTGAACAGGAGCGATGTGTTCATCGGTCTGCTGTTATCACGTTTATCGATCAGTTTTCTGATAACTTACTACATCCAAATATCAATGAAGTGGTATTACTGCAAAAATGAACTGATTATAAAAACTTGCAACTTAATTCAGCGAACAACATTATGCAACATTGTCTTAGCCACTGAACTACCGACGCCTTCCCGAGACATCGGGCGTCAGCAGCGACTCACGGTGACCTGGCGCTGTCGGCGGACGCGGCCGAGGTCGGCTGGTCCACAGAGCGCGTCCGGCGGCGGCGCGGTCCGCCGCCGGCCCGGGACGCTGTCGCCGGTGATGCAGAGGATCCCGGTGCGGCACCGGCTCGCGACACCCGGCCTCCGGCACGTCCGGTGTGGTCCAGCTGAGCAGCAGGCGACCGCCGCACCATCGCGATGGGGCGGCGATGGTGCGGCGGTCTTGGCCGCAGCAGGGAACCACACCAGCAGCAGCGCTCCGCCGGCAGACACCGCGCTACACTCCTCGTGAGTCACTACTGCCGGAAGCATACACACACAGAAAGTCGTGGCTGAGGACTACGTCCGACACTCGCGCACGAGGATAGATCAAGGTGACATCCGTCACGTTCATCCACCGGCGGTGTCTGTCCGCCCATTTGTCATCTCGCCACTATCCGTCATTCCAGTCGGCCAAGCCCAGGCTCGCGTCGCGCGACCACTTCGCCGCACACGGCCGAGGCGGCGGTGAGCCCTTATCGCCACCGACGCCGCGGAACGCCAGTCCGGAGCCGGCCTCGGGCGGCTCCTTCGCGCAGTCCGCACGACGGCGGCCCGTCCGGCGCCGGCGGCATCCGAGGAGGGCCGCAACGCAGAGCCAGAGAACGCAGGCTTACAGAAACACAAATATGGCGTCATTGACACGTGCAAAGCCCGTCGAGAAAAAGCGGGTGATTGGTGATCATCCACGTTGGTTGCCCTCCACCGCCCCAGGAAGCGGACAGACGTTAGTCCGTCACGGGCCAGTGTCAGCACTGTGCGGGCTGCACGCGCACGGGAAACGTGAGCCACACAGCGTGTGTCAAAGAGGTGCCAATCCGACCCAGCGTAGCCGCGCCGCCGATGAGGCTTGTCCCCTCACAGTTAGCGACGGCTCCACGTGGTCCCAACATCACACACCCGATGTTCACTGGCCGTATTTAGCCACCATGTCGGATCAAAGCTGACAAGAAGAAATTATCAAACGAACAAAGTTGTAGAGTGATGGATGGAGTCGGAGAAGCCGTCAGGTCCATCCGAGCCGACTCCGACGCCACACCGTCATACGTCGACGCCATACGTCCGCTCCCGGCGATGTATCGAAAAGCCGAACCAACGAAAGCTTCGCTGTTTCTCGCTGCCTCGCGCCAACGATAGGCTTCCTGTCGCCCTGCAGGAGAGCCCCTGGAAGGCGGTCGCACGTAACGACATACACCGACGCTGCGTTCTTTGGGGACCACCTACCTGCCGCCATTGACGACCCATGTCGGCCGATGTGGAGCACGGGTGGTGGCCTCCAGTCGGCGCCGGTCGCACCCGTCACGATACGGTCACCGCCACGAGACGGTGCTCTCTGCACCGTACCCGAATATACAACACCGGCCACGTCACAGCACCACTAGAGATGATTGGCGCGGGCGGGACTGCCCTCTCGTGGCTAGCGCCGCCAGCCGGTCGCCGGAATTCAACTTCACTTCGACGGCAGTTCACGTCAATGTCGCTGGCTACCGCGAGACCGCGATAGTTGAACGCTGCATTTTCTGGAGTGGCGAGCGACGTGACGAAATAGCGGCACGTTCTGAGTGGGAAAATTATTTATTTACAGAAGACATCGCTGACCCTGGCCCGCCCTATACGGAGCATGATGCCTGGGGCGCTTCTGCATCAAACCCTCCAAAGAAATGCACAACCGCTTTTTGAATGTTACAATGCGCATGCCCGTTGTCTTAGCACGGAACGTGGCTCCGTAGAGATGCCAATAGGCCAGTACCACAAACGCGTGACTTCAGTCGGTAGCCGTCGTCACAGCAACAGCACAGGGCGGCGGGCCGCCGTCACATTTCCAGCTGGTGATGTCATACCTTCGCACGAGCACGTGTGACTAGGCATCAGCTGTCGTCACATCACCGAGAGGCCGTACGTCGTCACATTGTCAGGTGATGACATCATAACTTCGCACAAGGACGCGTGACTCCAGTTGGTAGCCATGCAACATCACCGGGCGGCGGCCCGCCATCACATTGCCAGCTGGTGATGTAATATAGCTTCACACACAAGCAGCCAGACATTGTGCCACTCACCACTTTGTACAAATCCTCTCAAGGTACGGCATACATTAGGTGTTATACTCAAACTCATAGGCACTCGCCACATGGGGGATCAGTGTTTGGATGTGTTTTCCACTGCGTGACTTTGACCTGTCACAATAATGGCTCAAATCGGCTGCGTGGAAATATCCAGAGCTGAAATGTATGAATTAATAACCGTGGAAATGTATTAATTAATGACTCAATGAAACACTATTCAAACAAGGTCGCAACATGTCTAAATATAATTTGAGGTGACTTTAACAGCTCACCAATATCCCGATGAAGAGGAGTGTTGCCAAGGGCTGTCGATAACCCATTCATTATTGACCAACTATATTGCATGCCTACAAAATAAATGAATTAAACGGATCATTTCATTTATTTCAACAATTTTTTGACGGCGAGAATAAATGATTGCATTCAAAGAATACTTACACAGCTGGCAAAATTATGATGTTTGTAATGTGCCCTTAAGCTATAGCCGTTATGTGAATGCATGGACGAACCACGCCCTTTCCTCCTGTCAGACTTGGAGAAGAAGTCTGGATGAATACTTTGAACGGCCGGGGCATTGGTAATTTCCACATGTATTTTAGCATAACATGTGGGCGTCCCTGAAGTTCACCCACGCAAACCCAAAAATAGGGTTATGGTACTCAGCGCCTACGTTGATCATGGTGCGCCCACCTCGTTTCATTGGGGTTCCTGACACTTTCATAGTGCATGACTGTTACAGGGCCACAGCCAAAATAGCTTCTGTAACCACCTAATGCAATCGGAAGCTCCAGGCCTTTCGCCCCTCAAAAGCTTCGGCGACTACTTCCAGGGTCCGATCCAAGCCCTAATCAGGCACGTAAACTCGTAACCGTCCAGTGACCCTCGACCCATCCTAGTCTCTTGGCCGGATAAGGGATAGTTAGTGACTGGTACACGACACCGTTCCGGCCCTATCTTCCAGAGTTCGAGGTCGATGGGCATCATGGCCAAATCATCGGCTCTGATCGCCTCCCGTTTCTCAACATCTACCGGGCCCCTGTTCACTTCAGAGTTCGTGCCTGTCCGAGACCAATCCATAGGTCAGTCTTGATAATCAACCCATAATCGTCTCCGAGTGACGAATTTGCAGGGCTCCAAGCCATGTCAGAGCCACTGTAACTGTTCACAAAGCCCATTCGCGTGCATCACCATTTCGGTATTGCGTCCACAACAGTAGTATAACCCGTTACTGTGTTCAAGGACCTCAACTTTTGGCTTACCCACAGCTTCTGTCACAATCTCAGGCTGTGTTGCTTCAAGGAATCACATTGGATGAAGGTCACTGACAGAAGAGCAAGCCATGTGCAGGCACGCCCGCGAGGGGCTGGAAACTTTGTCCCTGTTCAATGCCATTTCTTGCATCTTATAGAAGCGAGTGTCATGATACTGTCAGACCAACCAGCACCTATTTGTGTGTGATGGTTCATGTCAGGATGTCAGGTGTGTAATGGAAGACAAGTGACCAGTGCTGGAATATCACACTTAGGATAGTTATGATAACCACCAATAATCATGGCATATTATAAGGGAAACCACAGCAGTGAAGAGAAACAAATTGTCACAGTGAAAGAATACAATGCATTATACATCAACTACAGGAAAATACAAGACAATGTGACCATTTATTCCTACTAGACAAGCAACCAGAATGTTTGACACTTTGACAATTTAAAAAAAAAAGTATATTGGACTAAACTAGGGTACACTAAGTTAGTTCCAATTAGGCTAGGTAAACTGGTATCTTTGCAGCTTCAACCTAATATTAGATAAGCTTGCAACACATTTACTTTTTTAAAGCAACAAAATATGCCATGATAAGTTATGTTGGGTTAGGTTTGGTTCTTTTGAAGTTCTGAATATTTTTTTGCAACAAATTAATTTCTTAAATACACTTTCTTCCACAGGAAGTTAGAATTAGTGAAGTATTGTTAGGTTTATTTTGGTAAATTGTCATAATTAAGAGACAAAATGCAGAAAGATGTTAGAATAGGTAGATTAGGTTAGGTTGAATACACTAATTTTCATAAGTTAACATTCAAAACATTATACATTACTTCATTCATCAGCCCCTTTTTTGGTACTATTTTGCATGCTAATTACCACCAATAACACATTTTTTCTTTCAAATGCTGTTCTGGGTCTAAAGCAAACATTTATCCAGCAAACATTGGTGAAAATATTATTTTCAAAATAGCTTGGGGCACTCTAGATTACAACAAACTAGGCACTTAAATAGGTATTCATGATGTAAATAATGGGCATTCCAATTTGACCCAAAACACATTTTCTCATAGTTACCCACAATGATATTGATTATTTACACATCCTATGCATAGGTACACACCTAATTCAGTTATCACCAATTATTTATAGTGTTAACTCACACCAGAATCTGGAAATTTTGGTCAATTTGCAGTTTAAGGTAATTTCTGATTTTTTGAAATTCCAGTTTAAACACAATGCCTATGAATGTGGTGAATATTATGCAACCATTCATGTCCTATGCAAATGCATACTTTTCAGCTTGGAGGAAAAATAACACCCAATACAATCCTTGGGGATTGGGTAACATAGCATAAAAGTAAAGTTCAAACCAAATAAAAAGATGTGACAATCATACCTAAACTCCCATGCCATAAATTGTACACATTTTACATTCATGAAAGAAACAAAGGGGTTAGGCCAGATTTAGCTTGGATAGATTGACTATGTATCTGCAATTAAAATTTTTCTTTTTAAATTAGTTTTTCTTTTGCTTAAAAATAGGCAAGCCTATTTTTAGGCATTTTCAGTTGAATTTTATTTTATTTTAAGTAAAAATAGGCCAGGAAGGTTAGGTATATTAAGCTGAACAATTTTGGGAAAAGTGTCAAGTTTTCTAATTATGTATCCAACAAGTATTTCTTATATGGGTGGCTGGACTATGTTATGTTAGATTAAGTTACAACTTTCTCTTTTTAAACAGCATATGCATGTTATATTACCCAACTTAAAGCCTCCTTTGGAAGAATGTTGCCTTCCAACTGAGAAGCAAACATTTGTTGAACAAATAAGTGATCATGTCATACTAACCATATTCAAAAACATTTCATTCAAGAAAATAAATTTTAAGAATTCAAAAAATATGTTATAGCACAAATTAACCAAAACAACCTAACCAAACATAATGATAACCAAAGCAAACCCCTTAACTTGCCACATTTACATGGAAGTCAAATGTGTATAGTTAGCTTCTTCCATGAATACTTTGAAGCACAATAATAGGTAGGTTGGTTGGTAGGTAGGTATAGGTAGGTAGGTAGGTAAGTAGGTAGGTAGGTAGGTAGGTACCTGTCTACCTACTTGGGTACTACACAGGTAGGTACCTCTACACATGTAAATGGTAGGTAGGTAACTAGGCAGGTACGTACGAAAGTAGATAGGACCTACTTACCCAGCTACCTAGGTAGGTACTCACCATGCAGTATACTTCTTTTGATGACATCTTGACTCTTGATGTGCATGCACCAGATGTTCACAAGTACCTACTACCTGTCATGCATCATCATACTTTAAATTAAAGCTCACGACACCCTGCTGGGTGCTAACTCAAACTGTAGGTAGCATCGACAGACATTTAGATGCGGATCTAGTTCTTCACATCTTCGCTTCCCGAGTCCTGACTGAAAAGTTCGTTTAAGAATATCTTCATCTGCCACGCATTTGCTTGTTTGTTCTTGTACACACAGCTACAACCTCACGCACGCTTCCCTCTTCACCCCCTCCATTCCAATTTCACGGCATACATCACGCATACCCTTCAAAAACCACACAACGTGCGGTACAACCGAACGCACAGTATCACACACCACCACTGTATCACACCCACTCGCGAACGCCGTAAGCTACACTTGAGCCTTGAGATCTGGTTATAGATGTCACTACCTGTCAGCAGTTGCGATTGGTGGAGCCCGGCCCCTGTCAATGTTCATTGGCAGCCGGGGACGTCATCTGGGCGCTGATTTGGGTCCAGCAGATTATCACGACAGCAAGAAATGGTACTTTTCCGCGTACGTTCCTGACTAAAAAGTATACGTGAGTGGTGCAAATTTTACGTCATCTGAAAGCTTGTTTCATGGTATTTCGAAAAACATGGGAGAATTTCACATGAATGTGTTAGTTATTGTGTAAAATGGTATTATTTAGACCCATGTCATATCCATCGACACTATTTAACTTAAGCGGGCCGGGCGACTCAGTGTTGGTAGCGCAGTTGGTAGCGTGTCGGTTTGCCGACTCGGAGGTAGCCGGTTCGAGCCTGGAGGCCGGCAGATTTTTGTGCGCGTTGTGGGAAGTCCTTCTAATAAGCGACAGTGAATTAAGACACTTCACATGGGACGACCTTTTTCATAAAGTGAAGGGAAATACGCAGATATTCTGCAAGGCTGAGGTTCTGCCACCTTAACTTTATGGTCAAATCAGCCAGGCATAGGAAGTATGGAACACGTCACCGCTTATGGCAGTGTCCAGGCCCACAGTCCCTTCCTGACACGGGCGGCGGACCATCGGGGGTGGGACAGGAGACAGGATCCCCTGAATTTAATCATTTGTGGCACTACGGCAGTGCATTGCAAATATTAAGCTAAAAACTAACGGTTGCCCTTTCCCCTCCCACCAGTACACGCCGACTAACATTAGTCCCTGCTCCTCGAGGTGTGCATATAATAACAGTACATGATTATCAAGATGACAAAACCAACAATTGTGCATGCTGCCGAACAGTCAAATAGCTAGACCCGAGCTGGAGTCAGAGCGATGCCAGTTCTAAGCTCGGCTCCACGCCTTTTACGATACACGGCGAACACACGCCACCAGGACTGCGACAAGCATTGCTTTGACAGGAGCGGACGTTTGCTAAAATATTTCGGTGACAATCCTTAACTTTCTGGAGTGCCGGCGCAAAATAAAAAATCACGATTTTCGTACCATGAACGCTCGATTTAGATTCGGCAGCAACTTTGTCGAACCCGTAAGCGCTAAGACGAATTTGAGATGCCCGCATGAGGATTTCAGTTCGATTACCATGCATTGTCAAAGGCTTAACGCGGAACTTGGCAAGATTGGGGAAGTATCCCCGTTCATTCCCCACCATGGCTTTGCCCATGTTCGCACACCGTTAATCGGCATTTTCAGTCGAAATGAATTGGCTGAGTCGCTGACGCATGTGAATCAAACTTCTGTCATGCATGCAATAATGCAGAGTGCGCCCAACAGAGTGCGTATTAAAACGATATATTGAGGAAGCACAACGCAAGACATATATTGGGAGAAGCAAACACATGAAGCAGAAAAAGAACCTTGGGTTCATTTACGACGCTATTAACTGCTAGGCCATATAGCGTCGCCAACTTCACAAACCGATTGGTCGCGGGTGGACTCGGTAATTCCGCTGGTTGCGGGACTCGAACCCATAATCTTGCGGTCAAAAGCCCAACACCCTACGGACTAAGCTACCGCGGCTCCACCAAATGCGTGGCATAAGAGGTTATCGGTAGCAGGTGCAGATAAGCCACGGTACTTAATGAGATTGCGGCAATACATTACAATACCTAACATTACAGTACGTGCATATCTGGCACCTCATAAAATCGGACGAACTGGCAAGAATAGATGGAACATCCTCATCGTGACATCTGTGGCTGAGAACAACTCGACATGCATACATACACAGACTACTCACGAGCACCGTAGTGGGACGATGAGTACGTGTAAACCTACAGGCTACGCTCTACCGACTTCACAAACACAGGAACATATCAGTTGTTGAGCTTGACATACACTCGGTGCGACTGCAACACGTACGTTTAGTCTCGTGTAATATTTGTGTAGAAAGTCCTGATATGCTGCTATATGATCAACGGCAGATGATGCACCAATACGTCCAAACAATGAAAGATTCAAACACTGATCTGAATGTGAAGTATCGCCCAAGTGCGGTCCATACTTCGCAGTCGCTGAGCAAACTGCTCGGCTTTCCGCAGCTGCCGCTTTGCGAGTTTGGCGACGTTCACCTTGTTCACCAGCCCGAGATGAATAAATGTCCGGATCCTCGCAAAGCACTCAATTATATTTTATCTATGGAATTGAATCTGGATTCCAACACCTGGCGGAAACTTTCAATGACCTTTGGATGACTGCTGAGATTGTTGGGTTCTTGGGCATGGTGAACACAAAACGCTGCATCCATCTCTCTGAATGTGTGGAAGAATTCCTCGGTGGGAACCGTCAGGCCGCTAAGGCTTAGGCGGTGAGTCCAGAACGCTTCTCGTGGTTCATCTTCGGTATACGGAAATGGGTGCCCAGCGATCGGTCCGATGGTTTATTTCTGGCCATGGACCAGGCCACACATCATTCCCCCGCCCCACCGCCACGCTTAGCATTTAACATTCCTTAAATTCACATAATTATCTGATGTGACTGAAGGAAGCTGATATTCATTTCTATGGGAAATGAAATCTCAGCAAATCGGCAGTTCAAGTTCATGTGCTGATATTTAGAAAAAAAGTAATTTCACTCAAAAATAATATTAACATCATTCAACTAAGATTTTTCAAACACTAGGAAAACACTAATGTTGACAATGACAGTACATACAATCCCCCACGCCATAAGACATAAGAGGTTATGGAAGGTGTGGGGAGAATATGGAATAATATGGAAAATATGGAAAGTGTGGGGAAATGGGATTTTTGGTGGCTAACAAAGAACACTGACGTCAAATTACAAAAATATCCTAACTCAATCTAACCTAAACAACTGATGTTGGACCTCCTAAAACATACTCATGTTCGGTCATCTAAAACCTACTGACATTTTATGCTGGATGTGGAACGTGATTCACGAAGGAAATGGTAGATCCATTGTACCTTAATTACACACTCGCATCAATTGTGCACCATATATTAATTAACCTCGTGACATGGAAACTCAGTTAATGGAAGCATACATTTTGTATCCTAGGCTGAATCTGTTATCATTACTCCATGTAGAAAGGGCTGGCCATTATTCTGCTGGAACATCATGAAAAAAAAATGTTAGAAATAGCCACATGCAAATATATGTATTCATTTTTTGGGTATAATTAAACCTGGTTTTGGCTTTCCGTGCATGACCGCCTATCCTGTCTTCTTCTAATCTTTCACTACTCCCAAGTAGCCTTGTTCTTCATTCAACACAGCTTATGGAAAATTATTTTTAGGATACTGGGAAAAAGTTGCTAGTGCGCTTTAAGAAGTTCAGTCCATACATCTGTCTAAAAAAATTGTCTTCATTTGGGCTTCTTATATATAAATACCAAGGTTTTTGGAATTTGGAGGATAGAATAGAAACAAGTGTTTTTCCTGAAAAAGAGGTAGGTTAGGTTTGGATTGGGGAAGGATTGTGGTGATAACTCAACCAGCATTGTTGCATATGTGATATCAAAGATATTCAATGGATGACATTGGTTTGGATGCATTGTTTACATATTTAACATTATCCTTCATTACCAGTTACACCACTCAAAGCAACACATTTCGCATTACTTCACTTACGAACTGAAAAGCATGCATTTGCGCTGGAATACAATGGTCATATCATCTTAATGACATTCAGAAACATGCATTTACAATCTTTTTCTTCAAATGCCACCTCAACTAAAATGCAAATCTTCTTCTGCAGGTGCAATTGCAAAAAAAAAACACACAGCTTCAGCCTTGCCCCTTTTCAGAAGAGAACATAAATTAGCTTCCAATTAAAAAAAGCACAATCATGAACAATTCGATCTGAAAATTGAGGAAGCTAAAGAAATGCAAACTTATCCCAACCTCATTTTAGCTTTGCCTAGGTAAAAATGTGCAAAACGTCACTTGTAAACACTCAAAACTGCAATAATGAAACCTTAAATCACATCTCACACAGTACAGGTGAGAGTGGTCATATTTTAACCACATCAATCAACTTTGCATTGGAAAGGGATATCAAGAATTCAAATATTAACTAAAAAGTACATATTTCCCAGAAAATGTATTTTAAGGTCTGATATTTTTGGCAATTACACCAGTATTTTTAGTGGCTACTAATAATTGGTACCACAAGAGCTACAGTGAAGAAATCCTGCACAACCACTTTCATGTTCAGAATATGGCACAACACTACAAAACAATTATATGTTTTAAAGTAGCTCTATGTGAGTGGTTAGATGACTTTGCTAGAGAGAACCATCTGAACATGGATACCATCTTCATTTTTTGAAATTCAGTAAACAGTATAATTACTAGTTTGGCCACACAAAAAGCAGCAGTAGATTAATTTGTTCCATGCATTAAGTGTTTGGAAACTCCCTCTTACCCTACTACCACTACTGCCCAGCCATGATACGATGGGCAAGCAATTACCAAATTGTCCACAAGTTGGTGAATGGCACAGTATGGCATAATTACATATAGCACACAGAAACAATATGATATCTGACAGGGGACCAACGCACATGCTAACATTAATCACCAGATTGCATCAATGACATGCTGACCAAGTTGACATTGTGGGTATAAGGCCTTAATTCACATAAATTGTCTGAGGTGTGTGTTCTCAATATCAACCACGCCATGGATAAATTCATTTTGTGGATGGTGCCTTTCGGTTCAAAGCCACCGGCACGCTAGCAGAATAAGATAGAATATTCAAGCTTCAATGAATGACTGATATGCTTTACAACCAACGGGGAAACTAATCGTAAGAAAGGCGCCATAATTGTGCTAAAATGAAAGCACCATATTTAGTAGATTTATTGGTATAGTCAAAAACTAGAATATAATTCAGCAGTATTCTGGAATAAAAAAGCGCGTCTGGTATATGACGTCACTTGGCGTAGGTTTTGTCTAGTTTAAACTAACTATACTAGAACAGCCAGCTTTGGAGTACCTGTTGTCTCTAGTTATCTTGGGTGGAGCCAACCGTAGGGGAAGCCGTAGTAGTCCAGTAGAGTAGGGTGCAATGATGGCAGTTTTCATTTTCGTCTGTTTGGACTCCCGTTGTGTGTTTTCAGGTTTAAAGCTTCACGAAAATGTTATATTCTGGGAAAACAGTGCGGGCGCAGCTTCTAAGAATCGACGTTTGTTTATTGTTTGGTTCACGACACACTTTATGCACATTCACGGCTAATGGCGCCGCCCACACTGATTCGCCGGTGGACCGCGGGATTTGGAAATGTCCTGAGTGGCGCTAGTCGAACCCGGGACCTTTGGTACCCAAAGCCCGACACCTTAACCACTCGGCCATCCCCGCCCACTAAGAATCGACGGAACATCTTGAAGCTTTAGCGCGTCAAGCGCCCTTGGCATTAATTACGAGCTGAGGGGCCGGACCGAAGAATTGGTACGCGTCGGGGCAGCGCCATGAACTGTGAGCATGAGAGTGCATTAGAGTGCCCTTGGTGTGGGCACATTTTCTTCTATGGAGTTGACTTCGGCTGAAAGTTTGCCCAGCAGGTGACGGGATAGGGACGGACTCATAAATTGATACGGGGCTACATGCTTGCAGGCGCGCCACTTTACCTCCCAAGAGGCATCTTTGGGTGAAAAATTCGAACTAGGCCGAGCGCATTCAGGCCTTTCCGGAAGGGCGCCAATTTCCTGGGGGGGGGGGGATGCCTCCGGTGCTCTCGGCCTTGCATTCACCTCTGGGAGGGGGTGGGCATATGTGTAGTTTTCTGAAAATTATTGGGAGGGCACAATAAATGAAGGCAACGGACGAGGGGGCGAAATGAATCTTGGGAACATGCATCGGTTGGTAGTGTCAGCAGTTGAAACTATGGATTGGGTGGGGTGGGGTGGGCGTTAACCCGTCCCGTCTCGGGGGGCCTTCAACCGCCCCAGTCAGGTTCTTCGCGGATAGCGGACGGACGGCGCGCGGCAGCGCGCCCAAATTTGGCATACCTTATCCCACATCAATTTGACATGCTGATTCAAAAATGTGTAGGTCAGGTCATCTAGGGTCAACGAATTAGTCAAGGTCAAGTGAGGTCACCTCCAAAAAAGTTAAACCAGTCGTCACACTTTAACGGATACAGATATTTTAATAAAACTTTCAGCGTTTGTTTATCTTTGCGGATGAAACAACACGTACGAGTGGAATTTTTCATTTTTTTCGTTTTTGACTACATTAAATTTTGCGTATTTGCCAAATAACAGTTCAAATACAGGATTCAGGCTAAAGTAAACATTTTTTTTATTAGGGAAAGTTGACTTCCAACAACGTTTCTCGGTCTGCTCTACTCATTGGAAAAGGAAAATTAAAGAAAACTTGAAAACTCAAAATTTTGAAATTTCCTCTTTTTTTTGGGGGGAGGCAAAATTAAATTATAGCCCTGGTCAATTTCGCTGGCCTTTTCTAATTCCAAATAAATGTTGTTTTTCATATATCCCCAAAATGAATTCCCCAGTCAAAAACATAATGGAAGTCGTGAAAATCTAGCCCCCCTGGTGACGTCACTTTTGGGAAAAAAATTTCGGGGGTGGACTCGGAACCTACTCGTCGAGCGCTTTCCGATGACGCCTCTTTCGTTTTCGTGCGATGCTTAGTCTGGATTTTAGCGGGGGGTCTTCAACCGCCCCCCACCCCGAGACGGGACGGGAGGATTTGACCGGAAAGACGGCGCGGGCTAAAGCTCAGTGCTTTCCACATATTCGTTCCAGGAAAGTCTACACCCCCCGACAAGACAGAGTTTATGGCGCCTTGTACACTGCCTGCAAGAGTTCTGGTTCTCTCTCCTCTCAGATTGAGGTCAACTGTCACTGTTAAACCCGACTATGGGAACTGCCAACAAGGTCGGTTGTAGTGGCGACGCAAGGGGCATGAGGTGAGCTTCCCCCTTCCTTTAAATATGAGATCATCAACCCTATATCGTTGCATGGCAAATGACGAGTCTAGTTATTTGGGCTTAAGGGAGTTTTGGCCGAGCTAAGTAACGAGTCTGAATGAGTGCATTGAAGATGCACCCATTGCACCAGGAACGTAGCTTATATGCTTTGGGTAAGGCACTTATCCCCCTCAGTGTATATACACGATGGAACATGTGATGGATAAATTGACAGAAAAAACTAGATATATCCATGCTTTTGAAATTTTATAGCGGACCTTAGACGTGGATCCAGGGGAAACGGGCATGCCAGAACCACCTTTTTTTTAAGAAAAAAATGTGGACTTTTTTTCCGGGAACACCACTGAAAAGAGGCAAAAACGGACACTAATACACATACACTTATACATTTACATATAAAAGAAATACAAACGGGCATATGTTACGCATCAATTCTTACTTCAATTCTTAAATCCGTCATTTTGCTTCAGTGCCCTGGAGCCTCATAGCCTTCTCGTATTAACCAGAACAGATATCGCTTGCGGAGCTGGTCGCATATTCTACCAAGGAGAGGTCGAATCTCATGCATTCTCAGCCCTCCTTCATCATCCTCGTTGTCACGCGAGAACAGTCGTACTTAAGAACGCCAATGGGTGCCCATTGGTGCAGTACACGCAGGCTTTCAGTGTTTATTTGCAGCAAGTATAAATCACGCAGGCTTTGTGTAAGACCTGTACCGGTACCGTTCGCGTACGAGTTGACTAAACTAAGCGACGGCATACACACTGCAACAATTTCCAGAGGCGCAAGCATAGGCACTTAATAGCTATGAAAAACTTATCCGATAAGAGTGGCCCAGAGAATAGTTTCCTTGGTTCGTTGTGAGCGCACTACTAAGTTCCCAGCTACTGTAAACAACGTCCTGATTATGATAGTAATCAACAGCGTCACAAATACAGTGATAACCGAGCCTCTGGCGACAAGACTCTTCGCCACCAGCCAGTACAATTAGCGGTACCGAAGGTGCAGAACGCTGTACTTAATATCGTCCGGTAAAAACACTTCGCCGGGCAAATCATGGACGCGTACCACATGCATTCGCTTCCCATCCCCGGCAGTGGTGCCACGGAACCGAGACGGGCCGTGACGAGAAGAGTGGTAATAAACCGCACCAGTCTTTCGACATTACACCCACGGCGTGAGTGGTGACAACCCTCACCAGTCGGGAGGCAGTACAGGCCAATCTCAGAACATCTGGATAGGGTACAGGCCGACGGAGCGACTCGCATACAACCACAGATCGGCTGCTGGTCGGTGCAAGACTCACCGCTCCCAGTGGCGAGGCCGAGAACACATGAGGAGTGGAGGCTGCACTATTGTGGATAGGGCAGCTGCAATACCAGTTCGTGCAACTGCAGCAGTCCAGTTTTGTGTATTTTCATTGCTCTATCGCATTACAATACATTTTTTCTTTCGGCAACGCTAACTTTGCAACTAGCAACAAAAGATCGCCACTGTTGAAAGAACCAATTTGAACTTGGACTTCGAAAATAAACTTTTTTTGCATGCCAACTTCCAAATTCCCCTTCGAAATGTGCTGGATAACGATGAAATGGCGCCTTGTCCACTTGATACGCGAGCATAACTGTTTCGGAATCGATGTTTCGCCAGCGCAACAATAACCAATAGACAACTATTACGGCTGCACTAGTGGTGCGTGGATGGCAATGCTTTCGGAACAATCGCAACCCAGCTCCCTTATCACGCGCACGTCCGGGGGGCAGATATCTGCCCCCTCCGGCTTTTCCTCATTTGCCGCCAAACTAATCGGGTTAGCAAGGCCAAACCTCGCAATGTTCATTGGTCTTTTCCACATATTCTCATACATTTTTAACCCTAGGTCATCTCAGGTCAGGTCACCAGGTCAGGCGAAGTGATCCAATTACGCTCGGAGTTCTAGGTGACATAACTTCCACAATAATCGGGCGATTTATTTCAAACTTATAACACGCCATTATCTCATAAGGGACCACAATATGTATATCGTTTTTTTCTTCGTAGCCGCAACCTGACCTTAGGTCAGGTTGCGGCCATAGCCTCCCCATTATAGGGCTATGGTAAAATATACAAATGTTTCCTGGTTACATATTTGCGCTCGGAATGATCTCACAACGGTTGTGGCATGTAGATGGAAGCTATTCTCAATGTTACCGCTGACATTTTTGCTCAGCGACCTCACCAAGGTCATCTGAGGTCACCTGAGACCACTACACATTTCTGCGCATTATATCGCACTGCACTGAGCTAGAAGGCTGAAAATACAGTCATTGTGCTTGTATCGCCAAGACGTGTCGATTGATACATTGTATGACCTCCCTCGGCGACTTCATGACCTTGACCTGACCTTAAACTAGACCGCCTATTGTCGGTAGCGAATTTCAAGGACTGTCGAATGGCATTCGTCGTTTGTTTCTATCTGCTACAGGTCTTGAGATATGTGTCAATATCTGAGTCACACCTGATCTGGTCGAATTTGACCTATGATGATCCAGTGACCTGGATGTTGATCTGAGCGAAAAAATGACCGAAAAACTTTCGATAGAGCCCGTCACCAGCTATCCAACGCCGTTTTCCGTTTGTCGCTAGCTAGCATAGTTCTAGAGATCTTAGGGGGCGCAGACATCTGCCCCCGGGCACGCGAAGTTGGAGCGGACCTCCGGACGTGCGAGTGTTATAGGAGCACGGTTGCTGAGGTCCAGCTTTAATTTAGACGTTGACGGACCCAGTTACCAGTAAGTCAGCATACCAGTGACCTGACATGTTCTCGGTGGGTTGTTCCGGAAAGCAGAACATCGGTGGTGATGGTGGTGCGGCATCACTACAGGTGCATAGCACCATCACTGCTTGGCTGACATCTGGGAAACCCACCATGCAGGCCATGCACACCCATCCGATACAAGGCTCCCAGAGAATGCATTGCTAAAACAAAGTAGCAGCGCTTCTCTATTAATCTCTATTGATTACCATCATCTGTTCATTACAGTCCGACCACTCAGTCGGTAGAACTGAACCTGATAACCCGAAGGCCACGCTTAGATACTTGCCAGGCTTCTCACTGACCTTCCGCACAGTCGTCAGTCACAGCTCGACCCGCCGACAGCACCAAGCTAGACACAGTCGTCCACCACAGCTTGACCCGCCGACAGCCCCAAGCTAGACACGGTCGTCCATTACAGCTTGGTACGCCAGAGCTTAGGGCGGGGCACCGTTGTCCATCATAGCTTGGTACGTCAGAGCCTACAGCTGGACACAGCCGTCTCATCACAGCTTGGTCCGCCAGAGCCTAGAGATGAACACCGTCGTCCATCACAGCTTGATCCACCAGAGCCTATGGCGGGGCACCGTCGTCCATCACAGCTTGATCCACCAGAGCCTAGTGCTTGTCAACGTCATCCATCACAACTTGATCCACCAGAGCCTAGTGCTTGTCAACGTCATCCATCACAACTTGATCCACCAGAGTCTAGGACTGCGACCGTCAACCATCACAACTTGATCCACCAGAGCCTAGTGATGGCCACCGTCATCCATCACAACTTGATCCACCAGAGCCTAGTGCTGGCCACCGTCATCCATCACAACTTGATCCACCAGAGCCTAGTGCTGGCCACCGTCATCCATCACAACTTGATCCACCAGAGCCTAGGACTGCGCACCGTTGTCCATCACAACTTGATCCACCAGAGCTTAGGACTAGGCACCGTTGTTCATCACAGCTTGATCCACCAGAGCCTAGGACTGCACACCGTTGTCCATCACAACTTGATCCACCAGAGCTTAGGACTAGGCACCGTTGTTCATCACAGCTTAGTCCCAGAGCTCAGGGTGGGGCACCGTCGTCCATCACAACTTGGTACGCCAGAGCCTAGTGCTGGGCACCGCCGTCCATCACAGCTCTGTCCGATAGCTCCGGGCTAGACACGACACCTGATGCGAGCTTGGCCACGGCCTGTTAACGCAGCCTTATCGATGCACACCGAGTCCAGTGCACTTAAAGCAAGCCACACACACACACATACACACACAGGATCGGACGCAACATAATCACAATCATGGTCGTGCTGGCCATGATCATTATACTATAAGTTTGTGCATAGCAAACTGGTTCACTCGTGCATGCGCCTCCTTGGCATTGCGAACAATGGACAGGGCTTCAGGCACTGCCGGGCTTGGCAACACAGCAGCACTGTCTTCATACAAGAACACCTACAATGTTTCGAATCAGCGCCCATACACTGATCAGATTAAAATAGCAATTTTGGCTACTATGACTGGAGGCATGCCAACTGTGTTCGCGCATCAATAATTGAACTTAAGCAGTTTTGTACATTGCCTTCGTTCATAGTGGCCTTCCAACGTACATTCTCACTGAAGCTGGCCAGCCCCCAGCTCAGGTGCTATCCATCATGGTCCATGTTCGCACTGGGATAGCCGACATACCTTGTACATATAGGCTATCCCAGTGGGATAGCCCTTGGACGTAACTACACTACAACTTAAAGCTATTCACCGCCCAGTGCCAATGTGATGTAGAATGTCGCTCGTAGGCTAGTTATTAGCTAGGCGGGCGACCAGATGCTATTCAACTATTTCCAGACTGATTTTTTTGGTTACGGATCAGTGTAAACCTGCATCGATTAACAGTGACGCCGCCGAGTGTTTGGCACCTGAGTTGGACCGCTGCATTCCAATTATTCCGAATAATGAAATACATCTAAACTACAAGGCACTAAGCAACTATACTGTGCATGGTACTGCAACACTCCTGCTGTGAGGAGGGGGACGTGGTCCGCACAATAAGATGAATGGATTAACACAACGCATACACCGCACTGTAAAGTGAACACAATACAAATCGTCCATAATTAAATGGCCACACTGAGCGTACCATTTTAAATACTTCATAAAAGAAACATCAGTTAAATTCATAAGGTGTTCCTCACACGAACCTCACCACTATGCGACAGTTGCATGGCATGGCTTGGCTAAAACAAGACTGAACTGAGCCAGACGCACCATCAACTGGCCCTGCACCTCGCTCCCGGAGAGATGAACCACCGCACCTAGACTAACCGAGGCGCCGCCTCAGGGCCGTCGCCGCATTACACCTGGCCGATTGTGTAGAGGCTGGGGCTGAACGGTATTCCGCGTCGTATGGCGGCCAGTGCGTCGCGCACAGTGTCCAGCAGCGGCCGCATGCTCATATGGAGCGCCAGGTCGCGCACGTCGCGCAGCGTCTCGTCCAGCCGCTGCAGCGTCTTGCTCAGGTCGCCCTGCAGACGGCTGTCGGGCAGTGGCAGGTGGCGCAGCTCCTGTCGGCCGCGGCTGGTCAGTACGGTCGGCGCCGCACCACCGGGGCCGCGGCGCCACAGACAACCATCCACCGACTGCCTGGCCACAATAACAATGTCCAGCAGTCAACCAGCTACTCATCATAACAGCGCCCAACAGTAGCTGGCTTACCTCACGGTAAGCCAGCTACTCACAATAATGAAGTGTCCAACAATAAACAAGCTAAGCTACTCACAATAACAGTGCCAAATAGTAAACCAGCTACTCACAATAAATAAGTGTCCAACAGTAAACCAGCTACTCATAATAACAGTTCCTCATGGTAAACCAGCCACTCACAATAATTAAGTGTCCAACAGTAAACCAGCTACTCAAAATGTGCCCAAAAATATACCAGGTACTGACAATAACACCGTCCGACAGTCGATCAGCCATTCACAACAGGGCCGACAGTAAACCAGCTACCCACAACAAGAGTGGCCTACAACATACTAGCCAAGCACAACTGTGTCCAACAACCGACTGGACCATTCCACGACAGATGGAGATGAAATCGCAAGGGTGACTCTGAAGACAGATATTAAATGGCTAACACACAGCGAGACAAATCGTACATGAGATTATGCAATTACGCACTTCCTGAGGTTGACATAGCTGGTGTATCTTCGTGGAAGGTCAAGAGGTCACAAGGTGACGAAGCTACGAGGTCACGAGACGAGTTCAAGGGAACAAAATGTTGAAATATTTGTTCGCAAATGCATTCCTCAGCATTGCATTAACTCAGAACTAATGATTTCTTCTTAACAATGGGCTATCTGTTGTCAGGCACCCATGTGATCTGACCTTAAAATAACACGGTGGGCTACAATTCCTAGGCCGTTGGTCAGATCGAGCTGAAACTTGCACATACGTGTTCAAGCCTACGACATCCCCATAAAAAACTTTGGTTGAAATACAAACGCTGTAGGTGTAAACTCGCAAAAATTGTGTCGACCTGCTTCTGCACCAGTTGTTCATGATTTTGAGCAATAAAGAATCGGCTGCCTTCAACAGCAGCCAGTAGCAGCCACTCACGTGGCCCAGCGCCCAGTAGTAGACAGCTGGCACGAGGGAGAAGTCCAGGGAGTTCTCCTCCTCGGTGAGGTTGGTCAGTGAGGCCTTTTTCTGCGCCAAGTCGATGCGCCGGGCCGCCTTCAGCAGCTTCTCACAGCCCTGCCGCCGCAGACCCAGACTGACACTAACCGCGTCCGGGCAAACGCTCCAGGACAAGGGCGTCATTGGGGCAGATCAAGCGTCACTACAGAGGAGCAGGCACCACTGGGTTGGACCAGGCATCACCAGATGAGCAGGCGTCACTAGGGCGGAACAGGCGTTAATACAGAGGAGCAGGCATCACAAGGGTGGGTCAGGCATCACTAGATGAGCAGGCATCACTAGGGCGGAACAGGCGTTACTATAGGAACATACGTCACTATAGACGAGCGGGCGTCAATACGGCGGAGCGGGAGGCACTACAGAGGAACCGGAGGCCAATACCAAGAACCAGGTAGCCAAAATAGAACAGGCGTCACAAGGGCGGAGAAGGCGCCACTATGGGAACATATGTCACTACAAATGAGAAGGCGTCATAGCGGAGCAGGCATCAATACAGAGGAGCAGACGTCACTATGGCGGACCCGGTGTCACTACAGAGGCGCAGGCGTCACTATGGAGGAGTAGGCATCAATACAGAGGAGCAGACGTCACCATGGCGGACCAGGTGTCACTACAGAGGCGCAGGCGTCACTATGGAGGAGTAGGCGTCAATACAGAGGAGCAGGCGTCACTGTGTAGGGACAGGTGCCACCACAGAGGTGCAGGAGTCACTATGGAGGAGTAGGTGTCACTCCAGAGAAGCAGGTGGTCAATGTAGAGTAGCAGACGTTACTAGGGCGGAGCAGGGATTATCATAGGAGCATGCGTCACTACAGATGAACAGTCGTTACTAAGGTGGATCAGGCGTCACATGAAAGGCCAGGCGAGAAAAGGTCGGGCGTTGCATGGAATAGTTTACTAGTCAATGACATGGTATTAATGTCAAGTTTTGTCATTGTGTCGGATGATGAGGCATTTCATCACCCCTGTTCATGACGTAATTAATTTTAAAATAGACCACCGACGACAGTGAAGATAGGGCTGGCTGCAGTTGTTCCACCAGGAAGCTGCTGACATTATGTCGTCGCACCGGCTCGGAAGGCAATATGGGTCCATCACCAAATGTGGATCTACGAACTATCCAAATGGGTTGTTAATCATGGCTGATTGGTGCTGGTGACTCACTTAAGTTGACCGATAATTGAGCTGTACGTTTGGGCTGATAACTTGGACTGGCCACTTGTACTGGCAATTAAAATTTGGGCTGGTAATTTCGGCAGACAATTTGAGCGGACTGACCACGGGGCCGGCGCGGCGGCGGTGCGCGGTGGCCATACCGGTCGGAGTTGCGTCGGCAGGCCGGCCGGGTCGGTGCTCCTCTGCGCCGACTGCTGCTGGGAGAGGGTCGACAGGAGCGCGGCCAACTCGGCCGGCCGCAGCCCCGCCAGCGCGTGGCTAAACACCAGCTCCGTGACCAGCAGCATGCGGAAGCCAACGCCGCACGAGACGCGGCCCTTGTGGGTCGCTGGCGGTTCAGTCGTCACGGCCGGTCAGCTCAGGCGGACAGTGGGACCCACAACACGCCGGAGCGATCAGCGCCCGCGGTAGCAGCAGTTGGGTGCAATGCACGACAAATTCACGCTACTCGCTCGGTACCTAATCCATATCCATATCTTCGCGGAAATAGTTATATAGCTAGTTATTTTGGCTTTAGGGCGCATCGACCGCGGAAATATACAAGCACCCTCAAGCATACACCTACTAGTAACTTTCCACAAACAACTGTCAAACACACATTTCAGTAACCACCGGCGGGGGTGGACTTGTGCCTTGTAATCCTGGAGTGAGAGGATTCTTTTTCGTAAACAGACTGTGGGGAAGATATTTTCTTCAAACCAGTGACACCAGAATCTCAGTTTGCACATACAAGTGAATCTTGAACACTTGGCCACAGAACAGTTTATTGACAAACGGCACCATTCGGACTCCAAATGATAAAAACGAAAATATAATTTTCCGGAGAGGATAATATTCTGCACGATGAAAAATAACGAATAGCATATTTGTTGTTCAATCCGGACAATGGGTGATATCACTACCTTCAATGACGGACGCAACTCGACTCAACTTTCAATAACTAGCCAAAAAGTATTATTTCCGCACACGAAAGCTTGAAACCAGGGTCCATCTTGACCCAGCAAAAGCCCATGGTAAAGCCGGTGCCAGTTGGGCGCGCCACTCTCAACACCAGCTGACTGCACACCAGACGGACAGTGTCGGATCATTACCCCGGCCGCTGTGGTTAGCAAATCCCAATGTGCGCAGCACGTCCACCATGGCGGCGGCTTCACAGGACCAGTGCGACAGCTCAGCCACCTCTTGCTGCAGTCCCCGCACCTCCAGCACGTCCCGCACCTGGACACCAGCCGACCGTGAGCGGAACAGTTAGTACGCACCTCCAGCACACCTGGACACCAGCCTACCGTGAGCGGAACAGTCAGTACGCACCTCCAGCACACCTGGACACCAGCCGACCGTGAGCGGAACAGTCAGTACGCACCTCCAGCACACCTGGACACCAGCCTACCGTGAGCGGAACAGTCAGTACGCACCTCCAGCACACCTGAACACCAGCCTACCGTGAGCGGAACAGTCAGTACGCACCTCCAGCACACCTGAACACCAGCCTACCGTGAGCGGAACAGTCAGTACGCACCTCCAGCACACCTGGACACCAGCCGACCATGAGCGGAACAGTCAGTACGCACCTCCAGCACACCTGGACACCAGCCTACCGTGAGCGGAACAGCCAGTACGCACCTCCACACCTACACCAGCCTACCGTGAGCGGAACGTCAGTACGCACCTCCAGCACACCTGAACACCAGCCTACCGTGAGCGGAACAGCCAGACCACACCGCGACCTCCAGCACACCTGGACACCAGCCGACCGTGAGCGGAACAGCCAACACGCACCTCCAGCACACCTGGATACCAGCCGACCGTGAGCGGAACAGCCAACACGCACCTCCAGCACACCTGGACACCAGCCGACCATGAGCGGAACAGTCAGTACGCACCTCCAGCACACCTGAACACCAGCCTACCGTGAGCGGAACAGCCAACACGCACCTCCAGCACACCTGAACACCAGCCTACCGTGAGCGGAACAGCCAACACGCACCTCCAGCACACCTGGACACCAGCCGACCATGAGCGGAACAGTCAGTACGCACCTCCAGCACACCTGGACACCAGCCTACCGTGAGCGGAACAGCCAACACGCACCTCCAGCACACCTGAATACCAGCCGACCGTGAGCGGAACAGCCAACACGCACCTCCAGCACACCTGGACACCAGCCTACCGTGAGCGGAACAGCCAACACGCACCTCCAGCACACCTGGACACCAGCCGACCGTGAGCGGAACAGCCAACACGCACCTCCAGCACACCTGAACACCAGCCTACCGTGAGCGGAACAGCCAACACGCACCTCCAGCACACCTGGACACCAGCCGACCATGAGCGGAACAGTCAGTACGCACCTCCAGCACACCTGGACACCAGCCTACCGTGAGTGGAATATTGAGCAGTGGAGATACAGGAACTGTCCCAAAGTGGCCACGCTTATGTGGTGATGGTTTGGAGTTTAGGCGCGCGTCGAGATCTAGGGTTATTTTGCGCCCATAACTGAGGCATGCTTATGTGTGTGTGGGGTCTGGAGAGGGGGCGAGAAACCATTTTTAATTTTATTCTTTTCATGCATTGCCCTTAGGGTCAATGTTGAATTCGTCCGGTGGGGCGCCGTTTCCGCCTATGCCCCTCCAAACTATTCCCAGGTTCCCACGGACATGGTAAACAGGGCTGCAGCTAAATTTGAGGATACACGGGCGTGGCGCTAATGAACAGCGTGATATCCAAAGGGAAACTACCCATAAATGCATTTTTCGACTATTTTTTATGCCGTATTTCTGGCGCCATTGTATTAGCAAATGATTGAAGCAGACGAAGTCATAGTTTTTATTAAAATTTTCACAATATTTAATATAGAAATGTCGACGAACATGGGCAACATTACATGTGAAAAAAAACTACGCACACGCGCACAAATGCTGTCGCAGTTTGACGATTGATGAAGGTAAGCTGCATTCTGAAAACCTTCACAAGTGATATATGAAATGTTAGCTGAGAACATTCTCATTGCGTTAAGGAATTCAAAAAGGCATACACCAATTAACAATATGCTATTTGTTGTCTTGTTTATAATCGGTTTTACGACACATCGACCGTTGAGTCATGCAGCGTCGCCAATCTCTCACGCCGATTGGTCGCGGGCGAAGAGTAGCGACAAGTGAGATTCGAACCCACAACCTTTCGATTGTGAGACGAGCGACTTACCCCTAGGCTACTCGTCCCCTGCTATTTGTTGTCAAACAATCAGTAATTGCAATAGTCGTTCAACTTTTTAGCACCTCGAAGTTCAAATAAGGTTTTTAAAAAACGCACAACAGCGCACAGCCAGAGACCAATCCAAATGAAATCAGCGATCATTTGACTATATGTGCCGCAAGTTTCAGCTGTACCTAGCTGCTCTAACACCGATAGTGATCAATTGTATCCCGACAGGCCGCAGTGCGGTGCGGTGGCCAGCCCGGACGGCACGGGGAAGCCCGAGTCGGACGCCCAAACGCGTCGGCTGGCGGAGTGGGTGTTTTGACCGGGTAACCTCTGATATTCCTGGGTTAGGCAATATTTAAGACAATAAATATTTCCCATATGATCCAAATTTTAAGCTCTTTCGACTAAGACCAAAATCGCCCCGGTAACTAGCATACTTTGTCCGCTGTGAATTATAACCAGTTTTTCCCTTGAGTTATCACAGTGTGCAGTGTGTTGATAGCGCTCGGTGCTTTATGTCACATTGCATGTCACCACGAAGAGCCCATGCCAATGTTGTGAATGCGGAGCTCTTTCCGCATCACCTCTCTGCACTACTCTACATAATTTCACGCGGGATGGCACCACTAGACTGTAGCTGAATACAAAGGTGTTGTTTCACTGGCCATCCTCACCGCCTGTGTAAGACCGCCGACCGATCACACTGCCCATTAGCCTGTCTAAAATTTTCAAAGTGGTGTTTTCAAAAACGGCTACTCTTTTTATTTTGCCTTGATATGTACATAACAATTTGGCATAAATTAGATCGCTGGGCGACCGTTTTTTTCTTCTCAAAATCCGTTTGAAAGAGACTGTTTTCGACATTCAGCGCCATATTGACTGTGAGAACCAATCCAGATAAGTAGGTCAAATAGGGCCTCTTTTTGATCGCCTTGACGAGCTGAGTCGATTGCAACTACGCAGTATTGTCGACAAATCGATACTTAAGAAAATATCGGCCATCTAATGTCTTCTAATACACCAGCAAATGCCCATTTCGGGGGATACAAGGAACTCTAAGGTTTAAGCAAGTAAAAATCATGATACAGCCGCGGTTTCTGCACTTATTCATTTGAAGACTACAGCATCACTCACTGGGCATCGAAATATAGACAAAGCTTCATATTTATTCGCTGTTTGAGCTACATAGAAGAATGATTGACGGAGGCTGCTTTGTACAGACGTGCATCATATACCAAATACCTGCCTATTCGTTGCATATTGAGACATTCAGATAGCCTTTCCACATCCCGTTCAGACGAAAATCAGATACGTTGGTGATAAGAATGATTAAAATTCGCTGTGATTATTGAAATTCGCCGTGATCACCATGGGACCATCGATCCCCAATTTTTCCCAAAGGGGCACATGTCAGACATCAATCAATGGACACTGGTATATTCAAGGCAGACATCGCGCGTGAACATTGCTCACAGCGAAATGGTGTTCCAGACACTTCTCTGTAGCGATGACAGAGCAGAGCGCCAGTTCGTTGTTGAACGTATCAGGTGCATCCGCGGCAAAAATTAGCGTGGAGACCCTAGTGTCCGTCCCAGGAGAACTCCGAGACTAAACGAAACCGCGGAGAGTATGCAGGAGTTGATATCCTGGGACGGCGCCTTCGAACCTGTCCTCACGTGCCACACGTCAAGCTCCGAACTTGACGGCTATGTGGACATGCCAATGTCAGTTCCACAGTTTCCCGTCACGGTCAGTCAGTTGAACGATGCGTGAAACAGGTGTCGCTAGCCGCAAAAATCGTATACGGGAAGGAGAGGAGGGACGGCTACATCCAGGCCGGTTACGTGCACCGGCAGCTTTTGCTCGTGCCAACAACTAAGAGGGACGTGGAGAATATGCTAAAACAACTGTGAGTTCCATGAAAGATAGAACTGGGGTACTCTATGCCGTCCAGTCAGTTGTGCTCCGCAGCTTCGCGCGATGTTTGCCTTGGATATACCAGTGTTCATTGATTTATGTCTGACATGGGTCCCTTTGGGGAAAAATAGGCATCGATGGTCCCATTGTGATCACGGCGAATTTCAATAGAAGTGGCTAACTCATAGAAACTAATGAAACTAATGAGTTAGTTCACAACTTCAAATGAGTAAGTGCAGAAATCGCGGCTGTATCATGATTTTTATTTGTTTAAACCTCAGTTCCTTATATGCCCCGAAATGGACATTTGCTGGTGTATTAGAAGACATATGATAGGCGATATTTTCTTAACTATCGATTTTTTGAAAACAGTGCGTTGTTTCAATCGACTCAACTCGTCGAGACGATCAAAAAGAGGCACTATTTGACCCACTTATCTGAATTGGTTCTCGCAGTCAATATGGCGCAGAATGCCGAGAACAAAATCTTTTCAAACGCATTTTGAGAAAAAAATGCCGGTAGCCCTGCGATATAATATTTATGTCAAATCATTAGTCACATATCAAGGCAAAATAATAACAGTAGCCGTTTTTTATAACACCATTTTGAAAATTCTCGTCGCAGGCTACTGCCCATCCTCACCGCCTGTGTCAGACCGCCGACCGATCACACTGCCCACCCTCACCGCCTGTGTCAGACCGCCCACCGATCACACTGCCCACCCTCACCGCTTGTGTCAGACCGCCGACCGATCACACTGCCCACCCTCACCGCCTGTGTCAGACCGCCCACCGATCACACTGCCCACCCTCACCGTCTTGTGTCAGACCGCCCACCGATCACACTGCCCACCCTCACCGCTTGTGTCAGACCGCCGACCGATCACACTGCCCACCCTCACCGCTTGTGTCAGACCGCCGACCGATCACACTGCCCACCCTAACCGTCTGTGCCAGACCGCCGACCCTGATCGCCTGATCACGATGCCCATCCTCACCGCTTATGTCAGGCTGCCGAGCCTCACCGCCCGATCACACTGCCCTTTCTCACCGCCTGTGTCAGAGTCGACGTGCGGTCGACCGACAGCAGGTCGCGCAGCTGGGTACGCAGCAGCCGCAGCTCCAGTGGCTCATACGGCTTCTCGTATGAGCCGTGGCTCAGCTGCTTCTTGACACAGTCCACAGGGTAATTGGCGGACAGCTGTGTCAGGCGGCTGACAGCCTCAGCGCACGTCGGAGCCGGCGCACAGTTGGCGAACCGCGGTATGCCACGCTGTCGGATGTCGTCCGCCACCGACGCGTTCACTACCAGCGGGTGTCACAGTCACACACATTATTGGGTGATTCACGACGCACTTTATGCACATTCACGGCCAATGGCGCCGCCCACATTGTTTCGGCGGTGGGCCAAGGGATTGGGAAATGCCCCGAGCGGTGGGAATATTTAACCCGGGACCTTTGGTACCAAGAGCTCAACACCTTAACCACTCGGTCATCCCCGCCCCGGATGTTACAGTCACAGTGCAGCGGTGCTACGGTGATGCGATGCTCCGGTGCAACAGTGCCGTCATCACAATCCAGCGTTGGAAGGATAGCGTTGGGCCTCACATAACCGGCAGGCAACTGAAGAAGTTGAGGCTAAAGCAACCGAAGCATAGGCGGCAGATACATGCCAAGGAAGCTTGGCAAAATTTAACCTTCCCGACTGAAGCGTTCTAACCATATCTGACAAATGACAATGTGCATTGAACATTATTAGCTAGCTTATGTACTCGTGGTTTGTTTTACAATATATTAGTCATATGTGGCCAAATCACGACTGGTCATCGGCTTGCCCTATAATCGCCAGTATCCAACCAACCAACCGGAAACAAGTAAAGGCTGACTAGTAGATCACTAAAGCACTACAATGGCCAGAGCGTGAGATTAGAAAATAAGCGGCCACGGCGTGCCAGTGAACAGCAAAGCGTTGGACCACAGCGTACATTAGTACTGATACACTGACAAGTTTAAGGTAGTTATATACCTGGAATCATAGCGAAGCCACAGCGGAAGTAAATGCCATGCGAGCATGCTGTTCAGCGAATGCAGAACACGTATACCGAAGCTTATTTATATGGTGAAATCAATGTCCATGTCACCAATAGCAAAACAATACGCTTTCCTACTCTCATGTCAGGTGCAGCGCTTTTCACCACGCAATACCACGCATGGAGGAAAGCTAGCAGAAGAACCTACACCGACAATAACATCATCTGTTACTACGCTACACAAACTTACAGAGCACTCCTTATCAGCTGTGACATAGCAAATTAAGCGTGGGTGTGACTGATTTGCCGCTATCATCGGTACACACGCGTGATGTGCAACTACCAAAACGTTTAGTTACCTTTGCAGCTGCCTTCAAACTGTGATGCAGAGGTACCGTTCCCGACTGTTCAACATACACTCATCACAATCACTGGCGGCTGTCAGAGACTGATCAAGTTACCTCCCAAGCGGATATTACTCAGTGGCGATATTCCAGGGGACCCGCACAGCGTAAAGAGCCAAGTTCGTCCATTCTTGCAGCATCACATGGGCACGACACAGCCAATAAATTGACTTTGGTGAACAATATCTTAAAATTGTTTTTGCTGTGTCACCATGCACTAAGTGCCGGACAGATTCAGGACAACTTACCAAGCAGAAAATCGTGTCGCGCCTTGGCATGTCCAATTGAAGGCATTATGCAATGCAGGCCACCGAGCGGTTGCCATTAAGCAGTTGCTGCTAAGCTTTGGAGTCCAGCGGACACAGACACAAGCCAGCGAAAGCCAACCGAGTGGAGCGCCGGAACGGACATGACCGGCGGCGGAGCGCCGAGTCCACCTGGGATCTGGAAGTCCACCAGCCACTGGATGTCGCACAACGCTACCGACAGCAGCGCGTGCGACGAGCCACCGTCCGCGGTCAGCACGTCCGTCGAGAGAGCGCTGACGACGCGCCGCACGAGCGGCTCCGGCTCAGACTCCGGCTCCGACCCTGGCTCCGGCTTCGGCTCGGACAGAACCAGCATGTCGTAACGAGTGCGTCGCCAGTCGTCGTGCCGTGACGTCTGGCAAACGATCAGCGCGCGGAGACAGTAAGTACCCTCCGACAGCGGCACCTACACACCGGGCGATGGTCGAGTCCGGGCGTCCGCAGGTTCAGGCTCCAACATCGAAGTAAGGATCGGACAACCGATCTGACCACGGTTCGGCAACGGATCGCACGACGGATCGGCAACGGGTCGGACGAGTAGGACCACGGATCGGACCACGGATCGGCAACGGATCGGACAACGAGTAGGACCACGGATCGGACCACGGATCGGACCACGGGTTGGACAACGAGTAGGACCACGGATCGGACCACGGATCGGCAACGGACCGGACAACGAGTAGGACCACGGATCGGACCACGGATCGGACCACGGGTTGGACAACGAGTAGGACCACGGATCGGACCACGGATCGGACCACGGGTTGGACAACGGGTAGAAAGTGGCGTGACGTACCGATCATGCAGGAGTATCGGAACGTGAGTAAGAAAGGCTGTGCCTTTAAATTAGTAACGCTACATGTGCAGCATTCATCAGTAAATCAGTTAGAAATTAGTCAAATGCACTACGGGTGACGCTTAATACATTCCTCGTCCCTTTGTCTAAGCAGCGGCGGGTGTGATCGAAAGCTGCTACAAGGCGAGCCACTCATGGCCCGGTCTCATACAGAACAGTAGCCCAACGCTTAGCAGAGCGTACCATGGTTTAAAACTGGGCACAGTGAAAACATTGGAAGAACGGCGAATCGGGAAAGAGGCAGAAGAGCACGTGACCGGTGGGGACAGAGCGCCTCTTACCTTGAGCACGACTGCAAGCCGCCGCGTTATGCTGGCTGAGCCGATCACCACCACCTGGCCGGGCTCCATGCGAGCGGAATTGGCCATGCCCTCCCAGCGGGACGTCTGTCAACGGATATGCTTCTTACCACCGGAGCTCTGCGGACCGCATCGCTCCACCGAACCAAGTCTGCCAGCGTTTGAGCGTAGATGGACAGGGCGGGCAGGAGCACAAGACGCCAACGTAGCCCCATTCAATCGCTAGATAGCACGCTAAGGTCAGTGGTCACTGCAAGTAAGGCCAATGTGAGTTGGTTGTCAACAGTCAGAGCGCAGGGGTGACTTGCCGAAGGTCAAAGGTCAGGAGCGGGTCGCCACCAAAGGACAGGGAAGAGACCGTACGACTCAAAAACGAGATGAAACGGGATCCGATATCCAGGGCGTGTTACATTTGATCTATAGTCCGGCACAGAGCGGGCCCGACATCGCAGAGCATGTCGCAGTGGACCTGCAGAGGAGAAACAGGCGGACCTGACGTCAGGTGAACAAGCCGGGCGAGCTTCACCACCAGACAGTCATCGGCCCGGGCTAACCGATACTCCGCCTCGGGCAGTAACCAGTTGAACACCTACTGTCCGTGCTAGCCGCGGCGAAGGACCAGCCACTAGCACGCCGGTGATGGTGTCGTCTTGGTACAATGCAAAGGAGACGCAATGGGCTGCGATGGTGCTGTTCACCGTACACCAGGCCGCAGGCGATCACTTCAGATTTTTGACAAACACACGGAAGAGGAAAGAGACACATAGCACTCGAAATTGGCACAGAAAAGTTAAACATGCCGCTCCAATATTAGCCTGTCTACAAGTCGTGTAGCTTAAGTAACTAATCGTCTGTCTACAAGTGATCGGGCAGAAGCGGCTACACATCTGTCTAAAGATGACCAAGGCAATATAATACACTCGACATAAGCACATGTGCACAGTATCTAGTGCACACAAACAAATGCCACTTAGGCGACAAACCACTCACCTCTATCCGTAGCAGCAGATTGTTCAGCTTGTTACACTTCTCGAAACACTCCTCCACCTGGTCCTCACTCAGGTCCACGCCGAGCTCTCGAAGGGCACGTCGCTTCCTGAGGACAGGGGGTCGAAGATGATTCAGCTAGGGCTGATAGCAACACCAGAGCATGAGTGGTGGGATTTGTAAGATATCTAAAACCACCACCTCTTAGAAACCAGGATGGCATCACTGTGAGGCTTTTCGGCCAGGTATTTCCTAAAGACAATGACCGAGAAAAAATGGCGATTTCAGATCACGACCATGCCGCTGTGCTTTTAACCATTCCGAACATCTAATAAGAGGGCTGAGTGTCGCGTTCTACATGAAATAAAACATTGGTAAAAGCACACCACAATGAGATAAAAACCAACAGTCAACGACTTTCAATTTGGGGGAAATTCCTTATTTCGCCTGAATCAACATGCATTTGGAGACTTGAAATTATATTTTCTTCTACTCATTCATGATATCTGACGCCCAACTCGAAAGTAATCTGTGAACATTGCGCACAGGAGCGCCAGCAGCAGTTAGTTAGTAGCCGCGGTGCAGGATTGTCAGCAGTCTGCATACAGGACATTGGCAACAGCTGCGGTACAGGATACCGACAACAGCTGCGGTACAGGATACTGACAGTAGCAGCGGTACAGGACACCGACGATAGCTGCGGTACAGACAACTGACAACACCTGTGGTGCAGAACACTCACAACAGCTGTGGTACAGGACACTGGCAGTAGCTGTGGTACAGGACACCGACAGTAGCTGCGGTACAGGACGCCGGCAATAGCTGCGGTACAGGACACTGTCAGCAGCTGGGGTACAGACAACTGACAATACCTGCAGTACAGGACACCGACAATAGCTGCGGTACAGACAACTGACAACACATGCGGTGCAGAACACTCACAATTGCTGCGGTACAGGACACTGGCAGTAGCTGTGGTACAGGACACTGACAGTAGCTGCGGTATAGGACACTGACAGTAGCTGCGGTACAGGACACTGACAGTAGCTGTGGTACAGAACATTGACAGTAGCTGCGGTACAGGACACTGGCAGTAGCTGTGGCACAGGACGCTGCCAACGCCACTGGATCGTCACCTTTGCAGATTGCCGTCCACCTCAGCCGTCGACGGATGCCGCCAGACGGCGAAACTGCACTGCACCACGTCGGAAACGACGGTCAGCTGTCCGGTCGGCTGCCGGTGCTGGCCCGCCAACAGATTCAGCAGCATGAAAAACGTCAACTGGAAGCGGGAATGTAGCCGGTCTGGGCGGGCTGCAGGCAAAGAGAGGTGTTAGTTGGTTATTGAGCTTCAGGGCACATCGACGTCACTGAAGGGTGTTCGTCAGTCGGACTGCAGCCGGTCTGGGAGGGGGAGGGGGCCGTAATGGAGACAAATTTCTGAGTTAAAAATGCACCAGAAGGACCCTGTATAGGCCAGTTATCCTTTTGAAGTAATTGTTCCCTGATGGTGAAAATGATGATATTTGAAGCACTATTTAGCGGTAAAAGCATTTAAATTGCACCCGAAAAAGAACAAGCTGAATATTTCGGTCATTTGTACTAAAACCGGAAAAGTATGCATATACATTTTACGTGCAGTAGATCATCCTAGCAGTCTGCTGTACAAAGGAACACAAATTTGACTCGCTGTTTGGGTAATCGTGGTTTCTATAGCTCTTACTGGTTTGAATTTATGTAGGTGAAATTCAATTGGTGTATTTGAATCGCACCTGTATGCAGCGTAAAATAATTGACCACAAGACCTAAAAATTCACAGTTAATGGAATTGTACTATTTCATCCTTGTCTTAGGTTGTTACCAGTTTGCCACATGATGTATGCACAGTCATCATGCACACAACTGCTAAATACTGTAGAATGCATCTGACTGAAGTGAAAGGCATTCCTCTTTTTTAATCCTAAGTGGCGATCCTTTATTTTCTTCCAATCTTTCACTATTCCCAAGCAACTTCTTTCTTCATTCACACAGTGGATGGCGCAAATAGGTGTAATTTGCAATGAATACATGAACAAATTGTGCTTTCCTCCTTTGGGCAGCAGTCAGGTCGAAATATACTCAACACACAATCAGGGCATGACTTACGCTTTGAAATCCTGGATCTTGAGAGGAAAGTTTTGAGGATAGAATTGGGATAATTTCGTTTTAATTATGAAATCTGAAACACCTTGTTCTACTACCTGGTCAGCTTCGGGCGTCTATATCAATGGGCAATAGGCTTACCGCCTGGGCAGACAGCACCGTTCAAGCTTCCAGCAAGAAAATGGAGGATGACTTTCTGAAGACAATAATGTTCCGGATGAGACAAGCCCAGCACATGCATCTCTTCACCGTGGTACAACACGCGGCTCGGTTCGCACGTACACAGGACGGCGCGTCTGGGCGCCTGTGACCAGTGTAAAATAATTATCTATATTACCTGGAAATGCACAGTTAATGGAACTATAATATTCCATCCTTGTCTTAAATTTGCATGATGTTCCTGCATAGCAAGTATGATCACAGACATGATGTACCTTCCTGAAGTGTGAAATGCAGGTGACTGAAGTAAATGGTGTACCCCGATTTTTCATCCCTTGTTTTATTCCCATGTTTCAGTGTTCCAAAGCACTTCGTTTTTCATCCTCACAGTTAATGGAAATGTAATGTTAGGACCCTGCCTGTGACCACCACAACCACGCAGCGCCGCCGCACACCTGATATGACCGCCTGCAGTTCGGCCTTGTTGGGAATCTTTCCGCCGGGACAGACGATAATCGCCGTACCGCTGGAGTCGCGCCCGCGCCGGCCGGCTCGGCCCGACATCTGGATGTACTCGGCTGAAAAAGCGGCCGTGTCACCGCCAGCGTGTCACGTGATATCATGCCATGCGTCACAATGGACGATGTGGTATTTCAGCAGGTCACCAGACTGCCTTGCCAACAGGAAAATAGCCCACAATATCGACCAACTTAAACCAACATATCCTGCGCAATGGAGCATGTTTGAACTATGGAATATAGCTGGCGAGTCACTCGCACAGGTCATAGAGTTCAGCTCAGTTAGGCATAAGGTCAGGCTGGATCAGCTTAGCCCAGCATAGTTTGGCTAAGATGGCTTATAACTTCATTTCCTTCCAGTTCCCACGAACTCCAATTGGTGCACACACGCCCATGGCTATAGCCAGGGTTGGAAAAATTGGCTGTTCCTGGATTTTTCGCATCCAGAACGTTATCCTCTTCATAAAATTAGCCTTAATTTTTCTCATTTGAGGCTGGATAGTGCTGTTTGACAACTAACTGCTCTATGATAAAGTACTCAAGACTCACAAGCTGATATGCTGATGTCACGGGTTTGAAGAAAACTATCCTCTCCATATTCAGTTTCCCCAAAAGATTCCTATCTACATCCAGGATTATGAAGGACAAATCCAACCCAGGCTATAGTGGTACCGATTTCGCTAGATCCAGAAACACGAGTCATAATGACACCACAAAGAACGCCAAAAAGCAAACATATCGCAGATAAACTACTGACCGGGCAACAGGAGCCGCTTAACGTTTCCGTCCCACTTCCACAGAGACTCGAACACAACGGTGCGGGTTGGCATGTTGATGCCAGTGGCGAACGTCTCCGTGGCGAAGAGCACCTGCCAAAACCGATCGGCGCGTCGTTTGGTGACACGGGTGGACCAGGAGAGTGCGTGGAGAGCAGCCAGACTGGAAGGGCGTCCGATGGGGACACGGCTGAACTAAGAGAACGCGTGATGTGGCCAGGCCAGAAGGGGTACGAGCTATTACATCACAGTCAACCCGAGCAGGTGCATGGGAAACCCATCAGGGGTGTATGAAGGAACATTAGACAGCCCGGGTGTGCAGTTCACCAGTGACGGTTATCCAGCTGCCGTAAGCTGTTCGAGAGCTAAACCTGGGTTGGAATGAGCTCGCCGGTACTCAAGGACATTGCAGCGCGGCCACAACACGATATATCATACGGAGTAGACGCTGGACTTCGCAGCTGACGGTGAGAGTGCAAAAAGCGAGCATAAACCAATATAGGTAGGAAAAGAACCTGGATAATTAGCCAGGATTCGAACATTTTATGAAAGGTCGAAGTGCTACACTCGGTCTACTGCATCACACTATCGCATAATATTTGACTGCGCACTGCAAGATGCATTAGTTAAACGACCTCATACACTTAGCTGATATTTACATCATTTATAGTGCACCGCATAGCTCATATTCGCATAGCATGTTCACATAAATATAAATCCCAACTTTTATTACACGCTTTTATGTAAAACTAATCCGGATATGATCGTCTGACCGCTCTGCCGGCTGCAGCCTCACCTTCACCAGACCGTCCTGGAAGAGCATCTCAACAATCTCCTTGAGGAAGGGCAACATGCCGCCGTGGTGGACTCCGAGCCCGCGCTTCAGGCAGTCCTCCATCTGACGCACCTGCCATCAGCAGACGGCCCGTCGCCAAACGGACCAGTGCCCGAATGGTACGCCCGTGCACAGACAGCTGGAGCGTGCCTGGTACGGCTCATACCTCGAGACACAATCAATGATATTGTGTAATGCCCACTGGCGTGTGGAAACAGCGACTGCGACCCCGCATGTGCCTCATGACAGTGAAGTACCAACCAGCCCAGCTGATAATTATGCTTTCTGTGCTTCTGTGCTCAACTCCTTGGAAAATTAAAGTTTAAGAGCAAGGTTCAGGTAGTCACTGCTTCGTGACCATTTCTGATGCAAGAATCTACTGAGAAGTTGAATAGAGGTTACAACTACACTTGCATCTTACATAATCACAATTATGCTTACACTCTTATACATAACAATTACATTCGGAGTTCGTGGACACGTAGCATGTGAGCAAATTATATGCACGCCAGAGGAAAGGCGTGGTGAAGGCTTGAATTTCCCTATTCCAATCCATACTCGAATATATTTTCATGATACCGGCGAGTTTTCTTCTCATCGCACGAAAATGGTGGGAGAGCAATGTTCTCTGCCTGCCATCGCCAGCAACAGAGCCCACAACCAAGCTTCTAAAGACGCCAACTGACCACTCCGCAGACGTACCGTGTCCAGGGCGAGGTCCGCAGCGGTCAGGTGAGCCTTGAAATCGCGCAGGTGATGCTGTATCCTCTGCTTCTCGCCGTCAGATGTCAGGTCAAGAGCGGTGAGTCCCGCCGCGATCGAGTCGCAGCGCTGTCGCGCCAGCACGAACACGATGGCCGGCAGCAGCTTGTACTTCTCCAGGTGGCGCACCAGCTCCACCCAGAAGGCGTGATTGACTGCCGGTCGGCTGGGCTGGCGGTGCCATATTTCACGGAGCCGCTGAGGGGAGTCCATCTCTGCCTGCGATACACGCTGCCCAGAGCCGTGCCGGCGCCGCTGAGGAGAGTCCGACTCTGTCTGCGAGACACGCCGTCTCTGCGAGCCCTGCCGGCGCCGCTGAGGAAAGTCCGGCTCTGTCTGCGAGACGCGTCGGCCGTCCGGCCGCCGGTCCTGGCTCGCCTTCACCGCTAGCCAATACCTGCCGAGACGGAAACCGGCCGCAGTCGGTCAGCACGGAAACACAGCTGCCAACAAGCATCAGCCACCGTCGAAGCATAGTTGCCAAAGAAACACCAGGCAAACATCGCTCAAACCTCACTTTGAATTATCAGCCAAATTGGCTTGCAAATACCGACCTGGTTATCTAAGTTGAAATGTTCAAGGAATCACTACCAAACCATGGATTCATAAAAAGTAAAGCATGACCATAAAATCACCTCACACAGCCACGTGACCTATGGCATGATCACGTATCAATCACGACTGGAACAGCTCCAACTGCAGGGCTCAGCTCTGCTGGCCAGAGGCGTGGTCACACTTCCACACCGCACGAGGCGACTTACTCGGTCTCGGAGAAGCAGCCGTTCTCGTCCAGCACGGCGAAGTGACAGCGGGGAGCCAGCTGTTCGTCCAGCTGTCCGTCGACAGACCTTACGTACAGATGATGCTCCAGAGGCACCGGGCGGCGAGGTGAGGTCACCACGAACACATGCCGCTGCTGCGAACACACACCGACCACCGCCGGCCATTTTTACAACCACGCACTCAACATACAGCTGGCATGTGGCATGGGCTACCGCTGACACTTCAACCGCAACCAGCAAACCGCAAACAAAGTCGGCCAGATACGCCCTCGAAAACAAACTAATCAGGGCAAACATGGACTACAGAATTGCATTATCAACTACTTTATGTATATACTACAACTACGGTATCGGACGGGCAGCACACATCCAGCACAACCATTTTATAAAATGAAGGTGGAACAGCAGACATGAGCAACACACCTCACAAACACGTCATATAAAGAGAACAGCTGCATTGGAAAATATCAGGCACTGTACGCACCGGTTCAGTGTCTCGGCTCACCAGACCATCCATACACACACAGCTGGATACGATCGTCGCAGCACGCACCGTGGTACTGAGGTTGACCTGTGGTAACCTCAGCAGAGCTTCAGGCGACATGCATTGATTTTCATGCTGCTCCTGTTTACCCTGACTGTCATCATTCAACCACTCAGTTGACCTATGCATATCTCAAAGCAGCTCTAATTGACCCGTGATTTAATTTTCATCTTTATTTGTTTTCAACACAATGCAGTACATACAGACAAAGTACAATGGGGATTGGTGCATAAGTCCACATCGAGACTCCCCTCGTCCGGCTCTTCCCGACGCCGACCCTCCAGCCCCGACACGGTGGGCCCGTCTCAAAGTGGTTCCCGTGGTGGCCGCCAGGCGCCCCCAGGACGCCTCCCCGCCCTAATCACGTAGACCTGGCAGAAGGCAGCAGCCTTAGCCTTTGATTGTTATTCACTGATTCAACATGTTGACACTAAGCAAAGCGTCTAATTTGTACCGTCGAAAAAGAAAGTGGAACTCAGGCAGAGGCGTGCTCTAGCCCAATGCCATCAGTTACTGTAAAGAACCCTGTCGCATGACATCGCAATAGCATATAAAGGGTCGGAGGAAAATTTTGCAGCATAACTTAAAGGTGTTGTGATAGACATTTTGTAAAAGCATAAAGATGGCCTTGCGAATTGCAGATTTTACCAATAATTTCGTCAGCTGATTGGTAATGAAACAGGTCAGGGCCACAATTTTGGCCACTCTGTAATGCCCACCTAGCACACATAATGGTCCTGTTGAGAATTATGTGCGCGGGGTGCCTGGCCGGCTATTTCTGGCGTGCAGGCCGATGCGTACCACCATCTAGTGGCGGACCTTGTAACCACTGCTTTCTGCTGCGGTCGGTTGTGCGTGCCTGCGACGTGGCGCTCACTGCGCATGCGTAACATACGTGTCATTTTCCCGAGGGGTTGAAAAAAGAGCTTTGGGTGTGACACGGGAGACTGCGGTTGGAACTGGCACCGTGCTGACGTGTGTCGAGCGATTTGGACTGCGTGCTCCGGTGTGGCCTCCGGAAGATTGTGGCCAAGTGAGAATAGATTGTGTGCAAAAATTGCGTGAATTTGTGCGGACAAATTTACCAACAGTCCAGTATTGCCATTACCTGCACATGCAACATGCTCGATAGGACCTCGATCAACACAAATATACAATAGGACTGTTATGACGACAGAACCACCATCAGGATTGTCATCAGAGAGTATCAACACAAGTAAAATCAATGGTTGCAGACAAAAACAAAACGAAAACGACACGACACAATAACAATACTCGCCGAACTGTCCGAAGTTGTTCCGAATTCTCAAAAGCATTGCCACCTAGTGACAAACACATGCACTTTTATACCCTCAGTCGGCCACCAGGAATAGCGACGGATGCGCGATCTTTGGGTGTTCTTTTTTGTCACAATTATTTCACGAATTCCGCTGTGTGCCACATTACATATCCCGCGGGTTCAATCCACGGAGCATTCTAGCGAGCTCTGCACTATATGCATTACATGAACCATTTGTGAAGTAATTTTAACCAAATGTGAACCATTACCATATTTACAGTATCAAATTTAACTTGGATAAACCTTGCCATTCATGGCATAAGCACCCAAAGGAACACTTTCCTTCAACTAAGTGTCCGATCGCATTGCCTCCACAAAATTACCAACGATTTGTGTCATGCCTATCGTGGTCCGATCACCATGCCCCATGAGCGTTGCCACCTTGCACGAAACCACACAGGACAGGGCATTGACAACTTATTGCAGTCTGCACGTTCCTCGCGAAATCCACTAAATCTCGACTGAGATTCCGCGAGGAATGAACACAGAACGACACATGACGTCAGAGTCCGCGGAATCAGTGAACGGAATGTGACAAAGAACGCACCCTTCATCACGTTTTGTTTCGGTACCACCGCTGCGAATTGGGGGCTGCGATGAGCTTTCTCCGCAGGCTGCCTTTTCAGCGTCGGCTTCGGTCTTGATGCTGTTGGAATGCTGAGTTTCCTTCACCTTGGTGACTTTGTGCAACGCCAATTTGACGTGCGCTGACCTCAGTGTACTTCCCATGAAAACGTATTGATCCCAGTTGAAATGTGCTAACCTACTCCAATTCATCAAATACTACGTGTGTTGATCTCGGTATGGCCCCCACTTCAACTGGGCTGATCTTGATCCTATTCCTCCGTGAACATGTACTCACCTCACAGTCAACCTGTGCTGATCTTAGTTCACCCTCCGTTGACATGTGATGACCTCAGTGCAGCTCCAGTTTACAAGTACAACACCACCTGACCTGCACTGACCTTGGTGGAACCCACCCACTCCGCGAAGTCCATGGCGTTAGACACGGTGGCGGAGAGCATGATGAGGTTCACGTGACCCGCCAGCTGAATGATGCATTCCTCCCAGATGTGGCCACGCTGTGAACAGTGGACAGTTACCGGGAGTTAGCAGGGCTGGCAGCACACCGGAAACCTCGCACATAAAGGACAGTCGAGGGAATCAACACAGAGTGCAGAAGAAATTAACAAGCGATCGGAGAAGTTGCCATAAGGTACATCGGTAAAGAAAGGCAGCAAAAACAGGAGGTATACAGTACCTCACAAATAAACTGATAGCCAGGGGAGTTGGCAGAAACTACAACTGTGATCAAACAGAGAACCGGAGGATATAGCAGGGAGGAAGCCAGTAATACACGGGCAGTCAGGGGAATTAGCCGGGAATAAACTGTGGGATTCGGCAGGGATTGTCGGCGGTCGAGTGTGAATGAATGAGTACCGGCCAGGGGCCACGCAGAGACTGGACAGGGCGTCAGGTCAGTCAGAGGGCACCACGTCGTCCAGAGGAGACGCACCGTACGGCCGGCTCACCTGCTGGTCGCTGACGTAGTGGACCTCATCGAAGACGACCGTGTGCAGGTCGGCGGCCAGCTGCGGCCGGTTGTACAGCATGGAGCGCAGTATCTCGGTGGTGCAGATGAGACAGCGCGCCGACATGTTGCGCTGCGTGTCACCCGTGAGCAGACCGACGTCGTCGAATCGACGCCGCAGCTCGTGGTACTTCTGGTTCGAGAGCGCCTTCACCGGCGACGTGTAGATGACCCTGACGACAGAGGGCTCAGGTCACGACCACGTGTCGCGGCGGACGGATCAGGCCACTGGCAGACGACAGCACAGGTGATCCGGACGGGCGACAGAGGGCTCGGGTCAGAGCACGGTGGTGGCCTGCCGAGACACATGTCGGGTTACTACCAGGGACGGGTCAACACACACTGGGCATTATTCAATGAGCTCTCCGAGAACACATTTTGTCGGATAATCTCCTCACAAATCACCGCCCGACCGGTCTGCTGATCTGCGCGGCCAGCGAGCCCTGTGGTGACCCGTTGAGGCCACTTGGTTAGCCAGGCCACGACGTGCAAGAAGGGCTTGTGTCAACTCGTCCCCTCTGGGGGTTCAACCCAGAATGGTCAATTATTTATAATCGGCCAGATGACAGTACAGGACCACAGGGGCTCAGGTGAGACGCAAGGTGACAATATCCTCACCTGAGCAAGAACTCGAGAGGACTGGAAGTGCCGATGGTAAAATATGAGGCGGAGTATGGTGGAGTGGAATGTGAGTTAGAGCGGAGAGAACATACTGACCTTGCATCGTTCTGCATCGCTCTGGCAATGGCGTATTCGGCGATGACCGTCTTTCCGGCTGAGGTGTGTGCTGCCACCAGGATGTGCTCCTCTTTCTCCACAAGCGCCACCGCCTGTCGTCAATTCACACGGGATAAGGTATACACAGGCATCAGGTACACAAGTGTCAGGTACACAGGCGTCAGGTACACAGACGTCAGGTACACAGACGTCAGGTACACAGGTGTCAGGTACGCAGGCGTCAGGTACACAGGCGTCAGGTACGCAATGGAATTGACGGTCGGGTTGAAACGTTGGGGAAAAACTCAAATCATCGCCTGACCCAAGACCTCTGAGAAGATATAGCACGATGCTTCACAGCACTCATTCAAAGTAGATTATCAACACTGAATTCCAGCACAAGTAGTCTCTTATTTTAAAATCAAAGTTCGTTGTTAGGGTGGCTTTATGAGCCAGGGTCCTATTGCTGAGCAGAGCTTGTTGCGTGAACTCTGGCCCCATCACCTGATCTATGAATTCCAGTTCAACGGCAGAATTTTTACCGAAACTTTAACGTGCCGTCAATGCACCGACACGGCCACCCGGTAGCTCATCCCCGGCCTCATGGGGCCAGCTGCTAACTGACACTGCCAGCCGGGGGCTAAATGCCATCGAGCGAAGCAATTCGAACCCTGCGTTCCCAGGTCGGGAGACCAGAGCAGGCCAGCGCTCCAGCCAACTGCGCTACTGGGGCGGAAATTTGCTTAGCTGCTTCAACGAGTTGCTGCATTGGGCAGCAACTGTACTGCCGTTCTGGATAAGTGGCGAGGGAGCTGCATATGATTTCATGTCGCCGAAGCTAAGCTATATTTGCCAGCTCAAGAGAGGTAAACGGTCAACACTTCTAGAACAATGTTCGTGTTGCGATTGGCGGCGGCGGCGGCGGTCACCGAACGCCACGCCCACCTGCTTCTGGAAGGGGTCCAGCTCGAACTCGAACCGCATGGCTGGGTCGGCTGGCAGGTCGGCTGGCAGCTGGTCGGGGTCCACCCAGCGCGCCCAGCGCGTGTCGGCTGGCGGCGGCCGCGCCGGCGCCGACTCCAGCACCGGCCACGTCAGCTCCTCTGCCTGCCCGACACACAGTGGGTAGCCACGGTCCACTCGTTGACGTGGTAGAGACCGAATCGAAACGTTTCGAGTTCGGAGTTCACTGGCGGCCGCGTTTTCAGATTCGTCGGCGACAGATCGACGCCGAAGCTTGCCGGCGTCAAGTCGCTTCCTCAGCGGGCCGTGCCGGTGGACACTGCCACGTCTGTCGGAATCGAGGAGCCCAGGGCTCCGTGCATCCGGCGGACAGGACAGCATCCGATTCGGTCTGACGTTTGCTCAGTCTCGTCAGTCAGTCCGTTCTCCAGCTCGCACCCGAGTCCTTACGCCCCCAGCACGAAGGTACGTATCCACACAGCAGCATGACAGAGCTGCATCCACACTGCAGCATGGCAGAGCTGCGTCTACATAGCAGCATGACAGAGCTGCATCCACACTGCAGCATGGCAGAGCTGCGTCTACATAGCAGCATGGCAGAGCTGCGTCTACATAGCGGCATGACAGAGCTGCATCCACGTAGCAGCATGCCAGAGCTGCATCCACACGTCAGCATGACACAGCTACATCCACACAGCAGCATGCCAGAGATGCATCCACACAGCAGCATGACACAGCTGCATCTGCAAAGTAGAACGACACAGCTGCATCCACAAAGTAGCATGCCAGAGCTGCATGCACAAAGCAGCATAACAAAGCCTCATTCACAGAAACAGCACAAACTTGCACAATAGCAGACTAAATGATCTTGACACGCTCTAGAATAGCCTAGTAGGCCGATCGGAGGTACCGTATAATGGGACAGGACAACACAAGTCTCATGTATACTTAGAGTGAAAATTATACTATACATGGGATAATCACAAATTCGCTGAGAGATATGGCACAAAATTATTCAGCATCGTTTGCGCAGCTACCTCTACTGCGAAGTCGCCAACTTCTTATATAACGTTCAATCGTTAAAACTGTGTACGAATGGCCGATTACATTCCTAAAGATATAACACGACGGTACCACTATTTTAAGTTTCCTCACGTGGGAAAAGTTGCAAAAAGTAGGCTTTCTGCTCACTAAAAATGGCGCGAAATTACCGGCTACGCATGCCATTCATTCTCTACACAACCTCCTCTCCCACATACTCACATACTGCCAGACGCGGCCCATACCTGGAGCGCCTGGTCCACTTTGTCGGCACACAGAGTTAACCCGGCGTCTGATGAGGCGTCGCGGACCGAGGTGCCGCCGGACGAGGTACCGGCGGACGAGGTACCGGCGGACGAGGTGCCGGTGGACGAGGTGCCGGCGGAAGAGGTGCCGGCAGAAGAGGTGCCGGCGGACGAGATGCCGGCAGACAGGGTCTCGGTGGACGAGGTGCCGGCGGACGAGGTGCCGGTGGACGAGGTGCCGGCGGAAGAGGTGCCGGCGGACGAGATGCCGGCGGACGAGGCACCGGCGGACGAGGTGCCGGCAGACAGGGTCCCGGTGGACGAGATGGTCGAGCTACGACCTGACAGGCCGAGTTGCTCCGAGCTCTCGGGCGATAGCCAGAAGAAGCCCGGCGTGCTGACCGGACCCGGGTCGAAACGCAGGGATTGCGCCGGCTCCGGCGGCAGGTCCAGACCGGCGTCCATACCAGGCGCCATCGTTAGCCACTCTGCCGGAGTGCAATCAGTTAGTCGGAGTCATTCAGTCGGCGTGGAGTCACCCAGTGGGAATGGGCAACCACTTCGCTGGGGTAGAGTCGCTAAGTCAGAGTGGATCCACTTTTCTAGTGCTGGACTACAGTAGGCCTCGGAACTACTCAGTTCCGAGGGATGCAACAGCATCGCCTTCAACGCTGACTGCGACATCCAGCACCATCCAAAAGGTAACACAACCCCAACCACGTTCCTTTTATCTGCTACGATTTCAACCAGTTGAAACACTACTGCCACCTGTGGCAGACAAAACGCATTGCTGGGCAAGTGACGATCTGATATGTGTGTGTGTGCATACGCGTATATGTATGTGTGCATGTTTGTATGTGTACATATGTACGCATATGAGCATCTCGCCCCCACCGACGGCCCACGACTACCAACGGCTGTTTCTCGTGCTGTCACCGTCACAGTCAGCGGCAGGTGCCGAATGGTGGTACCAGCTGCTGCCGGACGTCACCGCCTAAGCACGGAGCGGGCCGTCCACCGCGAGTGCCGGCAGCGCTCTGCACACGGCCGGGGCGGCTCCGGCACAGGCATGGGGCCGGCCGTCCGGCCGCAGGCGACACAGCCCACCCGGACGCACCCTCGCCAGGCGCACGTGTCGCGACATCTCGGGCCGACTCAGAGGACGACGGGCTCCCTGCCGGCCACACAGACGGCGCCGGCCCCGTGTCGTCACGCCACTGCACCTCCTTGAAGGTCAGGTCGTGGTCCACCTGCGGGCAGGGTCAGGTCAACTGTAGATACAGCGTCAGAGTATCAGGATTCAGAATTGTCCTCGAACGCCTAGAGTTAGCAAATGGCTCTAGCCACATGTCTGGTCATGAAACAAAAACCGAAGAGCAGTGCTAAAGGCTGGCTTTGTACCGCGTCCCGTACTAGGCCTGCCATCGGCAGATGGCACACGGCAGCAGCACACCTGCACCATGGTAAGTGCCATGTCTGACTTACAGGATAAGGTACGCACACACCTGCACACCCGTACCACATTAGGTATCATACCTGATGGACGGCACAAGGTAGGAGCACACCTGTAGAGTAGTGTTGACGGTGGATAGCTGGCAGCACAACAGCTGACGACAGTCCGCCGCCATGTTGGCACCTCCCCTGTCGACAGACGAAGATGACAGTTGGCTGAAGGGGAGAGCCGATTTCGGGTCGCGAACCGTGCTGGGCATTGCTGACTCAATGATATCACAAACAAACCACGAATTAGAAAATAGACAAACGTAAATACATCACAAGTTGCAACCACTCCCAGAAGGTCATCCAAGAATTGGGAACCTTTACAGGTAACAAATTAATCTAGCTAGGTAACGTCATCGTCCAAAATATTCCAGTCAAGTTAACATCACCACTATAATGACAAAGGATTGACTGTGAATGTGCCGAAACGTCATCTAGAAATGAAGCATAATTGCACTACATAAACAATGGCATCAACAATAAACAAAATACTATATTAATAGATGAGCGCCACATCTGCTGGCAAGATTGTGATGACACAGATATCAGGCATCGGTATGGCAACACAAACAGCAGTTATTACAGTTGTACCTTGTGAAGTTTGAGAAATGAATCCAATAAGTCAACATTCCATCGGCAGGTCAAAACAAATTCTTAATAGGTGTCGTTTCCCATCTCTAAATTTGGCAATTACAAGACAGTGCATAGTCCCAATGGTAAACATACATCGAGAAAGGGGTCTAGAACCTCCAGGGAGTCTCAACCAAAGCTTGTGAGTAGGGTAGCAATGAGCGCATAAGAAGCCGCGTCGCTGGCAGTGAGAGCTTTACGACTACACACAAACACACACACGCACACAACACACATATCCACGGTGTTCTGCATGACATGACGTTGTCACATGCGAACTGTATTACCGCGTGCAGATGGTATGATCAGAACAAATACCACTACTGGTCGATCCATAGAAAACAAATATACAAGCCATAATACAAATATACAAATACAATACACAATACACACAAATATACAGTTGTTTGCTAAATTCGACATTGTTGACAAAACAAATACACCAAACATCCACTCACATTAGTTGTTCAGACTCGATAAACTCCGGGAACGGAACGTGAGTGCATTGTGCAGCAGCCAGCTGGTGAAGATATTCCACAATGTCAGGAGGTGGTGGCAAAGAGATGTCCTGATCCTGTCGAACGAGCAATGTCGGCTTAGGCGATTTTAAGTTATGCTACAGCATTAATATGCCATGGATATCATGAATTAAAAACAAGCACCCGGCCATAATTGGATCTGACGGAATGCCTCTACCCCTCCCCCACACACATTTGCCATATCAAACATCATGGCTAAGCGCGGTGGAAAGTATGGACTTAAACCTGTAGCATTCCACTGAATTACCTCGCCGCAGCAGAGCCCATGACCAAAATGCACAAATGCATGCACACATACAATCTAAGAAGTGCATGCCTTGGCATGGCTGGTCAAAAACATGCAGAGGAACAGAGACTAAAGGTCTGCAACAGAGCACCCACATAAAGGAGTGCCTACCTGCATAGGCAACATTCGCGTGAAGCGCATCTAAATGAAAGAGCACCATACCATACCTCCATTGTTGCAAGTTTTTGTGTGGGGTGATAACCTGCCCAAAGAGAGAAATGAGCATTAACAATCCATGACAGTCATGTACCACATCGCAGAGCAACAGTGCACAGCAATGGCGCAGTAACCCATTCAACGAAATCCACATCTTCCAAAGCTCTCTTACCAACTTCTACAGACCTTACACTACGTTTTTACCTCATACGTTGCTAAATGGATCACAGATCAACTCTATGATTGGTTAAAAAAAAAGTATGCAAGAAGTAAGTGCGTGAAATTGACTATCACCAACTGTACGATTTCATAACAACCATTGAAGCAAGTAATCACCAAACTGAAAAAAAATTATGCACACAAAAGCAAACGGTGCTTGGGTACCAGCCCATGGATTTGGGTAAAGCAGCAACAGCTAGGTAGTCTGTGATTATAATTGGTGGAAGTGGGTAAGTTGACAAGGGTGTCAGAATGCCTTGCATGGGAAAGGGTTACAACATGTGTCTAATGAAAGCAACAATATACCACAAACTGGGGAGGAGTAGTCTGGGAGTAAGTTGCCCATCTCACAATCTAAAGATTGTGGGTTCGAGGTTCACCTGTCGCTACTCTTCGCTCGCGACTAATCGGCGGGAGAGATTGGCGACGCTACATGACCCAACAGTCGACGTGTTGTAAAAATACATAACCAATATATCACAAACTCCCCAATTTTGCTGTGTTGTTGTTTGTACTCTTCACCTTTTTAAAGATTGATTTAAATTCCAAAATACATAGCTCTGACTGCAGACCTACCAGTTGTATTTTATGATGCTACTCCTTTGGCATGATAACATGACAGAGCGCCATATGATAGGCCGATATTGTATGGCCTCAAAGGTCTCATAGGCTAACTAATAAGAGAAACCGTATGGTAGGATAGTTTTGGATACTAGGATACTACCATAAAATTGGAAAGGTAAATAGTTAGGCTCTGTGACAATTGTTGGCTACCTACTTCACAGGGTAGATGGTGAAATAGGTGGCAGTGTGGTGCAACAGGTGAAACAATGGTGGGACTTGAGACCATATATGGCGGGCAGAATTTCTGGTGACAGCGATGGAACAAACCACAGTAGTTATAGTATGGGGTCACCTGCTCCATTTCAGGGTCATCTGCCCTATCATGACTAGATGACATACAAGGGCTACATGTCTTACCGGACAATTATCCATCCCACTATATAAGTTGCCCCTTAAAAAGATCAGCAGCCCTACCACACGGACACATACCCACCAGGGCACTCCCTGTTCACTCACAGTTACTTTCCCCATCACAAGGTCGCCCGCATTGCCACATCAAACATTTCCATTCCACAGGATCAACTGCCACATAAAATAATTTAGTTCTACAGGAACATGTGTACACCGGAGGAGTGCTTGCTCCCCCACAGCGGCCTATACCATTACAAGGTCACCTATCTCACCACCGCAGCGACCTCCACTTCACAGGACCAACTGACTGCTAGTTGTGATGTCATGTGATGTGATGTTACCATCGCACGATCATCACAAATCCCATATAATTTTACTACAAGGTTACCTATCTGGCCACAAACACTTGTCCTCCCATGTGGTCATTATCATTTTGTCTTAAAACATGCATCACTTGTTTCACCAAGGCAAGGGTAAAGATGTCTGACCAATGTTATCTGAGATGACCCTTTATGAAACTATGCATGAGCTTTCGCAAAGAAGCCTATTCAGAGTTCAGCCCGCAAACTTATGCTGCCTTATCCATTAGCATCCTGACGAAGAACATTGAGACTGTCAGATGTTTCCAGCAAGGAATTTTCCACCTCAATCTGAGCATGGACATTATGGGAAACTTCTGCATCACAGTTATTTCATATCGTGCTCTGGACTAAAAGCATTACACGAATACCGATGTTAACTAGACAAGATAGATAAATTTGGTTATTGCTTAAATGGAACAGCATTGCAACTTGTTTCGATTTCAGAAAGCTGATACGTTTCCGAGGGAATTTTCAGGGGTGCTGAGTGTAAAGACACCATGATTAACATCTTGAAGAAGCTCATGATGGGGCAGTAAATATATCCTACTCCTACATAAAAGTATACAGTCCTTCAGTCCCAGCCACGTCCAGTGGCGTACCCAGGATCTGCGACAGGGAACGGGAGAGAAAACGGATTTGGAGGAGGCCCAACATACCCTCATTAAGAGAAGTCCATGGATTCCCACCACCATTTTTCTTTCAAAGGAGCCAAATTTTATTGCAATAATTAGCGGCAACTTATCTTTTCCATAGAAGAGGGTCAACATATCGCCCTCGTTTCCAAGTCACCGGATTTCATCCCCACCACCAACCTCTCCCGTTCCAACTATACCGGCATGATTTGGAGGACCGATGTGTTTATTTAATTTATGCGCGATGTTTGTGGTTAAGAGCGATTTTCCGTGGTTGACGTGATTTTTTCCAGTCCATGTTTAATTTATTGAGGCCTCAAGTTGATTTTAGTGTGTCCTAGTGCAGCACTTGGAGCCCAGGTGCGATTATTATGGACCACAACACCGTGATACATTATCAATGGAATAGGATAGAACATATGACTTCCTGAACACTCAATTGACATTCTTCCTAAAGGAGTATTGACATAGTGCTTCTTGATGTGTATTTATGAAATTTGCTTGCCTCATTTCTAACATCTTATTCACAGGTAGCATGCTTGTGCTCACCATCCATTACGGATTGCGCAACACGAATATCTCGCAACCCAATTCCAATTATCTATGATGACGATAGATGATAGATGATAGTTCCGATGGTGGTGATAGTTCCAAACTATCACCCATGATGTGGTCTGCTATCCAATAACAGTTTATAGTATTTTTACTTTATTGTTGTCATTAAAATTGGTATCTATAAATTAGACATGTGTGGAAGAAAGGAAAATTCACCTATAGGTACACGTAGGTATACCTACACTCAATATTCAGTACCAGACGTGGCAGGTATGTAAAAATGCTAATTCAGTGGGGAAATCGACATCCTACTCGATTCGGCATCTCACACGTGAACAAAAACATTATCTTAACACTGCCATAGCATGATTTTTTATACACTGGCGCAATCTTTCCAATCCCTGGCATGATTCTTTCGATCCCACTACCTCTCACGGGAGAATGGCTCTACACCTTTCGAGATGCTGGCGCGATTTTTTTAATGAACTCCAGTGCCATGTTTTGGGGCTTCAGAACATTTCCCCGGGCACTATTCGTTTTTGAGGGGTGCTTGGCGCGATGTCTGGTGAATGGTTGTCCCAGCCTGTATATATACTTGGGGGGGGGGGATCAAGCTTCATTTTTTATGTTCTCAGTGTGCATTCTTTTGGACCAGTTCGCTTTTCGTTTGGCTCACAAAGTGACTTTTTGGGGCCCTGTACCTTTTTATTATGATTCGACATGCTTTCAAAAGCAATATTGTTCGTGCTTTGCGCGATTTTTTAATTTTTTAATTGTGTGTGTGGGGGAGGGGTAATTTGATTTGGATTCTTTTTGGAGTCCCAAAGGCGTTTCTTCCATAATATTAGCAGTACTTTTCGGACCCAGGTGACATTTTTTAAAACCTACCAACCAGCGTTATTTTTTGGGCCCCGGCGCGACACTTTTTGTGCGCACAACCTCTCAGGAGGGGGAGAGGGAGAGATTGCTCCTTTGATCCCTTCGGTATGTCACTGGCCACGTCCATACCAACCCGACCGCATTTTGGCGCCAAGTATCCACGTGACGGAAATGGAAAATTTGATCTTATACGGATACGGATATTGGCTTATACGGATAAGTGGTACACAATATTAGCGCAATGTGCCAATTTTTCGCAAGGCGTGGAAACTTACACTGCAAACTCATCATGAGCTACAATACTGTATGGTTCAAGAAATCCGCAGATTCTACGCGATTCAACATCCACACGTTTTACGTGATTCAACATCAGGTCTCATGCAATCAAGCATATGCAGGTTGCACACGATTCAACATCTATATTAGTTTAGGTGAGGCCATTGGCAGAGGTGGTGGACTGCAGAAGGAATGCATCAAACCATGGAGATGGGGCACAATTCCAGAAATATCGAGAGCACCCCCACACACATCAGTTTTCTTCAGCTGATAGCACCACTCTGAGTAAGAAAGGCACCCCTGCAGAACGCTCGAGTACACCTGCCCTCGCATAAAAAACCTCCAGATTATTAGCACCAGTCTAGAGAGATGATGCCTCTCCAGACAAGCTTCCTTCACCAGACCAAAACTCCCAAATCCACCCATTGATAATGCTGGGTTGGGCTAGGTTAGGCTTTCCACCACTCAACCACAAGCACCATGCATTATAGGGCATGCAGGATTGAGAATATACAGACATCAAATTGCTTGCAAGCATAGCCATGCTCCCACAAATAGCATTCAATTTGCAAGGCTTTGACATAAGTTAGCCCACAAAATATTAGACCAACTTGCAATCATTGCCATGCAAATGCTTCTATCTAGAATATAGAATATGCCCAGGGCTAGAGATCTCTCCCAAAGCCAAGGGTTATTGGGGAGGAGGTCAAAGTCCGCATTTTGAGGACATATTTATCAAAAATGGAAAGTGACAACTTAACATTAGCAGGGCACCAAACAACAGGACCCACCTAGGAGCTCCGGCCATGTGTCTGCCATCCACCACCAATTGTGTAGGGCTTAGGTTACATTCCTCTATATTGTTATTAATATCATCATTTGTTTATATTTTTAGTATTATTTTTATTAACTGCTTCTGTCCACGGCCGTAATACGCATACCCAAAATCCAAACGAGTCCGGCCAAGGCCATCACCAGGTTGCATGCCATGAGAGCTTCCAGACTGTTCTGCCAGGGGGCCTAGATGTCTTGTTCACCAGGGGCTTAACCAGAATGTTGCATCAGGGCATCAAGATGCCCTTCTATCTCACACCTCTGGTAATTTGCGTCATGGGGCAAGTTACAGGCAAACCCATGATAGGACAGCTGTCTCTGTACTGGGGCAAGCATAAACCTCAGGCTGGGCAGATGCCATTGTGATGGGACACCTGGTCCTGTGATTGGACAGGTAGCTCTCTGGCAGCATAGTTGACCAGGTCAAGAGACAAGAAATATTCTGGTGTCATTCTGGTGGGACAAATGCTCTTGTGATGGGATATGGGGCCTTGCAATGAGGCTGGTGATTCTGAGCTGGGACAGTTGATCTTACGATGGACAGGCAATTTGTGTGGGACTCTGATGGGACAAGAGGACATGGGATAAGCAACTCCTTGATGGGACAGTTGACTTTGTGATAGGACATGCTCTGGTATGACAGTTGACCCTGTAATGAGACAAACAACTCCCAGGCAGACCTATGATGGAACAATCCACTTTCTGGTTGGACAGGGGTACCTTTGGTGAGAGATGAATCTATGATGAACAGCTGACCCCAATGATGTGTGCATGCTGCAATATAGTGTTCAACACCTGGCTGTGTAATGGATGCACCATAGCTTAGTGTGGCCAGATACCACACATATCATGACCAATGATGGGACAAGAAACTTTTGTGGGAGCTGTTGCATCTCAGGATCAACTGGCTCATCAGAGATGCTTATTCCACCACAGGACCAGCTGTTCTACCAGAGTTGATTGTACAATTACTATCACATTATAGGGCCACCTTTGCTGCCCAAAAGTTACCTTTTCCATCATGGGGCTACATGCTCAATGACAAAAGTAACCTGTCCCACCAGGGGGGTTGTGGGCACATTGACTGCCTCAGTCACATAGACATGTCCCACCAGAGCTGCTTGTCCTATCACAGGGTCAATTCACCCATCACAGGGTCACCTGTCCCATTAGAGTTCCTTGTCCCAACACAGGTTCAATTATCCAATTACAGGACCACCTGCCCCATCACAGGATCACCAATCCCATTGCAGGACCATCCTATCACAGGTGCACTTTCCCCACTGGAAAGCCAAGGGTGGTTTCAAAAGGGGCAAACCATTACTAAATATATTGAAATGACTATTCACCCTGCATGTATTGTGATTAGTACCCACTGCAAAGGAAAAACACAAACTAACCACCTATATGGCAACAATTATCCATTTTCTCACAGCTTGTCCTATGGCAGTGGACCCATCTCAATCCAGATCTAGGTATGCCCCAAATGTCTGGCCCCTTGAGTGAGCATGTCAATATGATCACTTTGACTTCACAATGCTGCTCAACTCAGTAAGGATGTCATGACTTCAACCTTGACCTGCACAGTCATGCATGAGAAGCCCCTGAGCCAAAATTGGGGAATTGCATTGACTGGACTTGCTCAAGCTTACCTAGCAACTTCATCCTCCACCACATTCTTGGGAAATCACATATATGTGAGATATTAATTCATGAGTCACACCATTCACCATCAAAACAGGAGAAGGTGCACATTCCTTGTGACATCATGGTATATTTTTGTACATTTCTAGTACATTTCTAGGACTGTTAAGAGGAATTAAATGCTCTTGAGCAAGTGCACTTGGCAGACTGCCTGCCAAATTTTTTTGTAGATGTTAGTGAATATGTAGACAGGTAATAGGCAATTTAACATCAACAGGCCTTAGGCAATCCAACATCAATTGATTATTTGGGCTTAAGGGTGCATGCAATCCAACATCAGTGGGTTAGGTTAAGTTAGGCTAGATTTATGATCATTCATTATATAGCACCTGATCTAAAATATGTTTACACACACTATTACATTCTGTTGAGAGGGAAAGGGGTAGAAAGAACATGTATCTGCAATGTCAAAAATGTTCTCCTGGTGTATTAAAAAAATATATTACTGGAATGATCTTAATCTTCATTTCCAGTTCACCGTTTTTTCTTCAGATATGACACATACTTGTACTTTAATTGGTGATATCTCAAACATCATTCCCCCAAAAATGAAGGTAAATTTATACTTGAATGTAAACTTTTCATGTAATTCTTGGATTTCACTCACTCAAATGTTGAAAAAAATATGGTAAACACATGACTAAAATTTAATCTGCAAATGCCTACCTACTTTTCAGTCAGCAGACAAAATAACACTGCAAAGGGGCCTTGACTTAGGTAAAAAAGCATAACAAATGCTAAAAAAGCAAGAACAGCATAGCATAGCCTGACCACTTATCTTGTGGTCCAAGATGATGGACCACTTATTCTCAGTGCAAATGTTTACTTTTTGGGCTGAGGGCAAAACAATGCCAAAAAGGGGCTTTGAGTTAGGTAACATAACATAAAAAGGGATAAAAATAGAATAAAATGCAACATAGCCTAACCTACCTTGCATAACCTACCTTTGGAGCAACAAAATCCCCCAAAAAATTAGAAAGTGTTAAGCAACTTATTTTCTGAATGCTTGCAAAATTAATAAAGAAACCTAACCCAACCTAACCTAAGCTGCCTTTGAAGAAAAAGTTCTAAGTTTGTGAGAAAATTTGTGATTTCATTAAGCATTTTTTTTTGTATTATTGTGCTTTTAGGTAGTAACAAGAAAGGTTTTTACATGCATTTGCCTCCATAAAGCAAAGAAATTGGTTGGGTTTGGTTAGATTTTGTCAGTGTAGGATTTGTAAGTTGGAAAACTTGAAGATAAAATATTGCAACAAAAAACTTTTTCTAATTTGCACAAAAAAGTGGCTATCATCATCTTAGTTACCTCCCTAAACATGACATTCTGAAGTGAAAAAACACATTTGAAGACAAATTTAACTGTGTTTTATATGGAGGTACAATGTATGACAACCTTGTCTTGCAAACATCATCAAGCACAAGAATACTGAAATTATTATGAAATGCATCACCACACCCAAAAGCACCAGAAGAGTAAATATTTAGCTAAAAATTGTCACGGGGCTTTTATGCATATTTGCTGACTAGTTAAACTAAAATATGATCAACCACATCAAATGCAAGAACACCAAAGTATGTTGGTATAATCAAATGTATACAAGCCATCTCCCAAGCCAGGCCAGGGCCAGGGCTAAGCCTGCCCGGACCTAGTTATCTTGGCTCTTGTTGTCTCTAGTTATCTTGGCCCGGACTACCGAGGCCACTCAGGGCTGTCATATACGGCTGTAGCGCCTGTGGGTGCGTTTGGATGTGCGGATAGCCCAAACCACTCATGACAGTGGGACACGATAACTCTGCATTGACATGACGACATAGCGATGATTTGATTTTATTACAGTGAGCACTTCGGCCAGCTCAGGCCATTTCGTGCTATAAAGAGAATAATAAGAAAGATTATGTCATGAAAGTCAATTTACATGTCCAGAAGCAAGTTGGTTTTCCTGAGATATTTGAAAAGTAGATTAATGAGACACGGGTGTTTATCCCTTAATAGTGTGGGCAAAGAAAATGGGACGTTGTGTGTATGGCAGTAGTTTGTAAGTGTTTTTCGACGGTCATGGTAGTGTTGACAGTGTAGAAGAACATGGGAAACTGTAAGATGAGTATTGCATGATGGGCATGAAGGTCGAGGTGAAGCAGTATAAATATATCGGTGGGTGAGAAAAGTGTGACCTATGCGGAGCCGAGATAAAACTTTTTCTTATTGTCTGTTTTTCTGATATGATGTGGTCCAGTTATCAATGACAGGTTTGATGAAACGTAATTGTGTGTGGCTTGTAGTTTCAGTCCATTGTTTGTTCCAAAAGTGTCGGATGCTCTGTTTTATCGTTGACTTAATGGCTTCGAAATGTTGTGGAATTTCTGTGATGTTTGGAAGGAGTACTGATGATTTAGCTAAATGATCTGCTTGGTCGTTCCCTGGGATGGGAAATGATGGCGAAGGTACTGCCACCTGCGTAAACCACGCAACCATACTCTATGATGGGTAGAACCAATGATTTGTACAGTTGCAAAAGTGTGTGACGGTCGTATCCGAATGGTGTAGACATAATGCAGCGAAATAGATTGAGTCTGTGGAAACATTTGGCCTGGACGTGTTTGATGTGTTGATGCATGGAGAGCCTACGATCAAAAATAATGCCAAGATATTTAAACGAATTTACGAAAGGTATGTCGGTATTTCCGAGGTGAAGTGGTGTTTCTGGATGCGGGCTTGGAGGCGATTTGCTGAATATCATGGTGGCAGATTTTGGAGGCGAGAATGTGAAACCGTATTTGATAGACCATTGGTGTATGTGGTGAAGTGCGTTTTGGAGTCTAAATAGGCAATGTTCTTTATTTTCATCTGTGCACCAAATTGCGCTGTCATCGGCGAAAAGAGATCGTGATATCTGAGGTGGAACATCGGTGAAAATATCGTCAATGATGATGTTAAATAAAATTGGTGATAAACAGCTTCCCTGTGGTAATCCATTTTTCATGAAGTGTAAATTGGAAATCGCTGATCTGCGCCGGAGATGGAAATTACGGGAACCAGTAAAAAATTATGTCAAATAATGTGCTAAATTCCCTCTGACGCCGATGTGAAGAAGTTTTGAAATTAATGCGGGTTTGTGTACCATATCATATGCTTTGCTAATGTCTAAAAATACTGCGATGGTGTGTTGATGTTTCTTATAGCCAAGGCGTATGTCTGTTTTCAATCGAATGAGGTGATCTATTGTGCTGTGTCCAGGACGAAAGCCGCATTGAATTGGAGATAAAAGAGAATGTGTTTCTAAATACCAGGTCAGTCTTTTTATAATCATACGTTCGAAAAGTTTTCCTAAGCAACTGGTGAGAGGGATGGGTCGAAAATTGCTGGGGTTGCTGTGATCTTTGCCAGGTTTTGGTATCGGAATGATGGTGGCCTCTTTCCAAGATTCAGGAAACACGTGACCTGACCATAATGAATTAAATGTTTGTAAGATGGAATGTTTCGTGCCGTCGGATAAATGTCTGAAAAAGGAATAATGTAAATTATCTGGCCCTACTGAAGTATTACCGGCGGAAGAAATTGCTGTGTCTAGTTCTGAAAGTTGAAAGGGGGTATTGTATGTTTCAGTGTTGTCCGAGTTGAATTGTGCTAAATCGGTGTGAAAAGTGTGTTGAGCATTTTGTAAAAATTCCGGTCTGTAATTGTTATCAGAGCTATTGTTGGCCATAGTATCTGCTAATGTGTTCACTATTGTTTGTGCGTCTGTAATTGTGGTGTTTTGGATTTTGAGGGCCGGGAGTGATTTAAATGGGGTGCGTCCAGACAACCGTCGGATTAACTGCCAAATTTTGCTGAGAGGCGTTTCTGATGTGAGTTGTTGCAAAATGAATTCCATGAACGACGCCTAGCCTCGCGAATGATGCGGCGGGTTCGAGCTCGTTCCTGGTTTCGATGAAGTTGTGTGTGAATTAGAATGAATTAGAAAAAGTTGTGTGAATCGGGATGTCTAAGATATTTTCTAAATGCTCGTTTTCTAACTGCGATGGCATGTGCTACTTCGGGGCACCACCAAGGTACTGGTGTTCTCTTTGTGAATGGTTTTGTGAGTGGGATAGTGATGGAAGCTGCTTCGAAAAGTGTTTTTGTAATGTGGTTGATGTTTTCGACGGGAGAAATGTTAGGGTTGTAGTGGATATTTCAAATTTCCTGAAATGTTGTCCAATCGGCCTTCGAAATTTTCCAGCGCGGTATAAAACTGGTTGTGGTATCGGTTGCTGTTGAAAATGTGGTGGTTAATTTGATGGGATAGTGGTCGCTATCATGAATGTCAGTATCAACGGTCCAGTCGAACTCATTGGCCAGTGTCGGAGAACATATTGATAAGTCAATAGCTGTTTGTGTATTATGTCCAAGATGGAAAAAAGTTGGTTCTCCGGTATTCAGTAGTACTAAATTGTGTTGATCTAAAATGTGTTCAATGATGTGGCCTCGAGTGTCTCCATGTGTACGTGATTGATCCCAGGCTGGACTATGTGCATTGAAGTCTCCGAGTAATATGAATGGGTTCTTGAAATGTGTCATGAGATGTTCTAATTGTGTCAAAATACTTGTATAGTCTGTGTGGGGGGAATATAAATGGAGCATACATCCATACTCCTACCATGTAAACGTAAGGTGCAAGCTACTGCTTGCAAAGGTGAAGTAAGTGTAATTTGCGTATGCGTAAAATCATTGTTGATGTAAAGTGCTGTACCGCCACTGCGATGAGGTCCACTGACCTCGTCGTGACGATACAGCGAGTAATTTGAAAGATTAAAGTTGTATGTATCATTAGGCAAAAATCATGTTTCTTGTACTGCTATAAGAATAGGTGTTAGAATATTGAAAAATGCTTTCATTTCGGCCCATTTGGATATCAAACTACGGCAATACCATTGTAAAAATGTTGACATGTGAAAAGAAGTGTTAATGTTTGTCAGCACCTTTCGGTGCTTGTCGGAGCCAGGAGTGTAATTCTGGTGGATATGTGTGTTGGGTGCGGACAGCGGCGGTGGGGGCGGCTGGCCCGCTGGATCCGTCCGGCCGACCGGTGACCTTGGCATGGTCACGGCGGCCGGTTGGTGCCTCGGGGGATGCCCGCCGGCTTGGAGTCGGTCGTGTCACGTGGGTGGCGGCGGGCGCTGGACGCGCAGGGCTCGATCGGCGGCTTGCTGGGGAACGTGGATTTCCTCCGGCAGCCGAGTGGCTGCGGGGTCTGGCATTCCTTGAGGAATTTGTTTGTGTGTGCGAAGTCGATGTGGTCTTTGTGTTGGGAGCCAGGGTGGTTTGTGTGCTTGTGGTCAATGGTGTGAGTTTTTGAAGTGGAGCTAAGCCAGGAATGATGTCGGTTTGCATCGAACAAGAAATGGTATTTACGCGGGGAGTGGGTGGAGCAATGGCGGCTGCCTGTGCGTACGATTTTGTGGCCGGCGAGGTGGCCTCGACAGACCGGCGGGCCTGGGGATAGGACACCCCGGTCGTAGTCTTCACTGCGCACACTTCTTTTTCTTTGCGCCAGACTGGGCAGATGGGTGATGTGGTCAGGTGATCAGAGGTGTGGCAGTTCAGGCAGTGGGCTGGTTTGGATCAGGTGGATTCTGGATGGGGTGGTTCACCGCACTTGGAGCATCGGGCTGGTTGGCGGCATGTTTTGCTGCCATGGCCGAAGCGCTGGCAGTTAAAACAGCGGAGAGGATTGGGAATGAATACACGGACTTGGAATCGTAGGTATCCGGCGAGGAGGGTCTTTGGAAGAGTGGTAGAATTGAACGTCAGGACAAGGAGGCTCGTATCACGTTTCTGGCCGTCTTTAAAGGAGGTGATGCGGCGGACGTGGGTCACCCCCTCCGGCCTGAGCTCCGCTTGAATATCTGCTTCAGACATGAAGCGGAGCTCCGGCGTGAAGATGGTGCCCTTGGTGGTATTACGGTTGGAATGGAGGGAAATGGTGCCGGATTTACCACAAAATGTGGTGGTGCGGAGGAGGGCTTTGGTCTGGGCTCTGGTTTGGGTTTTAGTGACGAGGGTTCCGTTGGCAGGGGCTTAGATATCAGGATTGGCTAAGGAGCAGATGGCGAGGAGCTGTTTGGTCGGCCAGAATACATTGATACGGCGAAAGGAAACGGATTCCTCGACAGGCTTAACGACTACGTACGAGCCAGCGCTGTCGAGGTAGGGTTCGATGGGTTGGATGGGTTCAGGTGGTGAGGGCGTGGTCTGGTTCGAGCGATGGTCAGCGGCGTGTAGAGTGATGGTATGGTCCGAGAGTGAGGTCGTGGTCTTGGGACGAGCAGGGGTCGGTGATGTGCATAGGGCTTCCATTGCATCATCAAGCGGAATTGTCTGGCGTTGGTCATCAGTGGCGGTATCGTGCGGAGGTGCATCAGGTGCCGAGTCCGTGTTCGTGCGACGGTCGTCAGTCGGGGCTAATGGCGGAAAATCAGAGTCGGATTCCGTTGGAGAGCAGGGGTCGATGTCCTTCTTACGGTTTTCCCCATCGTGGGAAAACACCCTACCTAGTGTGCAAAGAAATAAAAGTACGCACAGGAACCCAGGGAACAGAAGTACAACGGAGACGAAAACCGAGTGGGGTGACGGGTGTCACCCCACTAGGAAAGAAGTTGAGAAAAACAGGCGACGGGTGTCACCCACACGAAAATGAAAAATAAGCTGCTATCTCCAGCAGCCAATCACGCCAAATCTGGCACGGCGCAGCGATCAGTGGCTCTGTATATGGCGAGCAGGCAATACTGAACACTCCATGGACATAGCGATGATTCAGGAGGACTAGAGCACACAGTATTGACCGTTCAACCTGCCACCAGATGGCAGGACAAAAATTTAAAGATGGCGGCCACAACGGAGACAAACAATTCGCGTACGGTGTTTGAGTGATACTGTCTGGAACTTGCTTCAGGGTAAAGAAGATGGATCCTACTGCACCTAAAGTATCAATTGTGCAAATATCTGAGTATATCGGCGATAAAAACGTGCCATTGAGGGGGAAGCCGTACTAGATGCAGGGCACATCATTTCTTGTGGTACGATTGGGAAAGAACCTGGCAAGGTTACAGTGCAGGCGCTCTGCGTAAAATCCAGCCACCTACGCGAGAAGCCCCATGAGCTACATGCTGTGGTTGAGTGTGGAAGATTCTGGGTACAGTGCTCCTGCAAAGCTGGTCTCTCAGAAAGCTGCAAGCATTGCATTGCTCTGCTACTATACCTAAACAGGTGAGGAAAGTGAAGTGTTGAATGATTGCTATTATTGACAGAACTGCACATGGATGTAATATTGAAATAGCAAATTAGCTTTAGCAAGGCGTAAAACCAGTAGGTTCTGACCCCTGATGACATCAGAATTTCCACCTATGCCTGGCATCATGCAAATGTGGAAGCCTTTTTGAATTATTGATGTTGGGAATATCTGATTCACCCACAAAGGGCACTTGTGTCTCATAGTTGCACTGGTCTATTTATGTTTTATGTCTATATTCTCTGAAATATGTTGTTATGCCAGAGCTTGAAGCTCATGCTTGAAGCTCATGCTCATGCATTGCTAGCACAACACCAACCAAAAGAAGCAATGCTATGCAACAGCAACATTTTGATTGACCTGCTAGTGGTCACACAACACCAGTATCCACCATGATAATTGTATGCACTTCAAACTCCTTTTAGGGTAAGAGAGAAACATGACAAAGTATTTCAGATACTTTTATTCTTATTCAGATAAGGCATTTCAAGAAGACAATTTGTTGATGATGCATACTTCTTGAAGTGACTAAGATGATGTTCAGTTTAGATACAAAATAAATCCATTCCATGTTTTTTTTTACCATCAAGCAAAGGAGATAAGGCTACGCTTGGATGATTCTATTTGAATTTGCACATTTTTAGAAATGTTTGTGCATTGTTTGAGGATAATTAATTTCAATTCTTCTCCCAACTTGAAATGTTACACTAGGATAAGTTTTAAGATGGTAAATTTGTGCTTAAGGTGTTTTATAATTTTGGGGAATTTTTTTTCCAATGCAATGTTTCTGGATGTGATCAACGTGATGTGACTACCTATTTTATGTGCAAATGCTCACTTTTCAGTTTGCATGTAAAATAACACGAACAAGGGGACTTTGAATTAGGTAGCATAGCTGTATGCCCATTGCAGTATATTTGCCCCAAAACCCAATAAACAAACAAGAATTAGGCAACCTAACTAAAAAAAGTAATTTTAGAAAATAATATGGATTAATCTAACCCAACTCCCATGTATGCAAGAAACAGATTGAAAAAAAGTGGAATCGAAGCGCCCCTAAGCCCAAATAACTAACTGAAAAAATGGAACATGCTAAGCCTTTTTCACTATGTTCCGAACCAAAAACAAAGTAACATAACCTATCCAAACCTGCTGATGGGAAAGAAGCTGATTAAATCAAACAAATGTGTATATTTTTAACAAAAACTGACCAAGCCTTACCTAACCAACACTACAACACCCACCCTTTAAGTCTGCTTCATGCAGGGAAATATGTAGAAGACTTGTCTTGTTAATACAATGTAGCACAATACTTCCTATAAAATACCATCATACCTTTTCTTTGAAACGATTTCACCTTCAACCCCTTTTGATATCATCTCCCATATGAACTGAAAAGTATGCATTAGAACCAGAATTGAGGGGTCACATCATCTTAGTCAGTTCAAGAAGTATGCTCTTACAAATTGTTTTCTTGAAATTCCTTGGGAGCCCCAGGAGACATTTTAGAACACTGACATAAATATGCCTTGACAATGCATATCCAACATCAATGCAAATTGTTTTCTTGAAATTCCTTATCTGAATTAAAATACAAGTGTCTCAATTAGTTTGTCTGTCCAGGAACTTGTGCAAATTTCAGTGTATTGAAGCATCAGTCAACAGGTGCAAATATTTGGGTGCTGATGCACATCATCAAGGCATGTGTCATGCTTTTCATCTAGACAGACACCCAGGCCTCAGGAGACATTTCGAACACTGACATAAATAGACCTTGACAATGCATACCAATGTCAATGCATATTTGTAAGCTGATGCAGGCAATGCATTAGGAGGCAGATCTACCAATTGTATTATGGCAGGGGGCACTTTTTGAGGAGAGGATTCATGTATCCAGAGGTAGCATCTTTTTAACCTTACAGAAATTATCTCAGCAGAGGAACACTGATTGGGGGTGGGTACACTCAAGCATCTGAGGGGCAGCCCTTCTCACTCAAAGAGAGGTTGTATGTGTGGTGTGGCTGTGGCACACCTTGCCTAATGATCCACCACTATAATGCGTATTTGCACCAAAGAGCACCAATGCTCATTAATGGCTGATGCCTGGTGTGCACCAATTTTTGTTCTGGTCATCCTTCACTTCCAGAAGTTACTTCCTCGTTTCTTTCTGCCAAATTCACCTGAATGCCTTGCCAATCTGACCTGTTTTGAAAAACAAGTGCACAGCAGTAATTGTTGTTCAACACATTTGTGTGTAAAATAATATATAAAGCATATCTAGGGTCTACAATTGTTTGAAATTTCGGTAAACCACAGCCGTTAGCTAATGGTCTTCTTCTGGATATAAAGAAGGGATTATCAAAACTTAGAACCCTTGAATTCCTTCGTATGTTCAGTAACATGTTTGTTTGATTTTGTTTTTGTTTGCCAATGTATGTTCGGGTATGCATGATGCTTCTGATGGTGTTGTGTATATTCATTATTGATGTTGTTTCACCTTCTCAGGGTATCCCTGCAAGAGCTGAAAGAGTTGAGCTGCACTGACACCACCCAGAAGTGGGGGCGTTCTGCAACTGCCGGCGTATGTCCACCGGTACCGTAGAAGAGCTCTGCCATTGGGTACTGTTAAGTATCAGGAACGAAGTGGTCCATCAAACCCTGGGCTGTACACAGATGATCTGCTGTCCGTTGCTCCAAAGTCTGCTCTAGCCTTGCATCGCAAGCGCCGCTTAGTAGATAATAGCGATAACAAGAGCCCACCTGAGAAGAGCTGCAAATCACTGGCCAAATTAGTCACTTCCAGGGCACCATCCCTTCCTCAAGACAGACGCCAATGATGGAAAAGGAGGAAGCTTTTTTCAATCGGTTTGTGCATGTGACATGTGATGGTGCTGCCAAGATCTGTTCGGCCACCTTGTCACAGACAGGCAATGTGTGGGAAAATGAGAGAAGGGTGCGGATGACAGCCAGCTGTGCCTATCAGTGGCTTACGTACAAGGGTCCAAATTGGGAGGAAAGGTGACTAGGTTCTTCAAGAACCGTGAAGTCTTCCAGGGCAACTCGGCAACGGCCCACGGCCAGCATTACGAACCACTGCAATCGAGCTATATGCTGAGTGTTCTGGTAGCCAGGTCGAGCGACTGGGCCTTGTAGTGCCACCTAGTGCTCCGTGGCTAGGCTGTTCACCAGACGGCGTTGTTGTAGAAAATGGCGATATCAAGAAGCTCCTTGAGGTAAAGTGCCCTTCGCAGGCAAGGATATGAAGCTGGAGACCGTCGTCGCCACAAACCAACTGAAGTACTTGGACTGCTCAATGAAGGAAGATATACGTCTGAAGAAGAAGCACACCTATTATGGGCAGGTACAGCTGAGTTTGGCGATACTGGACCTTCCGAGCTGCGATCTCCTCGTGTATGGTGCAAAAGGAGACGAGATCATCATCATCAGTGTGAAACGAGACGAGGCATTCATCTCGTCAATGCTCAAGAAGCTTGAACTGGTCTATTTCCAGCATGTGCTACCATACTTGGCAAAGACCTTCGGATAAATAGGCCATCACGGTTGGCCGTCTGTGACTTGGCTCGCGGACCATCAGTGGTGCAGGGCGTCCACCATCTTGTGCAGCGTGCCGGCCGTCAGGGTGCCACGCGCCTGCTGTCTGCAGTGCCGCTCGCCGGCCGTCAGTGGTGCTGCGCTCCAGTCGTTGCTGGTGCAGCCTCAGCTGTGGTGCCGCTCGCCGGCCGTCAGTGGTGCTGCGCTCCAGTCGTTGCTGGTGCAGCCTCAGCTGTGGTGCCGCTCGCCGGCCGTCAGTGGTGCTGCGCTCCAGTCGTTGCTGGTGCGCACTCAGCTGTGGTGCCGCTCGCCGGCCGTCAGTGGTGCTGCGCTCCAGTCGTTGCTGGTGCAGCCTCAGCTGTGGTGCCGCTCGCCGGCCGTCAGTGGTGCTGCGCTCCAGTCGTTGCTGGTGCAGCCTCAGCTGTGGTGCCGCTCGCCGGCCGTCAGTGGTGCTGCGCTCCAGTCGTTGCTGGTGCAGCCTCAGCTGTGGTGCCGCTCGCCGGCCGTCAGTGGTGCTGCGCTCCAGTCGTTGCTGGTGCAGCCTCAGCTGTGGTGCCGCTCGCCGGCCGTCAGTGGTGCTGCGCTCCGGCCGGTGCTGGTGAAACTCCGTCTGTAGTGCCGCTCGCCGGCCGTCAGTGGTGTTGCGCTCCGGCCGGTGCTGGTGAAACTCCGTCTGCAGTGCCGCTCGCCGGCCGTCAGTGGTGCTGCGCTCCAGTCGTTCCTGGTGCAGCCTCAGCTGCGGTGCCGCTCGCCGGCCGTCAGTGGTGCTGCGCTCCAGTCGTCGGGCAGTAGTTTCACCACGTCGAAGTACCTCGCGCGCGTTTCGGATTGACGGCCGTAACATGACCTCACTGTGGTGTACGTGATACAGAAAACACAAATACGATATATTGGATCAAGTCAGTGTCCGTGAATTCCCTACAAACCGCCGAAACCACCCACATGGTGGCAGGCTGGTCAAACTCAATCACACACACACACACACGCAAACAAACACATAGCCTATGTACGAAGCGCATACTCATACCACTTCCTAACCTCGACCATCCTAGGCGTCGATCGCGAACTTGTCTTCCGCAAGAATTGGAGAGCACAGGTTGGTAAGCCCACAGATGACATTGAGCAATGATGACACATATGGCACCATCCTCCACGGCAGTTTCGCATTCAAAATACTGAATTGCCTCAAACGTCCGATTACCCTTTCAACGTGTACTCGAGCTCGAGCAAGATCTGCAGTGTGCAACGCATCAGACTTAGGCAGCTGTTTCTGCTTGCGGAGGTACGGGGGCCGATGGAGGGCGATGCCGCGTTGAAAAAGTGCATCATCTATGAGAAAGCCTTTATCGGCCATCACGGCATCTACAAATGGTTCCAGCTTCTCGCACAGTCCGCTATGCTCAAATATAAATTTGTCGGACACTCGTCCACCATACACACGACTCACAAATGTCACAGTACCCGCGGGCGATACACCAACCATAAACTTCACAGTGTGTGTGCCTTTATAGTGGGAGTAAGTAGCCAGCCTACAAGAGAGACATTTTGTACGCTCGACAGGTACCTCAGTGCAGTCAACTACCACTCTGGTGTTTTTGTATTTCCCAAAGCAACGTGGCATATTTGCCATTACCTCGGCTTTGTCTGGCCACAAGATTGCGTCACTTAGCACTGCACTTAGAGTTGGCAAAGTCTGATAGAAGATATTACTACATGCAGTTCCGGATTTACGACAGAGTATTGCCAAAAAGCTGAAAGAAAGATTGAGCTTAAGCTTCATACATACAAGAATGATGCCTGTGGACATGTCTATATCCTTCCCTACTTGTTTCTTGCAGCAGGTGTCAAGTGCATTAAGCAAAGCAAAACTGTTAATTCCAGTTGCTACTCGCAGCTTTTCTTCTGTATCCAGCATGTTCATGATCGTATGGTTGTGCTGGTTGATGACGTCTGGTGATGATATTCCGTGCTGTTTTAGAACGGAGTGCACGGCGTCCATGCTGGGCAGCTGAGGTACATTTTCAGTGTCACCAGAGTTTCATCAGGCACCTCCGCCGACTCTTGGTAGGCAACTAAAGGAGTTACAATTTCGATGTTATGCAAGTATGAGAAATTATGTACATACACAGATGTTGCACATGACAATGGAGGCTGGGGCTTCGTCAATTTATGAACGTGACCAAAACCAGTTGAACCAATTGTTCCCATGCAGTTCCACGCCAAGTGTGCAGAAGATTGCATGGCCACGCACCTGTACACCTGCTAAAATATTACAAACAGCATAGTATTGAATGCTGTGATATCAATAGCAAGACTAATGTATGCCAAGAAAAGGCACAGCCAATTATCTGAACTATGCGATGGGAAAATTAACAGCATAATTCTGATCAAGGCACTGACCTGACTCCTGGAGGATGATCTCGGTCAAAGATGCTGTGGACGTGCTCCCCCATGCGAAGAGGGCTCTCAGTTCCTCATGCTGTTCCTGTACATTTTCATCTCTGAGTTGTTTTCTCACCGGCGGAAATGCTGAGCATTCTGCTTTGCAGAAGTAGTCTAGAACAGCTCAAAACAGGCAGATTTTGAGAAGGCAAGGTGTTCCTCTTCAGTAAGGTTTCTTCGATGGGTACGCTGCATTAGCAACAAGTTAGCATAAGAGCATGAGAGCCACATCTTTCATCGATCAGTGTGGTCTGAGACCTGAAAGGTAATGGGCACTAATGACGAAACCTGGTCATGCACCCTAAACTCAATACCAACCAACCAATAATTATTAGTGTACCTATATTTCTAGCAATTGCGAATAACAGCATGCCATATTAGCTTGAAAATAATTAAATATTTATAAGTAATATTTTTTTCACTACATGTTATATAAAAAGACATTGGTGCAGATAATGTATATAACAATTCAAATGAGTATGCATGTCATAAAAGTACGGGTGAACATATAAAAATAGAATTTGGAAACCAGCGAGACATGAGAAAAAGCGTTTTATTACTATTACTAATGAACTTCAGTATATTAAGAGTAGGTTTGAATGAATGTTACTTAAAGTGTTTGGTTGAGTTCATAGTGCCATTGTTTGTATCAAAAGTGTCAGTGCTTATTTTATCTTGCTTAATGCTCAATTGTATGTAGATATGAGTTTGGAATTATTAGTGTATGATTTAGTCAATATCTGTAATGACATACTTTTGCTGTGTAAATTTGACAGTGGAACACTTATGTAATTGTAGGCTAGTAATATCGCAATGCACATCTTTCCGCAGGTCACCGCCAAACTCAGCATGTCACATTAATCTGTCTTCTCTTTACCTCCAATCTGGATAGTTTTCGTTCGATAATATTAATGTTGAATAATATCTGGATCTATTTGAATCATAACGACTCCTCGATATGTAAATTTTAAAAGTTTCACTACATTTTTATAATTGTTCTTCAACATGCCAACATACCAACAAATATTGATAATTATAATCCTTACAAACAGCATCGAACGCTCAGTCAGCGTAGACCTGGCGCCATCTATTCTTACTATAAGATATTTTAGATTCAAGGTCGTCTGAAACAATATAGGGCACGCATACAGACACGACGGACACAATTTATGCCAGCTGCACTGAATGGTTCAGATTTCATTGTGGGGGTGCGGGCGTATTTTTTATGGCCACATTTTTCACCCGGAGAGGTACCTTGAGCTAAACAACCGTTCAGTGGGACTGCGGGTCAATCTTCACAGAGGTAAAGACATAAAGACATAAAATATTAGTGCAACTATGAGCCACAAGGGCCCTTCTTGGTTGCACTCTGTACACTAAACCAGTTGCCCACCAAATCTGCCAATCAGCCCTCCCTGTAATACTGAAAAGCAAGCCCTCTATTCTTATAATGATTGTCTATGCTGTTTTTAAAGATGTTCAATGTGCTGCTACTGACGATGTTTTCTGGCAGCTGGTTCCAGTGTTCCACTACCCTGTTGGTGAAGAAAGTTTGCCTTAACCTTGTTCTGCTGTGGTTAATTTTAATTGTGAATTTATGACCTCTAATTGCATCATTTCTGTTAAATTCAAACATTTCCCCAAGGTATCCCCTCTCCAGACCATTGACAAATTTAAAGACCTCGATGAGATCTCCTCTCAGCCTTCTATATCTAAGTGAAAACATATTCAATTTCTTCAATCTTTCCTCATATGCCAGGTTGCTTATGCCATTAACCATTTTTGTAGCCCTCTTTTGTACTCTCTCTAAAAGCCAACAATCTTTTTCATAGCTAGGAGACCAAGCTTGGATGCAGTATTCCAAATGTGGCCTGACGTATGCACAGTAAAGCTTCCTGATCACTTCCTCGCTTCTGTATGATACATTCCTATTTATTGCCCCGAGCATTCTCAGTGCCTTCTTCCTGGCTTCCTTGGTCTGTTCTGATGCCCCCAGTTTTGTGTTTAGAATAACACCTAAATCCTTCTCCTGTTGAGTCACTGATAGCATTTGGCCACCCATCAAGTATGGAGCCTTCATATGCTGCTTACCTACATGCATGATTTTGCACTTATCAAAGTTAAATTTCATTTGCCATTCTTCGGACCACTTCACAAGTTCGTCTAAGACTTTTTGCAGCGAGATATACTCATCCTGACCTGTTATTGCCCTAAAGACCTTCAAATCATCTGCAAATTTCAAAACTTTACTGCTTAGGCCACTTTCAATGTTATTTACAAGTATGATGATAACAGTAATGGCCCTAGTACTCACCCCTGGGGGGCTCCACTAAGAACATTTTGCCATGATGACTTTGTACCATTTAGCATCACTCTTTGCTGTCTATCTGAAAGCCACAAGTCTATCCATTTTAAGATGCTACCTGCAATACCATGGGACGGAAGCTGTATCATTAACCGCTTATGGGGTACCTTGTCAAAGACCTTACTAAAGTCAAGATATGCTACATCAACCTGATTTCCCCGATCAAATTGTTCTGTGGCGAAGTTATAAAAGTCCAAGAGGTTTGTGAGACACGATCGTCCTTTTCTAAACCCATGTTGAGTATCTTGAATCAATCTGCTACCTTCCAGAGAACTAACTATTCTATCCTTGATAATTGATTCGAGTACCTTGCAGACTAGGGATGTGAAACTTATTGGCCTATAGTTTTCAACTTTCCCTCTTTCTCCTTTCTTGAAAATAGGAACTACATTTGCCCTTTTCCAATCGGTTGGAATTTCATTATGTGAAATTGATCTACAAAATATTATACTAAGTGGAAATGCCAGTTCCTTTTCAGTTTCCCGCAACACCCAAGCATAAATATAATCAGGTCCTGCTGCCTTATTTGGCTTTATTTTCCTGATATGATTGTAAACAACATCACTATCAATGAAATCAACATCATTTGTCAGATCCCATGTAACTGAACTATGGTGTACGGTCGGCAGATTGGTCATATCTTCCAATGTAAACACTGATTTGAACTGCTTGCTCAGCTCCTCAACCATCTCACTATCCTCACCCAATGTAGTCCCGTTTACTTCCAGTGGACCAATTGTGCTAGAAACTTTACTCAGCCTGTAGAAACTAAAGAACTTTTTACTGTCCCCATTACAGTTTCTAGCTAAATCCAGTTCTTTTGCTCGCGTTGCTGCTCTGGTTTTTTGCTTCACAGTGTCTCTAGCTTTTCGATACGCCTTTAGATTAACGACATTCGAGGCTTCTTTAAGAACTCTAAATGCAGTTTTCTTAGCCTTAATTGCTTTTATCACGTCTGATGTAAGCCATGCTGGCTTTCCTACCCTTCTTTTGCGTCTTTGCTTTTGGGGGACATGTCTAATCTGAGTTTCCTTTAAGTATGATTTGAATTTTTCCCACAGTTCACAGGCATTTAAATTGGAGAATTCTTCTTCCCATCTGATGCCACTTAAAGCCGCTCTCATGCCGTTAAAGTCTGCTCTGTTGAAATTTGGAACCTTTACCAAATTATCCTTGATAATTTCCCCTACATGTGCCTTGAATCTAACTATGTTATGGTCACTTTTTCCCAGAGTTTCGCCTACAGTCAAGTCTTGAACCAAGTCACTTAAATCCGAGAATACAAGGTCCAAGAATGAACCATGCCTGGTAGGTTCCGATACAAACTGGTGTAAGAACAGGTCCTCTTCAAGGCATTTCCTGAACATTTTGCATGATGGGGAGCCAACACCAGCATTTTCATAACCTTTTAGATTAAAGTCACCGAGAATAAGGCACTTCCTCTTAAAGTTTCTACTGATATCCTCACAAATCACCTTGTCAAGCTCCAGTTGCTGAGAATGTGGCAGGGTTCCTGATCGGTAGAAAGCTCCTATCCTAAGAGTATTGCTGTTGCCTTTTCCCACAGTGACATCAAGCCAAATGGACTCCACAGACACATGTTTATCCCCACCTGCTACTTTTTGAGAACTGAATAAGCTATTCATATAGAGCATTACACCACCCCCTTTCATTGCTGGACCCCTATTGCACGAAAACATATTGTATCCCTGGATCTCATAGTCCTGTAAGTTATCTCCAAAATACCCTTCACTGACCCATGCCTCCGTAATGCAAACAAAATCCGGTTCCTCCTCAGCAACATAACACTTGAACTCATCAAATTTGGAACGGATACTCTGAGCATTAAACATCATACACTTAACAAATGCTCCATAACCACCCTTGGCTCCCTCATATTGAGGAGTCCCTTTATCACTAAATGAACTATAACTCTGTCCCCTTGAGTTGCTGCTGTCCCTATTTGCAGACTTTGAGGTTCTATTGCCTTGGCTGACACCATTGGAATATTCCTGAGTTGGCAATGCAATTTCATCCCTCCCACCCCATTTCCTAGTTTCCCTGAAGTACATGCTCGTATACTTTGCCTAACACATGGACCCCCTTCTCAGAAAAGTGCAGGCCATCCCTCTGATAGAGGTCCCACGATGCATAAAACCTGCTCCACTCATCTACAAATGTAAAACCTAGCTCATGGCAGAGCTTTCCTACCCTGGCGTTAGCTGCCAGTGCCCTAGAGCTCCACTCAGGGGAGGCTCTAGCCCTAGGCAAAATTCCTGTTACAATGACTCTATTGGTACCCTTCAGGGTGGCCAGAAGGCCCCGGTACTCCCGCAGAAGCTCCTCACTCCTAGTATGACCTATGTTATTTACCCCTACATGCACTATGACTGTGTTAAACTGGTGATCACTGGTGACCTGTGCCACCGCAGGTACCAGGTCCTTCACCTTGTCACCAGAAAGGCACCTTGGTGCCTTTGTCACCCACAGGAGCGACCATCTCTGTCCGGGACACTTTCATAAAGACATAAAGACATAAAAGATTAGTGCAACTATGAGCCACAAGGGCCCTTCTTGGTTGCACTCTGTACACTGAACCAGTTGCCCACCAAATCAGTCAATCAGCCCTCCCTGTAATACTGAAAACCAAGCCCTCTATTCTTATAATGATTGTCTATGCTGTTTTTAAAGCTGTTCAATGTGCTGCTACTGACGATGTTTTCTGGCAGCTGGTTCCAGTGTTCAACAATCCTGTTGTTGAAGAAAGTTTGCCTTAACCTTGTTCTGCTGTGGTTAACTTTAATTTTGAATTTATGACCTCTAATTGCATCATTTCTGTTAAATTCAAACACTTCCCCAAGGTATCCCCTCTCCAGACCATTGACAAATTTAAAGACCTCGATGAGATCTCCTCTCAGCCTTCTATATCTAAGTGAAAACATATTCAATTTCTTCAATCTTTCCTCATATGCCAGGTTGCTTATGCCATTAACCATTTTTGTAGCCCTCTTTTGTACTCTCTCTAAAAGCCAACAATCTTTTTCATAGCTAGGAGACCAAGCATGGATGCAGTATTCCAAATGTGGCCTGACGTATGCACAGTAAAGCTTTCTGATCACTTCCTCACTTCTGTATGATACATTCCTATTTATTGCCCCGAGCATTCTCAGTGCCTTCTTCCTGGCTTCCTTGGTCTCTTCTGATGCCCCCAGTTTTGTGTTTAGAATAACACCTAAATCCTTCTCCTGTTGAGTCACTGATAGCACTTGGCCACCCATCAAGTATGGAGCCTTCATATGCTGCTTACCTACATGCATGATTTTGCACTTATCAAAGTTAAATTTCATTTGCCATTCTTCGGACAACTTCACAAGTTCGTCTAAGTCTTTTTGCAGCGAGATATGCTCATCCTGACATGTTATTGCCCTAAAGACCTTCAAATCATCCGCAAATTTGAAAACTTTACTGCTTAGGCAACTTTCAATGTTATTTACAAATATAATGAACAGTAATGGCCCTAGTACTGACCCCTGGGGGACTCCACTGAGAACATTTTGCCATGATGACTTTGTACCATTTAGCATCACTCTTTGCTGTCTATCTGAAAGCCACAACTCCGTCCATTTTAAGATGCTACCTGCAATACCATGGGACTGAAGCTGTATCATTAACCGTTTATGGGGTACCTTGTCAAAGGCCTTACTAAAGTCAAGATATGCTACATCAACCTGATTTCCCTGATCAAATTGTTCTGTGGCGAAGTTCAAAAAGTCCAAGAGGTTTGTGAGACACGATCGTCCTTTTCTAAAACCATGTTGAGTATCTTGAATCAATCTGCTACCTTCCAGATAACTAACTATTCTATCCTTGATAATTGATTCGAGTACCGTGCAGACTAGGGATGTGAGACTTATTGGCCTATAGTTTTCAACTTTCCCTCTTTCTCCTTTCTTGAAAGTAGGAACTACATTTCCCCTTTTCCAATCGGTTGGAATTTCATTATGGGAAACTGATCTACAAAATATTATACTAAGTGGAAATGCCAGTTCCTTTTCAGTTTCGCGCAACACCCTAGCATAAATTTCATCAGGTCCTGCTGCCTTATTTGGCTTTATTTTCCTGATATGATTGTAAACAACATCACTATCAATGAAATCAACATCATTTGTCAGATCCCATGTCACTGAACTATGGTTTACGGTCGGCAGATTGGTCATATCTTCCAATGTAAACACTGATTTAAACTGCTTGCTCAGCTCCTCAACCATCTCACTATCCTCACCCAATGTAGTCCCGTTTACTTCCAGTGGACCAATTGTGCTAGAAACTTTACTCAGCTTGTAGAAACTAAAGAACTTTTTACTGTCCCCATTACAGTTTCTAGCTAAATCCAGTTCTTTTGCTCGCGTTGCTGCTCTGGTTTTTTGCTTCACAGTGTCTCTAGCTTTTCGATACGCCTTTAGATTAACGACATTCGAGGCGTCTTTAAAAACTCTAAATGCAGTTTTCTTAGCCTTAATTGCTTTTATCACGTCTGGTGTAAGCCATGCTGGCTTTCCTACCCTTCTTTTGCGTCTTTGCTTTTGGGGGACATGTCTAATCTGAGTTTCCTTCAAGTAAGATTTGAACTTTTCCCACATTTCACAGGCATTTAAATTGGAGAATTCTTCTTCATATCTGATGGCACTTAAAGCCGCTCTCATGCCGTTAAAGTCTGCTCTGTTGAAATTTGGAACCTTTACCAAATTATCCTTGATAATTTCCCTTACATGTGCCTTGAATCTAACTATGTTATGGTCACTTTTTCCCAGAGTTTCGCCTACAGTCAAGTCTTGAACCAAGTCACTTAAATCCGAGAATACAAGGTCCAAGAATGAACCATGCCTGGTAGGTTCCGATACAAACTGGTATAAGAACAGGTCCTCTTCAAGGCATTTCCTAAACATTTTGCATGATGGGGAGCCAACACCAGCATTTTCATAACCTTTTATATTAAAGTCACCGAGAATAAGGCACTTCCTCTTAAAGTTTCTACTGATTTCCTCACAAATCACCTTGTCAAGCTCCAGTTGCTGAGAATGTGGCAGGGTTCCTGATCGGTAGAAAGCTCCTATCCTAAGAGTATTGCTGTTGCCTTTTCCCACAGTGACATCAAGCCAAATGGACTCCACAGACACATTTTTATCCCCACCTGCTACTTTTTGAGAACTGAATAAGCTATTCATATAGAGCATTACACCACCCCCTTTCATTGCTGGACCCCTATTGCACGAAAACATATTGTATCCCTGGATCTCATAGTCCTGTAAGTTATCTCCAAAATACCCTTCACTGACCCATGCCTCCGTAATGCAAACAAAATCTGGTTCCTCCTCAGCAACATAACACTTGAACTCATCAAATTTGGAACGGATACTCTGAGCATTAAACGTCATACACTTAACAAATGCTCCATAACCACCTTTGGCTTTTTCATATTGAGGAGTTCTTTTATCACTAGATGAACTATAACTCTGTCCCCTTGAGTTGCTGCTGTCCCTATTTGCAGACTGAGGTTCTATTGCCTTGGCTGACACTATTGGAATATTCCTGAGTTGGCAATGCAATTTCATCCCTCCCCACCCCATTTACTGTTTCCCTGAAGGACATGCTCGTATACTTTGCCTAACACATGGACCCCCTTCTCAGAAAAGTGCAGGCCATCCCTCTGATAGAGGTCCCACGATGCATAAAGCGTGCTCCAATTATCTACAAATGTAAAACCTAGCTCATGGCAGAGCTTTCCTACCCTGGCGTTAGCTGCTAGTGCCCTAGAGCTCCACTCATGGGAGGCTCTAGCCCTAGGCAAAATCGCTGTTACAATGACTCTATTGGTACCCTTCAGGGTGGCCAGAAGGGCCCTGTACTCCCGCAGAAGCTCCTCAATCCTAGTATGACCTATGTTATTTACCCCTACATGCACTATGACTGTGTTAAACTGGTGATCACTGGTGACCTGTGCTACCGCAGGTACCAGGTCCTTCACCTTGGCACCAGGCCTGGTGATGCACCTCCTGTCCCTCCTACCTTTACAAAATACCCGCTCTAAATGTCGCACACGGGAGTCTCCTATGACCAGCACTGACTCCTTACTACTACTATCCTGGGGCAATCATCCAATGCCTGGAACATATTTGTTGTTAATATGCCTACCAGCTGGGCCGGTCGGCTAGACTTCCTCCCGCTCCTACCACCTGCCACCTGCCACTCACTGACCCTTTCCTTAGGTTCGCGTCTCCAAATCCTCCACCCCCTGACCTTATGCCACTTCCCCTCCTGTGACCTACCAGAACTACCCCTCCTCTGTTCACTATTAACACTCCCCTCTTGAGAGATCCCAGCCACCTCCACAGTAGGGGAAGCCTCAGCTACCTGGTGGCCTGCGACCACCTGGGCATATGATGTCCCTGCTACGGAGTGACCCCCTGTTGCTTTATCTTGCCTACCCTGTGCAACAAGGACAGCCTTGAGCTTGGAAACCTCTGCCTTAAGGGTCCTAATTTCTTCCTCTAGTGCCTGCATCCTGGTCGAAACCATCCTAAACGCTGCAGCTTATGCCTAGATTTAGATTCAAATTAACTCGCTAAACAACGGACAAAAAAGCTAACTATCATTCACTATAAATTGCTAGCTCCTATACTGTCAGTAAATTATCTGAGTACCTCAAGAAAAGCAGAAACTATTAAACAATTGTTTGTTTTTTGTTTGTTTAAAAAAAAAAAAAAAAAAGCAAGATGTCTAATCTAATGGTCTTCCACACAAGTAGACAACTATATGAATATCCCTTTTGATATCACTTATGGCTAGACATAAAAATGAACAGTCACACAACACTTATGAATACCCCTAACTTACTACTAATTAAACTATCTTAAACGTCAACACCAAACACACTACGCATACCAAAAAATAAATAAAGTATGTTAGAATAGTATGAATGTTGTCTAATGTACTTATGAAATCTACACACTTGTAATATCTCCTACTACAGAAATCGAAGCGTCGAGAACACGCCGAAAGCCACGAGGCATCGCTTTGGCGCACACAAAGATGGCGCCCGGCGGCGTCGCTAGGTTAATATAGTATAGTTTGCGTGCTACGAAAATGCTTATGAGATAAAAACTTTCCCGGTTCCTAAGGGGATGGGGGAGGGCGGTCGTCCCTTAGGGCCCTCTGTATTCGTTCTCATGTAGCTTGGTGCAGTTTCATGAAGAGATGTCTTGTCAGAATAATAGCTTGCACGAAAGTCCCATGCTAAAAGTGCAAATTATTGGAGGACAAAACAAATATTGAAGAGGAGGCAAGCATCCTCCCAATAGCGTACAAAGATACAATCATAGGTCCTTCCAGTGCCACCTCTAAGATCTTGCGAAGGTGGTGCAACAAGCTCCATTGACGTTGACTTACATGAATCCAATAGACGTTTCCTCGGGTAGCATATACAAATCTTTCAATGCCAGATTTAACCACAATTTTGATCAAATGAATGTGATATGCCTCCATCTGCCATTTTCTAAAAATGTCTTGCTTACCTCTGAACGATGAGAACGGAGTAATTCAATATTATTTTAAAGAGGAGAACGCTGCTCGGTCTCCAATGAAATGCAACCAGTGTAGCAAACGCGGAAAGAAAATGCATTCCTCTTCACCAAAATATATTCCACAAGAAACAAGCATTTACAGAAACAAAAGGTAAAAGAAGCAAACAAAATACATGGCACACTCATATTTCGCTGGCGGATCCGGAGGCGGGCGTGCACTGGATGTTCCTGTGCCGGGTCATGATCAGCGAACGACAAGTTTCATACAACCGATAAAAGTGGCGCATCGCGAAGGTACATTCGTACAAACTTCAATCGGCCAAAGGCCACCATCCTGCCACCTCGTCATCCAAATGTTGAGCAAAATGTGTCCCCAGACAGAAATGCCTTAAGATGTTCGTGCATATCCTCAACTCTCGACACCCCAAAACAAATTCCACATCCCTGTTCTGGATCCACAATTTCACATTGGACAATAATAACACGACTGAAATCAAATCAAATAAAGTAATAAAATGTTCGGTGAGAGGCGTCTTATCTTGACCTCCTCTGGCACATAAGCATGGGGATCAAGCTGCGAATTTGTCGAAAAGTATCCCAATAGCTATCTGGATACAAAATGCATTTGGTTCTTACCATTGCCTATTTGCATTAACTTGTAATAATCTCAGAGGAGGGAGATTCGGATGACTTACCATCTTCACGCCAGCTTCGATGCTTTCCATGAAAGACATCTATACGCAAAACTATTAATAGTATGCAATACAAGGTCATCATTAATCCTGCAGCTGGAACGACGAACTTCCAACATATGCTAGGCCTGTGTTCAGGCAGTCGCAGCACATTTAAAACATCAAATGTCATAATAGCGCCTCCCAACGACATGCCAGTATACGTTTGTCATGAAGTGGCCTGTCACAGGCCACTTCACAGGCTATCTGGTGAGCCCTCCCTTCAGTGGTGCACAAAATGACACCGCTGTCCCACCACCACCTGATGTCCCACTCTGGTCGAAAGGTGTTTGTCAGGCAGCAGCTTATCTCGGCCACCCAGTTAGTACCACTTGCACGCCCACATATGCTGATGCTGCAAGATGATGATGTGGTAGATCCTGAAAGCACAAAATATGATTAGGCTTTGTTACTAAATATGCTCCTCATTATGTAAAATGGATGCAGGTCATTGTATTTGGGCTGGCAGACCAGACACTTTGAATTGTGCTGACAGGTATGCATTTCGTGCACATAGAATTCAAACTCCGGACTTAGCACTGACCGAGACCATGACAAGGCTGCCGCATATGCCTGCTGGTGGCACATTCCGTAACACCATCGAAATGAGCATACCTCAAGCCGGCCCCATCTGACATGACACACCATCACATAATCAAACCACTTAGGAAGGTTTCTGCATACAAATGTGGTATTATGGAGGTAGGATTAAATATCTGGATTCTACAATCACCCACAGATCATCAATAACTATCTATCCATCATCGTACAAACACCAATTCCAAATTGGAAATGGTGGCGGCAAACCAAGGAATGTTACTAAACATCGAGACTGCCAAGTATGGCAAATGGCACACAGGGGACAGCAGCCGTGAACGAAAAAAATATCCAGCTGGGAGATTGAATGCACCACCACATCCAGGAAATTAACATGAGGTAAGAAAAACAAGGGGCTTATACGAAGCACCTTTTCTGCATAAACATATTTTGAGTCTTTAAGTTTGTTTTAAAGTTCAATTGATCACATTTTGAAGGTTTTCTCTAATTGTTGTGATTTTCTTCTTCTTGCAAGCCTTAACCCGCGCACGTCCGGGGGGCAGATATCTGCCCCCTCCGATTTTTCCTCATTTGCCGCCAAACTAATCGGGTTAGCAGGACCAAACCTCGCACAGCTATTTAATGATCTTTTCCGCATAACCTTATACATTTTAAATCCTGGGTCATCTCAGGTCAGGTCAACAGGTCAGGCGAAGTGACCCAACTACACTAGGAGTTCTAGGTGGCATAACTTCCACAATAATTAGGCGATTTATTTCAAACATATGGTATGTCATGATCTCATCAGGGACCATAATATGTTATAGTTTTTTTTCGTAGCATTGACCTTAGGTCAGGTCGCTGCCATGGCTTCCTCATTATAGGGCTATGATAAAATATACAAATGTTTCCTGGTTACATATTTGCGTTCCGAATGATCTCACAACGGTTGTGGCATGTAGATGGAAGCTATGCTCAATGTTACCGCTGACATTTTTGCTCAGTGACCTCACCCCCCCCGCAGTGGGGTCAGCCTCGTTACTCGGCTGGCCAGGGAATTGGCGCTCCCTTGGGGTAACACAGCCGCCCCGACAAGGGGTGTGGAAACGCGGAGGTGTTTCCAGGGACTCGCGTAGTCCCCACCGCCCATCCCTCTCTCCCTTCCCAGTATCCACCCCGTGTCTACGTCCCTTTGTATGTCTTTCATCCAACCCTACAACATCAACCCCTGCCTTGTCACGAGCAGATAGGCCAGCTTCCCCTGGCATATCCCCCCGCTCAGTTTTATCGGGGTAGCCGCGCCCCTTCGGCCCGTCCCCCGGGGTTGACGGAGTCCTGGAGGTTGAGGTCCCCCGTCGCACGGTGCTAGTTGTGACGGGGGACCACCACACCTCATTGGTCCTGATATCTCGGAGGGGCGGGCGGGCCCGCGGGGCCTCACGCGGGCCAAGTGGCTGGTCGCCTCGGGCCGGGGGCCTGGGAATCTTCCCAGTGCCCGCCGGCCCGGCCGGCCGGGGTCAAGGGGTGGGCGGCGCTGGATTCCGGTCGAGGTGGTGAATCTCTCTATCCCGGCCGGACAAAGGCGCTGCCTGCCCCGTATAGCTCCTCGGGCGCCTGGCGACCTCCCGTCCACGGGACCCAGGCGTCCCCCCAGTAGGGCCCTATGCGGTGGGGCGCCTGGGGAGCTGAAACCACTACATGATTCGTTCAACACAAAAACACACTACATGGATTCGTTCAACACAAAAACTCATCCTGGACCCCGAGCGGACCAGAACACCGACTTACCAGTGGAAGTCGCATCACCAACCCGACACCGGCAGAGGCATACCGCCCTACGAACTATCCGCGCAATCCACCTTGCAGAGACCGGCAAAGTACCATAACGACGTCAAGAACAAGCATTCCACGCATTCTGATATTTAATTCAATTGACCCAGAAAAGAGCCTTTCATCTCTCTCGCCCTTCCAGCGTAAGAGAGGATGCGACCGCCTCGGGACCGTCACGCGCTGTGACAAGTTGCGGGACGGGGGGATAGAGGTAGAGTTCCGAAATCAGGAGGACGCAAGGAGGGCTTTGGGCATGGACAAGTTCATTTATAGCGTAAGAACCCGAGATGGTACTAGAGACATCGGCATTCCAATCAAAGTTGAACCACATAATACGAAGAACTTTAGCAAAGGAGTGATTAACTGTTATGATCTGAGGGACGTCTCGGAGGCTGAGATAGTTGACGGCTTGACGGAATGTGGTGTGGTAGAGGCGCAAAGGATGAAGGTGCGAAGGGGAAGGGACCTACAACCAACTAACAACAACATTCTCACTTTTAGCTCGACTGACCTGCCATCGGCAGTGCAAGTAGGTTACATAAGAGTAAAAGTGCGAGTCTTCGTCCCGAATCCAATGAGGTGCTTTCAGTGCCAGCGATATGGCCATACAACTCGGTACTGCCGCGGTCGCCCTGTCTGCGTAAAGTGTGGATCGGCGGAGCACACCCTTGAAAAATGCGAATCGCAGCATGTGTGGTGTGTGAACTGTGGTAGGACACAAGTGCCACACACCACCTCAGATCAATCATGCCCAGCCTACTTAACGGAACGAGAGATATTGTCGTTGAAGTGTACGAGGAATCTGTCCTTTCGGCAAGCCCGTGAGGCATACGACGAAAACCACCCGAAAGTGTCCTACGCCGAGATGACTCGCGGTATCCCGACCACCTTTGCACAACAGCAGCCCACCAGCGCCACACAGTTGCTCGTCCAACTTAGCACTTTGTTACGTTCGTTTGGTATTGCGTATACACCCCCTTCCACGGAATCTGAGACAACAGAGCCGCAACACACAGGTCAGCCAAGGCCGGAGCAGGCAAAAGAAAAGCCAACCCGAGAAAGACCACGGTCTTCTGAGGTATCTGGGACAAAGGCACAGAATGAAGGAGACGATTGGACCCTAGTGCAGCGTACCAAAAAACACACCAAACCCCCGAACACCCCATCCACCATACCCAATATTCCCACGTTCAAAGTACCCAGTCCCACTCCCGCATCCCTACGATCAGTCCATGAACCTCTCCCTCCTGCTCCTCCACCTCCCCCTCCAACGCTTCATCATCGCGACGCATCCCTGTCACGCCTCCATCAGTGACGCGAAATCCGAAGGCCAGTGCTCGCCAAGTATCTGGGACCCGTTGGTCGGGCAAGCCGAAGCCCGTCTCCGAGCGTGCAGCAGAAAGCCCATACCACCCAGCTGACAATTCAGCAAACACCGTCATCTGGAGATTCCTCAGCCCCCGCTGAGATGCCTCCACCACTCGTCCCACCACGTGGTGGCGACCCTCCGGCACCCTCATCCCCGATCAGAGGTAGAAAGCGAGCTCCGCCTTGGCAGGTATCCCCTACCGACGGAGCAAGCCCTAGGGGAAGGTCACGGACCCACTCCGGATCCACAATGCAGTGACCACCCTATTAATCACTCCGTCGTCTAAACTCGTTTTAACTGGCTCCTTTAACGGTCATTTTACAGTGGAATTGCCGGGGCCTGAAGACTTCTGTCCTTGATCTTGCGACCGTTTTACCCCGGTACAACCCTGCAGCCATCTGTCTCCAAGAGACGAAGCTAGCTCCAGAGGACATAGTGAGACTCAAATGCTACAAAGTGTACCGCAGCGAAGTACACTTTGTGATGTATACTTACAAACATCTCTCATGGAGGCGTACTACTTGCCGTCCACCACAGTGTACCAGCGCGCGAGCTGCCTCTCCGAACATCTTTGCAAGCAGTTGCAGCGCAGATCACACTTGACCACCGTCGCATAAATGTATGCTCCCTGTACCTGCCCCCAGGAAGATCATTCCCTACCGCGGAGCTGAAACAGCTTCTGGCGGAGCTTCCACTACCAGTACTACTACTGTGAGACTTGAATGCCCACCACACCGCTTGGGGGTGTTCGGATATCTGTACACGGGGTCGAATCCTGGAGACCTTAATATTGAACGAGCCACTCTGCCTCCTGAACACAGGTGCGCACACCCATCTGGCGCTGTCATCAGGCCAAACATCAGCACTAGACCTGAGCATAGCCAGCCCCGAACTAGCTCAACAGTTCGAATGGTCAGTTCATGATGACTGCCTGGGAAGTGACCATTATCCGATATGGCTGACTGTTCGAAGAGCCGGAGTTCTGGGAGTACGGCCGCCACGTTGGAACTTGAGGGCGGCAGATTGGACTAGTTTTGAATCTCGGGGACAGATGGCTTTTACAACAGACAATGAAAATCACTGTACTAGTGTAGAAGATTTTACATCACGACTTCTCCAGTGCGCCAGTAAGTGCATTCCACGCACCTCTGGCAACCCGCGCCGTATTCCAGTACCTTGGTGGAACAAGGAATGCAAACAGGCTATCTCCTCCCGTAAACGAGCTCTTTAGGAGTTCAGCAAGCACAGCATTATGGATAATATGCTAGCGTTAAAAAAGCCAGGGCACTGGCTCGACGATCCATACGTGCTGGGAAACGTTCCTCCTGGCGAGCATATATAGGGAAGATCAGCCGAACGACACCAACATCCGAAGTATGGTCGCGTATAAAAAGGATATCTGGTCAGTTTAATTCAGTCCCATTACCGGCCCTCAACATTGGAGGAAATATCGTAATTGATCCGGGCGAGGTAGCAAGCCACATTGCTCACGCTATTGCGAAGCGTAGCCAACATACTGATCCAATTTTCCTGCAACACCGTGCTCGGTGTGAGAAGGATGGGATCAGTTTTAACACAAATGAACAACTGCACTACAACCTGCCGTTTAGTCGGGCTGAACTCGCTTCCGCACTCAGCAATTTGAAAAGCGTGTCTGAGGGACCGGACGCGGTACACAACGAAATGCTACAGCACCTACCGAAGTGCGCAAAACATGTTCTTCTCACTATTTTTAACAGACTGTGGACCATGGGATGTTTCCCTTCCGCCTGGCGGAAAGCAACAATAATACCGATACTCAAGCCCGGCAAAAGCGGCGATGATCCCTCTCACTACCGTGCGATATCGCTCACTTCATCAGTATGCAAGCTGATGGAGAGAATGGTCAGCCTTCGACTTACTTGGTTCTTGGAGACCCGCAACATTTTAACAAACGACCAGTGCGGCTTTCGGAAAAATCGCAGTACTGTAGACCACGTGCTAAGACTGGACACAGAAATTCGTATGGCATTTGCGAAGAACAAGCACCTAGGGGCAGTGTTCTTCGACATTGAGAGCGCCTTTGACACCGCCTGGAGACATGGGATCCTGCTGAAGATTCATCAGTATGGACTCCGCGGAGCCTTGAGCATGTTTCTCAAGAACTTTATATCAGACAGACAGTTTTGTGTGCGTGTAGGCAACCAAACCTCAGGTTGGCTGCGCCAAGTCGAGGGAGTTCCTCAGGGCAGCGTATTGAGCACAACTCTCTTTTCTCTTATAATGAACGACATCGGTGACTCGCTTCCCTCATCAATCGGACGATCTCTGTTCGCTGACGACTTTGCTATCTGGTCGCAAAGCTCGTCAACCCATCTCATGGAGCGACAGCTGCAGCTTGCAATCTCCCGTCTTGAAAAATGGGGACATACAAACGGATTCAAGTTTTCTATAGCAAAGACATCTGCAGTACACTTCTGTCGACGTAGGCGTAACTGCCCGGACATGGCGTTGAGATTATACGGGCACGAAGTGCCTACAGCACCGGCGACTCGTTTTTTTGGTGTGCAGTTTGATCATCTTCTTACATACAAAGAACATATTAAAACACTCAGAGACAAATGTTTTAAAGCACTTGCGATATTGAAGTGTGTATCCCGTACGTCATACGGTACTGACAGAAAGACACTACACCTATTGTATCGTAGTATGATCCGCTCGAAGCTAGACTACGCTTGTTCTATATACGATGGCGCGTGTGCTGCTACAAAGCGAACGCTCGACCCAGTACATCATGCTGCGGTGCGAATAATTACAGGGGCATTTCGCACTTCTCCAACGGTTAGCGTGCTAGCGGATGCGCATGAGCCTCCACTGTCTATGAGACGCGACATGCTGGGTCTTCGATATGCCTGCAAAATGCGACAGTTCCCGACACACCCGTCCTATCCAGCGGTTTTTGCTCATGACATACAAGTAGTCCTTCGTAGTCACATTAGGAGAGGAACTCCTTACTGTGTGCGAATGAGGACACTCTTGGAGCGAATGGAAGTACGACTACAAGGAATTCGGCAATATGAAGAAACGTCTACTCCTCCGTGGGAGCTGATCTCCTCCTCTGTCCATATTTCCCTCGCTGACACGAGAAAGCGAGATGTCACAAAAGAGGAGCTACACTCACATTCGCTGGAGCATATATACACGACGTATCATAATCACCTCATCACTTACACGGATGGCTCCAAAATAAACACCGGAGTGGGTAGTGCCTTCGTGAGAGGGTCTGTCACAAGATCATTTTCCCTGCCGCCGCACGCCACGGTCTTCACTGCCGAGTTGATCGCCATCAAGAAAGCACTGGCATACATCGAGGTTGAAGACGAGGTTTTACATGCTATTCTGACTGACTCCCTAAGCGGTCTCATGGCATTGCGTAGTTTCAACCCCCAAAACGTCATTGTACGATACATTTTATTGCAACTCACTTCACTCCATCGTAAGGGAAAGCAGGTAGCACTTTGCTGGATTCCGGCACATGTTTTGTTTGATGAGTCAGTGGAAATGAGTTGGCAGACCAGGCTGCAGGGCGTGCGGCACATTCGACATGCCGGCGTGCGCTTCCACTTCCTGCCAGTGACCACCACCCAACAATATTGTCATTTCTTTTCAGGCAGTGGCAGGAAAGCAGGGACCGAATAGAATCAAACAAGTTGAAGCGAATCAAACCACACTTGGCACTGTGGCTCTCGTCATGCAGTCGAACTAGAAGGGACGAAGTGGCCATCTGTCGTCTCAGAATTTGTCACACGCTGGCAACTCATAGATACTTACTGTGCGGGGACGACAGACCGAAATGTGGGAAGTGTAATGCCGCGCTGTCTGTGCACCATATGCTGGTGACGTGCCCAGCATATGCAGAAGAACGCAGGCGGCACTTCGGATATGATGCGATTCCTATGAGATTAGTCGACTTACTGGGAAACGATTCCCGATTTATCTATAACAGAGCAGTTTTGAGCTTCCTCGCGGAGATACGATTCCAAGTGACATATGCATCTACTTAGGTGATATCCTACTCCATCGGACACCTTTTATTCGAACGTAACAATCTGACGGATGTCTAAGTAAGTTTGTTATGGGTGCAATATAGTCCACATGGATTGACGCACCTTGAAACCCCAATAATCATCAGTGACCTCACCAAAGTCTCTGAGGTCACCTGAGATCAGTACACATTTACGCGCATTACATCGCACTGCATTGAGCTAGAAGGCTCAAATTACCGTCATTGTACTTGTATCGTCAAGACGTGTCGATTGATACATTACATGACCTCCCTAGGCCTTGACCTGAGGTCAGGACTTCATGACCTTGACCTGAGTTTCGGTTGACCTGACCTAAAATCACACCGCCTATTGTCGGTAACGCATTTCAATAACTGTCGAATAGCGTTCGCGGTTTGTTTCTATCTGTTAAAGGTCCTGAGATATGTGTCAATATCTGAGTCCCACCTGATCTGGTGGAATTTGACATATGATGACCCAGTGACCTGACCGTTGACCTGAGCGAAAAAAATGACCGAAACACTTTAGATAGAGCCCGTTACCAACTATCCAACGCCGTTTTCCGTTTGTCGCTAGCTAGCATGGTTCTATAGATCTTAAGGGGGGGCAGACATCTGCCCCCCGGACATGCGAAGTTGGCGCGGACCTCCGGACGTGCGAGTGCGAGTGTGAGTGTGTCTTGTGTGTAGTGTCAGTAGATTATCAGCCCACCCACACCAGGTACCTGTTTCTGCAACAATTGCTGCACGAGCCACACCCCTGGCCTCCTGCTCTGCCCCAAGAAGATCTTGTTGAAAGTGCCATACTTTGCAGTCTGGCTAATTATGAAAGGAATATTTACTGAATATGTAATTTGTATAGAAGCTCTGAATAATCATTTCCAAAAATGAAGAATACTTTCAGGATCTTGAAGCGTATTATGCACATGAAATAAAACATCAGTAGATATGATGAAATCAAACAGTATTGATATTACCGTATATATTATTTATTTATTCAACAGTATACCATTATTTCAGCGAACTCTCTTAACCAGGCAGGGAATGTCTTCAACACAAAAGCAATTTCTTGCACAGACCCAAATCAGCAATAAAATGAATGTACCAATTTCACTTAAAAATCAGGCATTTTAACAACAAATGGCGCAATATTCTATATTGCGGGTCTATATTCTTAAACAACGCGTCGTTTTTTCTTTTTAACAGTGCTGCAATATTAAAGAAACTCCTGCACGCTGACAAAATATGGAAGCGTTCTCTTCGCGCGGTGGTACATAAATCCTTCACCCTTTTCAAAATAATTTTTATATATATTCGCCAATACACCTCCTTTGAGCCGGGACGTGCACAAAGGCTTATTTAAATATAAGACATTTAACCAAAGCTATTTCCGGGTTGGCTTTGTTGACCATATGCTCCAGCGCCCCTGAATATAACTATTCAGAGGTGGTGGAGCATATGGAGCGCTTAGGCGCTGCGTCGCCCCTTTCCCCTTGCGCGAGCAGAGAGGTAGGGCATATTTTAGGAAAAGACCACAGAGGAGAGCATTTCATAGCGATGGCTGAAGATCCCGGGTGAGTCAGTGTAGGGGATCTGTACCACACTGGGGATCTGAAATTTCTGGGACTCAACGCGAATTTTAGGGGCCTAAGCGGTATGTTGTGGGACCCCCCTCCCCCGGTGTGACTTTTGGGCTCCGGCGTGAGCTTTCGGAATTGCGCTGTATTTATATAGGGGCTTCGGCCACAATTGTTTAGGGCCCAGACGATTTTTTCTTGGCTCCCAGCGTCATTTTCCTAGCTCCGCTATAATTATTTGGGCCTTCGATGCGAAATGATGGGGTTAATGTGAGATCTTGTGGTGCCCCGGTACGATTTTCTGGGCCGGCGTGATATTTCTGACGTCGCTGTCTTCATTTTGGGCTTCAGACCAGAATTTTCCTGGGCCCCAACGGGAATATTTGGTGTCATAGCACGATTTGAACAGGCTTCGGATTAATTTTTACAAATAACGACGCAATCCTTGGGAGCACATGACCTGTTAGGAGGCCTGGTCCCCATGGAGCAAACAAAGCAAACTTTCGGCGCGCGAAGCGCGCCGAAATGGCCTTCTCTGTTACATCAGTCCGGAGTGTGATGGAGGGTGGGGTGGGGTACTGTAGCCCCTTCAGCCCACTTTGGTTGTGCTACTGGTCTGAACCCATCTTGTTCGGTAACCTGCAGATGCTAATTTTCCACCTTTCCTATTCAAAACCTATTCAATCTGAAAATGTGTCTTTAAAATAATGGATGGACCCCCTAGCTCGGAGCGAGATCTTCAACCATGCTCATAGGCAGGGCCTCGTCTAAGGAATTTTGACTGGTGGACCACTTTGGCCAAGGGTCCTCCATGTTTTAGGGGCCTCCATTCCTACCTATTGGCCTCCTACAACCAAGACGAGCATCTTGTATCCATGCGAGACCTTCTGCCGGTGCGTTTATACCCAATATCTAAGGCCTCTCATAATCATGCCGCATCAGCGCTATTTATGGGTATGTTGTGTTAAGGCTGAATGATAATCCTGTGCTCCTAATCCGGTCAGGATTACTTTTTACGGATGTCACGACACCCTTGGTGAAGACGCTACTGACTCTGACAGGAAATGTCTTGAAGAAGTCACTGCTAACTATATAGTGCAGGTTAAACAGTGAATGAAAAGGCCAAATTTCGCATGATTGCTTGGGTGTACTAATTATTATTTTCAAGACAAATATGAACTGAACGATTTCAAAGTAGCATGTAGCTGTCTCGCAGAACCTAATGGCTTACTTACATTTGAACTTCCATCAAACATTACTGTGAAATTTCAGCTTGTTTTATTTTGACAAAAAACGAGGTACAATAAGGGTATTCGGTACTATTCACGGTACGATACAATACAGCACGGTAATGGTGCTCACTGAGCGCCGACCGCCGCTTTACGACTGAATACAAGGAACAAACTGACCGAAAAGGACATCGTCCTTACTGCCTCCGGGTTAACAATGTGAGATCAGCAGGGTACACAGGAGATGTCACGCATACATGTGTACAATACCCAGCCATCAGCCTCTAAACAACGCGTTCTCTCCGAGTTTGAGCATCCTCTGGGTTACTATCACAAAATCTCCGCCGTCAACGACTAGGAGGGGCGCGCACCACCGCTCGTGGCTCGCCGCGTCTAAGCGTAAAGCTACTATCACAAGACACACAAGGCTGAGTATGCCGCTGCGACTGGTTGAACGGGTGCAAATACGCGACTTGTCGCATTGCCTGGTCGGATTCTGGACTCGCATAGTGCCAACTAGCAAACGCACGCGATAACTTTGGTCAGACATCACAGTAACGATTCAGTATTTACAACCATCAGAATCACATCACAATCTTTGTACCATCTGGATTATCTCATGACTGACTACCTAAACGTTCCCTGTCGCCGGGAAGAACTTCGTGACAAACTCACGCTTCTGGTAGATGGTTGCATCTGGCACCCGCATGCGCCGCCCCCTTGCCTCAAGGTAGGTACACACCGCTGGGCGAGGATCGTAATAAGCCGTGCCGACACCGTTCAGAGCGATGGTCAGACGGGCATTCACCGTGTCGTTCTTCACGCTGAGCCTGTTGTATGAGCGTAGGTTATTGTAGTGAGAGACAGCATGTTCTGTGGCCATGCTGTGGGGCGTGAGCGTGATGAAAGCAACCAGCACCTGCTTGCAAATGCCGGTTGATGCTTTCAGCATGGCTCGCAGTTTTCTGTCGTCCGAGTGCTCTGCGCTGCCTAACGCTTGCATGGCCGGCCACCTGTCGCAGACGTTCAGAGAAAACTCTGTCGCCTTCTCGGGGAACAGGTCACTGACCACGCTCTCCCCGGCACGGATGAACTCTTCGGCGGTCTGAGCCCTCATCATCCGATTCATGCTCTGGATCACTTCCTCCAGTTCAAAGTCAAGACGCTGACCGACGAAGTTGATTGCGCTCTGTAGAACCTCTTCTCTGACGGCCTTGAAATCGCTCTCAAACGTGACGTTCTCGTTTGGGACGCGCTTTCTCGGACTCGGATCTTCCCGCACCCTGCCCTTGTCTAAGGCCTGCTCCTCTCGACCTACCAGGAGGTTGCCATGGGTCATCACTGTTAGTTGCATGTTGGCGCTGTCGCGCGCCTCGAGCACCTGGGGATGATGATGTCTCTCCGTTGAATTTTCTTCTGGAGGTGGGTGATGACTTCGCTTACGTCCCCCATCAGGTGAGTGAGACGCACCAACCTTCCACCTTCTTCCCAGCGGCGCAGGAATCCGCGCGCTTCCGCCTTCGATGCTTTGCTCTCCTCACTCCCTGACTGGTTTATCTCCTCCCAGACGACGCGGCACGCTGGCAGGTTCTTCAGCACGGCTGTGATGAGGGCGAGCAGATGTTGCGAGAAACGGACGTCGATAAACGCTGGAAAGGCCACCGTGCCACCGTGTTTCTTCAGGCGCACCGTCCTCTTTCTCGACACTCGGAAGAATGTCGCCACGGCGCGGAGGTCTCCCTTCCAGTGCCGGATCTCCTTCACACTATTATCGACGCTCTCCATCGCGAGGTCTGATCTGTGACATGCACACCAGAATGTGAGCAGTTGGCGTTGCGCGTAGTCAGCTAGGAGGCGACACAACCCCCATGTCGGCCGGTGTTCGCTGTTTCTCCGTCAATGGTCACACCAACGAGCTTGTCGAGAGGCGCCCCACATCGCTTCAAGCCGTTCTTTACGGCTTCCAGAAGGCCACTAGCACCTGAGCCCTCATGCTCCTCGATCCCAAGAATGACGGTCTGAAGACTACCGTCGTTCCGGATGAGACGCGCGGTGATAAACTTATTATCAATCGCCTGGCGATCCACCGACCCGTCAACTTGACCGCTGTAGGCCACGCACTCTGACATGGCATAACCGAGCTTCTTGACCTCCAGGTCACTGATTATCTCCAGCATCTCTCGGTAAATGTCCGGCGACCAGTGTGAGTGTAGATGGCGGAGGTCGTGTTGGTGTGTACGGAGTCTACTCAGCCATCATCGTCATCACTCGCTGACTGTGTAGAACCGCCAGCGATCTTGCGGGCCACGACCAGGCACTTGGGGTTTCCAACAGCAACTCATTGTAGACGTCTATGGCGAGGTGTACCAGCAGCTCTACGAAGTCCGCTCGGTGCTTGCTTAGAATGCTCACCCACGGATGGTCTGCCTCTTGAGCTTCCCATTGCTCAGTGAGACGCTTGGCTTGAGAGGCTGCTTCATGGACCCTTCAAGTGATCCACCACTAACTTCAGCAGATCCTTACCATGGACGATGATTCCATCGGCGATATACACGTGCCAATTCACCGAGGCCTTCTGTGCCACATGAATCTGGTCTTTACATGTCTGGCACGTCACTACAGATCTCTGACGTTTTCCTGACGTCACCTTAGTCACTTTCAAGCATGGGAAGTTCTCTGTCAGCCAGTTCAGCTGGAGTTTGGCCCCTTTGTACCACGTACCCTTATCGGTGGCAAAATCTGGATCAGGAGGCGGCCCGGATGACGGACCAGGCTGGCTCTGGTCAGGTGGTAGGGACTGTGACGGACCAGGCTGGCTCTGGTCAGGAGGTAGGGACTGTGACGGACCAGGCTAGCTCTGGTCAGGTGGCAGGGGCTGTGACGGACCAGGTTGGCTCTGTTCAGGCGCCAGGGGCTGTGACTGACCAGGCTGACACCGGTCAGGCGGCAGGGCTGTAACGGACCAGGCTGGCTCTGTTCAGGCGCCAGGGACTGTGACTGACGTCTCTAAAAAGAGAGCTACCATATTCCCTAAAAAGGAAAATTGCTACAAAGTACAATTTTTCCCTGTAGAGATGCAAAGTGTAAGATATTTCGGTCACACTTGTAAATAACATTTGTCTGTTGGGTTGAACCAAACACCAACTGAAAATAACTCAACTTCTGGCATTTGCCACTGGTGGACCGATTTACCGCCACTGGTGGACCACTTTGGAGCACTGGTGGACCAAGTGGTCCGCCAGTGACTAGGCTAGACGAGGCCCTGCTCATAGGTCCTGAATTTATTCGATTTTCCAATGCAAAGTTTCTTCATCTTCTCAGCCGTCCCCTTAGATGGCACGTAGCTGAAATTGGTGCCTTGTTTGCGATATCACAAGACCTAGCGCTTGAGAACTTGACCTCGCGCTTGGCCTCCCAGATCCCTTTAGAGTTAGAGCTAGTTTTATAGCATCGAAAAGTTGCATTTTCAACCGATGCCTGTGTGAAAACAGTAATAGGCGCGTACTTCAAATACTAACCACGGTGGCTCTCAGTATCTTTGGATACTAACCTTATACGATTAGCTATATTCTGACTCGGGGCGAGGATGGCCGAGTGGTTAAGGTGTCGGGCTATGGGTACCAAAGGTCCCGGGTTCGACTCTAGCGCCACTCAGGACATTTCCCAATCACGCGGCCCACCGGCGAAACAGTGTGGGCGGCGCCATTAGCCGTGAATGTGCATAAAGTGTGTCGTGAACCAACCAATAAACAAACGAACTATACTTTGACTCATAGGTAAGGACAAAGGTGGAGATCTCCTGCACAAAATCATGGGGAGAGGTCCAGGTCGCAATGACGTCGCCACCTCCAGATTCAAGGTGGGTCCAACTCCTGGGCACAAGGACGATTTTCATACTTTAGAGGGACAAGATCGTGAGTGTTTTCGGTCCAGATTCCGGTCCACAGTATCCCCTGTCCGGCTTTCCACTTGACGCAAAAACTCTGATTTTGATAGGTGTGGTTCTGAAGCCGAAACATTATCCTCCAGTTTGTATTTTTACGGTCAAAATTTTCAGTTCAGGTCTTTTCGCGAAATGTTTCGCGTTTCGCGAAGCATGAAATGTTAGATTATTTCGGTATTACGCTGAGCACGATATAGGCACGATAGTTACCTCTATTGTGTGCAAATTTCGTGAACTTAGGTCAATATCTTCAAGGTCAAACGAGGTCAAAACCGCAAAATTTTCTGGCTTTGCGTGGCTTGGCTTGTCATTGTTATGGATCGCTGTGATCGCGTTTAAATGCTCCAAAATTGTGATTAATGATATTTTGGACATTACTAATGATGCAATGCAGATACCAAATCCGCCATTTTACCTCTGGTCGCCGATATAGGAGCACTTTAGCAGGTCATTACCTGCTCCAGTTACCGGAATCGGGCTGCCCACCTGACTGCTCCGTTGGGCGGCTCGGCACAATCGGCTTCGCAAAGAAAGGAGTGAAATACATGTATAAAGTATAGAAACGCTTAGGCACACAATGACAAACAGTAGATTTCCGGATGTGTAGGGAGTAATATGCAAAGTGACATGAATCGCATGAGTCATTTACATTTATGGCAACATTCCAGTTGACCAAGTTTGGTTCCATTAGCCTGTCATGAACTTGACCTGACTTGACGTCGGCGAACTAACACGACTTTTAAATTGTATAGCATACCAATATGCATCAAACAAGTCGCTAGTGTTGTCAAGCACACTTCCCTTTTGCCAATATACGAGAAGCGCATCAGCGCCGGTTTTTGTGGTCTGGTGCTGCAAATTGTTTATACTTTAACAGCCCTTAACTTGAAAAATTGTCGGACGATTTTCATTTTTATTGTTTTAAACAATGCTCCGGTCATTTCTAAGCAGGTACGTCCAAAACAATTGGCGTATATCGGCCGGTACAATATTGAGTTGTGTACGAAAATTTGGAGGGGTTGGTGGACTTCGTCATCCCCCCTCCAGGGCGTGTGTTAACCTACCATGAACTTGACCCGACTTGACCTCGGTGACCTGACATGACTTTGAAACTATGTAGCATAACAATATATATCAAACAAGTCGCTATTGTTGCCAAGAACGCTTCCTTTTTGCCAATATACGGGAAGCGCTTCAGCGGCGATATTTGTGGTTTGGCGCTGATAAATTTTTTGAGTTTACCGACCTCTAACTCGAAAAATGTTCGGTCGATTTGCGTTTTTCTTGCTTTAAACAACGTGTCGTTCATTTGTAAGCAGGTACACAACCAATGGCGTATATCGGCCAGCAAAATCGGGAGTTATCTACGACAAACCGGAGGGGTGGGGCGGATTTCGCCCCCCTCCAGGGCGCGTGTAAAATCTTTGCGGGTTGGCGTTCCAGTCGTACCAATGGCAACTGCTGGCTATTGCTATAGATAAAGTACTCCATTCGGCAGCTGTCAGCCAATGCCGGAACCAAAATGATCGCTCCAGCACTTGCATGCAGAAAGGGAAACGTCCTGTTTGCAATTTGATGGTGCAATGTAATAGCAGCACAACCATTTCGAGGGTAACACATGTTTAAGGACAGATAAGAAAGGCAGGCCATGGTAGCGGTCATGGTCGTGGTCCGTGGGCACTGGGTGTGACGGAGATCCGCCAGGCGGGCCTACTCGTCCAGCACGTCACAGGCCATGGCAACGGTCATGACCGCGGACATCGGCCGCGACAGAGCGACCGACCTGTGTCGGCACCGCCGGGCGAGTTGTTCCACCCGATTGATGATTCTCATCCAGGCCCGAATTGACTTTATAGGATCCCTGCTGAACTTTTTGGTGACACATTAATATTTTCGGCCCAAATTGTGATTTTTGAACCCCAGCTGTAAATATTCCGGCCCAAACTGGACTTTTTTTTAGATGACACCGGACGGTGTTTTTGTTTGCTGGAGAGGTCTCGCACGATGCATTGGAGCCCGGCGCCAGTTTCCGCGTCCAGGCGCGAGTCTCCGGGGCACCAAGTGGAGTTTTCGAGTCAAGACACAATTTTCCTCAACCTCACCTGGGCCTCTTCGGGGCTCGGAGAAGTAGAGGCGTTGAACACATTGCGATTTAGCATAGGCTGTGAAGAAACACAACCTTGTCCTTTCTCCGGAGAAGAAAGCTGTGCGTTTCGAGTGGCTGGAATCCACCGGGTGACTGGAATCAGTTCCAGGTGGCAATCATTTTTGTACTGATCGCTATGCAAGTGCAGATATTATCACAACCTAGACACACAGCTACATTGCCCTTATTGACGCCCTGAAACGTAGGTTGGCGCAATCGCGAGCGACCCTCCTGGAAGCTCTATTGCCCGCCAGCAGCTCGGAGACCAGCACCCGTTCCAGCTGCTCTTGCGGATGCACTCTGAACTCGATGCAGCAGGAGATGCCCCACACGTCCGAGGTGTTGAAGACTACTTCTTCAAGGGCTGCTTTGGCAGCATTATCGCTGCTGTCAGAGGAAGGTCCTCTGGGTCAACTGGCCGCCGCACCCGACAGGTTCCTGGAAGACTCGGCTCCAGGTCTGGTATCAGAAATGGCGGCAGGATATTCAGCAGCGCAGACTGTGCCAGTCGGCGCAGTGTCTCCGGACGACACTGCACTGGCCGCACTAGTTTCAGGGCCGTCGGCGGGGCCATCGGTGGGACCATCCGTAGGACCATCGGGAGGACTATTCGTGAGAGCATCGGCGCAGCCATTGGCGGGGCCATCGGCAGTCATCGGTGGGATTATCGATGGGGCCACGAGTGGCACTATCGGCGGGCCCTCGGCGCTCCCGCTCCGATCTGAGCCCGCACTGTTAAGCTTTTTGTTGCATCCTCATTTTCATTTGATATTTGAAGGCACATTCAATATTGGAAGTGCAAAATTTAACACGGGGGGAAACATGTCCTTCGAAATGTATGCAAAACAACACACCCATTTATATATGCATATATTTGTAGATGCAATGAAAAGTCTTCTCGAAATCTGAGAACGCCCATTTGTTCACAATCTTATTCGCGTATGTCTCGGTAAGCATGCTTTCAGATTAAAGCTGGTTCTTCCTTCTCCTTCATTTTGTTCCATAACTTCATTTTGCTCTCGGACATAGTCTAATATCTACCCTACGTGTGCGCGTTTTCCACGTTTACCGCCGGCGGTAACAATCACTTCCCGCAGTATAGGTCACGATTAGTGCTAAAGTAATGGCGTCAATAATTATTTATTCGAATTATTTGTTCGATCGAGCTCCGAAAGCATTTTTGTTTTAAAGTTCATAGCTTTCGGAGAAGTTATAATGGGTAAAAATGAGCTATTCTTTCCTTTGTCAGTCTTCTTCTCGGACCATAGCTCAACAAAGCAGCATCACTTGTCGGTTGAATATTTGAATTGGGCGTGGTTGATTTCAAACTGAAGGATAGAATACTTTTTTTTACTGTGTGTAGATGAGTAGGTGGGTGGACGAATAGAAGTTCCCCAGGACAGACTAGCGATGCCGACCGGGAATGCCAGGAGTACAGAGAAATCGCCAGTCACAATCACTGTTCAGCATACCGTGAAATCGTTGGTACGTACACACAATAACAAATCAGCACGCACACCTGCAGCCGGCAGAGACACCTGCAGCCAGCAGAGACACCTGCAGCCGGCAGAGACACCTGCAGCCGGCAGAGACACCTGCAGCCAGCAGAGACACCTGCAGCCGGCAGAGACACCTGCAGCCGGCAGAGACACCTGCAGCCGGCAGAGACACCTGCAGCCGGCAGAGACACCTGCAGCCGGCAGAGACACCTGCAGCCGGCAGAGACACCTGCAGCCGGCAGAGACACCTGCAGCCGGCAGAGACACCTGCAGCCGGCAGAGACACCTGCAGCCGGCAGAGACACCTGCAGCCGGCAGAGACACCTGCAGCCGGCAGAGACACCTGCAGCCGGCAGAGACACCTGCAGCCGGCAGAGACACCTGCAGCCGGCAGAGACACCTGCAGCCGGCAGAGACACCTGCAGCCGGCAGAGACACCTGCAGCCGGCCCTCGCGCCGGCATCCCTTCCCGCTCCCACACGTGCTGGGAGGCCACCGTACGGGGAGTCGCCGCCGAGCCCGGGACACCGCACACGTCGAGGTGTCACTGGGTCGCGTGTCACAGCATTGTCGCAGCGGCGAGCCTAGGACAGCGGCGACATAGAACGGACACCGTACACGTCGAGGTGTCACTCGGTAGCGTGTCACGGCATTGTCACAGTGCCGAGCTGTGTCATGGTACTATGCCGTGTCGCGGTTCTGTGCGTGTCACGATACTGCGTCGTGCCACGCTACTGCGTCGTGCCACGCTACTGTGTCGTGTCGCGGTACTGTGTCGTGTCACGATACTGTGTCGTGTCGCGGTTCTGTGCGTGTCACGATACTGTGTCGTGTCGCGGTACTGTATCGTGTCACGATACTGTGTCGTGTCGCGTCACTGTGTCGTGTCACAGTACTGCGCCGTGTCGCAGTACTGTGTCGTGTCGCGGTTCTGTGCGTGTCACGATACTGTGTCGTGTCACAGCACTGTGTGGTGTCGCGGTACTGTGTCGTGTCACGCTACTGTGCCGTGTCGCGATACTGTGTCGTGTCGCGGTTCTGTGCGTGTCACGATACTGTGTCGTGTCGCGGTTCTGTGCGTGTCACGATACTGTGTCGTGTCGCGGTTCTGTGCGTGTCACGATACTGTGTCGTGTCGCGGTTCTGTGCGTGTCACGATACTGTATCGTGTCGCGGTACTATTCCGTGCCACAGTACTGTGTCTGTCGTGGTACTGTGCCGTGTCACGATACTGTGTCGTGTCGTAATACTGCGCTGCACCTTGTCGCAACAATTGGATGAACCTGGCCATGACACAAAGCTACATCCAGGAAAACGAACTGCTACGCTCAACCACAATACACACGAGGACATAGCACAGCTGCATTCAGCGACGACGCAATTACTCTGGCGTAAGGTACCCAGCTTTGCTTAACCACAGAACAGCATACGGTTCCATCAAGACATCGAATCTTCGCTACCACATACATACCGGGTGTTAGGCTAGGTAGATCCCATCAACACTTGATATAGCATTGCGCCTATACGGGCTCTGCATCGAAAGGATAGAGTAAGAGTCCTCATCCTCCATCGTGCTGACCTAACGGAGGACCTGTTTGAACACGGCTTATCCAGACGCAGTATGCAATTATACCAGCGACTAGTATAACCTGCGCAGACTGAAAGTGGAGTGAAACGAGTTGACATTTCGTCTGCCTCTTACGACTGTGCTATGACTACAGCAAGGGATGGACATACAAATTATTTTTGGCAAGACCCTGAATGCTTCGCCATAACATCGGGCAGTGTTTTACCTTGTTTTCCTCTCCCTGGAACCAAAAGGAAACATAGTTGAATCAAGAACTGAATCGACTTGCATAAGGCACACCATAAATATTTAACATTGAGTGATAACACTGATGACAATAACACCCAACCGACAGTAAAATTACTCAAGAGACCTTGGCAGTGCTTTTCAGTTAGCATAACGCTTTTTAGCATGCTGTTTTTCAAGCACTGGTGAACGATTGCCGATCAATTGTAACCCAACAAAACATGACATGCTTCGATAAAATTGGCCATAGTTTTGACTCACAAATGTCTGGTTCACACCACTCCGGACGACTCCGGTGCTTCAAGTCTCGATTTCACTTCACTTTCGACAAACTTGGAGCCGTGACACACCTGACACTGATAAAACTATCGGCACCATAGCTGGCTCACACTTCTGTGAATGCTAGGTATAAGTTTTGAGTAGGTGGTGTTTCAATCCAACCGCGTGAAGCTAACAAATAGACCCCCACCCGCTGTGAATGTTCAAACTTTGTCTTTTGAGCATTTGGGAGTGAAGTGAAGCATCCGCACTTGCATCCTCCTATACAGGACTCGGACTATGCTTTTGGGAGGGTTCATTCTCGCGCAAAATCCCACGCAAATGTTCAAGTACCCATACGCACACAATACACTTAGTGACTTGGCTCAAGGTCTACGCAAACTATCACTGGTGGAACCTCGACCAGAAGGTTACAGACAACAATGAGCAATGCGCAAAGCCAATGAGTTCAAACACGACGTCTCATATCAGTCTCGGAGAATATCAGTCAGGATAATCTCAGCGTATCAGGCGACGATCAATTACAATGCTGGTCACGTGCACCTGAGTGGCAGAAAACAAAAATGATGCAATGTATGGCATCAGATCAAAACCTTTAAAGGTGGACACAAAGTCGCCTGTTCTGGCTAGTAGACAACGGATCTCCGCAACAGAGGCATATAAAGACTGAATAAAGAACTATGCGGATTGACAGGTGCAGGAATTGGAATGTTTTAATCACTCGAACATCGGGAAGTGCAGATGAGGTGAAACCAAAAACCACCGACATCGTTTGGTGTTCCTGTGTTTCTTCTACCTTGCTCTAAAATATAACATTTGTAATAAAACAGTGGCTCACCGAAATGCAGTGTAACCTTCCACATAAAAGGTAATCATCTCGTTACACTATACCTACTTTCATCTGCGCACTCAGAGAGGAGAATTCCAACGTGAAAGGAGCATTCGTTGCGGGCATAATCAACCAATTAGCCACAGATATCCACGTGACTGGCTTAGAACTGACTGTGGACGTAGTGAAGCAACCATTCAAGTCAGCTGCTTTCCACTAACGCTGACTATGAGAAATGACATGATTAACGAGATCTACATCGTAAAAGCCTCCGATCACGTCGTTAAAATCGGAACCCACCCAGTCCCTCCCATAACGCAGGTCGTAATGTATACCTTTCAGGTCACAATACAAAACATGCCCAGCGGTCAACTTACAGGGACTATGCGCAGCGAGACGCAGGATATGTCATCTGGTTCCAACACACTTCAGTCAATGGTCCGAGGATTCCTACAAGCTGAACGACTCCGGCTACGGGAAGACGTCTAGTAGCCGGCGCGACACAGTATTGCTAACACGAGCAAGTTCGAGGGCACCGCCAGGCCGTGCGCCGAGTTTTTCGACTCTTCCGTCAGGATGACTCTAGGTCGGTCCGTGCCGTGGTGCTTGGGCCGGACGGGTTCATCTGCTCGGCTGTAGGGGAAGTCCTCGTCGTCGGCGAACGGCAGGTCCCCGCTCTGTTCGAACTCGGCCACTTCGCCGAGGGAGCCGCTGGGCTCGGTGATCGCCTCGGGACGGGTCGATGACGCCGGCTCGATTTCTGACCACGCAGAGGAAAACGGTTAGCGCACAGTAAGCGGAAAATGAACGGCAGACGACACTCAGTATTGTGCGCATTTTGGTCAAAACAGCGCGAGCTTGATGGAACCATGAACGGCAGTTCGAAAGTCTGTTTCGACAGGTTGCGATATTGAGTATTGACCGGCTCTGGCCACCCCTCTTCTCTTTCGCTTCCCGTCATTGGGTAAGCACTTGGAATCGCTTGGAGACCGCAATTTTCGGTGCTTTGAAATGAGCACCTAGTATTTTGCTTTCAACACAATATTGGATCATGGTCGTTGTAATTGATTTATAAGACGTCATAAAGTGCGTTATAAATAATGCTATTTGATTGATTATGTGCAAGGATATTACGGGTATTGCCTACAAGCACATGTTGTGTATCTGCGAATTTCAATATATTGCATCATGCCCCATACAGACTGTCTAACCCATGCATAGGCCCACGCAATGCCATCCTAGGAAAACACTTATTTAAGTTCCTGCTCTTTAAACACAGCTTTATGGTGGCTTCTCCACAAAATGCGATAGTGTTCGGATGCAGCACATGTATGGCAAATAAATGTCTATAGCCGCAAGACTCAAAACAGCACATTTGTGAACTGCTAAGTACCGTGGCTGGGAAGCCGGTGTGTTGGGGTGATAAATGAGGGCTGGGTCGCGACTCAATCCAGAAATAGCTTGGGTGCTGAATAAATGTTTATTGGTTCTCTTTGGTGCATAGTGATGTGTATAGTGAGTAGATGAGCATGGCTTTTGGCTTAGAACAAATGATGGACAGCTTCCTGATGTGTAAATAAAATCATGAAGTCAATTTGATTGGACAGTTTCAGTTTCAATTGGACACCAACAATATTTGTCTGCATTTTGTCGAAAAGGGGAAACAATTGTGTCAATCTTGATCTTTGCCAGACATTCTTGTGTGAGACATGGTATATATATATATATGTATATATATATATATATATATATATATATATATATATATATATATATATATATATATATATAACATGGGATGCTTTCTGGCCTTCGCTGTGCGGTTGCACCTTCCAGTACGTTAGCATTGAAACCGGTTTAAAACTACACGCAGTTGGCGAACATGCTTAACTTGTGCTTACCCCGCGCCGTCTTTCCGGTCAAATTATCCCACCCCGTCTCGGAGGGGGGGGGGGGAGCGGTTGAAGACCCCCCTCTAAAATCCAAACGAAGTGTCGCACGGAAACGAAAGCGGTGTCATCGGAAAGCGCTCGACGAGTAGGGTCCGGGTCCACCTTCCAAAACGATTTCACCTCAAAAGTGACGCCACCAAGGAGGCTAGATTTTCACGACTTTCCAAGACTTACATTATGTTTTTGATTCTGGGGAGTTCATTATTTGGGATATATGATTTTTTTTTTAAATATTTGGAATGAGAAAAGGACAGCGAAATCGACCAGGGCAATATTTTTTGCGCCCCCCCAAAAAAATAGTTTTTTCTCAAAATTTTAAGTTTTCAAGTTTTCTTTAATTTTCCTTTTCCAATGAGTAGAGCAGACCGAGAAACGTTGCTGGAAGTCAACTTGCCCAAATAAAAAATGCTTACTATAGCCAGAATCCTGTATTTGAACTGCAATATGGCAAATACGCAAAATTTGTATGTAGTTAAAAACGAAAAAAAGATAAAAATTCAACTCATACGTTTTGTTGCATCCGTAAAGATAAGCAAACGCTGAAAGATTCATTAAAATAACTGTATCCGTTAAAGCGTGACGACTGGTTGAACTCTTTTGGAGGTGACCTCACTTGACCTTGACTAACTCGTTGACCTTAGATGACCTGACCTAAACATTTTGAATCAGCATGTCAAATTGATGTGGGAAAAGGTGGGCGCGCTACCGCGCTCTGTTTGTCCGCTATCCGCGAAAAACCTGAGGGGGGGGGGGGCGGTTGAAGACCCCCCGAGACGGGACGGGGTAATTTGTCAACATTACCGTTAATCTAACATGTGTCCATTCGCTATGCCTTCAGTGCCATACGACTTGTGCCCATGAATGATCACACCCTGAGCTGTGGGGGTAAATTACAGAGACGTAGCTTTACGGTTGGGATATTTCGCAACCTCCTTCAGGTTGGAAACTATTCCTCCGCTACCCACTAGATATTACCAGGATCATTTGCCCTACCTTATTAACTATGGATCTTTTGTTAACAAGATAGGGCGGTTGGTCCTGGTACTACTTTGTGGGCGAATGCAAAATAATATCAAACCTGCCGTAGGTAGCGAAATATTTTATCTGTACCTGGGCAACAAGTAAGCAGAAGATGTGGTATTGACCGGTGACCATAAATGCAAACTTATACGTTGTCTTGTGTTGGCGCTATGCAGGTGAGGATCAGGGACGGTATCACTCAGCGACGAGGTTGACAGGAGATCTTCCGAATTCCACGATCCTAACGTTGATCAAGCAATTAACCGTATGTAACTATGAGCATACGTTACCCATTTCCATACCCATTATCCAACTACACATACGACAAAGAAGTAGCCACAGTGGGCGGGCACACGATTCCAAACTGATCGCAGTTCATATCTGAATTGGAGTTTTGTGCGATTTAGTCCATTGCTAGAAACACTTTATTGCAATGCTCTTGACTGAAAATCATCCTTAGTTTTGTATCATCTCAAATCGGAGAGGCTCTTCAGAATTTGATGGATATTTTGTTTCGACACAAGCAATTTTCCGCCCCCAAGACCGTTTGCCACCCACTATCCTTCCTCCCTCCGGAAGGTCGGCTGGATCCGCCCTTGCTGACGCACACACACGGTGACTATAAGTACATAGACGGTAACGTGCGGCTCGGAAGCAAGTCAATATTGTTCTCAATATCCATGCCACGCACGGAGCCCACCAAATATAATCATAGGCCCCCACCACCAGCAATTCGCAAAATATCCGCTTTGTCCTTGCCGGCCACATGCCATATAATTTGACTAAAAACGGCCGGTTGGGCGTTCGCGAGTGAGCGTGGCGCGGCATTACGGCGTCCAAATTACCGCTCTATCTGCAGACGGGCAGAAGGGAGGCACGGTGTGCCTGGATACGTTCGATGGCCGGATCTATGACAGCTGGCCAGCCTTGGTCAGACTATTTATAACATCAAGGTATTGCGGTTAGCAGCAGGGATATAGCATGGTTATGCTGATATCGAGCTACATGAAAAGGCATGATAAGTGGGGCGTAGCCCGAGATTCTATTGCCTTATATATACAATATAATATATATAGCTATATTTATACATCATAAGCTGATGAAAGACGAATCCCAATCCAGTCTACCGCAAGTATACAATAATGAAGTTGAAATGAGCGACTTGACTCCACCCGACCTTGTTAGAACTTCATACTTTAAAACATCAATATTGTTGCACATTTTCGTTGTAGCTCAGTCTAGCTACCTTAAAGCAGAATTATACCTGTTTTTTCAATTTTAAAATTGACCAACTCCATCCGCAATCCTTTTTCTGAAGGACTCACATGCATTGATCATAACATGGCTTTGTGGTAGCATTTCCTGTTCCAGTTCATTGTGAGTGGCACTGTGCATCCGTGGTAGTTCGGAGAGGAACACGGCATATGGTGCCCTATGCTATGCTATGGCATAGTATGATATACTGCAATACGGCTCTTATGATATGTTATAGTGATTATAACATTTTTTTTTGTGCGATGTATTCTGGCACGTCATGGTATAGCATTCAATGACAGGATTATGCTATTGCACGGTTATGCTATGATAATCCATGGTATGATGTGGTATGGTACGACATGGTATGACATGGAATGGCAAGGTATGCAATGGCTTAGTATGGAATGACAAAGTATGGAATGGCAAGGTATGGAATGGCAAGTTATGGAATGGCAAGGTATGAAATGGCAAGGTATGGAATGGCTTAGTATGGGATTACTTGGTGTGGCATGGCACGGCATGAATTGGTTTGATGTGGAATGGTTCGATATGAATGGCATGGTACATGATGTACTTGGCATGGTATAGTATGTTTTAGTATGGTATGATATGGTTGGCATGACATGATGTGGTATGGCATGGTGCAGCTTCGCATTGTTTGATATGGCATGGAATGGCATGGCTTAGGTTGGTATGGCATGGCACGGTATGGCAGGGTATGGCATAAAATGGCATGACACGACATGGTACTGTATTGGAAAAGGCAATCTTTTCGGTCAGCCAAGTCTCTGTATACTGATCTGGCTGCACTCTTCAGTGACTCTGCACCCGACACCGAGCATCACTCCGCGGTTCAGTCAGTGGCCGGAGGCCGGCCATCGAACACGACCCCACTACTCCGTATGTGGTCATACACCGGACATCGAACACATTCCCACCACCCCGCCCGTGGTCATACACCGGACATCGAACACGATCCCACCACCCCGCCCGTGGTCATACACCGGACATCGAACACGATCCCACCACCCCGCCCGTGGTCATACACCGGACATCGAACACGACCCCACTACCCCGCCCGTGGTCATACACCGGACATCGAACACGACCCCACCACCCCGCCCGTGGTCATACACCGGACATCGAACACGACCCCACTACCCCGCCCGTGGTCATACACCGGACATCGAACACGATCCCACTACCCCGCCCGTGGTCATACACCGGATTCGAACACGACCCCACTACCCGCCTGTGGTCATACACCGGACATCGAACCCGACCTCACTACCCCGCCCGTGGTCATCACCGGACATCGAACACCCCACCCCCGCCCGTGGTCATACACCGGACATCGAACACGACCCCACTACCCCGCCCGTGGTCATACACCGGACATCGAACACATTCCCACCACCCCGCCCGTGGTCATACACCGGACATCGAACACGATCCCACTACCCCGTTTGGTCATACACCGGACATCGAACACATTCCCACCACCCCGCCCGTGGTCATACACCGGACATCGAACCGACCCCACTACCCGCCCGTGGTCATACACCGGATATCGAACACGTTCCCACCACCCCGCCCGTGGTCATACACCGGACATCGAACACGATCCCACTACCCCGCCCGTGGTCATACACCGGACATCGAACACGATCCCACTACCCCGCCCGTGGTCATACACCGGACATCGAACACGACCCCACTACCCCGCCCGTGGTCATACACCGGACATCGAACACGATCCCACTACCCCGCCCGTGGTCATACACCGGACATCGAACACGACCCCACTACCCCGCCCGTGGTCATACACCGGACATCGAACACGACCCCACTACCCCGCCCGTGGTCATACACCGGACATCGAACACATTCCCACCACCCCGCCCGTGGTCATACACCGGACATCGAACACGATCCCACTACCCCGCCCGTGGTCATACACCGGACATCGAACACGACCCCACTACCCCGCCCGTGGTCATACACCGGACATCGAACACGACCCCACTACCCCGCCCGTGGTCATACACCGGACATCGAACACGATCCCACTACCCCGCCCGTGGTCATACACCGGACATCGAACACGTTCCCACCACCCCGCCCGTGGTCATACACCGGACATCGAACACGATCCCACTACCCCGCCCGTGGTCATACACCGGACATCGAACACGATCCCACCACCCCGCCCGTGGTCATACACCGGACATCGAACACGTTTCCACTACCCCGCCCGTGGTCATGCACCGGACATCGAACACGATCCCACCACCCCGCCCGTGGTCATACACCGGACATCGAACACGATCCCACTACCCCGCCCGTGGTCATACACCGGACATCGAACACGATCCCACTACCCCGCCCGTGGTCATACACCGGACATCGAACACGATCCCACTACCCCGCCCGTGGTCATACACCGGACATCGAACACGATCCCACTACCCCGCCCGTGGTCATACACCGGACATCGAACACGATCCCACCACCCCGCCCGTGGTCATACACCGGACATCGAACACGATCCCACTACCCCGCCCGTGGTCATACACCGGACATCGAACACGACCCCACTACCCCGCCCGTGGTCATACACCGGACATCGAACACGATCCCACTACCCCGCCCGTGGTCATACACCGGACATCGAACACATTCCCACCACCCCGCCCGTGGTCATACACCGGACATCGAACACATTCCCACCACCCCGCCCGTGGTCATACACCGGACATCGAACACGATCCCACCACCCCGCCCGTGGTCATACACCGGACATCGAACACGTTCCGAACACAGATAAGCAGGCGGTTTAGCTTGGGGATGGAGTTCTGGCGAGACTCCACAGCAAAATAAATTCAGACAGGGTGAGTGAGAGTGGAAAGCTATCGAACGAACCCAGTCGTACAGAGGGGATCAATTCAGCACCGATTTTTGTCTGTTTCTTTGAAATGGTGTTAACGATTTTCCTCGATTCAGGACACTGACTATGTAAAGCTACATGCTAAAATAATCGTTATAAAATGGAACAATGGGAAGGCTATGCTAGAATGCACCAGTTTCCAGTTCCTGAGATATAACGCAAAATGCTCAAAATATTGGGGAAGGAGACATTCGGTTGCTAGCGGACAACAGTTAGTACCGGACACCTCAAGTTCTCCACATTGGCATCCCTGACGATGAATACGGAAATACGTCTATGAGCACCGTCACGCTCTTAACCCATTCCTCTTCATGCCTGGACGCGTGTCGGGCACGTCGGTTTTGAAAAAGTGATTCTACGTTTTTAGCGTTTGCAATTTTATAATTTGATGAAATTGAACATTTACTGGGGCTTCATTGTTGATAAATAGTCTAAATGTGCGCTAAAACATAAAATATATCAATATAATGTTCATCCAGGCTGCACGTGGCATGTCAAACACAACTGACTTTTCAGAATCACAGGTCGCTCATGCTGATGCGATATTTGTGGTATTGCTCTGCGTTCGATACTACCTTGTCATGTCAGATGCTACTTGATAGAGCTTTAAACAATGGTGATTTATTGAATCTAAAGATATCTTGCTTCACTGACGAGTTGCATTTCGCCAATGGATGCGGAGGCGTAAGTTTCAGGGGATTTTCGCAGCAAGCCAAATATGATCAATCCTGATACGGCCCTCCGAACCACGTTAGTACGCGCAATTCTTCTGCTGTATCACTTGTTTTGCTTCAATGAACATGCTCAAAGAAAAATGAGTACTGGATGGATGATCGCCACTAACCAGATACGAACAACCAAACCTTGGACGCAAACAACCACTGGACTTCGATCGGCTGAAGAAAATCGGCGCCTCCACCCATAAGGCCGGAAAGCCAGCGGAAGAACAGCGTCTCATTGACCTCTAATCATAGATAGCGAGCAAAGGACAGACAAAACAAACGTGCTCTCATTCATGACCGTCCACATCATGTTTTGTATATCTTAACCAGTTCAAGAAGGGGGAGAGGGGCGCTACATAGCCATTAGACGTCGATGCGCCTCAAAGCCCAAATAATCAATCAATCAACCAGATCAATGTGAAATGCTGCAAGGGTAAGATGCTCGTTTACGTAGTGTTCGTATCTTGAATGATTGCATTGCAAGTGCAGTATTGAGAAGTGCTCGTGAGCCAGAAAATGGTGTACGCGAATTATTTTTATATGGAAGAATATTTGAATACGATGTTCGCATACCCAAGTGTGAGTGTAGGGAGGTGTTCGGATATTCGCATGTCTGTCGTCTAGGGATGGAGAAGCTCACAGTGTGCAGCGTCACTGCACCACTTGGTTCCTTGAACAATACAACTTAGTATTAACCATGTGGCATGGGCTGCAAAGAACCGGCTTCAAAACGCAACCTGCGCTCCTTTATTTACATCCGAACACTGCACCTTTGTTGCTGTAAACGTGTACGTTCATGTACGCAAATATCATAGGTGACGAAGCATCAGAATTTAAGGGGGAGGGGCAACGGGAAGTTTTTGGAGCGAGCTTTTCCATTCAACATGGTAGCGTCAATGTAAAAGTTCCGTATTTAGGCCGGGTGTCCCACAGCTCTTCCCCAGTTACCCAGTCCATAGTAACTATGGATATGGCAAACTGTCCGGACATAGACACGAGCTACGTTAGGCTATTTGCTTGCGGGAACAATTTCATTTAGGAACATTTACGTGCGCGAACATCTCCGTTGAAGCACATCCGTGCACATGCATTCGCGTAGTATCTGTATCGGAAGAACTCATCACGAAGGCTTGTATTTTAATAGTTAAGTTGTGGCAGAGTAGGTAAGCATGGCATTACGCAGCGAGTGGTATTGCGGTCACGAGTGTGCACTGTGATAGAGGCGGGAGAGTGAACACGCGCGAGCACTGCGATGGTGGGGGGGGGGGCGAACACGCGTTGTCGTTACCGTGGGCTGCCTTGCGTGTTACGTGGCAGAGTAGGTACGCACGACGATGGCCACTTACGATGCAGCGTGATGGACCCCTCCGCTTCTCCGATGGAGTTTTTGGCGACGCAGCGGTAGGTGCCGAAGTCATGCGGTGCCACCCGCCTGACGGTGAGGCTCATGTTGTAGCGATACAGCGAGCTCTGGCTGCCAGCCGCGTCGTGTCGCGGCCCAGACAGGATCATCTCACCTGCAGGCGGGTCAGGTCAGGTCAGGTCACATCAGGTCAGGTGTCTGACCGAGCGGAACCGTTCTTATACGAGACGCTTGCAAATGTTGGCTCCACTCTACAACTGTGATGCTGTATCCAATAATGTGGGTACCGTTGCAAATCGATAGGGCAATACCAGTGGATGCTTCAGACGGTGGGAAGGGATAAAGCTCAATTTTGGCCGATAATCAGAACGCCATTCAATTATGAAGAAAGAGATAAATGCCGTCCCTTGAAAACATATCTAATAACGTAACAAATTGCAAAAAAAAAATATCCTAACCATTTTGTTACCATGCATTCGTGACTTATCACGCAGCATTAAGTACATGGGAATCTGAGAATCTAAATATATTAAGGCGTCCTCACTTACGTGAATGTATTGGCAAGTTCTGGTCCTTGAAACAGAAATTGTGCATCTATTGTATCGCTACGATAAAGAAGGAGATGTAGCACATGTGTTGTCTCATCTCACTCGCATGTCGAAGAAAAAACCGATTTATCGCTTGAGAAGCTTGAAGCACATTATTGGGATGTTTCCTTCAAGGTGTATGCCTGGTAACCAGATCATGCTTTGAAACCAGTTATAGGCATTTTTATTTGTCTTGCCCCCCCCCCCAAAAAAAAAAAGAAATCGGGACAGATCGGACTTGTTTAGGGTGACGTATGGCGAAACAAATGTAGAAGGCAAATGTTGTACGTATGTGACGTAAGTGCGCACCACACCCTTATGTTGTACACGTGAGCCAAGAAGTGCCAAACACTGCCCACATGCCAAGAAGTGACATGCCGTTATGCCTAATTGCTGTATGCAGTGAGGCATCAACAATGCGCCAAATTTGATTAGATTATTGCATTAGGTCATCGATCGTATGTTCTGTGATGATGATCGCTGGTCGCATGGTAATGCATTATAATGCGTTAGGTCATCGATCACACCAAACATAAATTGATCGAATTGTACGCATGTTCCACTGCCCTCTACACAGCCTTGCACCTCTCTAGTTCAACAGCTCTCAGCGAAATAGTTTACTGCTAAAAGAGCAGTGGCGTTTGACGTTTTTGTCCAAGGCGCTTTTGTCGGCTCAGTCCCTGTTCGTTGGTGTGAATCAAGTCTTTCGCTCTCTGTGCCGGGTATTCTTTTCATTGCTGGGAACAGCCATTCTTTTATCTGCCATCTTTTTCCGGCATCTGTCAGACGGTGACTTCATATCACGGCCTGGTTGGGTGATCGCTTACAACCTTTGTCCGACTCGGGAATATTAAGAAAATCCAAATGAAACGGCGAACCTGAGCTGGCGGTGATGTCCTGCTTTTTCTCGTGCGTGACGAGCTTCATCTACGTTTAATACAAATCCGCCGTTCCTCTGGTCTCGACATGCAACAATTGTGATTCTAGTCCAAACGACATGTTGCGGCACCTGTATATCCAGTGGGTCATCGAACATTTCCTCTTCACAGATCACAGTGAGCCGCCGTCGCCACCGACATGGCTCGGCATCACCACCCAGCATCCTTTGTGGTCGCCGCCGCACCTCTGGCAGGTCGGCAGGACGGCGGCCGGCTGCTGCCGGTGCCGACCGGGCGCCGCCCGCCCGCCCCGCCCGCTATCTCTCCCCGGGGCTGCCGGCCGACTTTTTATGCGAGACTGGGCATGAGGCGTCCGGCCGGGCGGAAGTTTAATAAGTCGCGCGCCCGGTCCGGTTTATTCGTCTGTGAGCCGCAGCCGCTCGACGGCGTCCGACGCCGATGCGCGTCGGCCGGCCGGCGGATTTGCCAAACAACAGGCTCGCGTGGCACGCGACCCACGTCGGCACGGCCGGCCGGCGCCGTGCGGTCCCCACACCGGCTCGACGCGAGCTGCCTCACCGATTTACTTTCGCGGCTCCCTTCGTTTATTCGCTGTCGATAAGATTAGTGGGCCAGGGCAAGTGGCACTTGTGGGATTCGCGGCAAACATCGGCCTTTCTCTGAACGGACGGCACTTGGTGGATAATCGGGAGCAACAAAACATGGAATGAGACGTGTTTCTCTGTGCTGTGTGTGTGCGCTTAGTAATGCCGATGAACAGGTCAGGCGTGTGGAGGACCATGTGTGCCTCATTTTGTCTGTCGGTGTGCTTCGTTTATGTTGTGGGACACATATCTCAGGGAATGTGAGACAGGGCCCATTTGGAGGAAACAAATTCGAAATCTGCTGTTGAATCTGAGCAAACATGGCTGCACTCTTTACGGTCTACTGTTGTATTTTGTGGAGTGCGATTTGCAGTATGTAACTACTTTTGTGAAACCACAAGGCGAACAATAATTACAGCGTGTGATATCTTCAACAAGTGTTGCTTTTTATGCTAGATGCGCGAATAGCACATGCAGGTTTATGAGCGAAATACCTAAGCAATTCAGTCATGATTAAATTAATTTCCACACTTACCATGCGTCCAATCATTGCAGGAATATGTTCACCAGCATGTTGCAGTCATCACACTCTTCTGCATGAACCGTTATCGTTCTATCATGGGAAAAACGAACTGGGTAGGACGGGTACTGTTCTATCATGGCAAAAACCAGCTGCGTGAGATGGTTACTGTTCTATCGTGACAAAACCAGCCGGGTGGGACAATTACCGTTCTATCATGACAAAATCCAGCTGGATGGAACCGCTACTGTTCTATCATGGCAGAGACCAACTGGGTGAGGCCGTTACCGTTTTATCTCGGCAAGAGCGAGCTGGGCGGGACAGCTACCGTTTTGTTGTGGCAAGAGTTAACTGGGCGGGATCGTGACCTCTTTTTGCCGTGGCAAGAACCAACTGAGCGGGATCGCTACTGTTTTGCAGTGGCAGAAGCCAACTGGGTGCGACCGCTCCCGCTTTCTCTCGTGACAAGAGCTATCTTGGCGGGATCGTTACCGTTATTCCGAGACCAGTAGTAGATGGCCTTAGGCGAGGCCTCGACCCGACAGCCCATGGTGATGGCGGTGCCGACGAGGGCACCGATCAGTCCGCTCGACACCTCCAGCATCGGCGGGACTGTGGGCACACGGGTCACATGTCAGGGTGTACGCTAGACCCCTACCACCGGGAGGGCCGTCGGCACACCGGTCATATGTAAGGGGATACGCCAGATACCCACCATCGGCGGGATTGTCGGCACACGGGTCACACATGTCAAGAGGTGCACCAGACCTCCAACATCGGCGTGACTGTGGCCGTACGGGTCACATAGCAAGAAGTACACCAGACCTACAAGTCAAAATTTCATCATCGGCCGGACTGTAGACACACGGATTACATGACAAGGGGTACATCTGACTTCTGGACCAGACCTCTAGCACCGACACAATTGTGGGCATGGGTCAGATGCCAGTAATACGTCAGATCTTCAACATAGGCGAAACTGGACACGTGCCACAAGCTAAGTGGTACATTTGACCTCCAGACCAGACCTCCAGCGAGACTATGAGCATGGGTCGCATGTCAGAATCTACATCTGCACTAAATAGGCATTCTCTCTCCCTCTCTCTCTCTCTCTCTCTCTCTCTCTCTCTCTCTCTCTCTCTCTCTCTCTCTCTCATCTGCCCCCCTCCGGTTTTCACTCATTTGCCGCCAAACTAATCGTGTTAGCAAGGCCAAACCTCGCATAGCTGTTCAATGGTCTTGTCCACATATACTCATACATTTTTAATCCTGGGTCATCTCAAGTCAGGTCACCAGGTCAGGCGAAGTGACCCAACTACACTCGGAGTTCTAGGTGGCATAACTTCCACAATAATTCGGCGATTGATTTCAAACTTATAACATGTCATGACCTAATCAGGGACTATAATATGTATATCGTTTTTTTCGTAGCATTGACCTTAGGTCAGGTCGTGGCCATGGCTTCACCATTATAGGGCTTTGGTAAAATATTCAAATGTTTCCTGGTTGCATATTTGCGCCCGGAATGATTTCACAACGGTTCTGGCATATCGATGGAAGCTATACTCAATGTTACCGCTCACATTTTTTGTCTCAGTGACCTCACCAAGGTCTCTGAGGTCACCTGAGATCACTACACATTTCTGCGCATTTTATCGCACTGCATTGAGCTAGAAGTCTGAAATTACCGTCATTGTGCTTGTATCGCCAAGAAGTGTCGATTGACACATTACATGACTTCCCTAGGCGACGTCATGACCTTGACCTGAGGTCATGACTTCATGACCTTGACATGAATTTCGGTTGACCTGACCTTAAGTTACACCGCCTATTGTCGGTAGCGCATTTCAAGGACTATCGAATGGAGTTCGCCGTTTGCTTCTATCTGTTACAAGTCCTGAAATATGTGTCAATATCTGAGTCCCACCTGATCTGGTCGAATTTTACCCATGATGACCCAGTGACCTGAATATTGACCTGAGCGAAAAAATGACCGAAACACTTTCGATAGAGCCCGTCACCAGCTATATAACGCCGTTTTCCGTTTAGTTCTAGAAATCTTAGGGGGGGGGGGCAGACATCTGCCCCCGGATATGCCAAGTTGGCGCGGACCTCCGGACGTGCGAGTGTTAGAAGGTTGTGCCTATCAATATGAATCTGAACATTCTGTTTAGCCAGGCGACAATATCCTTGTTCAATACTTGAAAAAAGCTCTGAAAGAAGAAGAACATAGGAAGCTTATTGAGTACGTACGTGCTGGAGCCTATTTGCTCCTTGTGAATGGATGGCTTTATAAACGGCGGAATTCTTCCTGCGGCTTAGGATTGCGCTCTGCTGGCACATCGCAATATGAATGAACCAATACTACCATAGGGCTGTATGTTCCATCCTTCTCTACAACCTATCGTCACTTTTGGGGACATTCTTACCAGCCGGCTGATCAGCACATCCGTAGCTCCACTACAGCAGTAGGTATATTAGCTCATACTGGCTCCTCCAGTATTACACTTCTTCCATGAAGTGTTCGATTGCATATGCCGCAATGAGTGGAGAAGATGACTCCTCTTTACCGTGTTTACGAGTTGTCTGATCAGACAGATGTGTGATTTTATGCATGGATAGAACACAGCAGCACGTAGTCCATTTGCATTAATGAAGCCTTTTGAAGATCCTTGAATGCTAATAGGAGCATAATTGACACTGGACACGTGGATTACAAATGAGGTGAGATGCACACCTCTGTGTATGAATGAGCTCAGGAAGATGTGGCGTATGTTCTACACACAAATCTATCTAGTTCCGTTAATCTAATTTGCAACTGGAAAACATGAACTGTGACAAATGGGTTCTTCAATAGTGAAAGGCGAATCGCTACAGTGCATGCATGCATAGTGTGCATGTCTTTTTGTGGCGTTATTGGCTTGGTTCGGTGCACGCATGAATTGCTACGTGAAGCAATAGCGTACTACAGCGATACCAGTAGTACTGTAAGTAGTTCCACGTAGTAGTTCCACGGCAATACTAGTCCGTAGCCCATCTTGCCAATTCCCTGTGAATGCCTTATCTATGTTTCACTAATTTATCGAGTGAGGCGACATATTAACATTTATTGAGATCTTTTCTTGCCTTTGCGATTCACTAGTGAATTTGACGCTCTAGATAATTCCTTTCACTCGCTTCTTAGACCCAGCTCTGGCGCAACAGCTATGAAGCGCTGTAATTTCTCTCAGACGAAATGCTGTACATTCAGGTCGCATTTATACTGCACGTGATCCGGCACTGTCCCTAAGCTTATCTGAAACATTTTACAGCTGTTTGCAAGAAACGTACTAACTTACTTCACCGAGAGAGATACAGAGAGCTGGCGTGACAGAGTGATAAAGAGACAGAGTGATAGAGTGAATAAGTTACAGAGTGACAGGGTGACAACAATTTCGGAGGTATGAAGAGATAGCGGACAAAGATCGATACATAACGAGATAAGAGTGACATAGAAATTGAGATAAAGAGATGGAGTGACAGAGATATAGATAGAGAGATATACATTGAGATATAGATAGAGCAACAGGGAGACATAGTGTCAGGGTGACAACTAACAGAAAGACAGATACACATATGGATAGAGCCGCATAGAGATAGAGTGACAGAGATATTGATATATAGAGAGAGCGAGGGCGAGAGAGAGAAAGAGAGAGATAGAGAGAAACAGGGACAAAGACATAAACAGATACACAGAGAGCATTTACTCCCATAGGAGATCCGGTATATTTCTGTGCTTACTTTTTGAATATAACAGACACCTTTGGGCGAATATCGAATGCTGATCTGACTTTTCCGTTTAGTTTTTCCTTTTCAGTTAAGCCTCCGAAGTCGGACCCTGCGTCAGCCAAAATAATCTACAGAGCCTGCCACAATTTCAGTTAATCCGCAGGAGCACCTCGCCGCCGGCTTCCGCGTCACCCGCTGACGGTATTGATTCGGTTGACGTGCGCTCACCGCGACCACCTCGCCAACCACTCTCAGCACCGCAATTAGGGCCAAGCCTGTACGAATGCGCACCGATCTTTTATATTTCAGCGGCCCATTCATCGGCCGGCATCGGCGGACGCCCCGGGGCTGACCACAATGTTGCGGTAAATGAACCGACCGGCGCGGGTCGGGGCGGGGGTGTCGCGACCCGGCCGTTGCCACCAAACCCGCCGACGAGAGGCCGCTGCTCTGGTTATCACGAACCAGGACGGAGCGGTGTCGCTCTGGTCATGCCATGCTGAGGGGAAGGCGTGCCGCTGTGGTTATGCCAGACTGAGAGGAAGATGTGCCGCTCTGGTTATGCCAGACTAAGGGAAAGACGTGCCTTTCTCGTTATGTCAGACTGAGGGGGAGAGGCGACACTCTGTCTATGCCAGACTAAATGGGAGGAGGTGCATCGCTCTGATTAAGTTAGACCGATTTCAACAGGTACCACACTGCAATTATAGCACACTGAGAGAGGGGTGTCGCATATGTCAGAATGAGAGCGAGTGGTGTCGCTCCAGCTATGCCAGTCTGAGAGGAAGGGGTCTCCCTCTGATCACATCGGACTAAGACAGTGCCGCTCTCGTCATGTCCGACTAAAGGGGAGCAGGTCCCACCATCTCGACCATGTCAAACTGAGAGAGTGCAGAGCCGATCTGAACATACTCGACAGAGCTAGGGGCGCTGACCTGGCCATACCTGTAGTCAGGTCACCGAAAGAAGAGTGATCCGATGCGTGAGAGTGGAAGAGACATCTGGTGTGCAGATGTTCTGATCTCAGCCTTTCGCCGACATATACAAAACTACAGCCTAAATATATCTTACGATCGTAGTTCGGGCATACAACCAGGTCAATCAACAAATTGTTGCTAATTGCAAATGTCGATCGATCTCCAGACGCCGAGCCACTGTATCGCTGCCGACAGTGGCTGAGCCAGGCCGTGGCCCCGCTCAGCCACTGGTACCGCTGCCGACAGTGGCTGAGCCAGGCCGCGGCCCCGCTCAGCCACTGTACCGCTGCCAACAGTGGCTGAGCCAGGCCGCGGCCCCGCTCAGCCACTGTACCGCTGCCGACAGTGGCTGAGCCAGGCCGTGGCCCCGCTCAGCCACTGTACCGCTGCCAACAGTGGCTGAGCCAGGCCGCGGCCCCGCTCAGCCACTGTACCGCTGCCGACAGTGGCTGAGCCAGGCCGCGGCCCCGCTCAGCCACTGTACCGCTGCCAACAGTGGCTGAGCGCTCAGCCACTGTACCGCTGCCGACAGTGGCTGAGCGCTCAGCCACTGTACCGCTGCCGACAGTGGCTGAGCCAGGCCGCGGCCCCGCTCAGCCACTGTACCGCTGCCGACAGTGGCTGAGCGCTCAGCCACTGTGCCACTGCCAACAGTGGCTGAGCCAGGCCGTGGCCCCGCTCAGCCACTGTACCGCTGTCAACAGTGGCTGAGCCAGGCCGCGGCCCCGCTCAGCCACTGTACCGCTGCCAACAGTGGCTGAGCCAGGCCGTGGCCCCGCTCAGCCACTGTACCGCTGCCGACAGTGGCTGAGCCAGGCCGCGGCCCCGCTCAGCCACTGTACCGCTGCCGACAGTGGCTGAGCCAGGCCGCGGCCCCGCTCAGCCACTGTACCGCTGCCGACAGTGGCTGAGCCAGGCCGCGGCCCCGCTCAGCCACTGTACCGCTGCCGACAGTGGCTGAGCCAGGCCGCGGCCCCGCTCAGCCACTGTCAGTTGTTTTCCCGTGTCGTCTTAATCCGGAGCGACTGCGCGCCGCCGCCAGTGCTCCACTCTCATCGGTTTCAATACGTTTCCCATTTGGTCAAGCGGCTTACGCCCCATGTAATCGCCGCTGATCCCAGCAGCAGCCTTTTCTGCGGTCGCCGTCTGCACAAATATCCGGCCGCCCTGCTCCCGCCAACATTTCGGTGTCGGACGCCCGCACAAAGCCACCATTTGCGGATCGAGTCGCGACCGATTGGACGGTAAGCCCATGTCGGCAACTTGTGGTATGGTGTCACAGGTACCACTATGGAACATGTTAGTTGGCCCTTCGTCCCCTTCGATGTAGAAGAGAAGAGGACATCGAATAGGAAAAACGGAGACGGAAGAGATTGCTTGGTTGTGGGAAGTGGATGAGATCCGTTGCGTGTGCCCTTTCGTACACTCCCTGTGAAATGTCTAGCCGGTAAAGGTGACGCGAAACCATCTGCATGCAACTTAGGGTTCCCCGGGGCTCTGAGCCATCGGAATTCTGCCCCGACACAAGAAGGGAGGTCTTCACCAACAAATCCTCAACTGCTCCATCTGCCTCCCGTCCTAACATTTTCCTCGAATGATATCTATAAGGTGACTATCCCACTATCTTGGACCATTGCGATAAGGGCAGAACTCACGCGTAAAACGTTGGCTCACGAGTGCAACGAATCTGGATATTCTTCTCAGTAAGGAGAGACACTCAGTCCATTTCATGGGGCGGGAAGGACCTCACAATGAGTACAATACAATAGTATGATACATCAATGATGATGCATCAATGATACAATGAGTACAATGTCTAGCGCTCGCGAGCTGCACGATGCTTACCTGGTACGCTAGACCATACGACAGCATACGCCAGTCTGCGTTCGCAGTCTACGCCCCATACTCGGCACCCACCACTCGACTACTGCATAACACGGCAGTCACGTCATCATGTGCACGCGGAGCAGCGCCGATACAGGAACGCCACTCGCCATCAACACCTTCGACAGCCGGTGCTGCTACTTCATCCCACACCGCACATTCAACACCAGTCGGGGAGGCATCTCCTCTAGAGCTGGATATCACCGCCTTAGTCTACGTGTCAACCCTCATCGATGAAACTGCGCGGACCCACAAAATCCCTCCCTGTCTTTCCGGTCATATCCTCACACCCCGCATCTAGGGGGTGGGGTACAACCCTCCTCTAGTCCAAAACTAATCGTCGCATGAAAACGAAAGAGGTGTCATCACAAAACCTTGGACGAATGGAACCAGAAGCCACCCCAAAATGATATCCTTCCAAAAAGTGACGTCACTTGGGGCCTAAGTTTTCACGACTTGCACGATGTTTTTTGCTCTGTGGAGCTTATTTTGGGGGAAAGTTGAACAAATTGTTTGGAATCAGAAAAGAAAAGCCAAATCGACCATGGCCCTAACATTGCTGCCCACCCAAAAATCAAGATTACATTTTTGAAATTTCTAAATTTTGAGTTTTTCATTTCCTAAATTTTTCTTCTAATGGATAGTATGGATCGGAAAACACATTGTTTGAAGTCAACTTGCTCTCATAAAAATGCTTACTTTAGCTAAGGTCTTCGACTTTAGCCCTAACGGGTAAATGTGCAAAACTAATAAGCAATAAAACAGAAAAAAAAGAAAATTCACCTAATGTGTTTTGCTTCGTTACTAAAGACAAGCAGACGAGGAAAGTTTCATTAATATATCTTTATCCGTTAAGGCGTGACTACTGGTTGAAGTTTTCTGGAGGTGACCTCACTTGACCTTGACTAACTCGTTGACCCTAGATTACCTGCCATTAAAAGTTTGCACACAACAAACTATATTGATGTGGAAAAAGGTATGCCATACTTCGGCGCGCTGCCGCGCGCCGTTCATTCACTATCAGCGGAAAGCCTTAGGGGGTGAGGGTGGGGTGGGGGCGGGGGGCACATATCAACCTCCCGCAAGACGGCGCGGGATATCATGCGCGAGCTAAGGCCAACCCACTGCCGGTGTTCATATTCAAGGCTCACCAGCTCCCATTGCGCGCCCACATGCACGGCAGGCCATACGAGGAACAACACTGTCACTACGCCATTCTCACCGGCATGTCCTCCCGTCAGGCCCATGCTTGCTCACCTCACCCCACCTTCAGACCACACCGCTTGTTCTGCGGAAGCTCATAAGATCTAATCTCAGACGATCTACATTCAGAATATCTACTTTCAGAAGATCTATCTTCACAAGAACTACTTTCAGAAGATCCATTTTCGCAAGACTCAAGATTCTACTCTCGGGTCTACCCTCACCATGCTATTCTACCGGTGACCGGCAGTGGTCGGCTAGTCCATCTCCCACCCCTGCCACATCCTACTCGGTCTAGGCAGTTTCCATCACATTGCGTCACAATCCTTCCCACATCCTCTCAGCCCAGACCCGGTCTTCCCCCCATCCACCCATCCCACCACTGCTTCTCATCCCTCACAGACCCTGGCCGTATCCCTTGATCACTTTCCCACCCCACCAGTCGATAGCTATACTCGACCACCCGACACCTTTCCTGCGCTCCCACCTTCAGACCCATGTCCCTTGCCAAGTCTTCCTCTTCGACCAAGGCCCAAGGTCCATACACCCAGAGTTCAACAACCGTTGTCAGCGAGCTCTTCACACGCACTACCTCCATATCCTGTCAAGCCGATGTTCCCGCCATGGCATTCTCCACTATCCAAGCCTACCGTGAGACACATGCCCAAGCCTCACCTGAGGCCTCCACCAAGACCGACACCATCTCGCCCGCGGGCCGCTCCCGTCGCCGCCCAGGTTCTAGCCAGCGAAACGTGTGCCTCCAGAGTCAGACGACCAGTTCTGTCGGACTCAACACATAGTTCACCAATGCACTCACATATCCGACGTCCCTCTTCCCTCTTCTGCCACTTAGAGCCACCACAAACACAGTAATTACGATCGGGAATTACTTCTAATGAAACGTCGGCGATTGGCTTTTTCAGTGCAATGTCGACGGCATTCCAAATGAATTCATGGAGTTTACATGGAAACGCCTCGAACAATAATGATTTTTGGCAGTCATATACGGAATCAGCATCTTGTTGGAATATCATTATAAATGATAACCGGCACGTTGACAACATCAACGGACCAGTAGAAAAATGGGGCACAGCCATTCGAATCTTAAACATCATTCCTCAGCTTTGAGTTTAGCCAAATATTTCTTTAAATTGTGTAGCAGTCGGTCTAAAATTGTTAATTGCCATACTATGTATCTGATAATCAGCTGCGATCCTCACACAGCACGGACTAACCCTTCTGCTCATCCAGCTTCCCCAGTCAGTCATACTTATGCGCAACTTATGTGCACATCGTGACACCTGGGGAGCGACAAAATTGACCATAAAAGTCGCAAAATTGCGCAGTTTATTTGACACCATAGATTAGTGTTACTGATCACCAGAGTGTTACTGATCACTCATCCTTGCCACTCATCATCCTCCGGCATTTTAAGGCATTACGTGTGTATTTACACGTGCGTTGATCTAATGTGGTACTCCCAACGACTGAGCTCCCAAATCGATTGAGCAACCGAGCAGCTCCCTATCCGACCGGGCAGTCGCGACGACCTTAGACTGAACCATGACTGCTAAATCACAAATGGACTTAGTACGGACGGTACGCACCACACCAAAATTATGCATGCTAGGTTGGAACTTGAAAAAAAAGATGGATCGGATTGAATTCAAGAGACAGGTGGACCTCCATGTTGTTAGTTCAAAGATCTGCAAAGTCGGGGTAATATTTGGTGAAATCAGTAAAGCAGAACAAACTCCACCATCAAAGTAAATGCGCGAAAATGACGTCAGCGCCTTGGTGGACCTCGGACTGTCAATGCCATTCTAGCAACGCGACAACAACCTGGAACATATCACGTGACAATTCAATATACACGTATTTACATGTGTCCGTAGAACCTGGTGAAGAGCTTCAACCTGAAACGCCCACCACCAGCACCATTCTCACCAGGGGCGGGGACAGGAGGGAAGGAAGGCATTGGTGGAATGTGCCCCATGGGAAGGTGGCGCCCCTCCGGACGGGAAAGGCCCGATTGGTCCCCGAGGAGGGCTCGAGTGCACCTCCTCGGCTCAGGATAACTCGTCAAGAAAAAGCGTCTTTCAGAGAAATAGGGTACAATTTAAGACAAAAAGACTCTTCAGCATAATTGAGTGCAAGTCCAACGCTCAACGAATTCTGTTTTCACCGATGGTCCCTCCGCATAAATGTGCCCCTCCCCGCATATAAGAATGCCTGGATCCGCTCCTGATTCACATAGCATACGGTGAACAGATAGCGTATAACTGGCCCGCATAAAGTGATTGATTACTTTAAGGTGCACTGTGTCAGAGTCGCAGCAAACTATGATGCCACTATGGTCAGCTACCTCTCTCAACACACTTGTAGCTCAAACAAATTTAAACTGGGACAACACAGAAAACTACTCGCGCGTTCAGAGCCACCTGGACGGTAAAGCATCTACGAGAACCATGCCCGTCCGAAATGCTATATTCAGTTAACCGTTTGGAGCTATTTGGATGACCCAGAATCCATCGGACACCCGGCAGATTCCATCCCAGTCGAACATAATATTATTTCGTGTACTTGATCGGTTATTCCGATCGCCGTGCTTTTGTTTTTGTTTTTGTTTTCATTCGGAGGATGTTTCACAGAAGTGTTCGATGACATTCGATCAGCGTGGAGGCTACATGGACATTGTAGCGAAAAGTCAATGTTTAAAATATTGCTTTTTTTCAGCTTTGCATAGTTGAAGAATCTATACATCCATCTTTGCCGTGAATATGACTCACCAACGCTTAACCCTTTCCGGTCTTTCCGGTCAGATCCTTACCCTCCGTATTGGGCAGATGGGGAGGGGTCCTTCCATGCTCCTCTAATCTCCAAGCTAAGCATTGCACGAAAACAAAAGTGGTGTCATCGGAAAGGGCTCGACGAGTAGAGTCCGAAACCATCACAAAATGTTATCTTCACAAAATCTTCCCTTGACGCCACAAGGGAGGTCAATGTGACCACGACTGACATGTTTTGTTTTGCGCTGGGGAGTTAATTTTGGGAATATTTTTAAAACAAAAATAGTTCGAATTAGAGAAGGAAAGCGAAATCGACCATTCCCCCAAAAAGTGCCACACAAAAATCAACATTTTGAGCTGGTGAAATTGTTAAATGTTGAGTTTTCAATTTTCCATGATTATTTTTTTCTTCTGTGTGGAACTGATCGTAAAAGGTTGCTTGAACTTAACTTGCCGTGATAAAAATGCTTACTTAGGCCAGAATCTTCGATTTTATCCCTCATGGGCAAATATGCAAAACGCATACGACATCAAAAACGACAAAAGTATAAAAACTCCTCTGGTGCGTTTCGTTGCATCTCCAAAGATAAGGAAACGCTGAAAGTTTTATTCAACTATCTGTATTCGTGAAAGTGTGACGGCTGGTTGAACTTTTTTGGAGGTGACCTCATTTGACCTTGAATACCTCGTTGACCGTAGGTGATCAGATTTCGAAATGCGCATACAACATGCAAAAGTGATTAATAAAAAGGTGTGATAACTTTCAACACGCCTTCGCGCGCTGTTTTTTGCCATCCAAGGAAAACCTCAGAGGGGGGGGGGAGTAAAAAGACCCCCAGGAGACAGCGCGGGTTAAGCTGACGCGCAGTCAGAGCATGGTTGATTCTCCGAGAGCGGGAATCACACTAACCACTCTGGCACCTATTTCCATTTTAATGGGCCTCAAAACTAGAAACGTAATAATTTGTTCAGATTCTAAAACAGCGTTTTGGTCAATTAGCAACACCCACGACTACCAAAATCCAGTCATTGATCGAATCCAACAAGCCATTGCCCGTAGTTTAAACAACTTTTCCTTCCCCTGGATTCCAGGCAACTCCAGTATTCCAGGAAACGAGCAAGCAGATAAGCTGGCAAAGGAAGCCAGCTTATCTAATTGACCACCCATCCCAACATATAATATTTGGTAGTCAATTGCAAAACACTCGTCTTTACAACGTCACATACAAAAGCATCACCATACCATACGATGAATACCACATAGCTCTACACCTCACCGCTCCATCCATGCCCATAACATCAAACCAACGCTATTCACACGGAACACATCAAATCAATCATACCGTCAAAAGATAGTCATCCTGACTAGACTTGCAACCCGTTTCACCAAAATAACACAGCCTCAACCAGAGGATGACATTTATACACCTCATTGCGACTTCGTGCATTATTAACGTATGCAATAGCATCTACCTACATTCACGCATTATCACGAGCACGGACCGATGATAATGATAATACCATGACGATGATAACGCATCCCTCTCCATTTTGAGATGCGTGAAATGCTTCGCTTGTTTTTCACCATTTGTTCAGTTGCATTCCGTTGCTGTCAATTTCCATATTGTCAAAGTGCTAAGCAGGGAAGGTTATAGTATAACACCCATAGTCCCATCCCTTTTATTATATCCCATTAATGTCCAATCATTGAGATATTAATGCAAATCCACTTATATCCCATCAATATCACATGCGGTGACAGCATATATATGTGGTTTCCTATCTGGATATGTATAAGCAGTATATTATATATATGCATGCATATATATACACATATATATAATGTGTGTATGTATGCATGTCCGTTACTTCCCCATCTCAGGAGGTACAAGGGGTGTTAAAACAAATTCGCGGCCCGACCATGAAGGAGCTGGAATTTCGCCATGCAACGCGGTGTGACCAATGGTGTGTTATTGAGATGTCCACTGACGCAACCACAAACCAATCGGTCCTGTGCTTGTTTCAGGCTGTTAGTTGTTGTAACATAGTTTGCTATTCTTGTCGAAGATGAACGACGTCCAGCAGAGAGCAGTGATTCGATTCATGGTATTGCAGAAGAAGGTACCAAAGGCTATCCATGAAGAGTTGGTGGCAACACTGGGGGAAGATTCTCTTTCCTACAGCAGCGTCAAAAAGTGGGCAGCTCTCTTCAAAGCTGGTCGACAGAGTATTGAAGATGATCCCCGCAGTGGTCGTCCATCAACAGCAGTAACTGAAGAAAATGTGGAAGCTGTGGAGAATCTGGTGATGAATGACAGACGTGTGTCGGTCCGAAACATCACAGCAGAAACGCAGATGTCTGTCGGATCCGTCGAAACCATTCTCCATGAGCAACTCAACATGTTCAAGGTCTCTGCAAGATGGGTCCCCCGTTTGCTGACTCCCGAGCAAAAACAAGTTCGCAAGGAGACGTCACGCGAAGTTTTGGACCTCTTTAACGAGGATCCAGAAGATTTCCTGACACGACTTGTGACCCAGGACGAGACGTGGGTGCCACACTTCGACCCTGAGAGCAAGGCTGAGTCGCGCCAGTGGAAGCACCCTGCGTCACCGCCACCAAAGAAGTACAGAGTGGTGAAGTCAGCCGGCAAGGTGATGGTGACGGTGTTCTGGGATGCTGACGGAGTTCTGCTCGTCGACTTCCTGGAGCAGGGGCGCACCATTAATGGCGAATAATACGCCTCCCTTCTGGAACAGCTGCGAGCGGCAATCATCGAGAAGAGACGTGGAAAGATGTCAAAAGGTGTGCGCCTGCTCCAGGACAACGCACCGGCGCACAAGAGCAGGGTAGCGATCAACAAAGCGGTGAACTGCGGCTTCAAGTTGTTGCCGCACCCGCCCTATTCTCCGGACCTTGCACCCTCCGACTACCACCTCTTCCCCAACATGAAGAAACAGCTCCGCGGTCGCGTCTTCGCCGGCAACCAGGAGACGATGGCAGCTGTCCTGAACGTGCAGGACGGGTTCGACACCCATTTCTTCAAAGAGGGCCTGAAGGTTCTGGCGAAGCGCTGTGAGAAATGTGTGCGTCTGAACGATGATTATGTGGAGAAATAAACATTTTTGGTCTATGAAGTCGATCTTGTATCTCTGCTCCTTCATGGTCGGGCCGCGAACTTTTTTAACGCCCCTCGTATATCCAACTTGGCTCCAGCGAACCACCACAAAGCGGCGTCGCGTCGCCGGTCTCCCCAACCATGCACCACTCTTCACAACCAGCCAGGCGGCACAGCAGATAATAATCAACCAGATGAACACGAAACCAGCGACCAAACCTGAACGCGACAAGCTGCTGGACGAAGCGTTCGCTCGGCGCTGAGAGGCAGCTCCAAAAGGTCAAGACGCGTACCACTGGACTTCCCAAAACTGTTTGAGGACAGAGGAGTGAGTGGCTGATTTGCCTGCTCAGCTGAGTGATATGTGCAGTACGCTAATTGGCCCTTGCTAGTATTGCTAGTTCTGTACTGCAATATGCTAATGTATGCTTCTGGATAGGGGACGCTTCCGAGTAAAGCATAGGCAATGGAATGGTGGGTTTATTCTTCTAGCACGTCATGTTCAGGAGATGGTACCACGAAATTAGGCTAATTCTCTTGAAATTCGTTTCGCCCCATGCTACTTGGCACGGCTAATTGCTTTCTTGTTCCATGGAATATGCTAAGTTCCACACGGACGCTCCACAAGATCGTCCAGCAAATACCTGGGACTTCATCGCCCAGAAGGTGGAGACGGTGTCGGCTGGCTTGGACAACATCGACCTTGTTCTGCGAAGTCCGAACAAATGTATCCAGCTATCATTGCAGATTTGTTATCAGATTTATCACTACAGGCAATCAGCCATGTATGACTGCCTTTTTGATATGGCCGTGAGACTCATTCACTCGTGTACAATGCGTCGAATGATCCGAAGGGCAGATCCAGGAAGTTTGATCATGGCGCACCTACTTAGAGGAAGGGGTGCCACTGACGGCCAAGTGGGCCATGTTTGGTCACGATAAGAGTCTACTTGTCGCTTCCTGAAAGGGTGCCTCCGAGCCGTCGCGATGACTGACTGATCCAGGGTGGCGTTTACCCCACCCCTCCCGATCCACCCTTATGGGGTACTAATTTTTCGCAATAGCACAGTAAAAACAGTGTGGTATAGCAACATATAAATATTTGGTCCGCTTTCTCATCTCACTGATAGCAGTGAGATGCTCGCATAGGGCAGGTAGCGTGATCAAATTGGATAGATAATAGCTGAAGCTAAAGTGATAGCATCTTAGAGGTACGCATATTTTATACAGCACCACTAGCATGCTAAAAATAAACAGGAGAAAATGTGTTATTTGTAGCACCTTCAAGCATCCCTATTCCATGGCTCGTGATTCTTCGTGATTCACGTGTATTCCTATATTCAGCATGGTGTTAAATTATCAGGGATGTGAAATGTAGCTCCGAGATAGCACCCAAAAGCCTACTTAAACCAAGTTGGAGGAGGGAGCTTGTTTTTACCATTTGGATCAGTATCCCTCGGGGGCCAAGTTTTTTAATGGTGTAAATGAGCCGATTTTTTAGTTTGCACCTATCAAGCACCGTAGTAGCACCACACACAGCCATAGATCATCTCGCCCTCATTTTCCTAACTCTCGCATACCCACACACTTTGAATATGACGCTCCCCTACAATAGAAATGTGCACTTGCTCTGCCTTTATTTGTGACGCACATCAGCTACACAGACGACGCAAATAAACTTTATAATCGGGACGCCTCTAAGCTTACTATAACTCACTCGCTCATTCACTTGCAGCAGAAAAGGTAGGTACAGAGGATAATCATAGGGCAAGCGAAAGGACGCCTGGGAAGTTCAGCATTACTTCTTTAGTAGGCAGGGGTAATCGGTCAATCTGTAATTGCTCTACACGATCGGAAGCCGCTGAAGCACTCCATAAATCAGTGAAAATAGATTGTATCTTCTAACATGCACTACTGATATTGGGATCGATAGCATCTACTATTCAGAGAACGCCGTATCAATGTTACTCTATTGTAATCAGTAATCACGTGCTTCAAATCGGTGACGCCATAAATAGGCTTCCTAAAAGTGAAAAAGTGAGTCCGAATATGTCCTAATATTTTTTATTTTAAAAACCATGACCCATACTTAGCAGAGCTAGCCGCTTCAACCATTATCGCATCGTCAGATCTGGAGAGCCAGCTTCGACGGCAAATGTGTAGCAGAGCGCTTAGCATGTCGTCGATCCACCGACAGGCTCGGGTAGCCGAGACCCTTTCTACGTGGTCTCGCTATACATGCTGAACCTACGTGCTTTAGCCTGTTGTCGACGCACCAACACGGTAGGGCGGCCAAGACCTTCCCTGTGTAGTTACCAGACGAGTTGATCTAGCCAGAATCACGGCTGCCATTCGGGACTAAGCCCGCTTGCAGCCGACCTTTACAAGCACAACGTTCTGTCTTCCACCTACTGGGACTTATCTCTGGGCAAGCATCATGCCAACATCTAAGCTAGCTCATTTGTCAGAGTCTGGTTCAGAGGAAGGGCACAGGCTGCTTCCCGTCACCGGAAAGGCTCTTACGTGTCCAGTTTTTTCTTCTTCAAATATGGATCTACGTAACATTTCGTTTTGGATATTCTTTTATGGAAGCATTACTCATCCCGTGAGGCTAAGTACTGGAACATCTGCAACTAGCTCTGGTCGCAGCTACTCCTCGAAATCGAGTATCTGGTTGACCATCGATCATCATCAACGGTCAATGGTGGAGACTACCATCGATCACCATTGGCGGAAGCCACCATCATCCGTCAGTGGTAGCGGCCACGATCTTCCGTCAATAGCGGAAATTACCATCTTCCGTCAGTGGTAGCGGCCACCATCGACCGTCAATAGCGGAAGCTACCATCTTCCGTCAGTGGTAGCGGCCACCATCGACCGTCAATAGCGGAAGCTACCATCTTCCGTCAGTGGTAGCGACCACCATCGACCGTCAATAGCGGAAACTACCATCTTCCGTCAGTGGTAGCGACCACCATCGACCGTCAATAGCGGAAGCTACCATCTTCCGTCAGTGGTAGCGACCACCATCGACCGTCAATAGCGGAAACTACCATCTTCCGTCAGTGGTAGCGACCACCATCGACCGTCAATAGCGGAAACTACCATTTTCCGTCAGTGGTAGCGACCACAATCGACCGCCAATAGCGGAAACTACCATTTTCCGTCAGTGGTAGCGGCCACCATCGACCGTCAGTGGTGGAGTGCGAGCCTGGCGAGTGCGGAAGTTCCGCGGCACACCTTGGGTAGCAGTTGTCAGTGCAGTATCCATGGAATCGATTACCTATGGGAATGCGACAAATCGTGTGCATGCGTCAGGAGCACGGCAAACCCGCGGTCGACCAGGGCAGTAGTTCAGCTTTGTGTCTCGGCCCACTTCGAACAGTCTTGAAAACGGCGTCCACGCACAGGAACCTGTCTCAAGAATGCGTTTGGAGGTAAGCATCAGGTGACTGTTCTTCTCAAGCCGGGTGACTACGCATTGCCTTCCAAATTCGAACTCAATTGATCTCAATGATTACATCTTTTATCAAAGAGTCAGTATGGAAGGTCGAAGATACTGGATGGAATGCTGCAAATGCTGGATATGCTGGAAAATATTCGTGTCGTGCTTGCTGTAAACATGCCAACGATAACTCAGGAATTTGACATAATTATTTTTCGCATTGCTTCCACATAATGTTTTGTTTTTCCTCCAGGTGTCTCAACACCCCGGTCTGGGCACCCCGTCTCGGCACCCCGTCTCGGCACCCCGTCTCGGCACTCTGTCGGCGACATGGCGGCATGGCCACGTTAGTGCTCGGTCGAAATGCTATGTGTTCTGTGGATGGCAGGAGCGTGGCAAAGTGAAGGACGACATCCGCCGGTACTCACAGTTGACCGTCACCATGGTCCTCTTGCTGACCGGCGGTGGACTGTAATGATACACGACAGCAATGGTAAGCGCCATGCTCCACCACAAGAGTTGCCACGTACTGCCACCAATCGGAGCTATCTGCACAGCCGTCAAAATGTCACAGACACGTCATCTGGGTCTCACGACTACCGCCAAAAAAGTCCATCTGGTTAGTAGTGTGATGCCTATCATCATACCAAGGCACAGTTCACATGAATAATGGATCAGACAGGCAATCATTCAAACCTATCTGAAATTGTCTGTACCAGCACGTAAAGCGCACATCACAATTGGCTACGACCTTAAAAGAGAAAACAGAAAGCGAACAAAGACAACTATTGGCTTCACATTTGAAATACATTGCAAGAGAGCTGGAGCCATGTGAACGACAAGCCTCAGAATCTACCGGATACACCATCTCTATCACCATCTCTTGCAGTCGGAGTAGACGAAATGTGAAAAGTGTCACCAACACGAATTGAAATCGTGTTGACGTGTCACATTCCGACCATTACTTTCATATGTATTCATTGCATAGGAACTCACATAATTTTTGCTTCGGTATGTTCGGTATCTTTCGATACGTAATAGTGTGACAAGCACAAGCGCATTTAAGATGTCATATACTCGTGTCCAAATACTTAAGCAACAAAACCTGTTGTATGGTATCGCATCACAAAGATACAGAACGATATCTACCGGGATCTATGTTTTGACAATTCATGTCGTCGTTCGACACATCTGACATTCGATATTTTCAGGAATGTTCCACGCGCTTATCTTCCAGACCACAAGCCACTGCTCGATGTCCTGCTCCGCGCTATCGAACTCGCCCCCTTTCTTGCCTACTTCACATTTTTGCTTCGATTATTGATGCATTGCAAAATAAAATCCATGGTTATGAATTGAATCTTTGCGTACTTCATGCCGACGTCTGTCTTGTGGATTTTTCCTGAGAACGAAAATCCACCGCTTGCATTGCAGTCAAGTAGTGCGCTTTGTTCGCCACCGATTGCGATTTTCAGGAACGATGTACCTCAGCAATACATTCAATCATACCCGCGTTCCGCGAAATACATGCGAAAAGTGTAACATTACACGAATAAGCTTGGCTAATTTCCAGGACTCGACATGGTGAATTGACATCTGCAATTTGTACTGTATCTGGCGCTGGACACGATGGTGACTGTATCGCATATGCACTATACCGAATCTGTCCTGTATCGTGTGTGCACCGTACTGTACCTGACGTTGTACACGATGCTGACTGTATTACATATGCACTATACCGCATCTGTACCGTACCGTGTGTGTATCACACTGCATCTGACATCCGACACTGAACACCAAACTCACATGCCGTTATTAGCGATGCAGAGATAGACGCCCATCTCAGAGCGTGTTACGCGCTCCAACTGCAGTACCTCACCAGTGAAGGTAGCAACTGAAATACAAGGCGAATAAGCGTCACAATGGCTTCAGAGAGAGTCTACCAAATTTGAACCGACCAGATGATTACATGCATTGGCAGGCACAGGGATGCAGGAGAAACTCCAAGTTGCAGGTGGTGCCTCGCTGTCGGGAAAAGGCACCCCTGATTCAACGGAATTTTCTTCAGTCGAAGGCGCCCCTCCAGGGACTTTAGCAACGGCGTCCCTCCGGGAAGAAGTGACGGCCATCCAGCTGACTGCTCTGATAACAATACCTGGACCCGCACCTCTATGTCCATTGCCGTAAATACATGCATGACGTAAATGTTTTTACACATCATGATTATGTGTAAGCAGAAGGATACCAAAATAACAAGTATATTTTCCAAGCTTGGTGGGGATGAGCCAAGTAAAAGTTTAAGGAGGGAGATGTATCAAACTGCAATAATTTGCTGGGATAAGGTGAACACACGAATTTGTCACGATGAGCCTAGGAATGGAGAAAAACTAACATTTTATATAAACAAATGAAGGATGCATGTCACCTAGCCACAATCGGATAAAACGCACTCACGATATACTTACGAGGGATACCCACTGATGGCGCATGCTGATTTACATTGCAATTAGTTCTTACTGGTACAAATGTGCAAACCAAATATTATCATTTCCATCTTCATTCGGAGTTTTTACCGCAAGCCGAAGAAGTGCATCGCATTGGTAGGATTGCAGATACATCTGATTTGATTCTCGGCTCTAATTCTGAATGAGATGGAAAGTTCCCCGGAGACACCAGTTAATATATTCATGAATTAATGTATCGGGTATGTTGGCTTCCTTGCTTTATCCATTACAATCATTTTTAATCCGAAAGTTGAAATCCGTCCTGCGCTAGCATCCTTAAGTTTTCCCTATATACGATTCTAGCGTGTCAAGCGCCAGATCTCGTCGTTTACCATTCGTTCACCATAGTTTTATTAGCACGTTGTAAGTCCACGTAACAGCCCCCCCCACTTTTCTTCCCACAGGTTTTTGCGACACCTCTGGAATTCCACACATTTCTACACACAGACAACTCTGATGTGACTGGTTTCTGGATGCATTGCGTCAAAGACCGACTGTCTCGTTAAAAAAATGTGCGTCTTTATCACCATACAAAGATGTCATGCAATTAGCCCCATCTCGATTTGTTGGCAACTTGCTTTTCGGCAAATGTCTTGGCTAACTAAGATTAACCCCCAAGTTTTGTTCTCTTTGCCATAAACTGGCGGCACTACACCAGATACTTTGGCACCACTGTTTTCATTACCAAGTACAGTACTTGACTCATCGCTATGATGGAGTGCGAGCTATGCAGCATATTATAGGCTATGCTATCATCGACAACGCATTACCTACGGTGACGTTTTAGAACCATGGCGCAGGCTCATTTTTCGTTGGAAAATTCAACGACAGTGCTCATTTCTAGTCCTCTCCCAAAATCACTTCGCATGACTGCCATGCTTTTGAAAGACTAGATACACACCAACTCTATCGTCTCCCTCAGTATTGGTGCGTTCAAAATCGGTAAGTAATCTACACGAATACTACCGTTTTGTTCACGAACCGGGCTCCTACCACATTACCCAACCAAGTTTGAACCGCATTACCTAACCGGATTCGAACCACATTACCCAGCCGGGTTTGGGGCCCATTTCCAACCTGGTTTCTACCAACCAACCCCGCCCGAAAAAAACCTAACCGAACCGAACAAAAGCGAACTGTACCGACCAAACCAGCCTAACTTGATCTGACCTGACGTGACCAATTCTGATCTGATGTGACCTCAACTCAGAGGTGCTCCTGTCAAAGTCAAACCACGCACCGAACGATCACATGCTGTCATCCACTCGGTTGCCAACGTCATCGGCAGCTGATGCTCTATGGGTCGCAGGATTAGAAAACATTCAGGATCGTACGACTTATGAAATGGTCTGTTGGCTTCGTTGTCGAAATAATGGTACGGAATATGTGGACGTCCCCCGAATCCATCTGGGTCCGTTCATTGAGCCCTCCCCCAAAATTAATAAACTTGCTCCTACGCGAGCGACCGCCATGTATAAATCTTCAAGAGAAAGCTCCAGAGATTTACCAAAAACCGTTTCTCCGATAATAACAAATACGTTGCCTGACGACACACCTTAATACATGTAAAGCGCGCAAGGATAGCCAAGCAAAGGAGTGAGCGGGTAGGGAGTCATATATTAAATTAATTATTTTCGTGTGGAGTTGCTCCCGTTGCTTCTTGTTGCTATATCCTTAATGCAGGGAACTCCTTGTTCAAAGCAGGGAATATATGCAAAGCCATGCATAGGAAAATACATTTAATCGTGAAATGCGCCACACAACCACCATATTGAACATCAAAGGGCAATAGCCAAACATTTATGATGGCTTCATGCTCAATACGACCACTACACCACATACCACCGTAAGACCGCACACAGTAAGACAAATCTTGATGCACCACTATCCAGCCATGAGGCGCAATTCAAATCAGGATAAAAAAGGAGCCGAAGTGCAGTTCCGTGATAGGCGGGTTTTAGCTTCCGGCTATATGCCACCAGGCCATCATCAGCAGTCCGTTGTGGCGTACGCACTGACGTGCAAGTTCCTACTCATCAACGGAAAGTTGCGTCGCTTCCACCTGCACCGCCACTTCCCGTGTCCCAGTCTGTCCCCGTCTGACTGACTTCTGGCCCACCTCTGACGCCACGCCTGACCCACCTGTGGCGGGCGCATGCGGACCGGCTCAGCCGGCCGCCGGAGCCGGCCACCTGACCTGACACCACGTCTGACCCACCTGTGGCGGGCGCATGTGGACCGGCTCAGCCGGACGCCGGAGCCGGCCACCTGACCTGACACCACGTCTGACCCACCTGTGGCGGGCGCATGCGGACCGGCTCAGCCGGACGCCGGAGCCGGCCACCTGACCTGACACCACGTCTGACCCACCTGTGGCGGGCGCATGTGGACCGGCTCAGCCGGACGCCGGAGCCGGCCACCTGACCTGACACCACGTCTGACCCACCTGTGGCGGGCGCATGCGGACCGGCTCAGCCGGACGCCGGAGCCGGCCACCTGACCTGACACCACGTCTGACCCACCTGTGGCGGGCGCATGCGGACCGGCTCAGCCGGCCGCCGGAGCCGGCCACCTGACCTGACACCACGTCTGACCCACCTGTGGCGGGCGCATGTGGACCGGCTCAGCCGGACGCCGGAGCCGGCCACCTGACCTGACACCACGTCTGACCCACCTGTGGCGGGCGCATGCGGACCGGCTCCAGCCGGACGCCGGAGCCGGCCACCTGACCTGACACCACGTCTGACCCACCTGTGGCGGGCGCATGGGACCGGCTCAGCCGGACGCCGGAGCCGGCCACCTGACCTGACACCACGTCTGACCCACCTGTGGCGGGCGCATGTGGACCGGCTCAGCCGGACCCGGAAGCCGGCCACCTGACCTGACACCACGTCTGACCCACCTGTGGCGGGCGCATGTGGACCGGCTCAGCCGGACGCCGGAGCCGGCCACCTGACCTGACACCACGTCTGACCCACCTGTGGCGGGCGCATGTGGACCGGCTCAGCCGGACGCCGGAGCCGGCCACCTGACCTGACACCACGTCTGACCCACCTGTGGCGGGCGCATGTGGACCGGCTCAGCCGGACGCCGGAGCCGGCCACCTGACCTGACACCACGTCTGACCCACCTGTGGCGGGCGCATGCGGACCGGCTCAGCCGGACGCCGGAGCCGGCCACCTGACCTGACACCACGTCTGACCCACCTGTGGCGGGCGCATGCGGACCGGCTCAGCCGGACGCCGGAGCCGGCCACCTGACCTGACACCACGTCTGACCCACCTGTGGCGGGCGCATGTGGACCGGCTCAGCCGGACGCCGGAGCCGGCCACCTGACCTGACACCACGTCTGACCCACCTGTGGCGGGCGCATGCGGACCGGCTCAGCCGGACGCCGGAGCCGGCCACCTGACCTGACACCACGTCTGACCCACCTGTGGCGGGCGCATGTGGACCGGCTCAGCCGGACGCCGGAGCCGGCCACCTGACCTGACACCACGTCTGACCCACCTGTGGCGGGCGCATGTGGACCGGCTCAGCCGGACGCCGGAGCCGGCCACCTGACCTGACACCACGTCTGACCCACCTGTGGCGGGCGCATGTGGACCGGCTCAGCCGGACGCCGGAGCCGGCCACCTGACCTGACACCACGTCTGACCCACCTGTGGCGGGCGCATGCGGACCGGCTCAGCCGGACGCCGGAGCCGGCCACCTGACCTGACACCACGTCTGACCCACCTGTGGCGGGCGCATGTGGACCGGCTCAGCCGGACGCCGGAGCCGGCCACCTGACCTGACACCACGTCTGACCCACCTGTGGCGGGCGCATGTGGACCGGCTCAGCCGGCCGCCGGAGCCGGCCACCTGACCTGACACCACGTCTGACCCACCTGTGGCGGGCGCATGCGGACCGGCTCAGCCGGACGCCGGAGCCGGCCACCTGACCTGACACCACGTCTGACCCACCTGTGGCGGGCGCATGTGGACCGGCTCAGCCGGACGCCGGAGCCGGCCACCTGACCTGACACCACGTCTGACCCACCTGTGGCGGGCGCATGTGGACCGGCTCAGCCGGACGCCGGAGCCGGCCACCTGACCTGACACCACGTCTGACCCACCTGTGGCGGGCGCATGTGGACCGGCTCAGCCGGACGCCGGAGCCGGCCACCTGACCTGACACCACGTCTGACCCACCTGTGGCGGGCGCATGTGGACCGGCTCAGCCGGACGCCGGAGCCGGCCACCTGACCTGACACCACGTCTGACCCACCTGTGGCGGGCGCATGTGGACCGGCTCAGCCGGACGCCGGAGCCGGCCACCTGACCTGACACCACGTCTGACCCACCTGTGGCGGGCGCATGTGGACCGGCTCAGCCGGACGCCGGAGCCGGCCACCTGACCTGACACCACGTCTGACCCACCTGTGGCGGGCGCATGTGGACCGGCTCAGCCGGACGCCGGAGCCGGCCACCTGACCTGACACCACGTCTGACCCACCTGTGGCGGGCGCATGTGGACCGGCTCAGCCGGACGCCGGAGCCGGCCACCTGACCTGACACCACGTCTGACCCACCTGTGGCGGGCGCATGTGGACCGGCTCAGCCGGACGCCGGAGCCGGCCACCTGACTGGCGTCTGAATCAGGCCGGCCATCCACCGCCGGGCGCCGGCCAGATCGTATCGTGCCACTGCCCGGCTTTCAATAAGAGCCGGCCGAATTTATCGCCCGATTCTTAAGCATCGCGGTGCCCGGCCGAGATTTTACATTTCAATGATTTTGTTCGCGAGCGCGCCACTTTTCTCGAGTGGGCATTGGCAGGTAAATGAAGTGGCGTTTCCGCGTCGGCGACCGGTCGGTGGATGTGTCGTGACTCGGCATGCCTGTTTGGACTCGACGTGACTGAGCTACGAGTCGATGAAGCCGAGCTACGGGGCGACGTGACTGAGCACGAGTTCCGCTACAATCAAGAAGTTGAGGGGGACGTAGACAACTTCAAACCGATTACTTACATGCAACGCCCACCAGCATGGTGCTAAATGTCAGAGAAGCTGGAGGGAATGAATCCCTACCAACCCACCCCCTGCACCCCTTGGCGGAGTTCATGCAACTGAGCTAGAACTCGAACCGACCACGATCCGCGAGACCCGACCATGGTGGTAAGTCAAAACAAACCCGACTCGATTTCGCCCAACACGACAGGAAATGGCACGGCAGGAGCTGACAGCGAAAAGCCGCCTTCGCCGCGCAGATCTATTGCTGGCATTTGCATTTCCCCCAGATTCAAGCGATGTTTAACGTCGCGGAAAAAGTAAACAAGTCAATGGTACAGCGCGCTGGTGGCAGCTAATGTAAACTGCCTCTGTTTTCTACAGCTGGCTACGATTCCAAGGCGATCAAGTCAACCAAAGCCGGAATTGTTACCTCTGGAAGCCATAACCTCACAATAGCAATAACTGCCACCACCAGCAGCTGACAAGGCTGCGAAGGATGCCTGAACAACAGCCAATTTTTGTTGTTGCCATTTTCTGTTTTCTCCAAGGGTCTTACATGAAGGGTCTTACATTGCAAAGTCGAAGCAGACTTGGAAAACCAGAGCATGTCCAAAATGAACGTATGCCAGGAATATGGTACGCGGACAACGAAACGGCTTGGAATGGAATTTGAATGCATTGCTAATTCATTGGCCGAGCATACTGAAAAGTAAAATACAATGACACTGGGATGGAACCGTTGTTCTGTTCAAATTAAGGGAAATATTCTGTCCATCCAGGGTTCACAAGTGTAAGCCACACGGTATCCGTCGCTGTTCTTGTCATGACCAATGCAAGCCGGGAGAAGGCATACACAACTGACACTACTGGTACTCACACTCTATGAATGAATCATGAAAACTCTACATGGCACGACACGCAATGGTGTATGCCAAGGACGGATACAGAAGAGGACCGGGGTACATTGAGGGCATGTGTTCCCCATGGAAAAATGGCGTTGCTCTGACCGGAGAAGGTGCCTCTCCACCATGGAAATCCCTTGTTGTACCTTGACGTGGATGCAGACGAGATATATGTAGAGTTGCAATCACCACCATAAAATAGTCGAGAAAAATATATCGTAGGATCGATTAAGAACAATACAGTTTGGTATGAACTCCAGAAAATGATACAACATACAGAAAGCTATCGCAAATGTCTAGGAAAGGCGCCCCAGGATCACGGAATCCACCTGTCGTGTCTTCTTCGTCGGCGGTCGGCAATTTAGATACGTAGCTACTTTGTAGATCGACCCATCGAGTCGATGTTTTCGCCGCCGCCAGGCCTGCGTCCATCGGGTGCCATTGTTTGCAGTTTCAATCGCTGGTCTGCGGCCAGACACCAACACCAAAGTGAAGACGCAGGGTTCGGCTGGCGGTGCAGCTCACAACAGCTTCTACGATCCGCCGGAAAAAGCAGGAGATATAGAGATGGAGATAGAGATAGAAATAGAGTTAGAGATAGAGATATAGATATAGAAAGAGATAGAGATAGAGATAGAAATGGAGATGGAGATAGAGATAGAGATAGAGATAGAGAAAGAGATATAGATAGAGATAGAGATGTAGAGCTAGAGCTATAGATAGATATGCAGAGATAGAGCTAGAGATAGAGATAGAGATAGAGATGGAGATGGAGATAGAGATAAAGACAGAGACAGAGACAGAGACAGAGACAGAGGCAGGCGGAGTTACATACAGAGAGAGAGAGAGAGAGAGAGAGAGAGAGAGAGAGAGAGAGAGAGAGAGAGAGAGAGAGAGAGAGAGAAAAAAAAAAAAAAAAAAAGAGAGAGAGAGAGAGAGAGAGAGAGAGAGAGAGAGAGAGAGATATATATATATATATATATATATATATATATATATATATATATATATATATATATATATATATATATATATATATATATATATATATATATATATATATATATATATATATATATATATATATATATATATATATATATATATATATATATATATATATATATATATATATATATATATATATATATATATATATATATATATATATATATATATATATATATATATATATATATATATATATATATATATATATATATATATATATATATATATATATATATATAGAGAGATAGAGAGAGAGATAGAGAGAGAGAGAGAGAGATAGAGATATAGATATAGAGATATAGATAGATATAGAGAGAGAGAGAGAGATAGAGAGAGATAGAGATAGAGAGAGAGAGAGAGAGAGAGAGAGAGAGAGAGAGAGAGAGAGAGAGAGAGAGAGAGAGAGAGAGAGAGAGAGAGAGAGAGAGAGAGAGAGAGAGAGAGAGAGAGAGAGAGAGAGAGAGAGAGAGAGAGAGAGAGAGAGAGAGAGAGAGAGAGAGAGAGGGAGAGAGAGAGAGAGAGAGAGAGAGAGAGAGAGAGAGAGAGAGAGAGAGAGAGAGAGAGAGAGAGAGAGAGAGAGAGAGAGAGAGAGAGAGAGAGAGAGAGAGAGAGAGAGAGAGAGAGAGAGAGAGAGAGAGAGAGAGAGAGAGAGAGAGAGAGAGCGGCAGAGTGATAGAGAGGTAGAAAAAGATAGAGATGAAGGGCTAGAGCTTGCTATAGAGATGGATAGATAGAGGGAGAGAGGGAGAGGGGGAGGGAAATGGTGGAGAGCTGTCATGAACACTCTCCCTCTCTCACATCGGACACAGCGATGAATGCAATGTCGAGAATATTTTCCTCTCGACGGTGGAATTGAGTAATGCATTCTATAAAAGGTGGCCAGTGACAATCTATTGACGACAAACAGTGGCCTCCAAGTAACTGATCCACGGAATTCATCTCTGGAGAAATAAATTGTTCATCGTAGGAACGACCTAGATTTCGAAATTTTGAAGTATGCCTTTGGTATGCATTACTACAATAACCGTCCCATTGCTTACCCTGATTTCACAAGCTTACCCTGATTTCACAAGCTTACCCTGATTTCACAAGTGTTAGTTGCTACAAGTGTATTACAAACATATTGCTCACCAAACACGATTTCCCATAGTTACATCGATTTGTACCAGTCACGCGTCCGTTGCAGTTCTCTGGACGTTGTCAGATGGACGCTGTCAGCCGGACGTGACCAGGTGGTCGTGGTCGGCTCACGTGCAGTCGCAGGGACGCCGCTGTACGTGCGGCCAGTGACGTCAGGCGGCGGCCGGCCGGGACACGACAGTGGGCGAGAGCGTTACTGACACGGCGCGCCAATTGTTCGGCAGGAAAAAATAGCCAGCGGCGGCCACTCCGACAGGCGCTGCGACGACGGCGGCGACGGACCCGACGCGGAGGCGGCGACGGACCCGACGCGGAGGTGGCGACGGACCCCACGCGGAGGCGGCGACGGACCCGACGCGGAGGCGGCGACGGACCCCACGCGGAGGCGGCGACGGACCCCACGCGGAGACGGCGACGGACCCGACGCGGAGACGGCGACGGACCCGACGCGGAGGCGGCGACGGACCCGACGCGGAGGTGGCGACGGACCCCACGCAAGGCGGCGACGGACCTCACGCGGAGACGGCGACGGACCCGACGCGGAGGCGGCGACGGACCCCACGCGGAGACGGCGACGGACCCGACGCGGAGACGGCGACGGACCCGACGCGGAGGCGGCGACGGACCCGACGCGGAGGCGGCGACGGACCCGACGCGGAGGCGGCGACGGACCTCACGCGGAGACGGCGACGGACCCGACGCGGAGACGGCGACGGACCCGACGCGGAGACGGCGACGGACCCGACGCGGAGGCGGCGACGGACCCGACGCGGAGACGGCGACGGACCCGACGCGGAGGCGGCGACGGACCCGACGCGGAGACGGCGACGGACCCGACGCGGAGGCGGCGACGGACCCGACGCGGAGACGGCGACGGACCCGACGCGGAGGCGGCGACGGACCCGACGCGGAGGCGGCGACGGACCCCACGCGGAGACGGCGACGGACCCGACGCGGAGGCGGCGACGGACCCCACGCGGAGGCGGCGACGGACCTCACGCGGAGACGGCGACGGACCCGACGCGGAGACGGCGACGGACCCGACGCGGAGACGGCGACGGACCCGACGCGGAGACGGTGACGGACCCGACGCGGAGACGGCGACGGACCCGACGCGGAGACGGCGACGGACCCGACGCGGAGGCGGCGACGGACCCCACGCGGAGGCGGCGACGGACCCCACGCGGAGACGGCGACGGACCCGACGCGGAGACGGCGACGGACTCGACGCGGAGGCGGCGACAGCGCGCAGCGATTTACCGCCGATGGCCGCGCAAGATACCAACTTTGTGGCATGAATGATGTGGTGTGATTTGCATCTGTATGCGGTCTATGCGACGGCTCGACACCTGGCCCACTGGTGAACGGCTTCCGTCGTGTCACGAGAGGAGCGCTGGGTGCGTGATGGGCCGCCGCCGGCAGAATACCAACCGGCGGCAGCACAGGCGGGGCACACTGCAGAAGGGATGAGAACACAAGCGCTAATACATGTTTGGGTAATCTTTGAGATACTGCATCAAAATAACCACAGAAAAATATGTGCTGATGTATTGATTGATTTGTAGTGGGTTTCAACATGTGAGGTGGAAATTAGACGAACATTGACACAAATTTCACAGTTATATATTGGTTAGTAATTTTGGCTTTGGGATGCATCGACGCCATTGCTCCTTTAGCGCCCAGATAAAGACTTCACAACTGGCAGCAGAACGTCAACTATGAATGTCGTCATATACCTTAACTGAAGCTCATGAATTGATCTTAAAGCTTACGAAATGTGACTCATTAGTTTGGAGGGTGATTCAGACAGTATTGAAGCGGCATCTGACATATATTTCGGCCTTCAAAAATCTTTGCAAGTCTTGCAGAGTTTGCTGGAGAAATGCTGCATGGATGGAGTATGCAAAGCATCGTGTTGTGTTCAATGTATCCCCAATATTGCATCCCCTTAATTCAAGTTCCGGTTCCGATCCAGTTCCCGATCGCCTGACCCGGCTTTCTAACACATAATTCAGTCTTCTCCAAAAAAACCTTAAGCTGTTGTTCTGGAGGCCGCACAGAAGCATGGTGCCAATGCTAAGCGCAAGCTTGTTGCATTGATCCTCAACTCACGTTTCGATCGGGAAATTCTTGTTCCATAGTACTATTTTGATCAGAAGCTTGACGTATCAGCATGGTCGAGCAAGGCCGCCTGGTGCCTCGGCTCCCGACCGCTCCTGGACAACTGCCGTCTGGCTAATCCAGCCGGAGGCATCAATAGCGAGCGCATGAAGCGACTCGACCCGTTCTGCCAGGACTGGAAGATCTGCGCAGGCCGGTGCTCAATCCACTGAGCTCACCAGGCTCGGATTCTATTCCCGGTCCTGGCACCGTTCTCCGACGTTTCCCACCCATTGCCAGTCGGATTCCGGTCGGGTGTCCTGCCCGATTCTTGTCCCCATTTCGTCCTGCCTCCGGTTGGGCGCTGACCTTTTGTCAGCGTCTGCGGCGTCGTTGTGGGCTCATGCTTTACGAGTCGGCGCGTGATGGGGTGGCACTGACAGTGCAGACGGATTATTCTTGACGTGACAAGCCGCTGCCGCCGGCTGCCACGGCCTGTCGCGCTGCCGGCCGGATAGGCCGCCGACACGCGTAGCCTCAGCGTCGTCTTACGTCTGGCTCTAATTAGAGTCATGATCAGGCGGATGGTGTTACCATATGTGGAGGTGGGCGTATGCTTGCATACACCCACGCCTCGCCTCCCGCCTCGCCTCCCACCCGTTCGCGATTGCAACTAATTTCAGTGTGACGACCGTGACCAATACGTAAGACAAATTGATGGCTTGGACTGGGAAAGGTTTTTTGGTGCGTTAGTTTTCATTTGGGACCGTGGAGCTGCCGATGGCCGTTGACCCCATACACAGCAAGCAGGCAAGAAGTCATCTTGTCCTGCCCGCACAGTGTGATGTCACCGAGAGACCGCCGGGATGCCTTGCGCACACGATGCCATGTGGTGTCCATAGATGGCACTAGATTCGCCTGGCAATTGATAATCGTACCCTATTATATCTAGGATCGTCGTAGCCGACTCGGAGTACACGACTGAGAAACCAACTCAGTCAGCCGGACCAACCCAGCCAAACCAGTCACATTTCCACGTGCGCCAATTCGTGCAGCAGATGTATGTGACCGACGGCAGGACATATCCTATTCTCAACGACCGCTGACAACACTGGATGGCCATACTAGTCCCCAGTCTACTGGCACCTCGTAGCGACGCGTGGCATGCGCGTCTCTCCCGCCACCACGGCCACCGCGCCTGGCAGACATGTGCCCACCATCGTTATTTTTTTCCAGCGGTACCCACAGCGACCAATACGACGAAAAAGGAGACCACCAACCACTGGGTCGGTAAGAGGAGACGGAAACAAGCTCGTAGTCGCCGCATGGGACGCCGATGTCTTGGCTCGGACTTTGCGATATCATGGGAAAGGAGGAGGCAGTGCCAAACTGAGGCCCACGGGTTGTGCCGCAATTCGGCTTATATAGGCGTTCAGCCTAGGTTCATCCGGCCGTATGCGAAGCGAAAGCAGATATTTGACTGCGAAGCAAGAAGGGTCAAGAGGGGAGGGAAGGGGCTGGAAAAGAAAATAGACACTAAACGCTTCTCAAGAACATCGACGGCCTCAATATCGTGGGGTGACCGGGGTGGCGACATCTGGGAAGGATTAAATATGTTGAACACGTATGGGAAGAAAGGTCACATACCGAGAGCTAGTGACACCGTGGTTCCGCGTCGTTTTTAACCCATGGTCGGTGGGCGAACTGGAGCGGGTTAAACCCGCAGCACGGTGGACCGCGAGCAAGTACCAAAAGAGCCGCCCCGGCAGCACAGCTGGCCAGAGCGGTGGCCTGCTCTGGTCTCCTCTGTCCTAGCCAAACAGGGTTCGAGTCGCTTCGCGTTCTCGCATCTAGCCCGCGGATGGGAGGGTCAGTTGCCAGCTGGCCCAATAAGGCCGTGAACGAGCTACCGGGCGGCAGCGTCGGTACATTGACGGCACGTTAAACTTTCGGTCAAAATTCTGCAGTTGAACCTGAATTCATGGATCGGATGGTGAGGCCACGCAAGGGTGAGGGTTCACGCAACAAGCTCTGCTTAGCAATAGGACCCTGGTCCATAAAGCTACCACAGCAAAAACTAACTCGGATGAAATTTATATATATATACATATATACATACACATAACCGCGCGTTTCGAGCGTCGCCACGGGTATCTGTGGATTAGTGACTAATATTACCATCCAATGTTGCCAACATTTGCTAAGAACATAATATATTGTAACGTCCGTTGAAAACGTGTGTACGTTTGCTACGGGCGATGACTCACTGCAATGTGACCAGCTGAGTTCGTTACTGGAATTTCTACTCCTAGTTGAATGTGACGATCCTTGATATACTAGGATGTGATTTTTAATTACCAGGTGTACCGGGCGTCATCTATAAATACGGCCTACCAATGCGTGCGCCAATAATCTCGGTTGCTTCTCAATGACGTCACGCCGCATAGGTGGGTAGGTTGATCCACCAACCCAGCTCAGCTATTCCAATGACCGTTGCATTGGTCGAACGTGCCATTATCCACTGACGATGCCACCTGCGCACGTCATCTACGCAGTAATGAGGATTTTATGTAATGATATTAGCGAATGTTATATGTGTCGTGGAACCCTTACATAGAAAGAGATGTAAATATGCCAGAAAAAGTGCAGCGCATAGCCATTAAACTCATCAGTGGATTAGATAACTTGGAATTTGAGAACGGTTTGCATTGGATATGTACTCACTCAAGTATGGGAGATTAAGTGGTTATAAGAGATTAAGTGTCTAGGAGGAGGGTATAGGGGATTAAGTGGGTATACTACTGAAAGGTTAAACTCGTTGAAAGATTAGAAAAGGCCAATCTGAATGATGCTCCTCTAGTTAGAGTATCACATAGGGGTCATCAATTCAGGCTAAACAAGTCAAAATGTAGCACAGCTAAGCAACAAAAGACTCTCAATAAAAGGGTGATTAATCAATGAAATAGGGTGCCTGCTGATGTTGTGGGAGCCCCACATATAACGCATGTAAAATTAGGGAGGACAATTTTTTTTAAGTTGGTGAATATTGTTTTGGAGTTATACTTAGTGGTCGATGGAGTAAAATATATGCTGGCAGGTGTGCACAGTACACGGTTTAACCAAACAGGCGTGGATGGAGTTTGACAATTATTGATGGGCACTCGATCCAGGCATGTGCTACGCGGAGTCGAGTGAATATGGCTAGATGAGTAGGTCGATAGGTATTGGTAGTTGTTTAGGATGCTGGTGGATAGTTTCCTTGGAATTTGAGATAGGGTATTGGTTGGAGTGCTGAGTGATCTTTTTGTACAGGCTTATAATATCTTCCACTTACAGGCTTAACCCATATGGGTCCCTGTGACTTTTAGTAAGTTAACATTTTTTTTTTCATGAGTTTTATGTGCTAAGCGCACAGCAGTTGCCAAAATTGATCCTCTTTTGCTTGAGCGAACATCTAATTGTAGAAAACCTACCCTAAGTTTTGTTTATAGGATGCCATTTGTAACACCCTTAGAGCAGTTCACGTGCAGACCAGAGTCCAGAAGGCATCTGAACGAGCTTCCAATTTCAGGAAGTGCACAAGCACAGTTCACTCGTGCCAATCAGAACATTAACTCACCGAGCTGAACTTCCACCTCAGCTACAATGCGCCACCCAAGATACCCTTACCTTACGTTTACTCTTTTTACTAGGCGCCACCAGCCCCGTGTGAGCAGTCGTACCTTTATGTTTGCGATTTTGTCTGAAGACGATATCCTGGCCGTCCTCGCGCTGCCAGCTGATGGTGGGCGGCGGGTGTCCTTTGGCTTTACACTGTAGCCGAGCCGAGCCGCCCTCGGGGATGATGATGTCGCTGCTGGTGTCCGCCGTCAGAATGTCCGGCGGCACCACCACCTCCAAGTGGCCAACCTGCAGCGACGGAGGTCCAGTCGGTGGTGGCCTTCGCAGCCCTGGCCTTCGACTGATCTACGGTGCGTGACACAATGCGGGAAGATCAGGGGCCGAATCAGGGACGGCACGAGAGGCGGCAGTAGTCAGCTGGAATACCTACCCGTCCGCCTACCAGTCCGCCTACCCGTCCGCCTACCTGTACAGAGGATCACAGAGTCACGCTTCAGTCAATGAATCCTCATTCATGTCAACAACCCTGCCAAGCACCAACTCAGCCATGAATAGGCGCTCCGTGGACCTATGGTGACCGAACAATGAACTGCTACCGCATACGCAACAATGAACTGCTACGGTGTATGCTGACATTTACACCGACCGGTACCACATAGAGCGTGCTGGTCTAAAACTGACTGGGCCCTCATGCAGTCCGAGTTGATCTGCTGCTGACCTGGTATCGCATGGGGTCTGTGTTGACCTGACACATGTATGGGCCACTGTCTGTCCGGAGGACTTTCTTCAATGTTAACGTCCAAGTATTCCGGTCGTTGTGAATCACCGAGAGCCGGTCGAAGTGGGTGATGACCACGTTATGGATGGCCAGAATCGCCTTGCTGTCCGACTTAATCCACGCCACCTGAAAACAAAAGATATTTGAAGTCATATGCCATGCTAATATTTTCACGTCACATTTTCGACACACCTCGGTATCGTCCCGGATTTCGAGTGGGGTGTGAGAGTATCTATAAGTCGATGTTTTCTTCCATGTAGCGCAATGTTAATATATAAGCGTAATGTTAAGCCCAGCGAAGCTTAGGAGACGCGTCCCTCCGTCGCCTGGTGTGGTGCTGCCCAATCCAGCACTGAACCATTGTACGGAGTGGGTAAAAAGAACGGACGGACGATTTTTACACTTAAACGATTACAAACAGCATAACGCCTGATTGCTCGAGACATAGCCTGCCAAATGATTTATCCGGTAGCCTCACATCAAATCTCCTGATTGCATCGACGATCTGCGAACTAATCGGCTGAGTCACCAAGTCGAGCCACCCTCGTGTCAGCGCACTCGCTGACAACGTGCCGAGAGAAGGCTGAAGAATCGATGTTTCTCTGTGTCTGAGTATGCCGGTTTCGAGAGGCTTGGCTTGTGATTCAGCTGATGTCGTCGTAAATTGGGTGTGCGGCGAGCCACATCACCGACATGGATCAGGCCAATCTCCTCGCAGCAACCGCCTGCCTCACACAGGCTCGCCTCTTTGTTCTCCGTGACTCATAGTTCCCCGACTTATGCAGCACCAATTGTGTGTAGGGTACGTTTGTCATCCGGCTTTTTCTGGCTTTCTGTGCAGCGTGAAACTCGTTTGCAACCTTGGCATCGTGGTTTGTCCGCGGCCATGGACACGTGCTATTTAAGTTCGAGGTCATCACATTGCGCGGGAAAGCCTCTTCTCCCCGTTTTGCGCTGCCCAGATATTGAGAACTGTTATTAGATCGCAGCATAAACGTACAGTTATCCATGCCATCGTAACAGATTGCTTCGATGAGAGAGAAGACATCAGAGAAATAGGAGAGAGGAGAGAGAGATAAGAAAGTGAAGAGAGAGAGGAAGAGAGAGAAATAGAGAGAGAAAGAGAGAAAGAAAGAGAAAGAATGAGGGAGAGAGAAGATAGTGAAGAGGGAGAAGAGGGAAGAGGCAGAAGAGAGAAGGGGGAGAAAAGAGAAGAGGGAGAAGAGAGAAGAGGGAGAAGAGAGAAGATGGAGAGAGAGAGAGAGAGGAGGGAGAAGAGAGAAGAGAGAGAAAGAGAGTGTGTCTCACCACGATCGTCACTATTTCTGGCTGTGGTGGCACCTGCGTCTCCAGTCATGCCCGGGCCGGGACGTCAGCTTCAGGACCGCGAGGCAGGAGCGCGCGGCGAGGCAGGAGCGCGCGGCCGCCGCCGGCACTTGTGCAGCCTGCCGCCGCCATTGTTCCCCGGAAGGTTTAATTATTTTCTGACCGGTCGGCCGTCGCGGCCATCAAAAACATGTCGGTGGGCCGAGTGACGCGCGGCCGGCCGACATGTCAGCGGCAGCCGGGCGCGCCACCGGGCCCCGCCAAACGGGCCGCGCCAGCCGGGGCCACGTGCGCCAGAGGCCGTCTGGCCCCGGGCGGTGTGTGATTGGAGCGGGCGGGGCCGGAGGCCGGCCGAGCCGCGGTCGTCAGATCGGCCGGATCAAGCCAGCTCTGAGGCCACACTGAGCTCGCTGCTGATCATGAATCGGTGCTAACTGGTGTACTTTGTCGTGTGTTGCCTGCTCACGGAGGGCGCTGAAGCTAGCCATGGCTGGCCGTGATGTGACAGCCGCCGCATTCCCTGCATAGGCGTTGATAACTTGGCAAGAATATGCCAAGGTATTCCTGATATGCCACTAGTATTGTTACTGTTTTGGATGCTGCCCTCGTCAAGATGGCCACATGATGGAGAAAAACGTGGCAGCTAGCTGCTTTTTCAATCATTTCCACATGCTTTTACACTTTGAAAGCAATTTGTAAGGTTTAAAAACAGAAGTTTGTGTGTGCCTATTCCATTAGTTTACCTGTCTTTGAGCTTCGCATAGTGAACCAAATGATGTTTATCTTTTAACAAAGCTTTCATTTTCGCACCAAGCACATCATGAGAACAATGCCCAACCACAAATGTAACTTGTTCTCCACCGGAGCAGTACACACCAGCCGGTGACCAGTATAGTTAAACGCTCACCTCAGGTGATAAAAATTATTGAATAATCTAAGATGGAGTAACACAATGAACAAGGAAGCGAGACATGTGAACGAGTTCAACGCTCGTCTGACGTTGGTTCTATACCCGGAAATAAGCGGCGTCCGTCCTATACTCGACTTTTGTTGGTCCTACACTCGGAAATGCGCAGCGCACAGACATAGACACAGTCTACTGCACCATTAGTTTAGTACTTCCAGGTACAAAATTAAGCCGGTGGGCTTTAGCTTAGTGCTTAGTGCAGCACCTGGCGACTTACTGGATGCTATTGGTTCGTAGCATTGCCCTGCGACATCTTTGTGTTTCTCCATGGTGTTTCAGTCGGCATGTCTTCCGATCTGCCACCTGCCTGTCCTTGTGGCCACTAGATCTCCCTCGCCGACGGCGCAGGATGCCCATATACCGGTCATTGGCCGGGCGTTGGCCGGGCGCTGGCGGCGGCTCGCGAAATTACACCGTCCGCCCATAGATCTCCCCTTCTTGGTTCCCCCAAGCCGGCGGCGGACTGGCTCGATCTGTGGTCACCCGCTCCCCCACTCCGCGATCCCGCACCCCTCTCGTCTTTGTATCCACGCACCACTGGAGGGGTCGAAGCTAAGACTGTTTGTGCAACAGCGAAACTCAATTGACAGTTGCAAGCGCTGTTTGTTTAGATTTGGATGTTTTCCCAATCACCGGCGGCCGGCCGGTGGCTCGGTGGCCGTGCGATGGGCTGCGTTTTCACTTGGTCCGGACGCCGAGACGACCCTCAGCGGTGGTGGACGCCATTACCGTCCGTCTGTCCAGCGATCTTTCACCGGAACGCACACCGGTGTCCGGTGAGAGCTCGGTGGTGAGAGTTCGATGGGAGGCACTATCGATTGGATCGTTCGGCAATGGTGGGTGTCGGCGCACCGAACAACAAGCACAAATCGCCTTCGAGTGACGCCATCAATGTCTTCTGGTCTTGTCTACCGATTCTCTTGCGCTTTTCTCCGGCAACTGATAGCTTTGGCCAGGATTGACGCGCATTTTAAACCGCCATTGTGATCAGATGTGATCGGCTACGTAGAGGAGCAGGGAGCAGCGACGCTCAGCGATGACTGTTCTATGACCGATTTCCGGCTGGCTCAGAAACTGTGAACTTTCAAAACCGGTAGCCCACCGGACAGCCGAGTTATTGCCAAAAGCGTGCCGAGAAAATGATCGGCTGAATGGCTGACTATTCGTCACACCGGTCGATGTGTATTTGCCACTCGGCGGAACTGAGCGCGTTCTCCAAGAGATGGGCAAATTAGTAATTTGGGTAATGGTCCACTTCAGAAGTTGGCTGCAGAGTGGGCATTTTGGTCGGGACCGGTTCAAGATTTGGAAACCACACATTCACACACACGTAGTCCTCATACCCACACACACGCACGCGTGAACCTATGCATGCAAAACTGTACGCAGCCCCTCCATATATATATGCATGTGCATTTGTATATGTATATACATCTATATGCATATGCATTTTATACATATATATATATATATATATATATAGCTTTCCAATCTTCCAACAGTTCCCGGTAGTGCTTTTGCGTGGCATCATGCATTCTAGGTGGTACTCTTCCATGCAGCCTCACAGGCACCTACGTTAAATGTATAACGGCTAGGTTGCACTCAAGCACCAGGTGGTGACAATAGGAGTCAGTTACCATGAAAAAATGCGCCCATGGTGGGTCATTCCAATCCAATTATAATTATAGGGAATTTGTTCATGGCTAGGAATTTGTAACATTTTACCGACTTGAGCTTCAACCAGTTCAAACTCAGTGCGGTTGGCTATTCGATTGGATTCCCTTCAAACAGCCCTGATCCGTACGAGACTTCAGAATATAATAAATAATGAACAAATGCAACACACAGATAAATAAGGCGCAGATGACAAAATGCAGAAGGGATGGATGAACGGATGCGGTTGGCACGGATATCTGCGTTGATTTAACCCATCTCGTTTACTTATCTTGCAAGCCACATATATTGTGGAAGTCCACATATCCATAGACGGGACTGGTCCAGGAATTGTCATGGGGAGCGATTGTTGGCCGTTGTGAATTATCGGAGTCGCGCCATCTCTTCGGAGGGGTGGCACTCCTTGGGCTGAAAAATCGTCAAGTGCGGTGGTGCACTCGAGCATTTTAGAGGCGGCACCCTTTCTTGGCCAGACGAATGCCTCCTTGGGTGGAGAGGGACCACAAGCCCCCCGGTGACCCCGCATCCATCCTTGTCCTTAGAAACATCCACAGGTAAATGCGTTGGTGCAACACACTCCCTTTCCAATTCATCCGACTCAGCATGTGCTTGTCAGATCAGCAAGCCCCCACGAGGACCCCATCACAGGTGGGAATTTTAACTTATCCCCAGTATATTACTACTTAACACGTGCTATCCATGTCCGCGCACCTTTGCGGGACGCTCGCGGATATGTGGGTACCAAGCGGCGCCTGCATCCCGCCGATGTCGACATTTAATAGCGTTAGCCGAGTTATATGAGCCAGCGTCATACTTCTGCGAGGGCGCTGCATCTGGCCGCACAAAGGTTGGCCGCCATCTGGCCAGGCGCCTGCCGGTGTAACACAATTACACTAGTGCTAAGGGGGCGGGGTCGGAGGCTGAGGGGATGGGGCGCTCCCGGCAGAACCTGCCCGCTGGATACCAGCTTTAGTAACGGATCATGACAGTCGGTCGGCTTCGGCGGCGGCCTTGCACCACTCACAGTGTGGAGCGGGGCAGTGCGCCACTCACAGTGTGGTGCGGGGCAGTATGACACTCACAGTGTGGTGCGGGGCAGTATGACACTCACAGTGTGGTGCGGGGCAGTATGACACTCACAGTGTGGTGCGGGGCAGTGCGCCACTCACAGTGTGGTGCGGGGCAGTATGCCACTCACAGTGTGGTGCGGGGCAGTATGACACTCACAATGTGATGCGGGACAGTATACCACTTACAGTGTGGTGCGGGGCAGTATGACACTCACAGTGTGGTGCGGGGCAGTATGACACTCACAATGTGATGCGGGACAGTATACCACTTACAGTGTGGTGCGGGGCAGTATGACACTCACAGTGTGGTGCGGGGCAGTATGACACTCACAATGTGGTGCGGGGCAGTATGACACTCACAGTGTGGTGCGGGGCAGTATGACACTCACAGTGTGGTGCGGGGCAGTATGACACTCACAGTGTGGTGCGGGGATTCATGCCACTCACAGTGCGGTGCGGGACAGTATACCACTTACAGTGTGATGCGGGGATTCATGTCACTCACAATGTGGTGCGAGACAGTATACCACTTACAGTGTGATGCGGGGATTCATGTCACTCACAATGTGGTGCGAGACAGTATACCACTTACAGCCCGATGCGGGGATTCATGCCACCCACGGTGTGATGCGGGGCAGTACGCCACTAACAGTGTGGTGCAGGGCCGTGTGCCACTCATATATGATGCGTCCTTTGCGCCTTTAACACGCGCCCTGGAGGGGGGGGGGGCGAAATCCGCCCACCCCTCCGGTTTTTCGTAGATACCTGTCGATTTTACACGCCGATGTACGCCATTTTGTGTGTACCTGCTTAGAAATTAACAGCACGTTGTTTAAAGAAAGACAAACGAAAATCGACTGGACATTTTTCGAGTTAGGGATCGGTAAAGTCAAAACATTTTCTCAGCGCCAGACCACAAATATCGGCGCTCATGCGCTTTCCGTATATTTGGAAAAAGGAAGTGTTCTTGGCAACACTAGCGACTTGTTTGATGTATATTGTTATGCTACATTGTTTCAACGTCATGTCAGATCACCGAGGTCAAGTCAGGCCAAGTTCATGACAGGTTAACACACGTCCTGGTGGGATGGAGGACGAAATCCGCCCACCCCTCCGATTTTCGAATACAACTCCATGTTGTACCGGCCGATATACGCCATTTTTTCACACCTGCTTTGAAATGACTGGCGCATTGGTTAAAGTACGAAAAATGAAAATCGGCCGAAAAGCCTTAAAGTTATGGTTCATTAAAGTTCTCAAAAAATCGCAGCGCCCGACCACAAAAATCGGCGTTGGTGCGCTTCCCGTATACTGGCAAAATGGAAGTGTTCTTGACAACACTAAGCGACTTGTTTGATGCATATTGTTATGCTCTATAATTTAAAAGTCATGTTAGGTCGCCCAGGTCTTCATGCCAGGCTAATGGAACCAAACTTGTTCAACTGGAATGTTGTCATAAATGGAAATGACTGTCATGCGATTGATGTCACTTTGCATGTTACTCCCTACACATCCGGAAATCTACTGTTTGTCATTGTGTGCCTAAGCGTTTCTATACTTCATGCATGCATTTCACTCCTTTCTTTGCGAATCAGATTATGAGAGCCGCCCAACGGAGCAGTCAGGTGGGCAGCCCGGTTCCGGTAACTGGAGCAGGTAATGACCTGATAAAGTGCTCCTATATAGGTGACCTGAGGTCAAATGGTGCATCTGGCATATGTACTGCATCATTCTTAATGTCCAAAATATCATTAATGACAATTTTGGAGCATTTAAACACAATTACAGCGATCTATAACAATGACAAGCCAAGCCACGCAAAACCAGACAATTTTGCCACTTTGACCTCATTTGACCTTGAAGATATTGACCTAAGGTCACGGAATTTACATACAATAGAGTTAACTATCGTGCCCATCTACCTTGCGAATTTTCTTGCTCTAGCCTTAATAAGAGCCGAGATCTTAGGGTGGTGGTGGCGGAATCCGCCCCCCTCCAGTGCGAGTAAGTTTCAGAGGCCCTCCAGGGCGCGTGTTAAAAGTGCCTGTGGCTTCTAGCAGCAGCACTTCTGACTCGTAAAGGCAGCAGATACCATATTAACATCATCACTACCATCAAGCAATGAACTAAGGTTATAGAAAGTATCTAATCAATCCATATACATTTGTACATTTCAAAATATCAGTAAGCTGTTCTGATATCACCCTCCTCTCCTTCCTTTCTACAAACAAAACAAATTCCGGGATACTGACTTACTGAGGGCATAATGGGGCCATAGAGTTCACGGATGGAAAGCTGACCTGCCATGAAGCCAGAGGGTCTGCATGGATCACAAACGAGAGCTTTGTCGACGCCATTCGGTGTGAGATAGGTGGAACGGAGGCGTGTCCACTCGCCACATTTGTATGACACTTCTGCTGGCGGTGGTCGGCCGTCGCGAAGGAACTCGCTGCAGCTAGTATCGATTGTGCGTTTGTGCGGTTTGCATTCTGCGCAAGGTAAGTTGCTTTTTGTGTGCTGTGACCAGTTCAAAGGCACAACCAGCCTTGTGTTTGCCGGCGACGTCCAGGAAAACAAGCTAGGTAAATTAGTAGAGGAAAACAACTTGCTGAGGTACTAGGTGGGCGACAAGTAGTGAATAGTAGGTGGGGGAACATTTCTTGATCACCGTGAAAGTCGCAGCCATGAGTTTGTTCTGAGATTACTGGCAATGACCCGTTATCCCTTCATAGTGTCTGTTGGTCATAACCACAACTGTTTTTTTTTACATTTCTGACTACCTTAGCCATGTTTGCGCTAGCAGCATGTCAACGAGTACTTAATATCTCACGCTCTACAAATATACTCAGGCCTGTGAAAATGCACTATTTCTCCCACGGATGCTACTACAAACGCCGGTACTGACAGATGCAGCGGTCGAGTAGAACCAAGTGTTGCCAGTACAGCGAATGATAGCAGCGGCTCTTGTCAGCTCCGGTTTGTGGGAGGAGGGGGCTGTGTCCGACGTGGCTCGCTGCGGCCGCGGCGGACAGCCGCTTCGTTCGGATGCGACGAGTTCTGATGACACGGCCCGAGCAAACAGAGCCAGACTGGCGCCGCTATTGGACGAAACAGCGCTGTTTGGAGAGCTGCTGTTTGGACGGCAAGGGCAACTTTCAATTTGCCGTATCGGCGCAGGATCACTCCGCCAAGCCCTCCCCCCCCCCACCAAACACACGCTTGATCGGCTGATCTTTGGCGGTGACGTCACACGTCACTTGTGACGTCACATCGTGTGCTCCGATGGTATCTCAGCAGGATGGTAGCTTAGGCACATATTGCGAAGTGAACAGTCTGAAGACGCGCTATCTGTGCGGCGCGCACAACCCGAGTTTCATTGATGTGCGACCCCATTGTTCGAATCCTTCAGCCGTCACTCGTAGACCGATATACGTGCCGTGGACTGAGCGTTACACAGTTATTGTGCACATATCCATGAATACCGACGCACCAATGCTGGAACAATATAATCTACATAGTTTGACGCATCCCAAAACCACAATAATCATCAATCATCATCCAATGCTGGACCACGGTGCATCAGTGGCATAGCTTGTCGCGACGTAGTGAACTCAGGCAAAGCCTATCTCAGCTTAGCTCTGCATCATTCATAGTACCATTCATTAGCAACCCCATGCAGTGGAAAAACGGTCACGGCCAGAAGGGAGTGTTCAGACGACAGCATATTGGGTGCCCTGTTTGAGTAATTTTCCGCATCGTGATGAGCAATACATCTTCCTGATTGGTGGCAGTCAATTTGTTTTGAGCTCATTTTACTAAAACCAATAAGCGTCACACTCAGCTTAAGCGCCATGGCTAAGTCGTATATTATGCAGAACTGCTCCCGTTTGTTAAAATAGCTTGGTGGCGTTGGCAGCGTCCACCCTACGTTCAAAGTTGGCGCATGCGCCTAGAGAATAGATAACGACAGACAGCAAGTTCAGTTGCGGAACAGATATCACCACACGGTGGCTAGCTGGCAAAATTTAACTACACCCATACACAATGAGATATATGCTGGCTGCTGTAGCACAACTGTAATGTGTCGCATGCGGATGGCGTGCAAGGATGCCACGTCCCACAAATGTTGTTTGATACACTGCTGATGCAGTCATGCAGTGAGGAAGTCTGCAAGACATCTCGAGAATATCCGCTGATGAACCGGATTAAGATCTACACTGGACAACCGTTGATTACACACTGAAACAAATATTCCTCATAGGTAATCATACAAACGTTACAGGAAATCCACACAAACAGGAAAATGTACAATCAATGCTTGGAATGAAATGACAATTGTTGCTTTTACCGAATGAATATCAGCTCACGTGCGATTCCAGCGATAGCTCCACGATACCTTCACATTCCGAAGCGACGGAACCACGACTCTGTTTCATCTACACATGAATGAAGGAGTGCGTGAACGGTATGAACTGATAACTTGGTAATTGACGTTTGAACGGGTAAATGAGCAATGGAGAGGGCAGATGCATTGTTGTGCTATTTGCCTTATTTCTATGGGTTAACACGAGAGGTTAAAAATACTTTAAATTGTCTTCTCCAACAGCGATAACTTCGATGTTTGTCTTCAGACATTTCTGAATTTCACCAACTTAATAATCCATTCGTAGGTCTCTAAACAGCATTAAAAACGAAGCCGCTAAAATGCATCTCTTTCTGCTGAATTGAGTATGTTGTCTGTCTGCCGTTCTGAGTGAAGTTGTCTCGGTTATCTCAAGTTGTCTCATTTATCGAAAAGCGAATAATCATTATTCATGTGCACAACACTTGGTTTAGCTGCGAAGCACTTGTAAGCTTAACCACTGCATGCATCTTAATGCAGAGTTACCAATATTTTGTTTCACTCACTCGCTTTGGAGTACAATATTCGTCAGCATTTCCTCACGGCGCCACAAAATACGTAGATCTCTCTGACTCAGCCCTACACACACTTTAGAGCGTTGTCAGCAGTGGTCACCTTATGTCCGCCCAGGTTGTGCACGATGCAGGTGAAGGTGGCGTCGCGGCCCTCCGGCACCGTGATGTTGACCAGCGACCTGACGAACACCGGCTCCAGACCTACCGCTGAGGAGCACACCGGTCAAGGTGAAACATAACAGGGAGCCGTCCGGGCATGGCTGGCAGTGCTACTCGGCTCAGGGAAACACTCAATCATAAGGTTGGACGGTCCGGAAAGCCATCCGAACACGCGGTTAGGCAGTCTAGAAAAACAATCGAGCACACGGCTAGGAAGTCCTGGAAACCATCGAAAACCCGGTTAGACAGTCCTAGAAACCATCGAGCACATGGTTGGACAGTCGACGAACGCATCTGAACACATGCCCAGAAAATCACGCCAACAAACGGTTACACTGTTCTGGAAAGCATGCGAAGACACAGCTAAGCAGTCAGGAAAAACATCCGAACACACCGTTTAACACTGCGGGAAGACATCTAACCATTTGGCTAGGCAATTTCCAGAAAAAATTCCGAGTACACGGTTTCGACAGGTCGGGAAGGAAGCGATCCGAGTACACCTATCGCCGATTGACCAGTCATCCTGCTCGTTTCCTCTCATATGGACTGAAAGCAACTTGCGGCTGAAAGCAACAGCACATTTGAAGCAGGGTGCAAAGCAATGTGATACTCAATGACGGCAAAGAAGCTATGCGCACTTGCCATCCAACTCCGGAAAATGTGTCTGAGTCTTGATCGCAGCCTATGCGTGCGTATTCTCAGGAAAAATTAAAAGACTGAAAATTACAAGGCTGCAACTGAATGTAATATTTATGCAACGCGCTTATATCTCTGGCTCAGAGAGCCTGCGCTGAGTGAAATTAGTGTAGCTTTGCGTTCGGGCCGTGATATAACATTATGGGCATTATGGCCTTTCCCATGGATCAAGACCGGATGGGTTCACGGAATATTACCAGCCATAAACTTGTCGAATGGCCGTCTATGTGGTTTTCCAACATATTTAAAATACACCCAGAATGCCCTTGATTCCGAGCGCATCACATCACCCAACGATGGATCGTAGCGTCAAAGGAGCAGACCTATACAAATGTTCTGATAATGTGCTGAATGTCTGGTGTACGCTGCTCCGTTGCACACCTGAATGCTGCGGAACAGCCGCCCAATCAAGCGAAACGTCAGACGCAGGCCCGCCGCACACGGTCGCCATGCGGGTTGCCTACCCACACACTATGATTTCCCGATTTACTTCATCGAATGTCTGGGTATTGAGTGTTGCAGTTCATCTACCTATCGTAAAAAGAAGCGCTTCTGAATTGCATGACATTGTTCGCTGAATAAATATTTGGCTTATCTATTGTTGACGATCGGGATGATATGGCAAGGGTGGTTGCTCCTCATCACAGGGAATGGAGGTCGTTTATTGCCTAGCGAGCTTAACATATACGACGTGTTCTCCAAACCACCTAAATCATACCATAGAAATATTAGCTTATGACCGTCGCCTTAGCGGATTGATACAGAAAACGTTCACGTGGAATTTTAACCAAGCAACTCGCTAATATGCTGAAAGCAAAACTTCACCAGAATTACGCTACCACAAGTATCAGTTTGTGGTTTGAGAACTATAGTTATTACCCAGTAATAATTGTAGTATAGAACATAATAATTACAGCGCACGCAGCCACTGTACCGTTAACTTGAGCAAACTGCTTAATGACTTCTTGCACGCTGTTTCCCAGTACAGTCAGGAGCCTGGGCAATATACAACAAATCATCAGTGTCAGATACGGGGTTATGTGGTGGAGTCGTTACATCTACTGGTCAATATGTCGTGGGGCATAGCATCCACTGGTCAAATAACGTCATAGCACCAATGTATAGACAATGTAACACAATTTGCCTCGGATTCCGTATCAGGTGCATTGAACTGGAACATAATATTTCGATTACATCAGAAACTACAAGCAATGCTCACGAGCGCAGTGTACGATTATGACGGAAGTACAGCCAGTTTCCCTACCAGAGACGAGCTACACAAGGTCTCCCCTATCAGCTGAGAGACGGCTATTTATGTGATGTCAATGCGATAGAATAGCACTGCAAATTGCGTACGTGCACCGCGTAGGCACGGACGGCGCTGACAATGTGGAGGCTACAAGGGACCCATCAATATCTATCGGAAAGGGGTGGGGATCATCCGTCCGGATGTTCCACTTCTCTTGGGAGGCCGCGCCGATCAGAAAGAAATCGAGACGTGTCCTCAGGTGTTTCAAAAGGGTATTGATTTTTCTCAGAGGAGCACCTTCTGCTAAAAGGTGGCTGGAGAGCTGGAATATTATGCAGAAATGCTTTTGGCTAAATAATCCGACGGAGGGTATAGCGAGCTTTCCCAATATAAAACTGTTTCCGATTGGGGATGGTGGTACATTGGGGATGGTGGTACATTGGGGATGGTTGTACATTGGGGATGGTGGTACATTGGGGATGGTGGTACATTGGGGATGGTGGTACATTGGGGATGGTGGTACATTGGAGATGGTGGTACATTGGGGATGGTGGTACATTGGGGATGGTGGTACATTGGGGATGGTGGTACATTCCCCCAGTGTCCCCTCACTCTTTGGATCCACCAGCGGTGGAACTGATACAGGAGACACTGACCTCGGCGACGAACTAACACTTGCGGCAGTGACAGCTCCATGGTACTGACACCACGGGGGTGAGGGCAATGACACCGTTGGAGCTGACAAAGGTAACTATGACTTGGCGGAGTCGGGATAGCAAACACATCAAATTGTTGTGGGGAGCATCAGACCATGGGAATATTCTTTCCGTACAGCTCCGACGATCATATGTCAAATGCCACAAATATTGAGTATGTCCCTCCACACATTACCTCACCCCTGCCTGTGACGGAGCACATAGGCGGAGCAGATTGGGGCGGCCCTGGAGGCGGATAGCTGACACCAGCAGCACCGACACTGTGTCAACATTGTTGATGCCACCAAAACACGGCCACTCCAGGATTGACTGGTGCACACAGTGGGGTGGCCATGGGCACCATACCGCTTCTGAAATTCTTAGATTTCTAATAAAAACAGATTTTTTGCGCTTTGTATGGGAAAATCCACGAAGAATTGCCTGCATTCCATGCGCAACCCCTTCAATGTTTGCAATGCATAACATGTTTGATTCCATAGTCTTCAGTTTGTGTTCCACATCTTCGTTGTCCGCGAAATCATTCTCCATTTACATACAAGGCGCCCATCTGAATCAATTGTCTGGGTGGGGACCGGGCAGGATTCGTAGAATCTTGCCAAACTAAAAAAAAACTGGATGACAAAAATAAAAACACCTAATCATACAAAATGACGAGAAACATGGCCTTGACAAGAAGCATGGGCTTAACGAGAACAACTTGCATCAACCCTGTCATATCCTGGTAAGCATGGGTATGGCAAAGCAAGCACAGGTCTTCGAATAGAGGAGCTGGCAAATCACAAACCCATTTAGTGCACGCTGTCATTTCAAGCGTGCTTCTACCGTATCTGGAGGAAAATGTAAAAACACAATCTTGATAGGTTGCGTGAATAAAATAACCCAAAAGCTTGCTTAGTATCGCAAACTTACTTTAAATACCGCAGACATTTTGACACGCGACACATCTGTTGACAGTGTTTCTGACGATGCTTTGACCACTGCCGCCACCACTGATGCGTTGCGATAACATGGAGAATAAACATGGGATACATTTTTCCATTCACAAAATAAGCTTAAGCAACTTGTCTCTGTACCATCCCGAACAGACACATATCGGTTAGAAGCAATTTATACTTACATTATATATAAATACTGGCCAAGAAGAGGGCGTAACACATGTAGACTCTAGTGACTTTCCAACATTTTTGTTGTTGTTAATTTTGCCACGTTTTGGACAAGTCCATGCCCATGCAGCACCATAAGCCTGATAGATAGATACTTGATAAATGAAGTGTACCATAGATCCTTGGAAGAATCTAGGCAGTGTCTAAGACCGTCAAGTACCATTTAAGCACTGAAACTTGTAGGTAGCACGTAAGTTGTACCACTGACTGCAGGATCTACCACATATATCCAATTTAAACATCATGGTTAGAGAAACTGGCCCAGTTTCAATATAAAAGCAAACTGAATAAAACGAGTTACTGCTCACATATAGCACTGCTATGCCTCATAATGTCAGACATGGGGACGGAAATGCTACCTTCGCAATGAGAGGCAAAGACAACACTCACATAACTAAATTGGTGTTTAACTACGTGCCACGACATTCTACGGAAGTATGAGAAAATATCCTTATGTTTTAATGTATTTGTAACACGAACCGTGTTGAATACGGTTTGTTTACGGATAAGTATGTAATTACTGAGAGGAAAAGTAGACTTCATATGCTAAAATTGGCCCTGACCTGTAAAGAACAGTGTAACGTACCAACCATAGGCATGCAATAGGAAGCAATAAGAAGGCCAGTGCAGCAACTGACAAAAGCATACAACATTGCTACATATTCAATTTTTCAGTACTCGTCATGCCACAAGATCTGAAATAATTCCTTTCAAAACCACAATCTCATCATCCCTATATGAACGGGTTCATATTGCCAAACTGCTCAAGATATTGCCGTGGACGGGAGAGACTGAGAAGGCGGGTGAGACGGGCGCGGGGGCGCCTGGGACCGCGCTCGACGCCCGTTGGCCAGATTAGACGACTCCGATGTAGCGCATGGACGGGCGGAGCGGCGGCCATTCGTCTCGCGTGGTCAGCCTGGCCGGACGCGGCCGACTCACGTATTAATGACACGAAAATCCGCTCCCCTCAAACACAGCGCCAGCCCGAGCGGCCGGCCGTCCCCCGGCCGTCACTGCGGGCAGCCGGGCGCACAGGTATCAGCAGTGATACGTGTGGGACAGACCGGCGCAAGACTGCAGTCCCAGCTCAGTGAGGGGAAGGACGGTCTTGCCTAAGCTCCGAGATGTTCGCTGAATCTTTCTCCAGACTGTTGGAACCACAGTCTTTAAAGATACCACATAATGCAACTAGGCATGCATTCATGCGCAATAGCAAGACAAAATTGACCTAGTTGTAGAATATCGTTGGTTTAATGTCATTCACGTTTCCGCCACTTTCAAATCTGTACATGAACAGTCATTCAAAGACAAGCATTCTGCACGACCAGTTACTAACAACAGCCTGGTTTGAGACAGCACACCGGTCTGTGACGGATGCTAACCTGGCCTGTGACTGGTGTTAACCCGGTCTGTACCAGTCTGTACAGGACAGAAGCCAAGTATGTACAAGATGAAAGCCCAGTCTGTACCAGACAGAAGTCAGTCTATGCCAGACGGAGGCCCGACGTGTACCAGGCCAGCCAGCGTGAAGACATCGGCCGCTGCATTGCGCTTGCCCAGTTTTTTTCTTTTTTCTCGTGCAGGACCTCATTACGACGGTGACGACACCGTAAAGCGATCTGGCTCGAGTCCTGGTCACACTTGTTTTTGTTGCGTTAAAATTCATTGGAAGGTGGGCTGGTGAAAAGTGGCACATCAAGTCCCCAACAAAGGCTCAGATGAATACATTAAGAGCTTTGTGGCATAGGGCCCTCCGCATATTAACGAGACCAGGAGAAGGTGGTCGACGATACCGATATGTGCGCGTATTAGCCAAACAAGGAGACGCAGGTCGACGAGATCGATATAAAAGATGCCGTAGCTGAGATGCTTGGAAGTTGGCAGTAACAAGACTCACGCATCAATAACAAAACACGTAGGGTAGCTGTTGACCCGTAGCAAGATCAAGCTGAAGCAGGTGTTCTCAACAGCAACTGCAGATAGTTCGAAACTGTATATTTATTTGCAAATAAAAAGCATAGAAAGAGATGCGAACGATGCTAAGAAGAAAAGAAATAACTTCACCAACGCTACATTCTGTCCATATTCTTTATGCATCGTGAAATGCCACCTTTCTTTTTGTGTCTTGAAGTTTTTTTGCAACATCTCGTGGAAGACTTGATACACCATATTCATAATTATGTTGAGATGTATTCTGAAATCGTGACTTGGCAGTGCACTACTGATGGACAAGTGGTACATAGATACACTAGTAGTACATTCACGGGAGTTTCTGAAACAGGCATAAAACAACAGAGGCACGAGGAGTTGTTCAGAAGTTGAGCACAAGGAGGGGCACGAGCCACTTTGAAGTCAATTCCTTTCATTCAACGCTCATAGAGTCAATGTTAAGCTCGTCAAAAAGTGTGCGTGTGTAGGGGAGGGAGGGAAGAGCTATGCGCCCTTTGCCCTCCACCTCCTCCCAGGTTCTCGCATCCTTCCATGACAAACAAACGTATCGACTGAAGTGAATAACTAAGCTACAAATATATTCGATGCATTACATGAACAAGTTTGTCTTCGTTGTTTAAAATTAAGTGCTTTTTTCGTTCATCCCTGGTTTAAAAAATACTACATTGTGAACACGAAGCTGTTCGTATAAGTGCACAATATGTCAGGCATTGCATGCCAGCCAATGTTCTCATCTCATCCTCCCATATTCCCCTACACCTTGCCATCTCTCACTCTCTCTCCCGCCCCCTTTCTCTCTCTCTCTCTCTCTCGCTTCCCTAAAAGGAAAACCAACATAGAGCAAGTACCAATGCCAATGAAGTCTCCGTGTTTAGTCTCTTTAGCGTCACCACAGACGCGCCACTCTGAATTCAAACGAATTTACAATGCGAAAAATTTATGGAAATGTCATTGCGTACCTGCAAAGTGAAAAACCAAAAGGCTTTATCCACGTACTTCACTCGTCACCAAGACCGGCCTACAGAGACTCGACCTCTGTCCGGATGCGTTCTCCTCGTTCACACGGCAGAAAAAAGCTCGGAGCCCAGACGGCGGCCTGTTCCGCAGTTGGGGCCTTCTCCGTAATGACCGGAGCCGCAATGTCCGATACTGGAGCAGTGCGGACGACAACTGAGCGGGAGCGCTGGCGGCTCTGCACAGGCCGGGGCCGACGCGGCCAAATTAGCTGTGACGGACGCGTGCCGGGCCCGATTATCGCCATGAAATTAATATGGTCGCCGCGGGATCTATCGGGCCCGACGCGATTCATTTAGCCGCCGACAGAGTAATGGCCGCATGTGCAGGTCCGGTAACGCACCAGCGACGACCACCGAGTGCCCGACGAAGGCCGGAAGTGCTACGGGAAAGGGAGAAAATACGAAGGAAAAGTGAGGAAAATAATAAATGCGGGATAAGGAAAGCAATGGGACACACGAGCGCGAACGAGAGGCACACATATAAGAGGCACACATATAAGGCACACACACATATAAGACAGAGAGTTAGTTGAAGAGTCGGAGAGTTGGAGAGTCGGATAATCTAAGAATCGGAGAGTCGGGAAGTCGGAGGAGAGTCGGAAAGACAGAGAGACAGAGTTAGAGAGTCGGAGAGCCTGAAAGTCGGAGAGTTGGAGAGGCGGAGAGTCGGAGAGTCTGAAAGTCGGAGAGTCGGAGAGTCGGATAGTCGGAAATTTGGAGATTTGGAGAGATGGAGAAGAAAGAGAGAAATAGAGCAAGAGAGGGATGGCAGGGGAGAGGAGGAGAGCGAGGGAGTGTCGACGAGTGAAGGTGAAGGTGAGAGTGAGGCGTGTGTTGATAGTGGGCGCATGGCAGAGAGTAGGAAAGAAAAGAGAGAAAGAGAGAGGGAAAGATGATGCAACGAGCTTACGTACCTGATGAAAGTAGAATACAGCCTGTGAGAATGTAGATATGAGACTTCCCCATGGTGATGGTCTGAAAGAAACGAAGTGGGATATTAATAGAGTCGGCTATGCATTGTGGTCGGCCTACTCCAAGCAGTTAGTGCAAAGGCGAACCATATCATATTCCAATAATTCCAGAGATTTGTCTAGCGCCTTACATAAGCCGCTGCTAAACCCTGGACAGCGAGCGTCCGCGTGATAATATGACTCCACGTATCACCTCCAGCCACAAGTATTATGATTTTTAGAGCCAGGCTGAGTTTCATCATTTCTCCAGGTCTAATTTGACCCGTCCAGCAATTTTAATCCCCCAGTTCCCAGTGGAAATATTTCCAAAGTAAAGCGAAATGAAAAGTAATGAAAATATCCGAGTGCGGTGCTTCGCAGACCTGTCAGAGTGGTCTGGCGTCTGGCTGGCCGCCATGATTGCCCAGAGGCGAGCATGAGAGCGCACCACCAAATACAATTGTTGCCGTGACGGGCAGACGATCATCATACCGGTCCATCATACTGGAGATAGGCTGCCTGTCGGCATCGATGCTGAACTCTAATCGGCGCCGACGCGCGTGTCGAGAGCCGGCGCGGAAAACCCACCGGCCAATCAGACAAATGGCCGCCGGGTAATGTGCCAGCCCTTCATTGTTTGCCCGTCTCGCGCATCAAAGCGAGTGTTTACTTTTCTTCCGCGGTGAAAACTGAACCGCCGGAGGGCAAAACAAACTGCTGATTCCAATACGAAGTGCGGGGGGAGGATGTTTATGGACGCCGAATTGTCGGCGCGAAAAGTTGCGCGTGCTCGGCGGCCACGAGGGCAACGCGAGCGCCGCCCATCCCGGACGACATCGGCGCCGTTACTGTATCGTGCTCGACTCTGTCGACGAAGGCGAGCACCATTGAGTCGGACGGCCCGGCCGAATTGGCGGCAATTGCGACCGCGGTGCGCCCAATGATTTCGGGCTCGCAATTTCAGACGGCATCATGGAAAAGTTGCCTCGCCGCATTGGCGGCACCGTCGGGAGAAGGATCCATTGCGTCTCAGACGACGGCTCGGTGCAGGCTGGCGGCAGCCGGCCGTGCCGGCACCGTGCACCAGGTACCAATTTGTCGGCGCAAGTAGACGCCACCGCTTTGTCACGCTCTCAATCAATTTAGGGTTTCCTTATTCACTGCTGTCATCGGCTCAAGTGGTGGAATCATTGTCAATTCCCACCATGCCGTTTGGCACGCACAAAGAGCGTGCCACCGCCCGCTCAGCCACGGGGTGGGTCAGGGACGGGGTATACCCAGCCACGGAGGCGCGTGGGGGTAGGGGGGGGGTATACCCAGCCAGGCGGGGTGGGTCAGGGAGGGGCATACCCAGCCACGGAGCCACGGGGTGGGTCAGGGACGGGGTATACCCAGCCACGGAGCCGCGTGGTGGGTCAGGGACGGGGTATACCCAGCCATGGAGCCGCGGGGCGGGTGGGTCAGGGACGGGGTATACCCAGCCACGGAGCCGCGGGGTGGGTCAGGGACGGGGTATACCCAGCCACAGAGCCACGGGGTGGGTCAGGGACGGGGTATACCTAGCCACGGAGCCGCGGGGTGGGTCAGGGACGGGGTATGCCCAGCCACGGAGCCACGGGGTGGGTCAGGGACGGGGTATACCCAGCCACGGAGCCACGGGGTGGGATACAGACGGGCAACCGAGCCACGGGGTGGGACACGGAAGGGTTATCGAGCTGCGGGGTGGGGCACGGAAGGGTTACCCAGCCGCGGGGTGTGACTCAGACGATCAACTCAGCCATGGGTGGGATACGGAAGGGTTACCCAGCTGCGGGATGTGACTCAGACGATCAACTCAGCCACGAGGTGGGACACAGGCGGGCTACCCAGCCACGAGGTGGGACACAGGCGGGCTACCCAGCCACGAGGTGGGACACAGGCGGGCTACCCAGACACGAGGTGGGACACAGGCGGGCTACCCAGCCACGAGGTGTGACACAGGCGGGCTACCCAGCCACTGGGTGGGGCACAGACGAGCGTACCCAGCTACTCGGTAAGACGCGGACTGGTTGGTTGGTTGGCTATTTAGGCTTAGGGGTGAATCGACTGCTTCGGTCATACAGCGCCTATACACGGACGGGGAATACCCAGCTTCGGGGTAAGCCACGGATGGGACTAACACAGACACGGGGTGGAATACAGGAACGGCGCCTACCCAGTTATGGAGGTATAACATAAGCGGGCACAGACTCGACCACAGCACCAGCGGCACTGACTCAGCAACTGCGGAGGGAGGGGAGGCACCAGCGGCACTAACTCAGCGTCAGGATGGGTCATAGCAGGTTCCAACAACAGGATGATGAATCTGAGTAACTTTTCTCTCCTGATGTCGACCCCTGTTTCGTATGCAGCAGCATATCATATTTGGCTAAACCCACTATTACAGACTCGATTGTTATTGGGCTTTCATCTGGCCAGCTATTCAAAAGTTAGGACAGCCGGCTTAGAAATGCCTCAGGATGCCAATACGTATGTCATTTGTCTTCATACCTTCAGTTCACTACGACTGGTTGCGATTTTTTTTGTCTTTTTGTTTGCAGATAGGTCACCACCAGTTAGTATAAGTAGCCCCAGGAGCACCTCAGCTAGGTAGCAAGCTAGTAAGGCCAAGGAACTCCTGGTGCCAAATATATATATATATATATATATATATATATATATATATATATATATATATATATATATTGGAATCGCAGATTGTAGCCGGGACGCCGAGAAACATTTGTTCGGATAATAGGGTGACTAATAAGTAATATTTCTGAGGATTCGACATGGTGAGATTCAAAGCTTGTTACTTCTTTAAACAAGCGCGTACGAGTACAACAAATACCAGCCATGCAAGCACATCGTTCAATTGCGTGCGACGTGTGCCAAAAATACCATGGAATAGACAGATCGGGCGGAAAATGACGCTTTCCACCCCAGACGCACTTTCAAGCACATATGTGTTATATGCCAGAGAAGTTCTTTTGAACGACCCCTCTCTGTCCGACCACAGTACGTCGGCTTTTTTTATCTACCCCTCGCGTATCTGATATCTCAAAAGGTAATAATTAGGGAGTGGGAAGAAGATGACCAGGGGCGTATCTCCAGGTGTAAGTGGTGCCGAGGGGACCGCATGTAGCGATCCCGATATTTACATCAACGCTACGAAAAGATATGTTCTATTCCAAGTGGTATTAAAGGGAATGAATGACCTTTTCGCTTAAACAATTATCCGCCTTTGTGTTGTTTTCCTGAAGCGCATACCACAGAAAAGGCGGTTCGATCACGTTTATTCTTAGCCATCCTCAGAACAAAGGTAGGACATCGCAACAGGCTTTCTTTTCTTGTATTGTGCTACTAATCGACCAATCGAGCAAGCATCCTATCGTCCTGCCGTACTAGGAGGCACTTGGTTTGAGGGACGTTTACCGTCGTGATTTTGGCGCACCTGTGACATCACCCCACGGATAACCATCTGGGTTGAGATTGGACGGCTCTGTTTCCAGACTGGTTGCGCTTGTGGCGAGGACATTGAAGTCTTTGCTACTCGTTCCGGCTTTCCCTGGGTATTCATCCTTACGTTTTCTGATGCATACTGATATGCAATTAAATATCTATACCAAGATTGGCACCTTTCTGCGTTTCTCAAATTGTAGGGGCAGCTGATCTTGGCGCAAAGCGCCGGCGTCATTTGGCATGGGCATCAGCTTCGTGTGGGATAAGGCCGGAGCCCATCAATGGGAGGAGTAATACGAAGCACAGCGTTGATAAAGTTTGCGGAATTCGTGGTCAATGTCGGGTCCATTTCCCTGCTTTATGTACTACACGTCGGTGTATATAATAGGTCTCATTATGACGTCCAGCAGCTCTTTTTCTTGGCTTCAATTTGGGAGCATATATTGGAAGCGATGCTGTCAAGACGGTGGAGGTGGCGTAGTTAAGATCAACATCGTTAATTATTTCCCCAGCCGTGATGATCATATTTTAGGTGACTGCCTTTGCATTGGCAACTTAACCAGTCAGGTTGGCTGTGTCAGGATTGAGCATCGTACTGTGTATGCACAGTAAACAGGTGCTTGCGTAGGATGGCATGTGTAGAATGTATCAAGCATAACCGTATGGCCGGTTCAACGCATGAATGCCTGGAATATTGTGGCTTTTTCGGCTGCTTACATGAATTTGACAGCGATAATGAACAAAATAAGCAAAAGTTAGGTATGAAGTTGCCTTTTGATCCACATTAATTGCATGAGTTTATTTTAAGGGAACTTGTACCTTCTTGTTGAAATATAATTTTGGTTGCAGACTGCTTCGCTGACAGATCAACTTCTCGATTTGTTTGCTATTTCAAGATATTTCCTAACGAAACGATTGCACTTGACCGTGTTCTTAGTTGGAGAATCGATTCAACGCATTATCTCCACCTTATTTTTGAGAAAAAGTAACATATTTCTTCAAGTCCGGCTTTCCACGCAAGGCTGGCCTTTGCGTGACCACAAATTAAAACATTCATTGGCACCACGCCCACAGCGTGGCGCCGCCCTCGGACCAACTTGGGGGCTGGGGATCTCACAAAGGGAAGCGTACAGTGGGCAGTCCAGAACCGGTCGCGCATGGCATGAGTTCCGAATCACCTACCTTACAGTGTCACGCTCGATGTTCCGAGTGTTCCGGCGTTTTTCAATTACTAGAAAATCGATGACTGGTATTCTATCCAGATGGCAACCATCATGAAACAACGAATAGTCGAGGGGCTTTATATATGTTTCCATACCGAAAGAGTATGGGATGAGTTCGAGCTGCAAATGAACCAGTTGAGCTCGATATATGCCGCTCCTTCGCTAGTAGCTAACGTGCTCGGGTCGTGTTGGACTGGCAATGTTTCAGCCCTTGTCGACCTCTGGTTTGTGCTAACCACCTGTACTTAGTGTTCATTCATCATAGGGCACTTGTCATGATAGCACGGAAATGTCACAACTAGAGACTCTCTGCGTCATTGATATGTCAATTAGTTATTAGGGCTTTAGGGCGCGTCGACTACATTGGTCATGTAGCGCCCATAACAATACAACTTACTTACACGTCAATATATCACACATTCTAGCTAGTTAAGCTTGCAGAATAATAGTCGACACAACGAATCGTACATAAAATAAAATATGGCAACATTCAACATTTTTAACTTGGCGCATATATTACTGAAAATGATATTTCAGCGAGGTAGTCAAATAGTCGCCCTGATCGAACAATATCCGAGTCGTTGCCTAAAACCTCGCTGAGTGACAAAGACAAAGAGCACGCCAAAATTGACGTTTATGCTCCTCCTCGTAGCCGGGACAGGACAGCAGGACATGCCGCACAGATAAGCGGGTGTGACATCTGGGGCAACGTGGCACGTCATCACCAGTTAGCAAGTAAGAGTGAGTGGAATATGTATGTCCAATTCTCAAGCGACATAGTGCCACCTCATCTCGCCTGATCCTACGCGAGCACGAACTCCATTTACCGAGGAGATTCTGGGTCGCCTTCAACTTGTTGTCGGGTATTGCGTTCCACGAGCCTTGCCACTTTGTGAGCATAAATTCAGAAATGGTTCGGAAGTGGTCACAGGCAGGGAGTGGTAGAGTTCGTGTACATGGAGCTTGCGACGCGCGTTTTGCAGCAGCATCAGCTAGGTCATTTCCTGGGATGTCCACGTGACTGGGGATCCAACATAGCACCACTTTTTTCCTGTACCTGTCTGGTACACACTGGTGAGACGAGTTAAGACGTCCCGTAAAATTGGGTTTGACGGATTGTGTGTCTCCAACGCAAAAAGCTACTTAAAAAAATACGTCAAAATAATGTGGAGTAGATGGTCTGATACTTCGATGAAACAGATAGCTTTCAGAATGGCAATAAGCTCGGAAGAATACACAGAAGCATATGCTGGAAGGGAAAAGCTTCTAACAACAGTACCTGTAATAAAACGCTGCCTACGCCGGCCTCAGTTCTGGATTCATCGGTGTATGTTGGAACAAATCCAGTGTAACACTCAATATGATCCATGGCAATTGCTCTGAATTCATGTGGTGTAATATCGGATTTCTTTGTGTAGGCGAGGGATGTGTCAACTTCCGGTGTGATCAGTTCCCAGGGAAGCGTCGAAATGTGCTCAGTCCGTCGAACTCCCTAGAGCTGTAGACCACTCTCAGAAAAAAGTCGTCTCATCCTCACTCCGTAGGGGACTGCTCTCGGAGGGTGTTTGTTTGAGAACAGTGTTACCATCCGGTGGGAAAATACATGGGTGTAAGCTGGGTGGTCCGGATATTGCCGTAGCTTGCAAGCATATCGCATGCCAAGCTGTTCATGCCGCAAAGAGAGTGGGAACTCGTGAACTTCCGCAAGGAGACTCGCAGTTGGAGAGGTACGAAATGCTCCCGTGATAATACGAAGGGCAGAGTGGTGGACTGCATCCAATGTGCGTTTATTCGTCAAACAAGCTCCGTCATAAATAAAACACGCGTAGTCGAGCTTTGATCGAACAAGTGATCGGTACAGCAGAAGCAGCGATGAGCGGTCTGCTCCATAGGTCGCACGAGCCACACATTTTAAGATATTCAAAGTAGTTGGACACCGAGCTCGTGACGTTTTAAGATGTTGTCGTTATGTCAAGCGTGAATCAAATTCCACCCCCAGAAATCTCACTATCGGTTGAACCGGTATCACCTGTCCGTAGAACATGATTTTCATGTTGGTACATACACTGCGGCGACAGAAGTGTTTGACAACGGTCTTCGCTGTAGGGAAGCGGAATCCATTCATGTTCCCCCATTTTTCCAAACACTTGACTGCTAAATGTAACTGTCGCTCCATCGGCGATATACGTGAGGCGGATGACCATATGGCGAAATCATCAACATACAAAGATTGCCCAACGCGCGCAGGAAGCAAGCCCCCGATGTCATTGACCATCACCCAGAAAAGAGTCACACTTAAGACACTCCCCTGTAGAACTCCGTTCTCTTGGGTAAACCGATCAGACAGGCAGTCGCCGACTCGCACACGAAAACAACGATGTGTTGGGAAGTTTTGTAAAAAGTTTCCAACATGTCCTCAGATTCCATGTTTGTAAATCGTGATCAGGATTCGCCTGCGCCACGTGGTGTCATAGGCCTCTTGGATGTCAAAGCACACAGCGCCTAGATTTCGCTTCCTCTTAAAAGCGAGGCGTACTTCGGTGTCCAGTGTTAAAATATGGTCAACGGCACTCCTGCTTTTGGGAAACCCGCACTGCGTATTTGCGAAGATGTGTTTTTCCAAAAACCAGTAGAGGCGTCCTTTCACGAGTTTCTCCATTAGCTTACCTAATGCAGACGTCAGAGAGATTGGGCGATAATCTAACGGATCCCGGCCGCGTTTCCGAGATTTAAAGAGTGGGACAACAGCAGCTTGGTTCCACGATGGAGGGTACTCGCCATTCGTCCATATGTGGTTAAAAGTACACAAAAGCTCCGCGACCACAGAGGGAGGCAGGTGCTTCAACAGCTCATCGTGCACTTGCTCAGGTCCTTCGGCAACACTACGCAACGAGTTAATCGCTGATTCCATCTCAGCCTGGGTAAAAGAGATGTTGTACGATAGGTGCTCTGGAGTGGAGAAGTTCATCGAAGTTGATTCACAGCTGGCTTTATAACGCACAAATTGTGTGTCTCCGTTGCCGGCGCGGCTAACGTCTGCCAGCGCACGTCCAATATCGTTGGCCACATCAATCGGGCGAGTGACCTCACGGCTACCGACCGTCAACGTGGGAAGCGGGCCTGTACTGAATCGACCAGAGATACTCTTGATGCGAGACCAAATTAATCAGGTTGGCGAAGATCGATTGAGTGAACTAACATACTCAAGCCACGAAACACGCTTGACTTCCCGCATAGTGCGCCGGGCGAGGGCCCGAGCACGCCTAAACTGTATTAAGTTGACAGTGGTGCTGTTACGATTGAAGGCACGAAACGCACGTCTTCGAGCACGAATAGCGTCACGGCAATCTTCCGTCCACCACGGCACAGGTGTACGTCGAGGAAATCCAGAGGTCCTGGGAATACTTGAGGTGGCGCATTCCAGGAGAAGTGCTATGAATTCGGTCACTGGTAGTGGCGGAAAGCTTGGTTCGGAGCGGAAAACAGCTTGAGCTTTCTCTTGAAATCTACTCCAGTCCGCTTTCTTAAAATTTCATCGCTGCGGGCGCGGGCCTAAAACTGACCCGTCCAGATAACTTAACCAGATTGGGAAATGTTCGCTCCCCAGTGGATCGGACCACCGTCCACTCGAGGCACTCAGTTAGCTGCGGGCTGGCCAGGCTGAGGTCCAAGGTGGAAGTTGTTCCTGAGGGTGTGGAAAAGTGTGTTCGTGTTCCCGTATTAATAATGCAGATCATTTCGTTAAGGATTAAAGATTCCAGATGGCGACCACGGGTGTTGATATCGTCGCATCGCCGCAACGTGTGGTGAGCGTTAAAATCGCTCAAAAGCAAGACCGGTCGAGGCAGTTCAGATACCAAGTTTGTCGAGTTCCACGGCGGGGAACACATTCCCTGGAGGCAGATATACGGAGCACACTGAGATGAGTCTGCGCCCAAAAAGCACACGAGTGGCAACCGCCTGGAGTGCAGTACGCAAGGTTAATGCTCTCACGGGGACGCTATTATGGACCGCCAGTAGCACTCCATCATGTGCCACAGCATCAGTCACCACATCCTTCCGACATATGGAGAATCCACTCAACGACACCATATTGTTAGGCAAAAGCTTGGTCTCCTGTAGATATACCGCCACAGGGCCGTACCGGTTTAAGGCAACCTGGAGGTCCTGGGCGCTAGTTCTAAAACCTCGACAGTTCCACTGTAAAACTGTTGATGTAGAGGTCATCAATGTCTTTGAATTTCAAAGTGGTATGTCTATTCATGTGTACAAACTTTCCCTGCTTCAGGACATGACATCGAGTAGATGTGACTGAAAAAGTAAACAATAGATTATCTTCCTGACATGCCTTCCCGAGAGGCAGTTTGAAGGAAAGTGGTGGACCAAAGTTAACTAAGGAACTATAAGTGGTTATGATAAAAGGCAGTTAAAAACCTGGCTCCGTCCTCCGCCCAAGAGATGGGGTTTCTGGCAAGCCGAGAGCTTCAACCCGACCCGGTCCTAGGGACTGAGTCCTTGGGCGGGAACTTGGGGACTCACCCCCTGGTGGAGAGCCTGATGGTGGTAGGCCTCGTTTTTCGGGGCCAAGACGGGGCGGAGGCGGGGGAGGGCTCATTTTACTGGTGGGTGGAGCCGGTCCTTCCACTCGCCGTCGTGGCGATGGGGTGGCCGGCCTCCGAGGAGAAGCCTTCTCGGCTCCTTGGTGACTCCTTTCGCGGGCCCTTTCCACAAGGCGCGTTCGCTTTGCTTCGCGGGTGCGTCTGTCGGCTTCTTGGTATTGGAGGTGCATGTCTGTATTTTGATTGGTTGTCGGGAGGGAGATGGAGGTGCGGACGTGGAAGTCGAGGATGGGAGCGAGGCCTGGCTCACGGAAAGGGGAGAAGGTTCGGGTAGGGAGGAAGTGGAAAGAAGAGATTTCGGGATGGCGCTGGGGGATGTGGGGGACGATGAAACGTTGGGGGGTGGACGGGACATGTGAGATGGGATTTCTGGGTAGGAGATAAGGTAGATGGGGAGGGCCTAGGGTTGGACTGGAAGGACCGAGGAGGCCTCTTGGACCGTTGGACCAGAGTCCACTGCCCACCCTCGAGGGTTGATCTGGGATGGGCCTCAGATGGGCGAGCGGGGCATCCACTCGTGGAAGGTGGGACCTCAGTCGCCTCACTGTCAGATTGGGTTGGCTGCCCTTGCCTTCCAGGCGACGACAGGGGGACCCCGAAAGATCGCAGCAGGGTCATCAGCTGAGCCATGACCTCGTATGCCATACCGGGGTGTATGTGTTCAAGACCTACCAGAGATTTCTTCCGAGTATATTGTGTGACTGCAGAGTTCTGTTGTGCTTTTGTCCCATACGAGACCCTTGGGTGGGCTGCATCATAAAACTCGCGCGCCTCTCTGAATGTGATCTTCCTAGAAAATTTAATTGCGACCATTTCCTTCTCTTTCAGAAAAATAGGACAGGAACGGTCATCAGCAGCATGGGGTTTTTGGTTGGGGCTACAATTAGAACACATTGAACTTTCCGCTTCGCATTTATCTCTGACATGTTCGGTTGAACCACATCTTGCACATGTTTCACGATTTCTGCAGTACTGGAAAGTATGTCCGAAACTGGAACACCGGAAACATCTAATCAGGATAGGCACAAATACACGGACCTTTACACGGACGTAGCCAACGGTGATGAACTCTGGGAGATCAGTCATGAGAAATGTTAGTATTAAGTTGTCTGTTCGACGAGTTTCTTGCCCTTTCCTGATTGTTATCCTTCGCGCCTCCACCACTCCCCACTCTCCCAAGCCATCCACCACATCAGCGTCCGACACATCCATGAGGTCATAGCAGTTGATGACGCCTTTAGAGTAAATTTTTGGTATTGTGTGCAAAACTTGGATATTTACGGCGACTGTTCTCCTACTTCATTCCGTACAGTGCATCTTAATTCAGTTGTTTCCATCGCCCTCCTTGAGTCATCTGTAGTTTTAAATTCCACATCCAGGCCTCCGTCTCTAAGTCTTTGGCACCTCAGTACCACGCCCATCCTGTCGCACGCCTCTTTTCTTCGAAATGGTGTAAGTGATGATATACTTTTCCCCTTCTTCTACGGACTTGATAATGAGAATGCGTGGCGCGGGAAGACTGGTAGGTTCACTGGTCTAGAGGGAACAGGGGAGTTGTTTTTTGTGCTTGTGATTGCCATTTAGTGTGATTGGTTTCAGTCCCTCGGGCGCCCCACCGCATAGGGCCCTACTGAAGGGACGTCTGGGTCCCGCGAACGGGAGGTCGCCAGGCGCCCGAGGAACTATACGGGGCAGGCGGTGCCTTCACCCGGCCGGGAGAAAGAAACTTACCACCCCGACCATGATCCAGCGCCGCCCACCCCTTGACCCCGGCCGGCCGGGCCGGCAGTCACTGGGAAACCCAGGCCCCCAGCCGAGGCGTCCCGCCACTTGACCCGCGTGAGGCCCCACGGGCCCGCCCGCCCATCCGGGATATCAGGACCAAAGAGGTCTGTTGGTCCCCCGTCACAACTAGCACCGTGCGACGGGGGCCTCAATCTCCAGGACTCCGTCAACCCCGGGGGACGGGCCGAGGGGGCGCTGCTACACCGATAAAACTGAGCTGGTGGGCAGGACCGGGGAAGTTGCCCTGCCTGCTCATAGTAGGGATAGTTGGTGTTGCAGGGACAGAGGAAGGACATGGATGTTGGGATGAGATTGGGATTGGAATGGGAACGTACGGATGGAAGGACGAGAGAGACACTGTTGGTCTGATCTCTCCCCGGCCGCCTGGTGGTCTGGCCGCCGGATCCTCGAGGCACGCAATCCCCACCACCACGTAAAGGTGATGCCTCGTCGGGGATTGATATGTTGCCTAGTCGAGGGGAAGGTATATGTGGTTCATGGAATGTGTATGACTGACATTGATATGTCAGTCATACACATTCCATGAACCAGACATAACTTACAACACAATAATTATTTGTTGCCCACACAAACGTTTCGCTTAGCTTAACCACAGTTCGACCGTCTTGAGTTACGGCCCAAAGGAAACCAACTCTGCGAGATGCAACCAAATTGTTGGCAATGATGCAACTCTGCCGCCTGCGGAGCTCTCCACGTGGTGATGCATGAAATTACAGAAGTGTGGTGGGGGTGATGAACTCGCTGTGCGAAATGTAATGCGCCCTACTTTCAAATTGCAAATACTTGTCAAAAGGATATCTTTGTTATCAATGCAATATCTACAACAAATAGTCTCATGCTTGCCATGCGAATGTTAGTAGCTACTACTGACCGGAGTTTCCAGCTGCGCTTCCAATCGATTTAACCTTTCACACACAGAGGACACCTACTACAATTGATCCATATTGGTGAGTTTACCAGTTGGTGGGATGATCTCTGTGGCCCGCTGGCACAATCAAGCCTACCGGCCACCAGCCAGCCGACACGGCTGCGCTGGTGGTCCATTCATCTGAGGATGCTGTTGTAGCGCAGGTTCTGTACTGACGGTTCATTATCGTGCACGCTCGGCATGGAAATGCCAAATCACGTTGTACACACACGCATAATATGCATGCTTATATACATATATACATATACATACACAACATCTGGGGCGGACCCATCGATGGAGCATGGGGCCATGCCTCACAAAATTAACCTGACTTTGAACAAAATTGTCCTTTATTCACCTTTTTAAACAAAAAATTGAGTCATGGAGGGCGGGGAAAAACATTGCTTTAATCTGAAGTCCAGGTACTGTGCTGTCCAAATCTGATGCGTTTTTAATGTGACAACTTACGGTGATTGCTCTGTTTTAGCCCAAAACACAGACTAGCTGGATCTGCCTGGATCCATACTAGCAAAAGGGGGTCATTAATTATGCAAATGTCCACTGATATGCCGTGCATAGTCATAGCCACAGTGCACTGGAATGCATCGTTTGTGCAGTGTGAGACCATACTTGTGGCAGGCTCACGTGAAACGATGCAGTGTCACGCCAGCGTAACACTGCATCGTTTGTGCAGTGTTACGCTGGCGTTTTGCTCGTTGTGGCAGGCCGTGTGCTGACCTTGACACCAGTTGCACCGACCAGTCAAAGGGGCCGACTCACGTGAATGACAGCCGATCACGGCCGTCAATGTGTGTGGAGGGAGGGGAGATGTTAGGCCACAACTGCGCCGAGTACGATAGGTCAGTCGCCCTCCAGCAGGGGATGGGTGGCGAGAGATTGGTGACGCTGTGCCATCAGGCCAGCCGCGCTCCAGCAGGGGATGGGTGGTGAGATATTAGCGACGCTGTGCCACCAGGCCAGTCTTCCTCCAGCAGGGGATGGGTGGCGAGAGATTGGCGACCCTGTGTGACGCGGCCAGTCTCCCTCCAGCAGGGGATGGGTGGTGAAAGATGGGCGACGCTGTGTGACGCGGCCAGTCTCCCTCCAGCAGGGGATGGGCGGTGAAAGATGGGCGACGCTGTGTGACGCGGCCAGTCTCCCTCCAGCAGGGGATGGGTGGTGAAAGATGGGCGACGCTGTGTGACGCGGCCAGTCTCCCTCCAGCAGGGGATGGGCGGTGAAAGATGGGCGACGCTGTGTGACGCGGCCAGTCTCCCTCCAGCAGGGGATGGGTGGTGAAAGATGGGCGACGCTGTGTGACGCGGCCAGTCTCCCTCCAGCAGGGGATGGGTGGTGAAAGATGGGCGACGCTGTGTGACGCGGCCAGTCTCCCTCCAGCAGGGGATGGGTGGTGAAAGATGGGCGACGCTGTGTGACGCGGCCAGTCTCCCTCCAGCACAGGATGGCTGGCGAGAGATTGGCGAGGCTGTGTGGCGAGGCCAGTCGACGCGCCGTAAAAATAATTAACCGTCGGACCCAGCAATGCTCCTGCGATGATGTGACATGAGACGCCTACCAAAGGACGTGCGAGTTGCAGGTTTCAATCTCCATGCACATGCTCTTCTGGTGGGACTGTACCTGATGGCTGACGGGGGATGTGGTATGTTGAGTGCGTTGTGTTTGGACGGTGGCAGGATGTAATTGACGAGTCGTGGAAGGAGACATGAGATCGTGACTATGTCCATAATCTTGTCCGAAAACTCTTGTATATATATATATATATATCTTCACAGACGCTTGGAACCAGGAGGTTAGCCGCTCCACTTCACCGTCATCGTGGATCCAGGCATCAGCCAGGCATGTTCTCTTTCTCTCCCACTCCCTGCCGGCGACTGGACGCTCCGCGAAGGACGTTATAATAGAGCTCAGTGGGGTCAACATCCGTCACCCAATCACACCTTCGCTTTCACTGCTTGGCGTCTGCTATTTGTGGCGACAACAGTGCGCATACGTGTGCCTATATGTGGTTGGCTGGTGCCTACTAGTAGTGGGAAAGGTGGAGCGCTTAGGTCCACATGCGCTTACGCGGAGGCTTCCATGTCAACTTCCCGCATTGCATGCGCTTACGGGTAGGCTTTCATGTCAACTCTCCGTACTACTTACTTGATATGTACCGAAAGTCTGCCTATACAGACTTTGGGAACCTTTGTCCCTTAAGCTCAGCTGGATTCCAATTTTGTAATAATATGAGGAGTCATTTATGGCTGTATAACTCCATAAGATATGTATGATTTTGGGAACAGCAAAATAATGTCGACGTGACATGCCACACAAATACTTTGAAGCGAATTTAACATATTATGTCCTCCCTCAGATCAATTAAAAAACTATTCAGGGCACACCCTCGCCTCCACTCTACCGGATCAATTGTTTCCTTGAGAAGCCGAGCCAGGACTACCGATACCCTAATTCAGGATACATTTTTCTTCAGCACCCTTAATTTGCAATACCAATCTTTTTTTTCATCCACGTCAACACCCCTTGTGTTATTAAGGGCGTTGAACGATCAAGCTCAAGGGGCAGGCTATGATACTCACCTGCATCAGGTCCAATATTGTACACCCAACCGTCAATGATAATTTGTCGGTCGACCACAACTACGTTATCGTGGCAGTCTGTATAAACATGCATATTACTGCGTCGATTTTTTCAGAAGTGAAGGGATTTCAGAAGTAAATAAAATGTGTGTCGACAAATCGGCACCGTGCATTCGAATTTGAGATACTTACTCCAAATCCGCGGGAGGGACTATCATGGAACTAGCTCCTACAATTTCGACACACGAGATGTATGGGCATTGCAACTCAGTTTGGCCCAGCCGAAATTGATTGTATCATTTTGGCGGCATCGGACTCGTCTGCCGAATATGTCATACGTACTTCAAACACAGCTTACTATTCGTATTTATCGGATTAACATAGGTGCCATGCAGTATCTCGGCTCTATTTGTCTCGCAACTATCCAGCTCAGTGTATGCCGCGCACAACCACCTGGCACGGACGGCAGGAAACTGGCACTGCTCGACTTCGGAGCGCCCAGGTGACGTGGTGATGTGGTGTCACAGACGGAGATCGGCGGTGGCCAGCTGCTCCAGGGCCACAGGCGCCGGCACAGACGGAGATCGGCGGTGGCCAGCTGCTCCAGGGCCACAGGCGCCGGCACAGACGGAGATCGGCGGTGGCCAGCTGCTCCAAGGCCACAGGCGCCGGCACAGACGGAGATCGGCGGTGGCCAGCTGCTCCAAGGCCACAGGCGCCGGCACAGACGGAGATCGGCGGTGGCCAGCTGCTCCAGGGCCACAGGCGCCGGCACAGACGGAGATCGGCGGTGGCCAGCTGCTCCAGGGCCACAGGCGCCGGCACAGACGGAGATCGGCGGTGGCCAGCTGCTCCAAGGCCACAGGCGCCGGGACGCCGTCAGCGATCCAACTCTTAAAACGCCGCCTTTGAACCAAAAATGCGAGCACTTGAAGGATAGTAGTCGTGGCGACGGCTGTAATTGTGCTCAGCATCAGAATTAAAAGACAATGTCTAGTTCTATAGTTCTAGGTGAAGGGCATCAGAGTCAAACTATGACAAAACCGCACTATGACTACCGCTATGACAAAACTACATGAAGGTTTCAAAAGCGTAACGGTGTAACTAGGCCAAACCGAGCTGGGTCGCTCAGGTGAATCTTTGTACCCCACACACTATAGTAGACGCGATCAGGATCAGCCCTTGCTCGTAGCAATTCAATCACCACGCCGAAGAGCTGCAAGATCCAGCCGGCAATAAAAGCGCGTGACACCTTCTGTAGTGAACACGTGACTCCGCTCTCCAACAACCTATAGCCGCCGCCACGTCCCCGCCCCGCCCCCTCCCCGTGTCCCAAGCCGCCGCCCACCTTATTCAGTGGCTGCGTCCGGTATTACTATGCGTTCCACCAGCCGGCCGCGTGAATGACCAATCAGGGGAGAAGGACGACCGTAAATAAGCACCTAACACACCAATAGACTGAAGCATGTCGTGATGGGCATGTCCGAAACATACCAACCGATGGACAATTTACTGTCTCACCATAGGCACTTGGAGAGGGAGCGAAGGAGCGAAGATGGACATTTTGTGATTCCCTTAAAAATTAAATCATGGTGCTGTATACAAAGGCATACGGCAGGATATTTGTTGGTGCTAAGCGTGTTTGAGCATCTTCATGCTCACGCTCATTCCCACTTATAGCAGTAAGTCATGCAAAGAAAGTGAGGAGCAGGTAGCTTAAGACTTATTGGTAGCTTATATCTCAACCAAGAACAATCTCTGAACTTTTGTTGTCTTCGGCTGTCTTGAGCTTCAGATGAACAGCGATTTGCTTGGGCCTACTCTTGCGGTCACTTTTTTTTGGTAGGGTACTGCATTTGGTATTCGTTGCATATTATGCTCGAAATATTGCAGGTGAATTTTCAGACTTTTGATTCCTCTCAGTTTATGAATTATTCGCTTCAGGGAATAAAATGGAAATGTTCTCCACCCATGCGATTGTTTATGAGGCTCCTTCTACAATCAGTAGCGGCACTAGACGAGCAAGGTCAAACGGTTGAATATGGGATTCCCTGCTGCAGGCACAGGTCCGGGCGCCATCGGAGGCAGGATACTTGTTGGGGAACCGCAGCTGTTCTCTTCTCTGGGCAGCCCGTGCAGACACACCTCTTGGCGCCCAATTGTCGCGGAAGTGCGGACATTCCGGACATAAGCAACTTTAATTGTGCACTCTGCATTCAAGTTTTAGATGAGTATCACATGTTCCGAGGAGAAACCCGATTTTGGAAACGGTACCTTCAATTCCAGCATACGAACATTGAAAAAGATTTCGCTTCAAGCAAAATTGTTTTCAATCTTGACCAACCTTGGCTGTTCTGCCAAACATGATGTGCGCATGTAATGCACTACGTACTATGCCTACTTGGCACATTGGCATATATATGCCAGGGTGTGTCACGGCCATTTACTGTCTCGAGCCCTTCTCGCTCGCCATGGCACGCCATGTCACGACATGACCGCGTGACTGACAGCTAACCGAACCGGAGTCTGGCCAGCCGGCATTGATGAAGTTCCCTAATGCAACTTTTCTTTGAACAAAAATGAGTACTTTGAAGGAAAGATTGCAATGACAGTGCTACACATTGCATAAATTCCGTCTTTAAGCAAGGTAGCAAATACAATTATTGAGGCTTCAAAAGGCATCGTTATATTTTGGCAAACGGTTTCAAAAAGGTTTCAAAAAGGCATCTTTAATTTGGCATCGTTTTCCTGGACGGAACGGTGCAGACAAAAAGTGACAACTGTACGGAGGAATAATCCAGCAAACGGGTCTTTTCACACAAAGAACAAGGGAACTGCCGAATGGCCACACGGTAACTGGCCTGTTGACACAGCCCCACGAATGTGTTCGCCAGAATGTGTGGCATTGAACCCAGCATGGGCCGCTATCAACTAATCTGGTCTCATATTAATGTTTAAAAAGGTCGCAATGGTAAGCTTGGGATGTATTTTATTTGGTGTGCGATGTTATTACTTTTGTTGCACCATTAGTTTAATCTGAACTATGGAAGACTGTAAGCATGAAGCATAATTATTACCTGAATGTGAGCTCCGCATAATCCAATGCCACGCATAGAAGCCATGGTGAGTATGTGTGAGGGGTGCGACCGCTCCCGATGAGGACACTTCATTTCGCTCCATGCAATGCCTGCATAATTAATGTAAAAACTCATCGAAAGCTGTCTAAGGGCCTTCCTGCGCCCTTCTGTTACGCTACAGCCCACGATGGCTCAGAAAAAATGTCCGGCGGGCAACATCACTGTCAGTTGGATCGCCTCGGGTGGCAGACATGACAATGCGACACATTGCGCCAAGGCCGGTCACCACTGCCCGGTCGCCGGTACACCGCTGCAGCGGACGGCCGGCGCCTGATGCACTCGCTCTGAGTGGTCTCAGCACCGCACACCGCCATGCCGGTGGTCACATTGGCCGTCCCGCTGCGCCTGCGGACCGTCGCGACGTTCCGCGCCACCGCCAAATTGACCTGCTTAACATTCTCGGTCTGGCCAGCGGCTATATTTTTACGGCAACTGTATACTTTGCATGGATAATTCCGCCTATTGTTGCGGCTCGTCGTGAGGCCGGTCACGGAACGCTGTAATGGTTAACTGAATAAAGCGATCGTGGCCGGTGGCCAGCGGCGGCGGCGGCGGCGGCGGCGGCGGCGGCGGCGGCGGCGGCGGCGGCGGCGGCGCGAGAGGCGGCCGCCGACCGAACCGGGCCGAGGTGCGGACGGCGCTAAACGCCGGCCCCCTGGGAGATGGCCGCGTGGCGACACTAAATGAAATCCGCGCGTGCCACAGTGCACAATCGACCCGTCCGGCCGGACAGCGCAAACACGACCTGTTGATTTCGTGGCCGCCTGGTTCGGCCGGTTCGAATGAAAACAGTGGCGCGAAAATTGCCTGCGCAGCGCTGCGACAGCGGTGCTACGCATGGGCATCGCGATTGCCATGCTATGTAGCGTACGGGCAGAGGCGCAGCCAAGTGGGTGGGGCGGGTTCGATGTCCTCCCCCCCTAGGAACCAAAAAATCACTAGATCAAGGAAGAATTTAATATTTTCATCACGAAAAGCCACACATTTTCCACGCGCTTCGTGCACCAAAAACTTTCCATTTCGTGCCTTTTTTTTGGGGGTGGGGTGAGGGGTAGGGTCGGGTCTGTTAGGAAAGTCTTGACTGCACCCCCTACATATGGATTGAATGATGTGAAACCACATCCTTATTCTCCCACAAAAATTACAACCTGGGTATTCTGCAATAAGAACTGGCGTCTGATTGCATACATTTGCGTGTGCTGATAAACACCAGCAATGTGTATTGGATTCGGCCATCCCCATCTTGGCAAACGCAGGCTATTATTTTGCATATGTGAAGGGTGCTGCGTTTACTCCCCGATAATTGAATTCCAGCCAGGTCCAATATTCCCCGAACTGGCTACAAAAGAAACCGTGGAAAATCCAGCGCTAGATGCTCTCTTTTTGTAAATGACGAAGTTGGAAGCGAGGACGACAATTTCTCGAGTGGTGATTATGGCGACTGCAGGTAATTTGCAGTTGTGCAGGTTTCAATTGCAAGCACCACGCACTAATAGCATATCCACATCGTGCAATACTTCTAGTCTTCGGAGCGAAGAAAGAAAAGGGTCGTGTTCCATCAATTCCTCATAAATGTCTGTGGTAGTGCACGATACATGCGCACAATTGGATGGACATTCTGGTACCCATCCAAATGAGTGAGAGAAGGCAAGTGTAAGCAATCGACAGTAAGCAATGGAATGCTGCAACAGATATCAGGTTAGCAACTAGGAGGAGATTGCGCAATACTAAAACAGTACGAATAATGCATGCCAACAACGGCGGCTGGCTCCATGATTAGCCGGCGGGTGAGAAGGTTGCCAGAGTATGAGCACGGAATAAGCGACAGTACAAATATACATTATAGAGCACTGGAGGACCAAACTAGCAGGTGGTTGAATGCCACAAACTATTATGTATATGAGCATTGCGCCCATTCAGACGACGGTATGTACACTGGGTAGGACGTAGTTGTAGTAGTAGTAGTAGTATGAGCATGTAGAATGACTCAAGGTCGGTAGTTGCAGCATAATTGAGCCACAATCGTGCCAACTGAGGTGCTGTTTGAACGTGCACACTGAGGTACTCTACTTGCACATGCCCACTAATATACTGCTTGGACTTCTGGCCTTTTTGGAGGGGAGGGTAGGTGCATGCTTTCAAGCACTTGTGTCGAAAGCGAACAATGTCGTGCGTTATGCCGAAACGCGAGGGTGGCAGGGCGAAGCGAGGAGGGAAGTGCAATCTAATTCGACGTCGCTGATCAGATAACGGAACCAATCAGCGGGAGCCTACCGCGCCACAATCGGCGCTGCTTGTCTCGGCGCCAATCAATGCCACATAGCGTGACGAATCGATCAGTGGCAGCAATTTTGCATCGCACTCGGCCTCCGATCTGATAGGTAAACGTTGGAATGCATCGGTCGGGCGGCTGCCGTAGCAGGACCAGCAGCCGTAGCGGGACCGACAGCTGTCGTAGCGGGACCGCCAGCTGCTGTAGCCGGACCGGTAGCTGTCGTAGCCGGACTGGCAGCTGCCGTAGTGGGACCGGCAGCTGCCGTAGCGGCACCGGAAGCTGCCGTAGTTGGATCTGCGGCTGTCGTAGCGGGACCGCCAGCTGCTGTAGCCGGACCGGTAGCTGTCGTAGCCGGACTGGCAGCTGCCGTAGTGGGACCGGCAGCTGCCGTAGCGGCACCGGAAGCTGCCGTAGTTGGATCTGCGGCTGTCGTAGCGGGATCGGAAGCTGCCGTAGCCGGACCGGCAGCTGCCGTAGTGGGACCGGCAGGTGCCGTAGTGGGATCTACGGCTGTCGTAGCCACAGCGACATCACCCACGGCGGCATCAGCAGCTTCAGGGCGCGTGGCATCAGACGTCACGGCGGCCGGTACCGCCAATGAGACATCATCCTGATCCAGAACCGGACACACACCCGCCCAACGGCATCGATTGTCGTATAGCATTTTCCGGCCGGTTCGGCTTCACTAATGGACGCGCAAGACAATGGAATCCGGGATAAATGAGGCAGGTCGGCGGGATTTCGCTGACCGCCACTGGGGCAGTGCTGCCGCTGCCGCTTCCTTTCTGACGCGGAAACAAATGAGCAACGCCACCCGGCCGCTGCGGAGATCGAATTTAAACCAGCCTTTGTTGGCTGGGGCAGCGTTAATTCGGGCTGACCAGACCAATGAACCACCACGCGGGCATTTGGAAAATTGAAAGAACGCATTGATTTGATTAGTGTGATCCATGGTGAAGCGGCCGGCCACGGTGGCGGCGCCCGGGCTGCGGGCCAACAGCGGCGGGCAAACACCACCACTCGCACAAACTCGGCGCGGTGCGCGCGCCAACTTTGCCGATTATAGTCGCCGGCGTGAGCTGGAGAGAGATGACGCGCTAACTGGGCGCGATCGCTCCGCAAAAGTTAATTGCCGACGGAGCCCCGGCATCGCACGAACGTTGACCCGACGCTCACGGAGCAAGTGAGATGCCAGACAATTTACCTCTGCTTCTTAGCTTTGTATGCAGTTCCACTGATCGGAACGTTAGAAGAATGAGTGGATGCTTCATGTTAAGGCAATGCTCTGTCTGGCATAGCTCCTGGAATAGCTCCTAGCATGGAAGCTCTGTCTGGCATAGCTCCTAGCATGGAAAACTACACGGGCAACCAATTACCGACGAAGAATGCTTTGAGGCTGCTTGTAGCCTGGTATTAGTACAATTTAATTTGGAATACATCTTTGGCACAACTTGCGCCGGCATGGCCCAGAGGTTTTCTGCATTCATAGCATATGCAATTGGAATCATAAGTATGTTTTGTAATCATGCGCACATTTTGTGTCGAAGAAAGACATTTCTGTAGAATATGGTACGATTATGTATTATCTATAGAAGCGTATTGGAATATAAGTTGGGCTGTACAAAGCCGACGTTTAAAAAAAAACAAAATATTCAATGGAATGCTGTAATATTCTGATGAACTGCTATAATGTGCACGCTAGGGAAGTATTTGATACAAGCGTTAATTGCTTGGTCAATTGCTTAACACCCTTCTCTACTTGGACCACTACGATAACTTCCAAGAGTCAAAGAAAACAGCCTACCGCGCCTATTTCGTTCAGTACATTATAAAAGCCGATACGATACGAATACATCAAGATCACAAGCTATCCAACCACGTTGCTTTTCTGTACCTTCAGAGCATCCAGCCAGACTAATCATCTCCAGAAGCACTCTCGTGCTTGGTGAAGCCGACGCTTGCATTCAAGGAAAAATGCTGCTAAGAGTAGCCAGATCTCGATGCTTTCCCCTCAGCCGACTATGTTAATTTCTAATGGCTCTCCAGGCCGTCGGTAAAGGCTGTATTGGCCAATAAAAGCCGGCAGAATCGTGGGGCTGAACTTTCCGCAAACGTCGACGGCGCCGTTAAATTGCGGCTGCTGGTCCGGCAGCGGGCAATTCTCGTCACAAACGGCGCAGCGAATGGCAACACAGGCCGATCCGGTGCGATCACGAATTCCTGCATTAAACTGACAATGCATTGATGAGAGGGATGCAAGCGAAGCGTCGTGGTGTAGCAGAACCCGCATGAACCGCCGATGCTGCAAGTGTGCTGACTGGATCACTTCCGGGAGTGTCTCCGACTGGTCTGATGTTGGGCGAGCACTCGGAGTCTAATCAGAACGTGGAGGATATTTTAATAAGCAAAGTAGACTGGAGCCATCTCACCAATGACGAAAGCTGCCCTTGTAGAGATGAGATGCCACTTAACTCGGACAGCGTGGTCCTCTGTTTGACTTTACTGGGCTACGCAGAAATGCAATTAAAGTATTGGTTTGGATACACCTAATGACCGCCAGCTCCGTTCCAGATCGATCACATGACAATGCGCAGTGGATATGCTACGATTCTGCGAAAGTCTCGCAGCAGATCACGTATTGATCACGTTAGTGCTATCCCTTTATATGTGGCTGATGTGTTAATAACGAGACACTAGGTGCCTAGATTGATTCTCTAGTCACAATCATAAGTATAAGTTTGAATATATATTCATGTTGTTTTGCTGTGCTAAAAAATTAGCAGGTTTTTAGAATGCTTATCGATTTTTGCTTACCTTAGATTCATAAATTGTGCCGACTAGAACAACTCTGGTGAAGGTAAATGTTGTCCCGGGTGACAATGCACCATTTAAGGACAGCATTATTTTTTATACTGGCACTTCAAGTACGCTACTGAGGCGAACGCAATTCACATTCAATAAACGTAACACCAGAAAGATCAGATTCAGATTCGGCTTCCAAAGTTATAAGATGTAAAAAACCTACCAGGATGATCGATGAACAACGAAATGTAATATCGCTGATCGTGCAAGCACAGCAAGACGAGTTGTTATTCTGTGCTGCATATTATTTCGGTGACTATTAGCTGACCACTCCCACTATTTAGATTCGGTCATCACCAAAACACGCGCACAGTTAGAAATGATCGAGGTGTACCTACATGTAGCTGCACACACCAGGCTCTACATGTAGATGCACACACCAGGCTCTACATGTAGCTGCACACACCAGGACCCACATGTAGCTGCACACACCAGGCCCTACATGTAGCTGCACACACCAGGCTCTACATGTAGCTGCACACACCAGGACCCACATGTAGCTGCACACACCAGGCTCTACATGTAGCTGCACACACCAGGCCCTACATGTAGCTGCACACACCAGGCTCTACATGTAGCTGCACACACCAGGACCCACATGTAGCTGCACACACCAGGCCCTACATGTAGCTGCACACACCAGGCTCTACATGTAGCTGCACACACCAGGACCCATATGTAGCTGCACACACCAGGACCCACATGTAGCTGCACACACCAGGACCCACATGTAGCTGCACACACCAGGACCCACATGTAGCTGTACGCACGAGGACACATCTGTCTGTAATGTGCAATATTCACATATGCGTATTCACTCCGTGCAAAGACTGTATATTAACCCGCGCCGTCTTTCTGGTCAAATCCTCCCACCCCGTCTCGGGGGGAGGGGGGAAGACCCCCCTCTAAGATCCAAACTAAGCATCGCACGAAAACGAAATAGGTGCATTCGGAAAGCGCTCGACGAGTAGGGTCCGGGTCCACCCCCAAACAACTTTCCCCATAAGTGACGTCACCAGGGGGGCTAGATTTTCACGAAGTTTCACGACTTACATTATGTTTTTGACTCTGGGGAGTTAATTTTGGGTATATATGAAAAAGCAAACTGCATTGGGAATGGGAAAAGGACAGGGAAATCGACCAGGGCTATATTTTTTTTGGCCCCCAAAAAAATTATTTTTATTTTTATTTTTAAATTGTCAAAATTTTGAGTTTTCATGTTTTCTTTAATTTTCCTTTTCCAATGGGTAGAACAGATCGAGAAACGTTGTTGGAAGTCAACTTGCCCTAATACAAAATGCTTACTTAAGCCAGAATCCTGTATTTGAACTGCAATTTGGCAAATACGTAAACTTTATATGTAGTCAAAAACGAAAATAATTATATAAAAAAATTCATTGTACGTTTGTTGCATCCGTAAAGATTAGCAAACGATGAAAGTTTCATTGATATATCTGCATCCGTTAAAGCTTGACGACTGATTGAACATTTTTGGAGGTGACCTCACTTGACCTTGACTAACTTGTTGACCCTAGATGACCTGACAAAAAAACTTTGAATCAGCATGTCAAATTGATGTGGCAAAAGGTATGCCAAATTTGGGCGCGCTGCCGCGTGCCGTTCGTCCGCTATCTGCGAAAAACCTGAGGGGGGCGATTGAAGACCCCCCCGAGACGGGACGGGTTAACCTTTGTGCCACAATCCCTAAATATAACTAGTACAGAAGTAATGCACTGCATCATATGGATGTCACCTACTACTTCACTGGCTGGGAGAATGACAGAGAAAACTTTGTGGTAGCATCAACCGAACCTTATTTCCTCCACCCCGCGTCGCATGTTTCCATCAAAGACAGAAAGACAGCCTTTTTAACATCGTATTTGAGTTACGAGGGTGCGTTTCTGCCATGATTCCTGCCTAACCGGACAATATCCTCGTGCTCCCGACGGAATGCTGCTGGGGCCCCATCATCTCGTTGACAAATAATGATCTCACAAATTCATGCGTTCATCTTACGCTACCGTCCGACAAATTGGCAGAGAGCGCTGCAAACGTCGTCCGCAAACGTTTGCACGTCAGGCGCTGTTGCTGGGCGTCTGGGCGGCGCGCAAGGCCCCGCCAGACACAGTTGCAAGACGCAGTCTCGCTCCGCGGCACCGCCTCCGCTCCGACCCTGCACTGTGTAGTGTGCCGCCACATCATATGCCCCCCACAGCCTACATACAAGCAGCAGATCCTACGCTCTCCACATCCAGGCAGCAAGTCCTGCGCTCTCCGCACCCTGAGGGTAAGATTCTGTACTTTACACACCCTACACCCAGGCGCCAGACTCTGTACTCTACACAACATACACCCAGACGGCAGACTATTTACTCTATACAACCTACACCCAGGAGTCAGATTCTGTACTCTCAACACAACCTACACCAGGCGCCAGGTTATGTACTCTCAACACACTGCACCCAGAAGTCAGATTCTGTATTTTACACACCCTACACCCAGGTGTCAGATTCTTTATTTTACACACCCTACACCCAAGCGTCAGATTCTGTACTCTTAACACACTACACCCAAGCGTCAGATTCTGTACTGTCAATACACTACACCCAGGTGTCAGATTCTGTACTCTATACATCCTATACCCAGGCGCCAGATTATGCACTCTACACAGTCTACACCCAGGCGCCAGATTCTGTACTGTGCACCTAGGCGTCAGATCCTATGCTTTCCACACCCTACACCCAGGCGCCTCAGTTTCAGAGAAAGCGGTGTTGAGTTCTTCACCGTCAATAGCAATCATACACATACAATTTATTCTAACTTATGATCATCGAAAGACTTATCTCTCTTGAATATTCGAGGAAACGCTTGTACAAAGTACCTTATAATTACGGGTATCCGTATACTGCAGATGACCTTGCTCCAGCATACCTGCGTCCATTGCCCTAGCCCGGTTTCATCACAATCAGAGAGTCAGAGGGATCTGATAATTGTTTAGTCATCACTCACCGATTGGCTCGGGCCCCGCATTCCACTTCCGATGCCGGACTGACAGGCAGAAAAGCAGCAAATGGAAGGGGCAGGGGCCCGGCACCCTAGCTACCAAAAATAAAGTGGAAAAAATAAAAAATGTACAAAAATTATAGGATGCAAAACAGCCGAAAAAATTCGGCGCGCTTCCCTCGCTGCTAGCGGTCTATGCTTCATCATATATTTTTGGTCGGTTCCCCTTCAGAAAATTCCGGCTGTCCCCTGGTCGAAAGCACTTCTTGTTCTCACCATCGACTCTGGAGCCTCGCCCAAGCGGTGGAGCATTTTGGCCCCACTCTCCACTCCCGAGTCCCGTCAGAGTGACAGACTGCTCTGGTTCTACTCTCCCCTCCCGCATCGTCCTGTCAGAGTGACAGACTGCTCTGGTTCCACTCTCCCCTCCCACGTCGTCCCGTCAGAGTGACAGACTGCTCTGGTTCCACTCTCCCCTCCCGCATCGTCCTGTCAGAATGACAGACTGCTCTGGTTCCACTCTCCCCTCCCACGTCGTCCCGTCAGAGTGACAGACTGCTCTGGTTCCACTATCCCCTCCCGCGTCGTCTCGTCAGAGTGACAGACTGCTCTGGTTCCACTCTCCCCTCCCGCGTCGTCCCGTCAGAGTGACAGACTGCTCTGGTTCCACTCTCCCCTCCCGCGTCGTCCCGTCAGAGTGACAGACTGCTCCGGTTCCACTCTCCACTCTCGAGCGCCGCCAGAGTGAAAGACTGTTCCGATCCCACTCTACACTGCTGCAGCTCCATTCGGACTGAACGTAAAACACGACCGTCGGTGACAGGTAATGAATTAATTCCACCCCAACACCACATGTTTCCAGGGCTTTATTTGAGCAGCGACGATATCAATTGGGCCTGAACGGCAAGTTCATTGACACACCTTCGTCGATAGTTCTTGGACGCACCAGCCACCGAATGCTGTCGGCTCTGCGGAGCCGGGAATGGAACATCGATGGACAAATATTAATCTACGGGGAGAGGAAAACCGATTTGACGTGAAACCGTCGACACTGCGCACCAGTTAGTAAGAGGAGTTTTAAAAGTAGCACAGACGTTATGATTTACTTTTAGAGGCTTTTATAGGCAGTGGGCCACGAATGGCCAAACTAGTTGAAAGGGCTGGTTTCGCAAGATGTCTGTATGGTTTTATTAGCCACTTATCTCGGAATATTTGTTGTAAATGGGCAGTTTCGACGGATGCTGACAGGTGTGGTTCCTCGAAATATACTCGCATTTTGGTCAAAACGCAATTCCAATGAACAAGTCTTCTTCAAGTAAGCTAGGGGTATCCATTTTATTTTATTTTTTACTGTGCCTCACATTGGTTTTTCTCATGACCTGGTTCAATGGAAGTTGCCTGGTAGCCTTCTTATTAAAATGGGGAAAAAAACATTTATGGCCCGTTTAGAGAGCTTGGAACTTCGACATTTAATAGATAAAATGAGAACCTCATGGGAACTAATTCGCCCCTGATACAGTTAGATATTCTGGAAATGCTCTAGCGTCTAGTCCTTTACTAGTCAGGCCAAATTATATTTGTGTTTACTGCCATATTTTTTATTTAATTTTTTTTTAAATATAAATTTAATCCGAGTTGTTGTTGGGGTGGCTTGAGGAACCAGGGTTCTATTGCTAAGCAGAGCTTGTTGCGTGAACCCTGGCCCCACCACCCGATCCATGAACTCCAGTTCAACGGCAGAATTTAGACCGAAAGTTTAACGTGCCGCCAATGCACCGACACGGCCGCCCGGTAGCTCGTCCCCGGCCTTATCGGGCCAGTTGCCAACTGACACTCCCGGTCGGGGGCTAAATGCGAGCGCGCGAAGCGACTCGAACCCTGTATTGCCAGTACAGAGGAGACCAGTGCAGGCGAGCGCTCTAACCAACTGAGCTACCGGAGCGGATTAACAGCTGACCTAGGAGAAGTTGAAAGCTAATACTTTGCAACGGCCGGGATTTGCAGCTTCGAGCCGGGTAGCAGAAGTAACCCTTGCGTCCTTAATGTTACCTCACCTCCTTTGCACTGTTACCTCCTTTGCACATCGGGTCAGGTCGAGGCACACTCTTGACCCAAATTGAAAATGAATAAACAATTAATGCTCAAATACCAATATTTTTAGTGCTCTGGGGTAACTATGGTTAATAACGTCATTTTTAACACTCCAATTTACCTCGAACATCTCAAAATGAACGTTCATCCTGGTTCCATCGGGCAACACTCGTGTCCACGTTTCAACCGTAAATGACCTGAAATTACTTTTTAGAGGTTAGTCACCTTTTGTGAAAAAGTGGAAATTAATCCTATGATCACCTTTATACCACATCAGACACCTTTTTATCTATGTGTCAGACCAGATGTATCACATTATTTCAAAGTATTATTGTTGAGTGTTAACTCACGTCAGAGAGGAAGTGGAGCGAAGTATTCACTTCAACTTAATACGATTGAAAGGTTAGGTGAAATGCTTCATTCATCTTACATGGAACATTTACTTAGATAGGCACACATCTCATGACAAAGTCATGAAAAGAAGTATATGGAAATAATGTCGAAGGTGTCTGTAGTTATAGCCTGTAGTTATAAATTAGGTTCTCACACTTTTGGATTTGCTGGTGCAACACAGCTCAAAATATTGGTGGTGCTATGTAACGCCAATATCTTGATTGTCTTCTGAATGGTCACCTAATACTGACATTCACTCCGTGAATCTGCAGAGGAAATCGAGCTCCTTTAAAAAGAGTTAAATGCTACTCAATATATCAGAGTACAGCAAGAGTTCATCATTGATAGAAGTGCCTTTGATGTTTTGTTCTGCCAAGGAAACACGAATATTTTTCGAGATTTACCATGAAGTTGACGCCGTTAAATGAAAACAATGTGGTTGACTCGGATATTCCCAACACCAATAATTCTGCCAAGCATTCACACATGGCTTAGCTCTTAATTTGCGGTAGATATGGAAGTTGCTAATGCAAAGGAAATAGGAATACAAAGATAAAGACAAAGACGTATATTCGGGCCATCCACAACAAACTCGTGGCTGTAACAGCCTATTGTCGAGTTTTAAGACAAATGTCACCGGAATACATGGCTGTCCCAAGCACACACAAAAACATGCAGGAATTCCTCATACCAGCGGCACGGAAAGAGTCCGCAAGTACGATAAGCATGCTTAGAAGTCAGGAGGTATGATAATAATTGAGCAAGTATGATAAGAGATCAGCGAGTATGATAAGAAGTCAGGAAGCAGATCAGATCATTCTGATCGATCCCATGCACAAATGCCGCCTAAGGTGGCGACCAAACGTGGGAACTGACAATTGCCTCAGTTCGTGTGGCAGTTTATTATTATCCAGGGCAGGATCTCTGGAACAAAATCGGCGCCTGCCCACCTCTGTTCGCGACCTGAGGACGTATAGGTCCCGGTCATGACGGGTGTGAAGGTCACGGTGTTCGGAGACTGCTGAGATGGTGCCGGCTAATGAAGCCGGCTCTCGCAGTCAGCGCACCTTGTAGAATAGGCACAGCGTGTGGTTTGAGGCCAAGTTCTCAGCGCTCATCTAGCCATAGTTGATAATTTTTAGAATCCGAGACGTATTCTTTTGGGCACTATTTCCGTACTCCGAAATGTAGTATCGGATCTGAGAGAGGACCAGGACATTGATGAACACCGAGACGACAGGTGGTGACAGGTGGCCTCTGAGATGCGATAAACCGGCCAAGGTTTCGAAACATCGTCTGCTAAACACAGTCTGGAAACATGTGAGTCCCAGCTGAGGGTGCGAATAAAAGTTAGCCATATGACATTTACTTCCAAACAGGGGAGCAATTGTTGATCGCAAAACGTTGCAGTAAAGATGGGGAGATTGCGCAAAATTGTGTTGGCTGCCGAAGACTACAAGCTGGGTTTTCTGCATATATACGTACATGTATACCAGGCATACATGATAACATGGGCGCCGGAACGTATGTGACACTGGGACGATGCGCTCCCTTGCGCGTGCAAAGCGGGGGGGGTACACCTCCTTGGTGAGCTTACTAAAGGTGCCAAGCTTCTAAAAACAAAATATCGTCAAGTCTATCCTCTGCATCATGACAGGCTATGCAGGTACGGCTAGAACGCACGTTCATTATTTTGGTTGGCAATTTCTTTCTCCACACATTTTCAGACGTGCATGAAGAGCTCAATAATTAAATAGCCATGGCAGTTGTATTGCAGACTGAACAAAATGAAATCCATTGAAACTCTAACGTGTTCAGACTAGTGATTTTTTCCAGTGCGTTTTGGAAATAACACTAAATAAATACTGATAGCTTGGAACACAGCCGATATAGAATAAGACTAGTCATTCCTTTTCTCAGATATTAGCAGCAGCATACGACACATAAACAGTTCCAGACCAAAACGTCTGGTACCTAACTCCACCATTGGGACAAAATACCATTCAATGGTATTTTGTCACGATATTCAATTGTAACCTCCTTTGCACATGCCAGAACTTCCGCTTAGAAAGGCTAGCATCTTCTGCAAATTTGCGGAAACCGCATCCTTTCTCAGTATGGAAAGGGGATCATTAGGAGTATGTGCTGATTTCTGCTATATATTCTGATTACAAGGAAGGAGATAATGAAGAGCACAATAATTATATTCGGACGAACAGGTTATGCCTAAAAACAATACAAAATGATAATCATGGACTATTCCCTCTGCAAAAGCATCGCATCTATCCGAATTGTACGAAGTGTCCCATTCAGTTCCGGATAGGAATTAATTCCCAGAGTCACATTATACTAAGAATTGTGTTGTAAATTTCGAGGCGTCGACGGGCATCACTACTGGCTGATAAAACCAGAGAGCAAATGAGAGTGAGTGCAGTAATTGAGCTCAGTGGATGTGTTGCATTTTGACTCAGTCCATTCGAGTTCTTTGATCCATGCACGGAAGCAGTCATCAAAGGCCGGTACTATTATCGATGTGTCCAGATCAGGGTAGTAGTAAGTGGTGCGCTCTATGCTCTGATCCAGCAGCTAATAACCTGTTCGATCCATGCGCTGCTTGCTGTTCATCCTCTGCCACTGCATGCTCAGCAGCCGATAATGGCGTGCCACAGAGCGCATTGCAGCGAAGACTAGCATAGGAAGGGGAATTTTCAACACTTGTCCTGGTATCGGCGGAGTATGTGACGCCATGGGGTTGGAACATTGGCTATGAATAAGGAGTTGTTTCTCTACATGGGGCACGGTTTCTAAGTCGGTGGGGAAGAGGTCCGTTTTGTCCAAAGTTTTTTTTAAAGGTAACCTCATGATTGGGTGTTGCTCGATTCATCTCGATCCTCGCCCAATAGTGGAGTTGAGGGAACACTTCCGAGGCCTTATTGCATAAGAAAAAGGCTGTGCGTGAAATCAGCAATACCTCCGTTACTATATCTATAGCTTAGGATGAAAATGGCCCGCGTCCCAAAGGCTATTTTCCTGGCCATGAGACAATTATTTATTTGGTGATAAGTAACTTGAATCATGCAATCGATGTTTCTACCACCTTGTTTGCCATACATGGGCCTGGAAACTGTAATTCAGCAATTAAATGACGAAATAATCCAAGAGACACTCGAAGGGTATTTGTTGGTGATAGATTAAACAAAGTAGCGTTCGTGTTATCACTGTACAGGTCATTACGTTATGTCAACTGTCCCTATCCCATGACATCAGTTGAAAACTTTGAAGGACATCACCATAAATGATCATGATATCGAGATAAAACGGATACATACACATACACACACACGCACACAAACATATATATACATATATATGCATATGTACATACATATATTGTATATATATATATATATATATATATATATATATATATATATATATATATATATATATATATGTGTGTGTGTGTGTGTGTGTGTGTGTGTGTGTGTGTGTGTGTGTGTGTGTGTGTGTGTGTGTGTGTGTGTGTGTGTGTGTGTGTGTGTGTGTGTGTGTGTGTGTGTGCATGCATGTGTGAGTAAGTTCCTGTGTACATAGTAATACCCATGTAGTTTACACATGGGAAAATTGAGTTGTCGCCTCCGCACAACATTCGGACGCCGGCTGCGAGTTATCCGCAGCCCGGTGCACTTACACGCCGCGTAGACGTCCAGCCCTGCCGCGGGCGCCACCGAGCGCTGCGCTGCGCGTCTCTAGGTGCCATTACCGGGCGGTAAGTAAGCCGCCACAGTTGTCGCCACCACTTCGCGTGACGACGCCTAGGCTCGGTGTCTGGCTGTACACATGTGTACAGCCAGGGTGGAAGCGAGACGCGTCACATCACCGCCCCAACCAGCACCACCTGGTCAAATTTGCGTTCACTCCGAGAGACCAGACGGCAGAAAGTGTGGCAGCCAGGCATCGCCCGACGCACTCTCGGTGAGTGCTCAAAGAGTTCAAGCGACTCCTCACTCCGCCACCTCACGCTTTGATCTAACAAATGCATTATTGTCCCGCTTGATCTTCGTACTACGAATTGGAACATGATCAAGTGCTTATTTTCAATCACCGTATATTGCCTCCAATTCTCAACTTACACGTGCAGAAATTCACACACAACTTACATACTGAATACATAAACGTATTTGCATACACCGGCTAAGGAATAAAATGTTACATACCCGCCTTCGCACGGGGTGTTGAAATGAGACCCCGCATACACTATGTTGCAACAGAAACCCATCATGAACTGGGGTACACTTTCCTTGGATTAATTTCTTAATCACGAGCTTGTACGAATAGTCTAAGATAATGTGTGGTACTGACGCAATGAGGAAAAATATATCGCAAAACGTCTGACGCCGCCAGTTTGGGAGATTGTTTTCTGTAATGTGCCTACCACTACCATATCCATCATTAATAACGCTGACATTGGAAAACCAGTTGTGCAAAATATAATACAAATACTCTTGTTCAGAGAAAGCATAATGCGTTTGTTGTCTTCACCCGGAAAGGCAATGCTTTTACCATCTATAATGAAATATTTGCATTCAGTCTGGTGCCGTAGTTCGCTTATGACACTGTATACTGAATTATGCTGCAAATGGCAATGACGGAGACATATTCGCACTGCAAATGCTGCAATCTAACTGGCTTTTAAAATGATAGCAACTTCAGGATTTTGCAGGAGTAAAGCATGTCAGATCAGACAATTGTTTACCTCTTCACCGGCTCCATGATGAGCTGTCACGACTGCCTCTTAGGCGCGTCTATGTGAATAATAAGTCTCGAACAGTGGCTTCCACATTTGTGGGGAGCTACCTGAACACGCCCATGTGAAAAGTCATAGACACTTTACTATTCTTCCTCATATTGTATGCATAACTGTAACTTTCCACATTACCGCGGAATACGCAATAATAAGAGCTACCTAATACCTAATAAGTCTCAACCATCAAACCAATGCGTATGCAAAGTACCCAATGAAACTTTCAACAAGAAGCTTCAACAAATTCTGGAAGCTCTTGCCGAGAGGAACTAGGCTACTGGTTTTCCGCAAAGCTTTGCTATACCAATCTTTTGTCAGTTGCTGCACTACAGTTCACTTGTCGCATCTCTTGTTGGTCGTCCCATTGCATGTGAACAATAAGCGTTCTTGAGATGACAGACGCAAGATATTTCGGCTGATATGTTACCCTATTAAGGTAGGCAAACACTCCTATGGATTTTGTTCATAATTTGAAGAATACCAAGGCATTTAGAAACACTATGAATATCCAAACAATGTCGCAAACGAATCACCTCCAAATATTTGTCTGAACAAAAGTAGCAACTCCAAGCTATTTCTTTTCCGGAAGAGAGACACGTCAGAGACAAAGCAAAAGTGATATTTGAGCTATTCAAAGGAATGCTTGCATGTTGAGATGCCAGTGTGAATCAATTATGCCGGAGTTCACTAGATTTGACAACGGAAATGAATGGTCTTCATACCGCTTTGCCCGCCTTAATCGTTCCTTTACTGACGTGTCCAGTGGTTTCCACAGCAAATCGAAATACGTCGATGTTTTGACAAAGGAATGCAACACTCTGATGTCCAGGCGGGCTGAAAGCGATCAATTGGTGTGATATAAATGCCGGGGCGTCGGAGGAAAGGGAAGTGTGGGCATCGGACCACGATCATTCAGCAGAACGTTGCTCCGGAACCAAGCAATGACACGTCGCTTCCGAAACACGCCCCCGTGGAGTCCTATTCGATAGGAGGGAATTGAGAGAATGGAGGCACGAAATAGCTTAAGAACGCCGGCCAACAGTGTTAAAGGCACCATGTTGGCATGCATTATCTTATGCATGACTGGTGTTCCAGGGTGGATCGGGGTTCGACCCCTGGTTTGGTACCTTCCGAATGATAAGTTGTCATTTTCCCATTGAATGTGAAAATATGTCATGAAGATGTGGACTTGGTCCCCTGGCTTCGTGAAATATCCCATCCCTGATATCATGTAACTCAAATGTGACCAGTCTAAATTATACACAAATATACGCATTAAGCTTATGTAAGTTCTTATGTAAGCTCTTAGGCTTTCATCCGAATGTAAAAAGTTTTGCCCTGCTCTCAGGAAATTGTACTTCATTTCGCACCAGCAAGTTGAGCGACATCTTCGTCACACAAGCATTCAATATATATATATATATATATATATATATATATATATATATATATATATATATATATATATATATATATATATATATTATATGCTCAGTTAGTGAGCAGTAACCTTTCTGGTGGCTGGATTGATCTTCACCAGTATATTACACGCCACTGCCTAATAGTTTTCGCGTACACGTATGCTTTTTTAATTGCAATACATGCTCCTTTGACGATAAGCCACAATCATGGGCTTACTGAGTCATCCGAAACTGCAGGCAAGACGTCGGGAGTCCCGCTAAGCACCCCCGTTCACTAAACCGATTGCAGTCTAGTTTCATCAGGGGTGGATGAAAAACCAAAGTCAAACCTTCGACAAGAGTTCTTCCAAGTGGTGCGAATTTTAAAGGAGTAAAACGCGGTATTTGCTGAATCGTGTGGACAACGCCATTGCCATGCGATTGCTGTAAATATGCTATGCACTTGTTGCTAAAATTTCCCGGAAATTTCAGACTGAAGCTAGATGGCAGGTGTGGAATGGGGTTGCTGATCGTGGATTGATGCCATACCAGTCTGCGTTGTTGCGACAACCATAATGTGACACGCGGCAAGGCGTTGCGGGTTCGCATGACCAGTCATTAATCCTTTCTAATCCTATGGTACAACACTTAAGTCGGTTCATGTCGGGGCACCGTGCTATGTCATGAATCATACGGCTGATGGCATGCTTTTGTCTAAAATACCGTAGTTTTGCTGCTGTATTGCAGATCATGAGCGCAGATATTGGCATTTCGCGTTGTAGGCATTATTTAACCAAATCGTCTCATTGGTGAGTCCCACTCCAGAAGTCTCCGCAGGAATATCGTTTGACCTGGATGTCTTGCTCCAGTAATCTACGCAACAATATCTAAAACAACCTTCATTGAGCCTTTCCAGTCATTTTCAATTTTAACCTGGAACCTATGTGCAAACCACATCACTGCATTCAAATTCGTCAGCACTAACATCGCTGGGTCCCGCACGAAACATCTTTGGCACTTCTCCAGGGAAAGAATGACTCCAGATAGCAGCCACCTCCTCTGGACGGAAAGGCCCAGAAACGCGCTGGATCGGTGACGGCTACCCAATCGCCGTGGTAAATGTTCGCCGGGACAGTTTAGCGCCAGGTAGCCAAAGCCACTACCGGCGGGAAAAACAACATGCATGGATCACAGCACACCTAATTCGATGGGCTTTCTACTGGCACTACAGAACCTTCACTGGAAAGCACATCTGCATACCACGCGAGCCGGGGTTCATAATCACAACATATTAACTGCATGCACTAGTGCAAACGTGACACAGGGTGAAAATATGCAAGCAGTCTGCTGCTACTGCGCTTCTCTCAGCTGCCGGCGTATCACAGCGCGTTCCCACACATGCACACAGTCAGACGCAAACACACACACACACACACACACACACACACACACACACACACACACACACACACACACACACACACACACACACACACACACACACACACACACACACACACACACCACACACACACACACACACACACACACACACACACACACACACACACACACATACACACAGTCAGACGCAAACACACACACACACACACACCACACACACACACACACACACACACACACACACACACACACACACACACACACACACACAGTCAGACGCAAACACACACACACACACACACACACACACACACACATACACACACACACACACACACACACACACACACACACACACACACACACACACACACACACACACACACACACACACACACACACACACACACACACACACACACACACACACACACACACACACACACACACACACACACACACACACGCATACGCAGAATACCACATGCCGGCATTTGGTGAATGATGTTGTCGGTGAATCACTGTTTGGAATACATTGAAAGAACGGGGTGCGTTTCTGGGGACGAAGAAGAGGACTATATCTCACAGTGTGGTCTGAATTTGGATGCTGAATAACTGCTTTATAATACGGCCATTTACGTGCTGTGGATGTTTCACGTGCATGCTTCCGTCTCCTGCTTGGCTGCTATTTGTTTTCCTCTGCTTGTTTGTTGTAGCTGCTCGAAGTCCACGCTGTAGTTGGTCCACACAGATTTAGAATCTTCTCGTTCAGACTTGCTCCTCGTCGTTCAGTTTTGGAAGCACTGAGGTGTTGGTGAACACAATTTTCCATGCACTAAGAAATGCTAGCCATCAGCGGATGGAAAGCCCTGACATGCTACGAGCGGATAGGAAGGAACGACAAGCACTCGATCCGACGCGACAGAGAAGTCTCGGACACGACACCCTGCGCTGCCAAACAAACCACTGGCTGTTCGGAGGTATTCTCACACAATTGGCAACATCTCTCATGCGGTTGAAGCAATAAGGCCTCGCATCTCTAGCGGGTAGGCCGGTGAAAACCTCTCGCTGCGGGAGGCAAATACCACAGACACCACTATACCAGCGACGGAGCATCCAACATCCGACACCAGCGGACACTGCATCTGGAAGACATTCGGCCAATATCGGCTGGCGTTGAGTGACTGTGAACTATCATTCAACACCGGGCGGCACGGGCATGATCATCGACGTATCCAGCATGGCCATACACCATCATCTAATCCCATTGATGGACTTGGTCGGATCTTCTTGACTTCGTTACAATTATTAGAAGAAATTGGCTGTTTACAAGCGTGCCATAATTGAAATAAAATAGATGAAATATTCCGAACAACGTTTGCAGCCAATACTCTTCCGTATGTGAAAGCGGTTGCATTCGTTCATAGATTTGCATTCGTTCGTTCATCGTTCATTCGTTCATCCCCGAACGTTCGTTCATAGATAATTTCATTTTCAAAATGCATTATTCTTGAAAGTGAGTTGTCATAGGGAAGCTCAAGGGTGTAGACGCCGAAAATGACCTGAGTTACCAGGAAGACAAAATAAACTGAGCTTTACATGAAACCAATGCTTACACAACGAATGGTACTTCTTGGTAATAATGGTCAGCATATTTCACCTAAGCCTGCATAACTCCAAAGGCCAACAAACGTGCATCAAGTACACCATTACGGCCTGTCAAATAAGCTACCGAAAACAAACATCACGACAATCAAGATTGGTTGCTCGTCCGCGCAAATGCATAGGAAATATCCATAAGCAAAGAGAGGCGGGAAGCGCGCTTTTGCCTTCAGGTATAAAATATAAAAAGTTTGGCACAATAAGAACTAATGTCACTCAGGCCTCGCATAATTATAGAAAATTCCAAAATCATTTACTTATGCTTCTTGAATGCATGCCAAACGCACACGGAATTATCACAAAACGAACGCCCTTCATCAGTGGTGACGTCACACTGCACATGAAGTGCTGGCGCCGTGATGGCCAGCAGGCCGCTGATGCAGCTCAGCCGGCCAGCCGATGAGTCGGCCAGCCCCATGGCCGGGGTTTGTGCGCCACCCGGGGAGACCGACATCGCCGGCCGGCATATCCATCCGGCATATCCGGGCGGAGCGACCGATGCCTCCCCTCGGTACATCCGGATATTGTACCGTTGGCAAAGGTCTGCTTGGATCTATCTGTTTGTCTGAAGCCACAGTATCGCATTGTTCAATTTGTTACAGATGCCGCGGCTTAAGAAGCCTAACAGTTCAGCCTTTATTGACTTCTTTGCCAATCTAGCATTAGAACTCTACTGCCGAAGCAAAGCTGCCTCTCAGTGATATTAATGGGGTAGGAGTAGTTACGCTACATTCACAAGCTCATCAACAGCTTAAGGCAAGCCGAACGAGGAAAGACTGCAAGCTTGGTTCCTTTCATGGCGCTCAAATTGATATGCCACCAGCGTATACTTTTGACATAACACACCAAGCGTCTGTCCAGATGACCAAGTCTCCATGTCGCTGCGGCTTCATGTTGACCACATCGCCTCTCAATAGCTACAAAATTTACATATTGCACAATACTCACTGCAACCGGCCATGCATTTCCAGGGGAATGGGAGCTTCACCAGTGGTTTAGCAATCCTTGATCGGGAGCTGCAAAACATACTACAAGTGACGTATATTCTGAACGGCTGACATGGCAAGAGATATGGGTGACCCTGTGGGTTATGTCCATGCTCATTTGCTGGTATACATTTGGTATCACTATAAGGAAGCTTGTACGGCGTTGCATCGATGACCAGTGTCAAATTCGAGGAATGTTTTCTTGATGGTCTTGAAGGATGATATGCCATCTGATACATCAAATACTCCACAACATGGATACTTCAAATTTGCATAAAATGGTAATGCTAGATTCCGCATATTGGACATTTGATTGGACAATTATGTAGCAAATAAGCTTCGTAGTCAAATATGTATGCTAAGCTCAGCATCTTGCATCACCTGATATATTCATATGCAAACTTACATATATATGAACATATATGTATATATATGTATGTATATTTGTGTGTGTATGCCAATACATTGCATACATATGCATACGCGTTTATATGATCAACCGTCAAACATCGTAATGCATGTGCTTAGCATTTATTCTAGTTTCACCAAGAACGGGCATCCTCCTTGATTGATATTGCAGCGGTTCATTATTTGCTGGATGTTTACTAGCCGGTAAAGTCTCCTTTCACTTCCCAAGTAAAGTCAGGCCAAAAGTCATCTACCTCCCTGCTCGTCTGCGGTTACGATACTAAACCTGACTGTTCCTCGCTCGGTGAGATAAGCCGTGACACACTTCAGGTAGAGCTCACCTGCCGTGACCATGGGCGATGCCAACTCAGTTGCAGGTTGCCGGCCGCCCTTTTCCACCCACGCCGACCTATCGCACGTCCCGCCCTACTCCCCAGTGCTCTCGCGCTGCTTGCCAACGTTGAATGCGGCGCTCGTGGTTGCGACGGGAGCTTGCCGTCGGTATCACCAGGTGGCAGGTCGGGCGGTGCCGCGGAGGGAGGCCGAGTGGGCGGGATCAGGCCCTGGAGGTCGCGCGGGGGCGGCCTAAGCTGCTGTGTTAAGGTACGGCGAATAGCGTAGCATTTTCCACAACATAGACTACTGTTGTGTGAATTTACGACTTGACGGACGGTTTGTTGATGGTGAGGAACAATGCACCCAAGGGCGGTGTTCAGCGAGGACATCTGAGACCAAATTTGTGCCGATGTTCAGCCGTTTCTTGTAGAATTGCACATTGTGTTTAATGTGCAACCTTCCGGAAACTGACTGAGGGTGGAAAAAAAGATGGGATGCCGGAGCTGATACCTTTGCGTACTTCAGACGGGATATTGTTTTTGCATTACAGCAACCTTAGACAGAGAGGTTGAGTGTTGCTTTAAATAGCATCGTTTCTGTTTGATGCGCCATCGTGACTACATTATTCCGCCGTGGTCTTGATTTGTGTCAAAGGACCATTCCAGAGAGGAAAAACTACCGTTAGGAGCGCTGACACGAACTGTCCAGTTGAAAGCCACATATACATGCGCTACAGCAGGGCGATGTGCGAATCACATCACACCACAATAAATATGAGTGTCTGAGCGAAGAGATGAAAAGGTTAGAAGATGAGCTCAGGTGCAGAAGACAAGCATAACCTAATTGAGTAGCGGACAACTAGACTAAGAACACCATCATGGCGTTAGTTGAAACTGTGGGAGACTAAAAACGTCAAAGTTAACACGCGTCCTGGAGGGCCGCGGAAAATTACGCGCACTGGAAGGGGGGGCGGATTGCGCTCCACCTACGATCTCAGCTCCTACTGGGGCTAGAGCAACGAAACTCGCAGGGTGGATGGGCACAGTAGTGAACTCTATTGTGTGCAAATTGCATGACCTTAAGTCATGCAATTTGCAATCTTCAAGGTCAAATGAGGTCAACATATCAAAATTTTCTGGTTTTGCGTGGATTGGCTTGTCATTGTTATGGATCGCTGTGATTATGTTTAAATGCTCCAAAATTGGCATTAATGATGTTTTGAACATTACTAATGATACAATACAGATGCCAGATCAGGCATGTGACCTCAGGTCACCAATATAGGAGCACTTTAGCAGGTAATTACCTGCTCCAGTTACCGGAACCGGGCTGCCCACCCGACTGCTCCGTTGGGCGGTTCGGCACAATCGGCTTCGCAAAGAAAGGAGTGAAATACATGAATGAAGTATGGAAACGCTTAGGCACACAATGACGAACAGTAGATTTCGGGATGTGTAGGGAGTAACATGTAAAGTGACATCAATCGCATGACAGTCATTTTAATTTTTGAGAACATTCCAGTTAACCAAGTTTGGTTCTATTCACCTGTCATGAACTTGACCTGACTTGACCCTGGCGACATGACATGACGTTTTAACTATATATCATAACAAAATACGTCAAAAAAGTCGCCAGTGTTGTCAAAAATAGCTCCCTTTTGCCAATATACGGGAAGCGCATCAGCAACGATTTTTGTGGTCTGGCGTTGCGAATTGTTTTTACTTTAACGGCCCCTAACTTCAATAGTTTTCGGCAGATTTTCATTTTTCTTACTTCAAACAATGCGCCGATAATTTCCAAGTAGGTATGCAAAAAATGGCGTGTATCAACCGGGACAAGATAGAGTTATGTACGAAAAATTGGAGGGGTAGGCGGAATTCACTATCCCCTCCAGGGCGTCTGTTAACCTGTCATAAACTTGACCTGACTTGACCTTGGTGACCTCACATGACTTTAAAACAATATAGTATAACAATGTACACCAAACAAGTCGCTAGTTTTGCCAAGAACACTTCATTTTTGCCGATATACGGGAAGCGCTTCATCGACGATATTTGTGGCCCGGCACTGATAAAATGTTTTGAGTTTAGTGACCCCTAACTCGAAAATCTTCGGTCGATTTTAATTTTTCTTGCTTTAAACAACGCGGCGGTCATTTCTAAGCAGGTATACAAACAATGGCGTATATCGGTCGGTAAAATCTGGAGTCATTTACGAGAAACCGGAGGGGTGGGCGGATTTCGCCCCCTCCAGGGCGCGTGTTAACGTAAAACAATGGCACATGAAAAAAGAAGCTTTTAATTTTTCGTAAGGGTGGGCAGAGTCACTTTCCCTGTACTATAACCAGTGGCGGATCAAAGATTTGGCCAGGGGAAGGCACGCAGACCTTTGGTGTTCCTTGACATTTGTGCCCATAGCATGAATCTTCTGTTCACCGATGAAGAGGAATGCGCCCCGAAATGTCTGGGCTGTATTGCAGGTACACATATTTGGTGCTAGTCTTCGCGGATTTCGTGGCCTCGAGGCAGTTTGCAGTGCACATTCTTTTATCAATCAAACCCCTTGGTACTTGGGCATGGGCCTGGACTCGCTCCGTCGATGGAGGCATGGGCGCACACAAGATGTAAGGGGCACGTGCCTTCTCTTAGCATTGGAAGTGACCCAGTCGAGAGTGGGAAGAAGGTTAAATGCTTCGAACGTGGCATTTCACTTTCTTCCTACTCTCGAGGATTTGACCGGAAAGACGGCGCGGGTTAACCCTAGCTGACCTGACCTAACAATTTTGAATCAGCATGTCCAATTGATGTGGAAAAAGGTATGCCAAATTTGGGCGCGCTGCCGCGCGACGTTCGTCCGCTATCCGCGAAAAAAATCTTAGTGGGGGCGATTGAAGACCCCCCGAAACGGGACGCTTTAAGCCGTAACAGTTTATGACTTGATGACCTTATAACATTATGCAATAAATCAAGCAAAACAATAATGGAAAACAATGGGCATGTCTGCTTCCTCTAGTATAATCAACCTCGTCGTTGCGAAGCGGAGATGTCGGTTGCGTGGCGCTCAAGCTCAAATGTCAAACGAAGATCTTGACAAGTTAATCTGATTCACGTGACCAAATACTTTCATTTAGAAAAGTTTCCGTGCATTTTGTATGCGAAATTGCCACCGTGTTTCTGTAACTCACGTGATTTATCGTGCATTTGTCACCGAAAGGTATGCTAATGACCACAGAACTCCTCCGACACGAATGTCCCCAATATGAATTTACTTCGTCTTTGTGTGTGTAGCAGTGCAGCCACCTAGCATCAGGCCATAGGCGATAACACAAGGAGTCATATCAGTTAATAACACAGTAATGACAGAGACGAAGAGAGGAATAGTGTGTGCGACCTTCATTATGCATTTGTTTTGCATCACAAGATATATACATGGCAAGATCTCCTAACGAGCGGCCAAGATATATCTTGTGATGCTAAGAGATATCCACATTCTGTTTCTTGGCTATTATGCACCTTGGAGATAGCCAGCTTCCGGCACTGTCACGTTTTTATGAACAATCAGGTGGTTTAGCACTTTGAAGTTGGTCTGCTGTTAGAGACAATTACTCGGGACAAGGGACAATTTTCATCTAGCTAGTTCATTAGATAACAACACGGTGCATTAGGCGTTTTTGGTTTGCAAGTGCTGTTTCGGTGTCAGAGACGATCCATCGAGGCATGTTGAGGGGCCTTTTATGATGTACATTAAGGTTCCTTTTATGCTTTTAAGGACATGGTCGCTCAAAAGGTTTATTTGACGCCCGCGGCAGCCCGTCTGAAGCCTATGGCGGTTCAGCTGAGATATATAAGACCATCTGTAGACGCTCAGATATCCCAAATCGTAAATGACGTCCTTGCATGGACATTTTTAAGAACCGGGTCCTCTAAGTTCACTCATCTCTTGGTGAAACCCTGGATGCGCCTCTGACACGAGTGAGGCCTCATTTGCAGTACCGTAACCAAGAGGATCATATGAGTCATTTTCCCTGGATATATAAGGGCCCTTATAACCTTCGGGCCCAAAGGATACCATGTGAGGTGATGATTATTTCAGAGGTCTATGAACATCCTATTAAGCTTCAACATGATTCACTTGACCTTTAGTAGGATTTCCTTGAAGCCCATTACGGCCACTTTGAGAAGGAAAACATTTAAGACTCGTGAGGGCCATTCAAGTGTGGCCCTTCTGCAAGGGCTCCTCTGAGCTCTGGGAGAGCTCCTCTTCCTTTGGCTTGGTCCTTTTAACGCTGGTCCTGAGACTTTCGCCAGGCCCTTCTAACTTTGGGAACACCAACTGGAGTTCGGGTGGAGCCTTACGAGCTGCGGGATTACCCTGCCGGAACGGCGAGGACCCCTTCGAGTATTGTGTGAATCCACTGGAACTCCATAGCGGTCACTTTCAAGTCTCCTACTGCTTCCAAAACCTTTAGAGAATCCTTTCATCTCTAAGAAACATTTTTAACTGTTGAGGAATCACCCGAGGAGTGAGGAGGACACTATGTGTTCGGTGTTGTGGCCAGTAAGCAACGTAACCATGGTTCTCATGCAATCACAACATTTTGTTTAATCTACTTGTTCTTTTACTTGCGAGTTGGCAACAAGGGATTCGTGTGATTGGTTTCCAGCCAGATTGGATCTAGTTAACCATTTTTTTCTGCCTTTTCGCATCAACAAGCAGCTTGAAGGATGACTTGGCCTTGGCTTGGCCAAAGCCAAATCTTGGATGGCGAAAGCCAATGATGACTTGGCCAGCAAAAGCCCTTGGCCATGAGTGACGCTTTGAGGAAACCACCGGGAGGGTCCAGCAATACTAAAGGTGATTAATTTAAAGCGCATGCGACGGGCTGGCTGGCGGGGCGCAGATCAAAGTCTGGACGTAGTTTGCCTACGCGGGGAACGAGGCGGGGGGGGGGGAGCACCACGACACGGCACACCAAACTCGCCCGACTGTCCGACTATTTTTGTACACTTAAAACATTTTGACACTTTTTGTAGGTCTTTTAGCAATTATAAAAACGGGCGTTTGTTGAGCATCCACTTGTGTACACTTTATTGCATCTTTTGTGAATATTTTGGTGTCCGGCCCCGGACCACCTACTTCCACTACGTGAGGTCAAAGGGGCCGACTTTAAAAATGTTTTGATTGCCACGATTGTCCGGCAAGCGATTTATTTGAAACCTACAGGAATCCTAGCATGTATCATGCCCAACTAGGGGTGGGGAAGGAAAAAAGAGTACTCGTCATTCTGTAGAGGCGCATGCTTTACTCAGAGGGGCGCCTTCGGTTGACGAGTTCAATAGATGGTGTCCACTCGAGGTTCTTAGAGGGGCACCAAGCTTCGTGAGGACGAGAGGGCATATGGCCACCGTTTTCCCTTGATGCGCCTAGAGGAATGCTGAACAGATTTTGATAACCGTGGGCTAAGATTTTCCAAAACGAAAATGCCCCTATTTTTTACCTAAATTTCACTTGCATTTGGCACCCATCTTCCACAACGTGAAAAGGGCCGGGAAGATCAGGGTGTCTTTAAAATCGAATGGGGCTCTGGGGGCCCATGTGCATTTTTGAACCTAAAATCCAAATCACCTTCCGCCACCACTGCTTGAGTCTTTGGACATAAACCAAACCTCCACTTAAACATTCATTCTACATGGGCACTTCGTAAACATTTAGTTTCGCTCCAAGAGCAAGACGACCATCGCATTGTTCCGGGATGTGTCACGGCCATATTTCCTAAATACGATCATGTCATGACTGCCATGACTGAACATGGGATTGCCATGTGAGGTACCATGACCAAGCCAGCATACTTGAATCTGCCTCTGCACGGAACCGCTTCTACTAGCCGGCGGGCTAGACGACAGTAAATTGCATTCAGCCACACGGCTCCATCCGTAACCTGCATTTGTCACACCATCCGCTAGATGTCTGCCGCGTCGCGCCGGCGGTGGCTCCGCCGGTGGTGGGCGGGAGAGAATGCCGGGCGCTTGCGGCCGTGACGGGCGGCGGCGGCGGCACCAGTTGACCGTCGGTGCCGTTCGGGAGCGATCAGGTGCGCCCAGCACGCGACGCCGCCCGGCCCAAGGTGACCCGGCCACAACGCACATCCCACGCTGGGTAAGAGCTGCCGACGGACGGGCTAGCTGAACGCTCTCAGCTAATATCCTGTCGTATCACCGACATTGATAGGCCATGTTGCAGCGGAAATGCATGTATGTTTCAGACCGCCTTGTTCTGTGGTTGTCTTGCAATGCTGAATCGGATGCTTTGTGGAATGGACGGCGGCACTTGCCAGTTGTATGGCATAACTCCCGGCCACCGGCCTGAGCGTGTTTCGGTGGTGACACCTGCAGCGGAGGCCCGTCCATCGCGGTCACGGGTGGCGGAGGTCCGTCCACCAGGGTCACGGATGGCTGACGCCGGCACCGGCACCGCTTAAACGGCCCGTCGGGTGCCGCCGTTCCGGTCGGTTCGGAGCTGGTGTAGGTCCCAGACACGGCCATAGCCACCGTCGAGACTGATCACAGGGAGGCAGCTTACTCTCTGACCCATATTTGACTCTTTTGGGCTCGTGGTCGTCTAGTCTCAGCGTCGGCCGTAATCGTATATCGAACATACGCCACACCAATCGTGAACTGATCAGGACGCCAAATTTGTGCATCTCCAATTTACGGTTGTCTGATCAGAGACCAACCAGTAGATATATGGCCTGTGGTCCTATGACTTATGTTCACAAGCCACGAGGCAGTCTGACGTCAGACCATCTGCTAGAACAACATTGTTCTGGTCCAAACTATCCAAATTACACGGTGAGCTGTCACTTGATCAGCTGGATATGACTCATAGCCCTCATCCACGGCCGCATGACTTGTCCTGAGTAGAATGCTGAATCAAGACGGTTGATTACACCCTGGATCTCATTTTGAATCAGGACACGATCATTGTTCGCCTGACCCCCCTAGTTGTCTGATTATTGTTCGTCTGACCTTTGCTCGTTTGACTAGGGTCACCGACGCTTGCTTGCTCTATGGTCGTCTGACCCATAACCATCTCGCCCATTGTCGTCTGACCCATTCCCACCTCACCCATGCGCATCTGACCAATAACCACCTCACCCGTGACCATCGGACCCAACCCCATCTAACCTATAGCCACCTCACCAATGCCTAACTAACCCATGCCCATCTGTCTTATGCCTATCTGACCCATGCCTATCTGACCCATGCCTATCTGACCCATGCCTATCTGACCCATGCCTATCTGAACCATGCCTGTCTGACCCATGCCTATCTAACCCATGTTCATCTGACTTATGCCCATCTGACCCATACCCATCTGACCCATACCCATCTGACCCATGCCCATCTGACCCATGCCCATCTGACCCATGCCCATCTGACCCATGCCCATCTGACCCATGCCCATCTGACACATGCCCATCTGACACATGCCCATCTGACCCATGCCCATGTGACCCATGCCCATCTGACCCATGCCCATCTGACCCATGCCCATCTGACCTATGCCTATCTGACCCATGCCTATCTGACCCATGCCTATCTGACCCATGCTCATCTGACCCATGCTCATCTGACCCGTGCCCATCTGACCCGTGCCCATCTGACCCGTGCCCATCTGACCCGTGCCCATCTGACCCGTGCCCATCTGCCCCGTGCCCATCTGCCCCGTGCCCATCTGCCCCGTGCCCATCTGACCCGTGCCCATCTGACACATACCCTGCTGACTCATACCCATCTGGCCCATACCCATCTGACCGTGTGCGGATTTGACCTTTGATCGTCTGACCTCAGCCGTCCGGGTCCACGTTTTGACCGTGTCCTGGGGCCGACCTTTGATCGTCGGACCTCGACCGTTCGATTCACGGTCCTCTGACCCCGGTCGGATTTGACCTTTGATTATCTGACCTCGTATGTCCGGATCACGACCTGCTGGCCGTGGCCGGCCCGGGAGCTGGCACATTCTCCACTGGAGAGATGAGACCGCTCCCGCTGCCAACGTTCGCCGCCGCCAACCGCTGCTTGACGCTGCATGCGCCGGCCGACGGAAACAGTCCGAGTGAAAACTGGAACTTGAGTTGCGGCGTTTTCACAAACCGGCCTTGTTGCGACAAAGCCACGCATCACATTCACATAACACTCCATTGGCGTCTATCTAGTGCCTCACGTCGTTGAGAAACGACCGGCCGATCGACGCAATCGTCGCCGGCAGCGGCCGGGGCGCGAGCGTCGCCGAGGCGGCGTGCGTGCACCACGGCGCCACTGTCCAGCGGCATTGTTGCCGCGCGTCGCGCTTCACTCGGCCACCTCTGCTCCCGCGTTCGCGAATGACACGAGCCGGCCCGTAAAAACGTGGCGGCCCGCCGATCGGCCCGTCGGCGGCGTAACGAACGCGGCGCTCCGGCAAAAACGGCGTCCGGCGGCGCTCTCCGGCGCCCAAATGGGTTCTCCAACCTTTTACCGATTACCATATTAACCGGGGCCGGGGTCATAAACACCGTGTGCCGAACGGAGGCCGCGCGAGACGCTTTGTTTCAAATTGTGGCGCTCAAATAAAATCCGAATCAGTCCCGGTCGTACTGGACGGTTTGGGGCCTCGCACTGTAAGGTGATTTACCTGGGCTACGCAATGGCATGGCCGGATGCCCCTTGTTATGTGCGACCATATTAGCTTGAGGTGAACAATGGCAGGTTCAGATGGGCCGAGTAGGATCGCTTTCATCTGGGTAGTGTAGGTATAGGTCACAAATCTATCTGGGCTGTGGAAAGTCAGGTTTAATGGAGACTGCATGGAGCCAGGTTAGCTCGTCGAACCTTCGTATGGGACTTAATCCGTCTCATTTGTGTGGAGCTGAATTAGTTTGAACTGTGTCTTATAGTGTAATCCAATATGTAGGGTCGGATCCATCTGGGGTGTGCAGTACCGCACGTGCCTGGGTTATGCATGTGTCCTAGAAGGCCCATCTGGGTTGTGTGGGGTGGGCGTGGGCGGAAACAAAGGAGGGACGAAGGGGAGGAGCGTGTTCCCCAGCCGTTGTGGAGCTTAACCTTGCGCCTATGGGTGTTGCGTGGAAAGAATACACCTCCAAAACGATCATGTCCCCCTGTCGAAAGTCCGTGGCACCTCCGATGAAGGGGAGGGGGGTCATCGGGCTGCGAGGAGCACTGTATCAGGAGCTGTGGCTCTCCAGTGGAGACACGGAACACGTGGTGTATAAACATAGCCGAATATAGGAGCCAGAGCAACTGTTTGACCCGTAGATACCAATAAGAAACTGTTTGGTGAGTGTAGAATATAGATTCGTGTAACCTTTGGACGGTGCTGACAACTGATCTGCGGGTGGATATGGAAATCATGATCTGCTTGCATGTGTTGGCTGGTTTTTGTCACCTCCCGATCGGCTTTCCGGCATAATGTGTACAGGGCCTAGCTTGAAAACTAGATGCTACGTGGCAAATTATCTTAAATAGTGCTTTCTCAGGCATCATGCCAAGGTTCATTTGTTGTAGCAATACATGCTCGTGGGACGTAATGTCACTCGAACTAAATTGCTTGTATTTTGTTCTAATGTATATTATGCATTTACGTGCGATAAATATGAATTAATTGGTGAATGTGGCAGACACCGTGACCACTTGAAACTGCAGTCGGCTGAAATTGGGTTCAAGTATATGGACACAGCCATACACTGCCACAAAAAGAAGGCTGTAACCGCGCACAGCACGTTGGTTATAGGACACATTTGCTAACAAGAAGAGCAACAACGTCGAGCCGTTTGGTCTTGTAGGGGTGCTCGTTAGCACACTACCATGTCTGGCAGGGAGGACGGTCGTGACGGCCGCAGACGAAGCTCGGGAAATGGAAGGCAGATGGGTGCGGCGGAGGGAGAGTCTCAGGCGAGTGGCGCCGACCACCCGTGGCGCCCGTGTGAATCAATCTAAACAGGACCGTGAACGCGCTCTAATCAAATTACTCACTGAATGACAAATACTTGGAGTGGAGCGATCGCGCGTGCCGACTGATAATGTTCGAGTTGTGCCCAAATGTGGTGGCTAGTAACGTTGCAAATAGCCTACTGATGACATGAGATCTGCCCCATCGGTGTAGATAACGTCACATAAAGTCCGATTGCCATGCAGTTTATTTCGATCATGTGTATTGATGACTCACAATCTGAATTCACCGCTGTGCTGGGTGGCACCTAGATTACGGCAGCTCGAGGAGTAAACTTCGACTTGAGTCCATTTCGCGTCTGTTTCTAACGCCAGCTATGCTGCTTTGCACCAACGACTAGTACTGGTATTTTGACAATGCCAGTTTGCACGCGCACTTACGGGCATCCGACGCAGTTTGTCAGAATGTTGCCACTGTTAGTGATACATTATGCTGGAACATTGAACATCGAACACCATATACAGGACAAACCACCCCTTGTAATGCGCTCCTCATGCTGGCTAGAAGAGATATTCATCGGATCAAACAGGTGCTAACAGACAACACAGGTGTAATCATGCGATGGAGACGTCATCATGCCATACAAGTGCCATCAGACCAGACAGATATCATCAGACCAGACAATATCGATGCCATCATCCCGGATAAGTGCCTCAGGACTGGACAGGTGGTGCATCAGACTAGACAGGTACTATGAGATCAGACAGGTACAGCAGACAAGACAGATTCCATGAGGAACAGGTGCCGTCATACCAGATTGGTGCCATGAGACTAAACAGGTGCCATGAGACTAGACAGATGCCATCAAACCAGACAGGTTCCATGAGGAACAGGTGCCATCAGACCAGATTAGTGCCATGTGACTAAACAGGTGCCACAAAACCAGACAGATTCCATCAAACCAGACAGGTGCTTTGAGGCTAGGCAGGTGTCATCAGACTGGACAGGTGTCGTCAGACCGGACAGGTGTCATCAGACCGGACAGGTGTCATCAGACCGGACAGGTGTCGTCAGACCGGACAGGCGTCATCAGACCGGACAGGTTTTAACAGAGAAGATGAACACAAAATGCCTACGCTGGACCTTTTGGTCTAACCGGTGAGACGGCTTGCATTGATTGTGTACCTGACTGCCTCTTGGATCTGCAGATCTGAATAGAAAACAACTACACCTGCGTGATTTTCTACGCGAATTATATTTCTAATACGAGAAGATTCTCAAATTATAGATGAATACATATGAGCTTTGTTAAATTGTCGAACAATCAAAACGTTCTGCAGCTCTTCTCAAAGCATACCGTTCTGCTTTGGTGGTGCTCGCTGCTTTCTTCTGAGTGCGATCCGATAATTGCCAACATCAACAAACTTCCAGACATTGTACCTTGACGACATTGGTGACCTTGAATTCTGCACATGTCATCTGTGCTAGACTATGTCTTCAGCTTGTACATCATGAAAGCTGAAGCAAGAAATATCGCTTGGTTTACGACCAGGGTCCGAGAACTACTACCAAGACGGGTGACCGTCTGCACCACGACATTAATCTCTTGAACTTGACCTGGAAGATCAACCAGAAGATATATAGGCAAACATATTTCACGTAACTCTAAAAGTTGAAGGATGCAGCTTCTACACCCCCTCACTAAATCGCTATCTTGCTTGAGGCAAAAGTTAGTGAGGATGTCGAATTGACCCGCTCTTGTACTGAGTGGAGTAGAAAATAATCCCGCACTGCGAGGGTAAACCAGCCCTGATGACGCATCGCTTTGACGAGTCGTAGCTGTGACTGCATAGTTGGAACCTGCTACTTGGTCGGTTACTAGACACCTGAGCTTACATTTTGAGGACAGTGAACAGGGCCTCGGACCCATGGCGACCTTGGATGTCTGGACATTTTCGGGTATGTTTTTGTGTGCTTGTCCTCTGGCAATCACGAGCCTCAAACAGCTTATGTAGGCAATCCTCGTGGCTCCTTTTACCGTCACGGAAAGTCGGAACGGTTTGAAAATTCTGGTGTGTCCAGTGTGAAATCCAGTGTGTCCAGTCCAGTGTGGTGTGAAAATTCTGGCTTACTGAAGCTATTTTCGGCGGCATGCGCGAACGGACTGCAGCCGGTGTATGTCGGGCCGGGCTCGGGGTGTCCTGATCGGATATGCAGTTGCACCGGTCCGCCGGTGTTGTGCCAACACCGACGCGGCGTGGGTCTGCCCTATCAGCATATGTCAGTCCGACGTCGGCCCGCTTGTGATGTTCATGTCGGAGCACTAGTGGCACTCCCACACCACGCCATTCCGACGTTGAGGTGATCTGGTCAGTATTCTTTTTACCCGAGGCCGTTTGTGCGCATCTATTCGCCATGTGCATCCACGACTTTTGGCTCGCGGTGCCCATGAGCATCCGACGTGGATCCTCGATCGCCAGGGATCGGCTCGCGGTCGACACGTGATCACCCCCGATGTCGGTCCAAGATCGCACGGCCACGTCGACCAGGGATAGCCGGACATCGGTCCGGTGTGCAAATGCCGTGTTACCTGACGCCATACATTATCATACAGCCGTATCATCTGGAGAACTCAACATTGCTATGCCTTAAGATTTTCCGATGAATGGTGGCCTTACCAGTTACAGGACGACTACCTGAAACCATTATCGTCATAATGTTTGAGATTCAAGGCGCTTAACGATCCTGGTCATCTCGAAGGAGCCCCTGACACCAGCGCTTGCAACATTACTTATGATCCTGAGATGTTTGGAAGCAACTCCGATTGCAACTCTAGGACTGTCGACCATTCGAAAGGGTCGGGCATGCTATCACTGAGATGCCTAGTTTATTGATATTCACAGGGACATCGAGCTGTTAGTGAAATCTGATTCACAGGGACATCGAGGAGAGATCTGAGCAGCTCTCTAATCTGCCCCGGAAATTTCCCACGTGTGATTCTCTTGGTTTATATTTACTGTGCTACTGGCATTGGAATGGAGTACCAATGACGCCACAAAAGCAACATTATGCTGATCGTATTTGGTTTGATTTGGACAGGGTGGATGTACGTAACATCACCAACCACTTATTGGGAGCCAGTTGTATTTAATAAGAAGTGCAGAATCCAACATATTCCAATAAGAATACCATGCATTCTGAAGGACAGCAATTACAAACAATTCAAAATTAAATAAAACACTTCGAAGCAATTACATACCTTATTCACTCCACACACAATATCTGGAGGAGGGAAAATAAGTGTACGTTGAATCTTTGCAGGCTGTGCACACATGGGTGGCAATTAACTGTCTGACAAATAACGCCCGCTTCAAACCTGAACCTGGCGTCAGACGCCGGCCACAAGCAGGCACCCAACATCTCGCATCGGATACGCGGGGGCGCACATCGCTCCCGACTGCACCAACGCAGCGCGGCGAGAGCGTCTCCACAGCGGCCACAAGTCTGCGGCACCACTCGGACGGCAGCTGGCCGTACTCTGTACACTGTGCACGGTTTGCCTGCAGGTGCGTGCGCCGGGCGGTGGTGACGCCTGTGAGCGGCGGTGTGTCCGGTCGCGCTGCCGACGCCACCAGGGGCTGGCCGAGCCGCTGCCGTGTCGCAGCGCCCCGCCTGAGCGGCGGTGTGTCCGGTCGCGCTGCCGACGCCACCAGGGGCTGGCCGAGCCGCTGCCGTGTCGCAGCGCCCCGCCGCGCCGCTCCGCAGCCATGCGGTGCTTCGGCGGCAGGAGCAGCACGTACCACTGCAAGATCATCCTACTCGACGAGCAGGAACTGATCCAGGAGATCCAGGTGAGCCGACCCGGTCGACCCGACCGCGACGTGCTTCAGTCTGGCGAAATTCAGCGGATTGGCTTTTGTGGCTTAGAAATCGTGTTTTATTTCCATGGAGTGAGTGAGTTGTAGGATTACGGGAATCTCCTGATCAGCAGACAGTCGACTGTGACCAGAAGTTGCTAAAAATACGTGCGATATCTGTTCCAAAGAGGTAACGTAAACATGCCATATTTCTAAATGCAATCAGTTTTCTGAACCTGAACATGGATCACCTGAAGTTACCAAAAAATACGTGCAACATCTGTTCCAAATAGGCCACACAAACATGCCCTGTTTATATTTTATCAGTTTCTGAGGACATTTGATGCAGCACAACTTTAATTGCTTGGAAACAATCACGAACGCGCCGCCACTTGAATTCGCAGTCCACCTGTGACAAAGGCTCCAAGCCAACCAAGCTGTGATGAAGATTTTGCCGGGGTGTCCGGCATGTTCAGCCTGCTGTGCTGCAGGGTTCGGTACTCGGACCGTTCTTGTAGTGGCAACTCGGCACTGGGCGACGACAGGTTTGATTTTTACCGTTACACGATCGCTGTCAGAGAGCCATGTGCAGAGCGCATTGTTCGCTGGGTGCCTGGCGGTAGAGTGCAGGTGTTCTGCAGTAGATGTCGCAGACACGGCCACTGCAACATTTCCACCGGTGCTGAAGGTAACATGGCTACACGATCCGCAGCGTTTGGACTTTGACGTATTTATGTATATGCCATTGTCATCTGACAGCAAGTGCCACCACCGGTAGGCTCATACGGCAAGGAATACCACAAAACGCTATTTTGTTTGTCTTCAGCACTTTAGCAACCAGCGCGCATAAGCTGTAAATTATATACGACATGGAAATACCATAACTTATGATACACACTAGCAATGCCTTCAGCGAATCACGTTGCATGCTAATCCAAAATTTCAGAACCGTCCCCTCAAGCTTTAGAACTCTTGATTAGTCCGCTCAGTGCAACAACTCTTCCGACGAATGTAAAACAAGCACGCACATGCTCTGCTGAAAACAAATGCAACCGCTTGTATTACCCTTTGGGTACAGCTGCTTTTGCATCGTTACGCTCTCATGCAAAACTTGTAAGCATTTCGGTGTTCTTGAGCATTGTCAGTTTCTTATTGACCAGTGATGTCATGCGACGGGCTGTTCATTGCTATGTATATGAGTATGCGAGAAGTTGCAGTTGAACGTTCAGATTCTTTACTGTTTTTTTTTCCAAGCAGTTCCCATTTACATATTCATCTAGCTTCCACAGCATGGAAACCTTGGTGTAGAACACAACGGTAACAAGAGACTGCGCTGCTGGGTGTCTGTCTAGCACTGCAGAGGTTGCAATTGCGGTTCGATGTCAAATATTCGAAGCCGATATTTAAACATACGACACACATTGCAATCTTCTATAACATTATTAATCCTATATTTGTACCTTGAAAATGTATTGGCCTTAATCACAGGGGCGGGGATGGCCAAGTGATAAAGGTGTCGGGCTATGGGTACCAAAGGTCCCGGGTTCGACTCCAGCGCCACTCAGGACATTTCCAAATCCCGCGACCCACCAGCGAAAGTGTGGGCGGCGCCATTAGCCGTGAATTTGCCTAAATTGTGTCGTGAACCAATCAATAAACAAACAATGGCCTTAATCACATGCCTTGTTCCGTTTGCAATGCCCTCAGTCCACGCCTCCCTTGCATCACTCGCCATGAAAGAGTGGTGGCTCTACATGATCGAAGTGGCTGGACTCGTCGAAAGATAATCTAATACTCCCGTACTGCTATATCTTCTTTGCCCTCCCTCTATCCTTAGATCTTTTTACGTCTTGTTTTCTTTCGCTCTTCCCTTTCGTCCATTCTCCGTATCTCCTCTCTCTCATCTCTGCATCCTTACATCTGTGTTTCTGCATCCTTACATCTATATATCTTGCTTTATCTCCGTATCTCCATATCTCTCGATCTCTATCTCTCCATCCCTCGCTGTCCCTTTCCTCTCTCTCTTTCTCTCTCCATCTCTCCCCCTTCTTCTCTCGCTCTCGCCCTGTCCTTCGGGTCGGCTGCACCACGGCGGCGTGGTCCGACAGCGAGCTGGACGCGGCTCCAGAGCGGGGTGAACAGCCGGCCGGGCCTCATCTCAGCCATGCCACGGCCGACCCGCGCCTGCCCCGCGCTGGAAGCTGCAATTCCGGGCGGGGAGAGCGGCTCGGGCGGCACCGGCCAGCTAATGGCTGGCCGCGCCGGGCCTGATCGCTTTATTTTTCCGGGTGGCTGCGGCCCGTGCGCCGCCATTAGCGTGCCGTGCCGCCAGCGACCAGTCGGACCTGCGCCGGCGGCCCGGGCCAGCCGCCAACAGCCGCCTTTTATTGGCCTTTGTGCAGGGCCGGCGTCACCCGGCTCGCACGCGGGCAGCAGCTTTACGGCCCGCCGCCGAGCGCCGTATATCAGCCGGGCTCGGTCGTGCCGCCCCCGGTGGAATGCGTCGTGCGCGCGCGGGGGGCGTCCCCCAAGCGTGTGGGAGGTCGGCCGGGCGGGGTGGCCCCCTACTGTGCCCCCCACCCCCACCGGCACGTGGGGTGGTCGGGCGTCGGCAGGACGGCCAGCAAGAGCTGACAAAACACGGTTAGAATTGACGGGTTCCAACAAAGTACAAACGCTGCACTTACTATGCAAATTACGCCGTAGAATTTGTAAGTCGCTGCTGTTCCCGTGTCACGTTTCGTGCTTGCACTTGCAACGCTTCAGGCAAGATGTGTAGGTGCTTTAGACCTCTTTAGACGCAAATCCAAGAACTAAATATCTCTGCATTGTGACATCCTTCGAGTGTGATAAGACGTTGAAGGGGGCACTCCAGCATACCAAAATATCAAACCTAATTAAGATTAAGGTAGTAGAAAAAAAGAAACTACGACATATATTCTGGAAAAAAAATATTCGAGAAAGTGCAATCAAAACTGTCACAGATACATGCATACAAGTTTTTTGTCAATGAGAATTTGGTGAGGTACAATTATTGCCATAATTAACTCTAAATACGGAATAAGGAAAACATATTAGAAAGCTTATTGAAGCTTTTTGTAAAATACTAATGCTGGCACTAAACATTCCTCCTTGTGATTTGCGACATCTTTGCTGCGGTAATTGTAAGACCAAAAATGCATAACGAGTGCATGCACATGACAATACTATCTCTACTGCTTGTGATAGCAGATCACGCGATAAATATGAATATTCACACTTACTAGATCCACTTACCAGCCTGGATCATTCGTGCGTCCTTCGCCAAAGGTCATGTGGCGGGGATCAGTTTAGCCCTGTGCCTGTTTTTGAATCGTGGGTTATGCATTGTAGTCTGCAGTCCGTCTGTTGCGCGTCGTGGGCTGCGAGCCATGGGCTGTGGGTTATGAGCTGTGGTCCGTTGGCTGCGGGCCATGCGCTGGGTCCATGCGCTGCGGGTCATGCCATGGGCCCAGGCAGCCAACGTACCGCAGCCAAAGAATCGTAGCCCATGATCTGCAGCACATGGCCCCCAGCCCATGACCCGCAGCGCATGGACCCAGCGCATGGCCCGCAGCCAACAGACCACAGGCAGCCAACGGGCGGCCCCATGGGTCCATGGGCCCATGTGCTGCGCCTCATGGGCTACGGTCCTTTGGGTGCAGGTCATGTGCTGGGGGTCATGGGCTACGGTCCGTTAATCGCGGGTCATGGGCTGCGATCCGTTGGCCGTGGGCCATGGGCTGCGGGCCATGTGCTGCGGGTGGTGGCTCGTGGTGGCAGAACAGCGTCGGCGTCCGGCAGACTTTGATCGATGCCAGCAGCGGCTGCACAATTGCCCCTTCGTGTGCAGAATTCAACCGGCCGTCCGGCTGCACTGGCGTTTTAATATCGGTTATGGTTGGCGTGCATGCCGGCTGGTTGAGTCGGCCGGCAGTGGTGAGTGCAGGCGTGTAATTTGTCTCCCCGGTGCCTGCCAGGCGCGGGATGTGCCATGATGGACGGTCGTCTGCTCGCGTGTAACCGGCGTCGGGCACGCTGGCGTGGCTTGCCGGCGTGGCTTGCCGGCGTCTCCGCCAGCCGAGTCGACACCTGCATCGACAGGCCACGCTGTGTGGCCGGTAGACACGTGGTTACGTGGTCGCATGGCGATATCTTCACGAGTGGGGCCGATCCTCACATTGGTAGGGCATGCTGTGTGGTCGGTCCGCATGTGGCCACGTCATCGCACGACAGGGTCTCCGCGAGCGGGGTCGATACCTGCATTGACAGGCCACGCTATGTGGTCACGTCGCTGCATAGCCGATCCGGTCACGGCCAACTATGGGAGTAGCACACCTTCAGACAGTGCGCACTGACATAAACCGGTCAGGTCAGCTATTTGCGAGGATGCGATCTAACCGGTTAGATGGTGCCTGCGCAGGTTTTCGTGTTCTGTACGCGCTCGGTAAGTCACAGCGCGATCATTTCGCCTCGGTTGATAATCGGCGATGGTTGTCTGGCCACTGACCGATTGTCATTTGAGGAGCTCGGCATGACGTGGACGTGCTCCAGACATGTTTACATCTCAATCAGACCGGTCTTCACACGTCCTAGATAGCAGGCACGCGCTCACGCCGGTACCGCTGTTTCCGATCAAATCTGCTCGCCTGCAGATCACATCTGAGCTGCCTACCTAACGACCATACCAGATCAGTTCGGTCCACAACACACCACTCACACAGACTGACTGGGACTCGGGGTATCTACTCCACGACACGCACACACACACTCACTTATACACACATACACACACACATACACACATACACACCACCTCTGGGTCCACCGGGCCAGTCGCCCATCCCGTCGTTCAATGGCCGCTGAAGGCTCATCCAGCTGGGCGGGGGTGGAGGCCGCTGTGGTTCGGAATGCCAGATGCCTATTTAATAAGAGCGAGCGTGCGCGCGCGCGCGGGGCGGCGGGCCCCATGGGCGGCTGGCGGCCTGTTGGCCGGCCCGTGGGCCTGTGGTTGCCGACACCAGGCCCACAGCGGTCATCTATAAACATGCGAGTCGGTCGCCGCGGGCCCACCGGCCCTGTTATTCTGCGCATAATCGGCGGCGATTTATCACAGTCGGTGCGGATAGGATTCCAGGGGCGCGTCGGCGCAGGTTCAACCCTGGCAGGCGTCGCCCGAGGGCAGATGGGGCCGCGATCCTCGCTCCGCTGACTAGTGCGCCGTGAGGCCTGTCGAAGAGGCGGCGGCGTTTCTCCGGTGTCTGGCGGTCGCTCGCCAGTATGCTGGACTTTCTCTCAAACCGAAGGCACGGGCCGAGCGCAAACACCGATCGACCGGGATAGCACGCCGGCGTTGGGCAACGTGAGCCCGGGTGGCCTATCACGGTCGGCCGGCCGGCCGGCAGCCGACCGGACCGAACAATCGCTCGACTGCGCCGCGTTGCGTCATGCGCTGGCAATCTCCTAAAAAAACCTACACACCGACAGCTCACCCTCCGATGTTCGGTTGCATGTGCAGAACACACGGAATGCCTCGTCTGCGATTGCATTTCGGTGTGCACTCGCCGAGCGTCGGACGTGAAACACCGACAGGCATTGCGGCACACGGTCGGCCTGCACGGTTACCACTCCAGATGCCTTTATTGCGCCGGCAATTCATCCCGCTGGCGGACTAACAACTTCGGGAAAACAAATTACCATGCGGCGCCGGCCCGCCGCCTGATTTAATTGGCCGGCCTTGTGCTCTCGGCAGCCGGCGCACGAGCTCGCTCCGCCGCTCCACTGGGTCGCACGGGAGCCGCTCGTGAGCTGAAAAACCCGCCGTCGGCCACGCGCCGACGACAGTGGCCTCTGTCGCAGAGGCGGCCGGGTCGCGTTGTCATCAACGCACCGTGAAAAACAACACGGCTGTCCGTTGTTGGCTAGTGTGGAATTACACTGCCGGCTGGCCGGCGAGCGGGAACACTCGGCCGTCAGCGACGAGTGTGGTGCACCTTAACTGGCGACTGCGCCTCCACTGCCGAACGGTATAGGAGGCGCTCGGGCGCCGCTCGTGGCTGGAGCAACAGAGTTGGTGTGGCCTCTGCGTCTCATGTTTTTGGTCTTCCAACCGACAGCACCCCACCAGAGTTGATGCGATATTCCCGCTCTCATTTTTTTTTGCATTCGGACTGACAGCGTCTCATCTCAAGCTCAATAATTTCTCGAAAGTTAACTGAAAAGACGACAGCAAATGTTTTTATTCGCGCCACGGCCGAGACTCGTGGGCACAACTCTCTACTGGCCGGCTAGATTAACTTGTTTTCAACTGGCTGACTCGTTTCGCTCTTCGCCTGCTGGCAAAATCTGCCCGCGCCCAGCAGGATAATGTCTCTTTCGGTCGGTTGTTTGTCTGCTCCGAGTCAGTGCAGCCCACTCTCAGTGTATTTAGTCCGCCCGCGGCTGGTTTTCTCCGCGTCCAAGCCTCATCAGTTGGATTTTCATCTTATTCAATCTGGCCCTGGACCACTCCAAGTCAGGAGATTCGACTTCAGTCTGCTCCAAGCCAGTTGAGGTATCCCTCAGGTGCGATAGTTCATTTCTTGCTGGCCGCTTAGCCCACTTCCAATCGCAGCTGGTTCAGATGAAGCTATACTGGCACAACAGCTGGCCCGCTGGTTCAACCTCTCCCAGCTAGTTCATACTGTACTCAGCTGGCGTAGTCCATGGGTTCAACCGCTCCCAACTGATTCCGCCCTCTCCCAGCTGGCTCAGTCCTCTCCAAGCTGGTTCAGAACTCTCCCGACTGGTTCAGATCGCGCTCAGCTCCGATTCAGTCTTCTCTCAGCTGGTTCAGACCGCGCCCAGCTACCGCAGCCCCCTGCCAGCTGGTTCAGACCGCTGCCAGCTGGTTCAGACCGCTGCCAGCTGGTTCAGACCGCTGCCAGCTGGTTCAGACCGCCGCCTGCTGATTCAGAGAGTTGTCAACTGGTTGAAGCCGCTGCCAGCCTGGTTGGCCCACTGTCAGCTGGTACACGTCGTCAAGGTGGCGGACAGTCGGCAGCACGGGCTCGCAACTGGCAACGGTGTCGCTGCGGGAGAGACGACCTCTGGAGCCGCGCACACCCGCATCAGGCAAGATGTCGGCTGTAGTAGCCGCCGCCAGCCAGTCCATAGACCTGTGGCAGCCACCGACAGCCAGTCCACAGACGACCTCTGAAACCGACCTGAGGTCCCCGCCGATAGCCAGCCCACACAAGAGTTCGGATCGTGAGCCCAGATCGGTTTGGCTGACCTGTTAGTGGCTGCTCGAATCCGCAGGGTTGTGGCCGCTATCGGACGACTGTCTTCTGTGAAAGGGAACAGAAAAAAACATACGGCCGGATTCCATGTGGGTCCTTGGCACCATTTCACGTTTATTGTTATCTCATCGTTTGTATTCTCACTTCTTCCCGAGCTCGATTGTCCTGTCTCACGCTCGCATGTTGTGTCGAGCTTCAAATGGACCCTGCACGCACTCCAGGCTTACCGCTGTGAAATGTGCAGCCACACCTTCATGGACCTAGTGACCACTCTCATCCCCTTACGACTAGACCGGCACTGGTGGCAGGGTCCGCAATAGTGGGGCTCCGCCCCGTGACCTCTGCTCCTCGTGACTACCTCGGCGTCCCGCGGCGGAAGCGGCGGAAGCGGCGCACCTGTTTCAACAGCTGGCCACAAGTTCGCCACGGCGTGACGCCATAAAATCCCTCTCCAAATGACGCCGCGCCCCATTGATATTGATGAGATTTCTGAAGATCTCAGCATGGCGCTGACAAGGCAATACAATCCAGACCTAAACATCTCCATTATTCCCCTCCATTCGTCTTTTTGGAGGGCGTGAACTGTAGCAGATCTGTGAAAGTTATCGACACGAAATTGTAAACAGATTTATGTATTTTTGGTCACTGAACCACTATCACAATAACTGCGGCTCGACCTCGAATGAGCGCAGAAGTGGCCGATTCCGAAGGTCTGTCCCAACTGTCGAATGCTTTCATTTCCTCGAACACCCACATAGCAGGAAATCTGCTCCGTGCAGAGAAACGGCCTTTTCCTGCTGTTGAGAGCCGGAACGTCAGCGGCGGCTTTGACGACAAATTAACGTGGCGTTTAACCTCGCTGGCTATCTGTTTCGCCGGACGTCGGTGGGCGGTATTTGTTTGACTGCGGGGCCGGGTCGACCCTGAATTCCGCCCGGCCCAGTAGATGCCAATCTGGCCGGAGCTCACGCGGGTCCCCGTGTTGGCCATTGGACACGGGTCGCGGCGGGAACGCGCCGGGCCAGTCTGTCCAGCAGACGAGCGCGGCCCGGCGCCTATGAGATGGGCGTCAGGATCGGCCCGACCACGTCACGACCGCCGCGCCGCCCGGTAATGAGCGGATCCGGCGCGGTCCTGAACCCGCCGCCGACTACCTGCTGCCGGCCGGACCCGTGTCATCCTGAACCTGGTGTACTGAACCCGCGCCAACTACCTACTGCCCCCGCCAGACCCGTGCCATCCTGAACCTGCTGCCTCGTACTTGTTGCCCTGAATACGCCTCCGACTATCCTTGCCACCTGCTGGTCCCATGCCGCCCTGAACTCGCCACCCCGAACCCACCGCCACCCATCAGTGCCAGCCGCCGGCCGTTGGCTGCCAATGGTGGATCAATTCGGATCGAGTCGGACCCCCCGAGCGGCACCCTTCGTCTGGCCCGTCCCACAGCAGGATCGCGTCGTACTGTGTTGCTGTGTAGGAGATGGACGCCACATGGATCAGACGGAGTAATCATGTGCTAAACGCACCACCCTCTTGGGCCGGACACCTGTACAAGGTCGGGATCACAGCATACCGAGCGGACAACCACGTGGTAATCGGACAGCCACCCAAGAACTGCCGCACACACGTGGAAGCTGTCACCTCGTTAGTTCGGTATTTCGGGTTTATGACGCTTCGACCAGACTTGACAATTCGCCTTACTGCCATGACTGGACGTCTAAATAGCGGCTGAGTCGGCGCCGAGTGACCAGATCACCACATAGTGACTGGATAACCGGCGTAATGACCGGACCACCACGCCGTGGCCAGATCACCAGATGGTGACTGGAAAACCGGTGTAGCGATGGGACCACCTCGCACAGAGCGGATCACCACATGGTGGCTAGATAGCCGGCGTGGAGAATGAACCATCACGCGGTGTCGAGACCACCCTGCTGGAGGCCGAACGGACCCAGTGAGCAGAAGCAGTCGCCCGGCACGGACAGATTACACCGTACCCGGCAGAAGCAGTCGCCCGATACGGACTATTACACCGTGGCCGGCAGAAGCAGTCTTCCAACACGGACATGTTACACCGTGGCCGTCAGAAACAGTCGCCCTACACAGACATACTACACAGTGCCCAGCAGAAGCAGTCCTCCGACACGGACATATTAAACCGTGGCCGTCAGAAGCAGTCGCCCTACACAGACATACTACACAGTGCCCGGCAGAAGCAGTCTTCCGACACGGACATATTACACCGTGGCCGTCAGAAGCAGTCGCCCTACACAGACATACTACACAGTGCCCGGCAGAAGCAGTCTTCCGACACGGACATATTACACCGTACCCGGCAGAAGCAGTCGCCCGGCACGGACATATTACACCGTGGCCGGCAGAAGCATCTTCCGACACGGACATATTACACCGTACCCGGCAGAAGCAGTCGCCCGGCACGGACATATTACACCGTGGCCGTCAGAAGCAGTCGCCCGGCACGGACATACTACACAGTGCCCGGCAGAAGCAGTCGCCCTACACAGACATACTACACAGTGCCCGGCAGAAGCAGTCTTCCGACACGGGCATATTACACCGTGGCCGTGAAGCAGTCGCCCTACACAGACATACTACACAGTGCCCGGCAGAAGCAGTCTTCCGACACGGGCATATTACACCGTACCCGGCAGAAGCAGTCGCCCGGCACGGACAGATTACACCGTGGCCGGCAGAAGCAGTCTTCCGACACGGACATATTACACCGTACCCGGCAGAAGCAGTCGCCCGGCACGGACAGATTACACCGTACCCGGCAGAAGCAGTCGCCCGACACGGACATATTACACCGTGGCCGTCAGAAGCAGTCGCCCGGCACGGACATACTACACAGTGCCCGGCAGAAGCAGTCGCCCTACACAGACATACTACACAGTGCCCGGCAGAAGCAGTCGCCCTACACAGACATACTACACAGTGCCCGGCAGAAGCAGTCGCCCTACACGGACATATTACACCGTGGCCGTCAGGACAGACACCTCACAGTGCCCGGCAGAAGCAGTCTTCCGACACGGGCATATTACACCGTACCCGGCAGAAGCAGTCGCCCGGCACGGACAGATTACACCGTGGCCGGCAGAAGCAGTCTTCCGACACGGACATATTACACCGTACCCGGCAGAAGCAGTCGCCCGCACGGACAGATTACACCGTGGCCGGCAGAAGCAGTCTCCGACACGGACATATTACACCGTGGCCGTCAGAAGCAGTCGCCCTACACAGACATACTACACAGTGCCCGGCAGAAGCAGTCTTCCGACACGGGCAAACTGGCCGTCAGAAGCAGTCGCCCTACACAGACATACTACACAGTGCCCGGCAGAAGCAGTCTTCCGACACGGGCATATTACACCGTACCCGGCAGAAGCAGTCGCCCGGCACGGACAGATTACACCGTGGCCGGCAGAAGCAGTCTTCCGACACGGACATATTACACCGTACCCGGCAGAAGCAGTCGCCCGGCACGGATAGATTACACCGTGGCCGGCAGAAGCAGTCTCCGACACGGACATATTACACCGTGGCCGTCAGAAGCAGTCGCCCTACACAGACATACTACACAGTGCCCGGCAGAAGCAGTCGCCCTACACAGACATACTACACAGTGCCCGGCAGAAGCAGTCTTCCGACACGGACAGATCGCACCGTGGTCGCGGGGCATTACTATGGCCGGTTGCGTCGCCGTGGCGCGCACCGGATGGGCTCATTATTGGCGTCGGGTCCGGCCCGTTCGCGCATCATATCCGCAGGACGGTCCACCTGGGCGTCCGGCCACCGCCGCCCCCATCCCCTACCACGCCTCGTCGGTCAGGCGGTGCTGACCGACCGGACGCAGGGTTAGGTCCAGCCGTTCACCTGTCCCACAACTCCTCCCTGGTCAGGCGGTGTTGACCGGCCGGACGCAGGGTTAGGTCCAGCCGTTCACCTGTCCCACAACTCCTCGCTGGTCAGGCGGTGTTGACCGGCCGGACGCAGGGTTAGGTCCAGCCGTTCACCTGTCCCACAACTCCTCGCTGGTCAGGCGGTGTTGACCGGCCGGACGCAGGGTTAGGTCCAGCCGTTCACCTGTCCCACAACTCCTCGCTGGTCAGGCGGTGTTGACCGGCGGACGCAGGGTTAGGTCCAGCCGTTCACTTGTCCCACAACTCCTCGCTGGTCAGGCGGTGTTGACCGGCCGGACGCAGGGTTAGGTCCAGCCGTTCACCTGTCCCACAACTCCTCGCTGGTCAGGCGGTGTTGACCGGCCGGACGCAGGGTTAGGTCCAGCCGTTCACTTGTCCCACAACTCCTCGCTGGTCAGGCGGTGTTGACCGGCCGGACGCAGGGTTAGGTCCAGCCGTTCACCTGTCCCACAACTCCTCGCTGGTCAGGCGGTGTTGGCCGGCCGGGCGCAGGGTTAAGCCCGGTTCACACTTGGCAATTCTGAGCGTCAAACATTTGTAAAACGAACGGATGTCGAACGTCAAACAGAAGATAGACGTCGTAAAACGAGCGGAAATACGCCGGGAATAACGCACGCTGTTTCCCCGAATGAAAACGTTCGTTTTACGGTTCCCTGCGGATCAATTATGACGCCAATGAGACCATTCTGACTGGTAAATTAATTTGTGAAAATGTGTGAATAGTATGCACTGGTAAATACATTTGTGAAAGGTATGCAAACCGGCTAATGTGCAATGAATGACAGGGGTTTTAGTCAAATCACGAATCTCTCCGTAGAAAATCATACATTCTCTGTGATCAATTTATATTGCATCATTGTTCAACAAGTGATGTTGAATGCTGTGGTAGCCTCAGTTCAGCCTTGTTCAGTTCAACTGGATAGCACAAATTGCAGAATATTACATTCTTTACGTATTTTTGTTTTGTTTCGCCATGAAGACTCAACAAAAATAGTTGAAACAGCATGTGAAGTGGTCAAAAAGTGGCAAATGAAATGTAACTTTGATCAGTGCAAGATCATGCATGTGGGCAGGCAGCATACCAGGTATCCATACTTGGTGGGTGATCAATTACGAGCTTGGACTGAGCAAAAGAAGGACTTGGGTGTTGTTGTGAGATATGCCAGACATAAAGATATAATGCAAAAGTGCAACAATGAGCTACATGGGCTCTTCTTGGTTGCGTTTTGTGGACACCATCAGCTAGTTGCCCATGCTGAACAAGTCCCAACGTGCCGAACCATGAGTCTGCAGACAAAATAGATGGGTTAACTTTGCAGCCTACCTTGGGACATCAACTTAAGTGCACCTTGACATAGTGAGAACCAAAATTAACATGTACTTATTTCAATATGCATATCATGCACACATCAGAAAAGATAGCATCTGTAGTTGGCACTGGACATGCACAACCAATGCTTTTTGCTCCGAAAATTATAATGAATTGGCATTTACAGCAATAGAAATTATGAACATGTTTTTCACCATCATGCATGGCATGGCCAGCACAACTTGGCACCTGGCAGTGCCAAGTTGTGCTTGGAGTGTCTGAAATTGTTGAGGGTATTTCATTGCTTATAATAAGCACTTAGAACTCACAGGGCCAATGATTTTCTGCATGGCTATGTTCTTCAGAGATACTTGCAAGATTTTGTCAGGGCTACATGCACAGCCCCAAAATATTATTTTCCATCTTGGGTGAACAAGCATGTTTTTTTCCATGCCAATGAAACACATTTGATTGAATGTGCCATCATATGCCAACTGAACAAATAATGTAAAAAGCTGTAATAGATAGCTTGCACAGCTGAGCTGGATAGCACAACTTGCCGAATATTACATGTCACATATTTTTTATTTTGCCATGAAGACTCCCAAGAAAAATAGTTGGATAAGCATGTGAAGTGGTCAAAAAGTGGCATCTGAAATGTAATTTTGATTAGTGTGAGATCATGCATGTAGGTAGATAGCATACCAGGGATGCACACTTCATGGGTGACCAATTACGAGTTGTGACTGAGCAAACAAAATATTTGGGTGTTGTTGCGGAATATGCCAGACATAAAAACCTAACACAGAAGTGCAACATTGAGCCACTGGCGTTCTTCCTGGTTGCATTTTGTGGAAATCATCATCTAGTTGCCCATTCTGAACCACAAGTCTCAACATGTGAAACCATGAGTATGCAGATGAAACAGATGGGTTAACATTGCAGCCTACTTTGGGACATGAACTTAAGCGCACCTTGACAGAGTGAGGATAAAAACTAGCATGTACATATTTCAATGTGCATATCATGCACACATCAGAAGAGAGCATGTGCAGTTGGCATTGGACATGCACAAGCAATGCTTTTGGCTCTGAAAATTCCAATGAATTGGAATTTACAGCAATAGAAACTATGAATATGTTTTTCACCATCATGCATAACCTGGCAGTGCCAAGTTGTGTTTGGAGTATGACAAATTGTCGAGGGTTTTTCGTTGTTTACAATAGGCACTTATAACTCACTGGCCCAATTATGTTCTGCATGGCTATGTTCTTCAGAGATACTTGCAAGATTTTGTCAGGGCTGCATACACAACCCCAAAACATTACTTTCCACCTTTCCATCTTGGGTGAATAAGCATTTGTTTTCAGTGCCAATGAAACACAAACACAACACAACATTGCATACAATTCCGCCTGAGACTATTTTCCAGTTTTATCTCTCTACCACGTGGTCAAAAAGTGTGCTAGGAAATGCGATATTCTATCCACAACCAAATCAATGCTTCTCATCGGGTTATAGACAGCTAACACAACTTCGAATATGTCACGGCCACGCAATCACGCCAACAGAACGCTAAACGCTGAATCGGCGTTGAAAAGATAAACTGAATCTATCCTTTGGACTACAGACTGACGTTCATTACTCGGTCTTGACATGCCCCGGTGCACACTGTGCGACGCTCCTATCGCGTGAAACGTTCGTAAGACGCAGTTTTGACGGGCGCCTGAAATACGTTCGATTGCCGTTTGTTTAACGAAACGGCCTAAAAACGATGAATAAACGCTCTGAAGGCGTCAGAAGACGGCAGTGTGAGCCGGGCTTCAGGTCCCGGCATTCACCTGCCCACGCCCGATCACGTACCGTCCGGCCCGTGTCGGCAGGCGGCGGCCTCGAACCCGCGTCACTCGGCGGCTGGCCGGTTGCCGATCCAGCGGGTAGTGTTGACGAGTGGCAGTGTTGACGGGTAGCAGTGTTGACTGGTGGCAGTGTTGACGGGTGGCAGTGTTGACGGGTGGCAGTGTTGACTGGTGGCAGTGTTGACTGGTGGCTGTGTTGACGGCTGACTGTGTTGACGGATGATTGTGATGACTGATAATTATGTTAACGGATGATTGTGTTGACGGACGATTGTGTTGCTAACTGACGGCAACCGACAGTGGTGGTTAAGGGGCGACTGGCATCAGGCGACAAACGACAGGCGACAAACGACAGGCGACAAACGACAGGCGACAAACGACAGGCGACAAACGACAGGCGACAAACGACAGGCGACAAACGACAGGCGACAAACGACAGGCGACAAACGACAGGCGACACACGACAGGCGACACACGACAGGCGACACACGACAGGCGACACACGACAGGCGACACACGACAGGCGACACACGACAGGCGACTGATTGCTGATGGCTAATGGCTGACTTGCTGATGTTGCCGCAGGATACCACGCTGGGTCAGGAGCTGCTGGACAACGTGTTCCGCCACCTGAACCTCCTGGAGACTGCCTACTTCGGTCTGCGCTTCCTGCACTCCTCAAACCAACCGGTAAGTGGCCGGAATCTCAGCGCACTTACTGGCCTGTAGGTGTGGTGATGGAGACACGAGTGCACTTGCCCTGAGTGAAGGACCCATGTCTCGTACACAGGTACATAGCCCATAGCCCGCAACTATCCGGCCTGTTAAAACGCACCAGGTATGCTAGACATGCACTAACGTGCTTTTCCTTCTTCGCAGTACTTTTCTTCACAGGATGTGATGCATTAACCGTACACATTCGGTTCAAAGGTTTACTTGAGCTTGGATGGATCCCAAAGGGATACATCATACTTTTGAAAGTGATTCTTTGATGTTGATCTTTCTGAACTGACTGTCGGATTTACCTGGTGGATGATGAAACTTAGTATGCACTGTAAGGGTGCATATGCTCGTGAATATATGGTGCAGAGGTATTCGTGCCGTAGATTGTTAGACATAGCTGCCCTGAGTATCAGAAACAATTGTCCTGAGCATCGGACGTGGAAATCCGAGAATAGATGAGGACGGATCTTCGTGGATTTCGTGGGTATCTTGCCTAATGGCACCAGTGTCTGCGGGCGGCGAGCATAAATATTCGCCCGATTTTATTGACGTGTGTGTGAAATGGTGTGTGGTTCCCGAACTACAATCCCTGGGGCCAGGTAGTGCGTGAGTGATGGACACACTGACACGGGATTGTGGATGGCGGATATATATGGAGGCATGTCAGAACGATCAGGGCATCGATACACCTGCCCTTGAGTTTGTTATTGAAGTTTCTGACCATTTTCTGTGAAGGACGGTACACCGTTTCACTTTAACTTCTCGGAACAATACTTTAAAAGCAGTCTGTTCGTAGCCTGGCTAGATTTGAAGCCATTTCCACATTTCGCACGACCTGCATTCCTTTATGTAGCTCGAAGACATTGTACATTTCCTAAACTAAAAGGTGCAAACTCCGTTCTTGCCATTCCATACTCTGTTCTCCCGCGCGGAGCGTATCTGTCAGCACGAGGGACCGTGACTTGTGCTCGAAAAAAACAGGGTCGCGTGCGACGGGAGGGAATTCACCAGTCTTAACCTCCACTCTTCTGCGGCGACGAATCACCGCACCCAGCTACCATTATGATATCTGCCGCACGGTGCAGGACTGTTGCAATTTAGCTGCGCGGTGCGTAACAAAGTTGTTACCCGCGTCAATATACTGGTGCTGAAGTAGTCAACATGATCCCAATGTCCCGCCACCGATTGGTGCCTAACGCCGGCCGTCTGTCACAGAGGCTGGCTGTTCCCTGGCCACTGGTGGCCGCTGTTGGTTACCGTAGATCGCCGATGGTCACTATTGATCACTGTAGATCGACGTTGATCACTGGTGGTTACCGTAGATGGCTGTTAATCACTGGTGGTCACCGCTCCCTGAATTTCCGTTGAGCGTAAACTGTACCGCCGTGAAATTCGCTTTGATGTTCGGCATCTTTTATCAAGATCTGTGCGCGATATACACGTTGTTAGATGACATCTCACGCAAGGAAGCTGAACTATTTTTTCATTCATAGATATTAATGCATCGGTCAGTATTGTACGTCCAACACGTTCTTGCTTGCTACTTATTTTCTCATTCCGAAGATGACATGACATCGCCGGGCACTTCATCCATCAATGTGAATTGAACAGCGATAAGTGGCAGAATTGCACACAATTTGCGACAAAATCGTCAAACAACTACATTAAAAAACGCGTTAATCTCTAGAATCGGTAGGTGGTTAGCTTTCACAATCATGCACGTCACGTCCTTTGAGCATACTAATCTTTCCAGCAAATCGCAGATAGCTCTCGTGCGTCGCGTACACCCGCTGCGGTCGCTAATGCTCCGGGCTGGCTTCTTTTCAACTGGCCGCCCCACCGAATACCTCAATGGTCCGCCAGATGGCGCACGACCTGCACGCGCGTCGCAACTTGTGAATCGGACACAGCGTAGCGCACAACGAAATTTTGGGTTGCAGTCGTGAACCGATGGCTGTGTCCGCGGCGCTGGTTGAGCTGGCCTTGCTCTGTGCTCACCCCGCCACCGTTGATTCGGTCGTGTCGCGGGCGTAGGTGCGGACTGACGCTCTGCTCTGTGCTGCCGAGCGGCCGACTCCCTGCACGATCGCTATCTGCCGCCACTCGGAGCTGAGGGTCGTGGCGTGGCGCGCCGGTCGGTCCCACGGGCCGCCGTCAGCGACTGACTGATGGCGCGCGTGGGAGGGGAGCGGGGTGTCGGCGCGCCGCCGTCCGACCGTGACCTGCGTGCGACCCGTGCGCGACCCGTGCGTGGCCCTGCGTGGCCGGAGCGAGCCGCGCGCCGGCAGCGCCCACGGCACGGCGTCGTGTTCCGGCGAGCGTGCGATTGTGCGGCGGCCCTCTCCCACGGCCGCCGGCGCTGGCGCCTCCGCGACGTAATGACGGCGCCGCCGCTCTACCGCCACTCCAGCGCCACTCCGCCGCCACTCCGCCGCTGACCTAAACACGGACAACGGCGGCGTGATGGGCGAGCCACGGTCAGAGGCGTGCCCTGGCCGCCGCCGGCTGCCACCACTGATTGTGGAGCGGCCAGCGGCCTATCATTCCCGAGATCGAGGAGCAGCGGCCGCGATTACAATAGAGGAACATCTCGGTTCGGTCTGGTCTTGTGTTGTGCACACTATCGAGTAATTATCTGTGTTTGCCAGGTCAACAGGACGCTTGATTATGAAACAGCAAGCTCACATGCACCTTCATGAACTCACGTACACACGTATACATATATGAGTACAATGTATATATATATATATATATATATATATATATATATATATATATATATATATATATATATATATTTTATATATATATATGGCTGCAATATATATGGCTGTCTCATGGCTGCAACCTCACTGGCGTGCATAATTATAGTGGTCTGTCAATATTTAACTTTCTCAGGGATGTCCAATAACTCGGACGATTAGATACCGACAAGTGGGATTGATCGGTGTTGCCGAGTTTATTCAGTAGGAAAGTGAAACTTGATTGACAAGCGTGATACAGGCCGATGCAGGCAAGGTCTAGGAAATGCAAAATTGAAACTTATCTCTTCAAAATCGTAGGCACGAGGCGAAGTCGAGTGCACGGAGCTTTTTAAAGAACCGCTCCTCAATTTTCATCTCTGACTTATTCAGCAAAGTAGCTTTCATACATTTCACTGCATAACAGAAGAAATACCACATATTCGTATTGCTAACAACATATCAGGATATGAGGAGCGGCACAGGATAAAGCAAATTAAGCGAATCGCCAAGAGGATAATGGAGGATGCAAAAAACAAGGCCACTACCAGGAAGGTGGAGTTTCGAACATCAAGGACACAAAATAAATTCAAATATCCGTATCTCAGAAAACGTGGAAGGCATGGCACCTGAATGCTAAACGGCCCCTGAATGCATGAAATGCTGTGCTATCTAGCCTCGTCTGTGGATGCACTGAATTTGTAATTGCTTGCGCCTTACTCATGATCTCCCGTTATGGGACACTGTCCCCGGGTGTGGGCTAGTGCACAGAGTTTGCGTTTATTTTGCACTTTAAGCTTGCACGTGGCGCGCGCTGTGATATAGGCACTTTACTTGAATAGCATTGCTTAACATGCATGAATTATCTGCATATTCCACTGATACCCCGAAAATATGACAGCACCTGCGAACGCTACCGATATGCAGTTCATTGACCGGTACAGTGCAGCAAAACCGCAGGCGCAAAGTTTCCTGCATCTGTCTTTCCATGTAGCTTACATATGTCGGCGAATGCGAAAAACACTCGTGCCTTTTCGTCGGTGGCGGTTGCAAAAAATGGAGGTGGTATCATACCGAACATCGCGTGGTTGTACTACGCTGAAGTTTGCGGATCGATCAAACTGGCAACAGAAGCCGAGGTTTGTGCAGGTGAGAATGCTACCTGAGAGGCTGGTCTATTTATAGCTCTAGACTCCGATCAGTGGAGCTACCATGCTAGCTCTAGAGACAACACCTCATTCAACGGTTTGGAGTCGTATCTAAATAATTGGGTCTTCAACTTTGGGGCTGCTAAGATGGACTGCGTGAAGCTAAGCTGCACACTATTTGCACACGGAACCCGGCGTGCAGCAATAGATCTTATACCTGCCAAGCGGCTCATCAAGCCAAACTGGTTGGCTGGAAATGTAGCTAATTTCTTCAATGGAAGAAATCGGCAGCTGATCAATGCAGTGATACAACCACTGCAGCAGCACAGTCGACGTAGATAAAACAAATTACCATCATGACATTAATCTAAGCGACAACCCAGTTTCTACAGCGAAACCAACAATGCAAACTCCTAATCCCTACGGCAAGCCCATATCCCAAATCATCCAATCCCTCCAGTAAACCTGCTACTCACTGCAGTGAGTCCGCCATCCCAACCAATCCATTACTACAAGAAATCAAAGCAGTGCAGCTAAGCAATAACTACAGCTACCAAACCATTCCAGCTACCCATGCCACAGCATCGGAACACGGTAGTGACACTCATCGGTATAGCACCTCACCAGCACAGTCGCTCCCATCACTGTAGCTACCCGATAACTACAGTAACCCTCATCGCTACAACATCCCTCATCAGCACGGCCATTCCCATCACCGGAGCCACCCAACAACTATAGTAACTTTCATCGCTGCAGCATCCCTCATCAGCACACTCACTCCCATCACCGTAGCCACCCAATCACTGCAGTGACTCTCATCGCGGCAGCGGCCCTCATCAGCACACTCACTCCCATCACCGTAGCCACCCAATAACTGCAGTGACTCTCATCGCGGCAGCGGCCCTCATCAGCACACTCACTCCCATCACTGCAGCCATCCAATCACTGCAGTGACTCTCATCGCGGCAGCGGCCCTCATCAGCACACTCACTCCCATCACCGTAGCCACCCAATCACTACAGTGACTCTCATCGTGGCAGCGGCCCTCATCAGCACACTCACTCCCATCACTGCAGCCATCCAATCACTGCAGTGACTCTCATCGCGGCAGCGGCCCTCATCAGCACACTCACTCCCATCACTGCAGCCATCCAATCACTGCAGTGACTCTCATCGCGGCAGCGGCCCTCATCAGCACACTCACTCCCATCACCGTAGCCACCCAATAGCTACAGTGACTCTGATCGCGGCAGCGGCCCTCATCAGCACACTCACTCCCATCACTGCAGCCATCCAATCACCGAAATTGACGTTTCACCGTGCCGCCACCACCATGAATCACATTGCCTCTGACCGCCACAATCGCCTCGGCCACGGTAGTGACCCGACCACCCACAGGCACCGCGGCGACCCTGGACACGGCACCCCCCCCCCCCCCCTCTGCCCCCTCCCCGACCGCTGCCGTCCCGTCATCCGGCCGGCGGCGCGCGTGTGCGCCGGGCCGTCACACGAGACATTGTGATTGCTGCCGGCACGACTGACCGCCGGCAGGCCACAGGGCATGGCGCGCTGGGAGGCGAGGTGACGCCCAGTGTCCCGGAGTGTCTCAGTCACCCTGGCACAGCTGCAGGAGTGGCCTAGTGCCGACACAACACCACTGCAGGAGCGGGCTAGTGCCGACACAACACCACTGCAGGAGCGGGCTAGTGCCGACACAACACCGCTGCAGGAGCGGGCTAGTGCCGACACAACACGGCTGCAGAAGCGGCCTAGTGCCAACACACCGCTGCAGGAGTGGTCCGGCGCCGACACAACACCGCTGCAGGAGCGGCCTAGTGCCGACACAACACCGCTGCAGGAGCGGCCTAGTGCCGACACAACACCGCTGCAGGAGCGGCCTAGTGCCGACACAACACCGCTGCAGGAGTGTCCGGCGCCGACACAACACCGCTGCAGGAGCGGCCTAGTGCCAACACACCGCTGCAGGAGTGGTCCGGCGCCGACACAACACCGCTGCAGGAGCGGCCTAGTGCCGACACAATACCGCTGCAGGAGCGACCCGGCGCCGACACAACACCGCTGCAGGAGTGGCCTAGTGCCGACACAACACCGCTGCAGGAGTGGCCTAGTGCCGACACAACACCACCGCAGGAGTGGTCCGACGCCGACACAACACCGCTGCAGGAGTGGCCTAGTGCCGACACAACGCCGCTGCAGGAGCGGGCTAGTGCCGACACAATACCGCTGCAGGAGCGGGCTAGTGCCGACACAATACCGCTGCAGGAGTGGTCCGGCGCCGACACAACACCGCTGCAGGAGCGGCCTAGTGCCGACACAACACCGCTGCAGGAGTGTCCGGCGCCGACACAATACCGCTGCAGGAGTGGTCCGGCGCCGACACAATAACGCTGCAGGAGTGGTCCGGCGCCGACACAATACCGCTGCAGGAGTGGTCCGGCGCCGACACAACACCGCTGCAGGAGCGGCCCGGCGCCGACACAACACCGCTGCAGGAGCGGCCTAGCGCCGACACAACACCGCTGCAGGAGTGGTCCGGCGCCGACACAACACTACCACGTGACGACCGCTTCCCCAGTGGTCGAGGTAACGGACGGAGTGCTACGAAGATACCGCCACTATCCAGACATGGGGTCGACAACCGCCGTAACACGGTGACGTGCGCGAGAATTTGATGCGAAGCGGTGAGCGACTGAAGGAGAGCTTGTCCGACCGGAACTTCCCGGATTAATCAGGGTGACGCTTCTGAATGACAATGGATGACTCCTGGACGAAATGCCGGGAAACATATCGTGAGGTTGCTTACATGAACTCTTGAAATATTTCTGATACGTCTCTGGCGGGCTATCGATAAACCCAGCGAGGCTTAGATGAGTGCTTAATAGGCTCCTAATCATGCCCTGATTAGCTTCAGGGTGGCTGAAAAGTTCTGGCCATGAAATGTGCGAAGTTTCTGAATATTAACCAATCAATCGTTAGACCACCAGGGGAGCACCTGGCGAGCCCCCGACGAGTCCCTGCTTTAGCTGGGCTCTTTGTTGGCCAGTGGGTGCCAGCTAACGACAAGGACACCTGGGCGGAAGCTGGTATTGTCAGGCACGATGGCGACCGCTTCCGGCGGTATTTTGGCTGGCCCCGCTTAGGGACAATGAAAACGCTCGTCTTGCTGACATGTGAGCGGCCTGACAGCTTTTGCGCCACGTCTTCCGGTGATGTCAGTTGACGTGTGAGCGGGTTGGCAGCTTTTGCATTACGTTTGCCAGTGATGCCGGCTGACACGTGAGCGGTTGCAAGCGATGCACGCGGCGGTCAAACTATTGGTTGCGTCTAGCAAATCTGAGCCGAGTCCTGCTTTGAAGTCGAAGCCACCCATCTGTTGATTGCAGGCAACGGCGAACCTCGGGCAAGTCTACTACGGTCTATGCGATACAATGCGCCACTTTGGACCAGATCTGCTTTTATCATGTTAAGATTTACCAACTTTCGTCACCATGCCTCGCTTGAAGTACCTTCAAACTGTATTCAATGACAGAGATTTGCGTCGTCGTTCCCGCACGCTGGCAGCTTACGGCCCACTTCGCGCCGCCGTGGCCCGCTGCACCTGCCATAGGTCCCGCGTGGCACAGTTAAAGTGCTTGGTGAATCCAAAGGTCTCGCCATCAGTCTCATAGAGAGATAGTCGGTGCTTGTACTTTTGCAACGGAACCTGGTGAGTGTCTCCAATTCGAAATCACTTCAGCTCTGTATACATGTTTGAGGCCGTATGTATGTGTACTCCAGACCATGCGCATATATGCATATGTGTCTGATATATAAGAAGATCCGACCGTACTGGGCTTCTAGCACTTGCCTTTGCTCGTCCAGCGCTTCTGTTGGCGCCTCACGTCGGTCGGTTGCTAATTCCATGCGTAGCTCATGCAAGCACACTATATTACAGCAGTGTCAGTTGCAAGGCACAGTCGTACCCTCGTCGTATCAGTCGTATCGACATTTGTTCCAGTTACCGCGTGAACGCTCCACTGCCGATCCACCGGGCACGCCAGTGGCACTGACACAGGCTGCGTGAGTCACTCTCTATGCTTGGACAGGGCGGAGTGACTCAGGCAGTGTGTGCTCTTTTATGTTCTGAAGGTCGATGACGAATGGTAGTCGCCACCGTTACTACATTCAACAACATCAATACCGATACTATCATCACAACCAATTCCAAACCCAATCATTTTCAACACGAACGATTCCTAACACCAACAATTGCTAACATCAACGATTCACAATGATTGACCTCAGCACCCAGCGCATGTACGCTGGCTCGACTGTTGACTGTGGCCGACAACTGCGCCGTGTGCCCACTACAGCACGGGCGGTGCGCCGGCCGCCAACTACAGCACGGGCGGTGCGCCGTGTGCCCACTACAGCACGGGCGGTGCGCCGTGTGCCCACTACAGCACGGGCGGTGCGCCGGCCGCCAACTACAGCACGGGCGGTGCGCCGTGTGCCCACTACAGCACGGGCGGTGCGCCGTGTGCCCACTACAGCACGGGCGGTGCGCCGTGTGCCCACTACAGCACGGGCGGTGCGCCGTGTGCCCACTACAGCACGGGCGGTGCGCCGGCCGCCCGAGTGTTCGGTGTGCGGGCGCGAGTGTTCGGTGTGCGGGCGCGGGAGGTGGGCGGCGCCGGACACCGATCGGCGGCGGGGCCAGCGTCCGCCGGCGGCCACCCCGGCGGCCACTCACGCGCCGGCCCAGAGGTGGCCCGTCACCCACAGACCACCCACGGCTCGTGGTCACCGCGCGTAGCCACCGCCTCGACGCCCCGCCCGCCCACGGCAAAAAGTCAATGGCCGTAATTTTCACCCGATCGGTGCACGACGTAAAAACACGACCGATGCCAATTAAGTGGGGCAGGTCGGATAATAAGGGAGCAATTTGGTTGGCTCCCATCTCGCAGCGTGGTTATCCGCTGATTGCGTTTTGTCGTATGCTTCCATGGGAGTTTCTTTTGCGATGGCGCCGCGCGTGGAGAGCGGGTCGGCCAACGGATCGCTCGGAGCAGGGCTTCGATGTTCTCACGATCGTTAGCTTATCCCGGACATTGACAACAGGTGCTGCGCTGAGCTGAGCGCAGCCGACGAATTTCGACAGCTACGACCTTTCGTTGATCTCTCAGGTGCCGTTCGTCTTCACGATGGGGCCGGCTTGTGCTGGTGTGCAGTTTGAAATACGGATTGTGAAGTGATTGTGAACGAAGCGTTTTTGTCCTCGGCGATTCTTTTTGGTTGGTTTTCTGTGCCTGTCACCTGTGGTCACACTAATTGGTGCCATATGCCTGCGTCAACACAAAATTGAGTTATATTGATAATTAATTTGCTTCGTTTCAGTACTGGCTGGATCCACAGAAGAAGGTTCTGAGGCAACTAAAAGGTATGTGCATATGGACATGACATGGTGTGGATTGTTTCATCTAATGGGCAGCCAGCGTGCTTAACTTCCCAGCCAAATTTCTTGATAAAGTCTGCTGCATTTAAATCTTGTGCTTTGCTCCATTCTACTGCAGACCGCTAACTTCAGCAACTTGTGGCCAACTAGTTTGTTGTTCGTAACGCTACTTGATGAAATGGTGGCGGAAATGCAATTATTGGCTACAACCGGGAAGCTAAGGACTTGTGTTGTCACGTAATGCAATCATCAGGTTGGAAGTGATTGCATACTTAAAATGAATGAAAAATTAATGAAATGTGATTTCATGAAACAGCCCTCGTACAACTACTGAGACATTACTGGAAGGAATACCAAGAAATGTCATCCATTCACTGCAGACTCATTAAAGCAGTGATCAATTCCACTTTTATCTTGATTGAACACAGTTTCAAAGCCATAAAAGATAAGGTCAGATTTAACAAGCCAGGCACACTTTTAAAGAAAAAGCCCACTGCGTGTGGTTGTTTCGCTCTATGTCGTTTTTCATACAAGTGTACACCATGGAAATGCACGTGCACCAATATTTCAGATTCTGGAGTATGGTAGGACTTGCATATCGACAGGATCGCAGTAACTTGTAATGAACATGCTAGCATATGCATATGCCGGACTGGGCTTGTGTGGCTGCACACCATACTCGGGACATTCAGTACCTATGTTGGACCAACATGCACGAAATTCTGGTGATAACTGAGTTTCAACATGATTTTGACATACTTCGAGAACGACCGGCATGCAAATCCAAGCACTGCACTTCAATGATATCTGTAGGGACCACCATATATTACAGCCCAGATTATTTCAACAGGCGTACACAGTAGCATCTGATTGCACCCAGACTGCAAAACGTGACATGCCTCAAGAGCTTCTTTGTACGCAATGCTTCATCTACGGCATGCATATATGCCATGCAATAAGCATATCCACATGGACTGAAAAACATGATGCACATCATAGTAGAAAACAACAAGCAAAATGGAGTCTTGTTCACTATTGCATGCATGCCACCGTGGCCGTTGCCACGGTGGAAGACGAGTGACACCTTCTCCAAGCTTTGTGAAGTTCAACATTGCACCTATGGCCTTTCGTTATATACATGTATATTCTTCATTATATATGTACACACATATTCATAAATATATACATATATATATACATATATATATATATATATATATATATATATATATATATATATATATATATATATATATATATATATACATCGTTGTGTAGTCATGCATACCAATCCGTAATACGACGGTTACGATGACGTGGTGTATTGATAGACATCACTCAGCGTCCCTGCCAAATTTTGTTCAGCTTACTTTATGCTCGGTGGGCTCCTGACTACTGATCATACTGATCATGTGAGCAATAACACATGCAATGGCACCGACAGGCATGTTCAGTTATTCCTACCGAACTATATAATGACATGTCAATATCTGGACGTGCGGTCTAAGTGACTGATCATTAAAACGCGCGGGCGCTAAGCTCGTGTGAAGTTCCGTTTTAGCATTGTCCTGCAGGAGAAGCCTACTGTAGAGGGGCCACCGGTGATTCCCCGTGCACGGCACTGTGAAATCACATCCACTATAAACCGGCTGCCAATACAGGAATGTTTTATGGTTGTGAGAGGGAATGAATAGACGTGGTCCGAAAAGGCTTGACAGCTGCTGCCAGGATAAAATGATAATAAATGCTGTAGTAAAAACTGTTGTATAACCTTCCCACATCGATTTGAACAACCGGTACCGGATGGAGATGTCAGTGTGGCTATCACTTCATAAGACAATGTAGGCGGGAAGGAAAGAAAAAACCGTGCCTAGACGCCAGCATGGGTACGCTTCTTCATCTTTGTATGCTTGCGTCGCTATTATTCTTCCACACATAAGCGACATTGAAATATTATATTGCAATTATTAATATTACAAATTAAGAATTCGGGAACCGTTTTCTGACGAAGGGCTGAGGGACACTGGTCATGGGTAGAACATGTTCTTTATTTTTATCTGCGGTGAATATAATGGCGATTTTATGATTTTGACTTCATGATTCGCTTTTATTTTTACCACTTTAATTTTTTTCATCATGTTAATGCATTACTGAACGCATTTACACTAGTTTTAAGTTTCACGAGCGCATTTCGTACATTCCAAATCTAATCAGCACACTCGTACAGAGACGGCAACCGCCAAATGGCTGGAACATTCTGGAGAGTCCGAACTGCATCACTACACCATTTATCATTGTCTGGTCTGATCTCAAAGCAGCTTCATCCTCGCCAATGACGGAACTGGACCAGCACCATCCCGCTGTCCGACTGGGGATCAAGTAAACTTAGTATTGTTTGCGCTGATCCGTCCTTTGCATGTATGTTCAGTCATACATTTGATGTTGGTGTTGCTGAAGTTGATGACGCACGGCCTGTAGCCTGTAGATTGGTTTCTCTTAACGATGTAGCGGTAACACTATCAAAAACTGGTGACGTGTGAGATTTTGGAGACTGTGGAACCGATGTCCTTAGAACCTTCACCAGTCGATTTAGTTCGGTCGATTTACCTTCTATTCTCGAAAATGTCTGGCTCTAGTTCAAGTCAATTAATCTGGCCGTGTCAAGTCCAACTGATACACTTTAATATTCTTTGGACTTTTTGCAGTGTTTCGAACATATTTATATCCTGCATATAGAAGGCAAAGTTATTCAGTAGTTAGAAGCTTTTTTTCTATGGTGCTACCATTCTAAAATCCTGATCGCAACGTACTCAAGTTGTACAAACATCGGTATCATTCCACGAAATCAACTTTATTGTAGCAAATATATCCCGTGTTTAGAAGTGAGCAAATGATACGTCTTAAAGCATCTCGAAAGGCTTCGCGAGAATGGCTAATGTGCAGAAGCAAAAAAATCCCTTGTAAATATGATGGAGCACTTCGCCATTCCCGTGAAGCCGATAAACCAATTATACTGACCAATAACACGCCACTGATAATCCCTGTCCATTACGCCTTTCAGATAAGCATTGTCATCTTCACACGTTCTGATTTTTGCGCCGTTTGATGTTTGCTTCCTCATATGCCAATTATTATTCAAGTTGTCGGCTGAAATTGGCTGGACAGAAGGTGTCAAATTATCTTTTTTAATCACCAAAGGCTCATAGCTGAAGTTTTGGTGCACTGTGCCCACAGGCGAACGTACTGACCTTCGCATGTCTATGTATGCTCCGACACACTATCCTCCACTCACACACCCTCTGCACTCCAGTGCAGTTATATGGCTGAAGTCTAGCCTGATCTACCTGGAAGCGGGAGTTTAATCTCCGCGCTCTGCGTTCACTTGGACAGAGCAGATGGTGTGAATCGCTGCATCACCTTCAGCTGAGAACAAGGCGGCATCTCTGATGCAAATTAGCCGAATGTGGGCTACTTATGAGGGCGTTTGTGGTCAGAGAGGCTAAATTAGCAGCCATTAGATAGGGTGCTGAGGAAGCTGGCAGGTGTGGTTGGAGATGTTCCTGCGATGGACATCGTTGGTCAGTGGGATGATCATTCCACCACATGGCATCTGACAGAAGTAGCGTCCCAGGAGCCCTGCGGCGGCGGCTGCAGAAACCGATGACACATGTCGGGTGCAATACATTTCTAGATCGACATCGTGGTGCCGGACTAGTTTTGCCGAGCCACTGCTGTCCACATTGAAGCATCTCCATTGTCTTCCCGACGTTTGCTGATGCCGATATTCAATGCCAACCGTTGACCGACTATTTCAGGAACGGACCCGCTGACGCTGTACTTCTGCGTCAAGTTCTATGCAGCCGACCCGTGCCGCCTGCTGGAGGAGATCACAAGGTCCGTACGGCAGCGCTCTGCCGAGTCGGGAACATATGGTGTTGCGTCACACCGCTTGCCGATCAATCTGCTCGGCATATCGCAACGATAGCCGGCGAGCAGTGCCAGTATGGAAAAGTGTACACAAACAAGGCCAGCACTAAAGCGGATTGTGAACGACATTTATGGCACAGGTGCAGTCGTTCGAGCGTGCTCGTCCATCTCAGATACAGGATGCTCCACCGATCCATATCAGCCGGTCTGATCATCTGTGCTGGTGATGTCTGGGCGGATGCACTATGGAGATGCGCCTTGATGTACTCCGGGTGGCTCCCGTCGTGTCTGAACAACTCGTGTCGACGGCTGTGAGCATGACATCGACTTTTACCTGTCACGTCTGCCCGTCAAGGTATCAGTTCTTCCTGCAAATAAAGCAGGACATCTTGGAGGGCCGGCTTCCGATCAACCCGGACCTGTCTGCCGAACTGGGCGCTCTCGTCATACAGTGTGAGAACATTTCGCCGTTGCGGCAAACTTCGCACACACGCGCGTACCCACGTACCCACGTACGCACACACACACACACACACACCCACGTACCCACGTACGCACACACACACACACACACCCACGCACCCACGTACGCACACACACACACACACACACACCCACGTACCCACGTACGCACACACACACACACACGTACATGCACACACGCGCGCACCCACGCACCCACGTACGCACCCACGTACCCACGTACGCACACACACACACCCACGCACCCACGTACCCACGTACGCACACACACACACCCACGCACCCACGTACGCACACACACACACACACACACACACACACACACCCACGTACCCACGTACGCACACACACACACCCACGTACCCACGTACGCACACACACACACACACACACCCACGTACCCACGTACGCACACACACACACACACACACACACACACACACACACACACACACACACACACACCCACGTACCCACGTACGCACACACACACACACACACACCCACGCACCCACGTACGCACACACACACACGCGCGCACCCACGTACCCACGTACGCACACACACACACACACACCCACGTACCCACGTACGCACACACACACACGCGCGCACCCACGTACCCACGTACGCACACACACACACACACGTACATGCACACACGCACACATGTACACACATAAACAACTGAACATGTGTTGAAGGACGCTGCATGACCTATGCAGTCGATGCGCCCTTAAACCCCAATAACCAACCAACCAACCATGTGTTGAATTTTCAGTGCTAGTTGATATTCAACCAGCGTTGTTTTGCGGCCGCTGTCATAGCGTAATTAGGGCATCGTGGATCAGGCTGTTAAGTTCAATCACGAAAGGTACGTTACTATTTTTTATGTTGGTTAAACAGGCTCCAGATGAGGATACGAACATGCCATTTCAATGTACGTGTAGTGTTTTGTACATATGAAACGTATGACGCAAAATAATCGCAACGGAGTTTCCCTCACGCCACTCCGCCTTTGAGAAACACCAAATGTGAGTATACCGCGCCACCAATGGTGGCTGTAACAATGTCTGCCTGCTATCCTACTTCGCGCCACTCCACAGCCATTGAGGGGTACATTCAGTTAGTGTCAATTTTCTCTGGAGTGTGCGTCAAAAGTGGAGTATGCCGCACCACCAGTGACAACCGTGACAGTGCCTACCCGCTGCCCTGCTAACAGGCACGGTTGCGTCGTTTCAGCCGAGCTGGGAGACTATGACCAGAAGCGGCACGCGGACGGCTATATCGCCGACTTCCGACTGTTTCCCAGCCTCACTCCGACACTGGAGGAAAACATAGCGAACCTGCATAAAACGCTCGTGTGAGTGAAATGCAGTTTCAAGTTTCAGCCGAATGTATGCAGGTCATAGCCACAGTCAAGATTGCTTGTGGTATTTGTGCGTACACAAGTGAAAAGCTCGTTGTTTATTTGCATCGGTAAATAGCTTCGTCGGTGTCAGTTTCTCCTTCCAAATCGAGCACCCAACTGGAGAAGCCTTCTCTGTTAATGTTCGTGAGATGTCTACTAATTGCATATTCCTGTGATTTGTTGTTGCAAATTTACGGTTCGCCGTACGAGACGAACAGTCTGGCGAGCCGGGCATAACGCGACTAGTCCAAAAATACTCTGGCTGACACCTGGTAGATCATGCCGCGCCGACCGATGAGTGCCGGAGGGCACTGCCGGCCTGACCCTAGGTCAGTGGATGTGGGAAAGCCAGGCTCAAAGTCGCGCCTTGTGGCATATATCTGCTGCCGTGACGTCTGTCAGAGACGTACAGTCGTGACGTGTGTAAGTCTGGAGTTGTGACATGCCACCGAGGTCAGTTGTGGCGTATGTCAAAGGCGTGCCATTGTGACACGCGCCAGATGTGCACAGCTGTGGCATGTCACTGAGGTCTGCAGTTGTGACGTGTGACAGAGGTCTGTAGTTGTGACGTGACACTGAGGTCTGTAGTTGTGACGTGACACTGAGGTCTGCAGCTGTGACGTGTGACAGAGGTCTGTAGTTGTGACGTGACACTGAGGTCTGTAGTTGTGACGTGTGACAGAGGTCTGCAGCTGTGACGTGACACTGAGGTCTGCAGCTGTGACGTGACACTGAGGTCTGTAGTTGTGACGTGACACTGAGGTCTGCAGCTGTGACGTGACACTGAGGTCTGCAGCTGTGACGTGACACTGAGGTCTGCAGCTGTGACGTGACACTGAGGTCTGTAGTTGTGACGTGACACTGAGGTCTGTAGTTGTGACGTGACACTGAGGTCTGTAGTTGTGACGTGACACTGAGGTCTGTAGTTGTGACGTGTGACAGAGGTCTGTAGTTGTGACGTGTGACAGATGTCTGCAGCTGTGACGTGACACTGAGGTCTGCAGCTGTGACGTGACACTGAGGTCTGTAGTTGTGACGTGACACTGAGGTCTGCAGCTGTGACGTGACACTGAGGTCTGCAGCTGTGACGTGACACTGAGGTCTGTAGTTGTGACGTGACACTGAGGTCTGCAGCTGTGACGTGACACTGAGGTCTGTAGCTGTGACGTGTGACAGAGGTCTGTAGTTGACTTGTGACATGAGGTCTGCAGCTGTGACGTGACACTGAGGTCTGCAGCTGTGACGTGACACTGAGGTCTGTAGTTGTGACGTGACACTGAGGTCTGTAGTTGTGACGTGACACTGAGGTCTGCAGCTGTGACGTGACACTGAGGTCTGTAGTTGTGACGTGTGACAGAGGTCTGTAGTTGTGACGTGACAGAGGTCTGCAGCTGTGACGTGACACTGAGGTCTGTAGTTGTGACGTGACACTGAGGTCTGTAGCTGTGACGTGACACTGAGGTCTGTAGTTGTGACGTGACACTGAGGTCTGTAGCTGTGACGTGACACTGAGGTCTGCAGCTGTGACGTGACACTGAGGTCTGTAGCTGTGACGTGTCACTGAGGTCTGTAGTTGTGACGTGACACTGAGGTCTGTAGCTGTGACGTGACACTGAGGTCTGTAGTTGTGACGTGACACTGAGGTCTGCAGCTGTGACGTGACACTGAGGTCTGTAGTTGTGACGTGACACTGAGGTCTGCAGCTGTGACGTGACACTGAGGTCTGCAGCTGTGACGTGACACTGAGGTCTGCAGCTGTGACGTGACACTGAGGTCTGTAGTTGTGACGTGACACTGAGGTCTGTAGCTGTGACGTGTGACAGAGGTCTGTAGTTGTGACGTGACACTGAGGTCTGTAGTTGTGACATGTGACAGAGGTCTGAAGAGTGGTAGAGGACAGCATATGTGACGTACGCACTCCGCAGGGGCCGGGTACCGTCCGTGGTTGAGTTCAACTATCTGGAGAAGGTGCGATGGCTCGAGATGTATGGCGTTGATCTCCACCCAGTACTGGTGAGTACCCCACATCACTTTAGACAAGTTTTTATAATTTAATGGTTCAGCTTTCCACGCTGATTTATCTTCCTCCGCTTTAACTGTGCCAATTGGACGTGCTTACTTAAGCATCTTTGATGCGTGAGCGGAGATTCCGGGATGTTGCGTGTTCCGTTTGGAGCTCCGCCACAGACTAATTGTTGAGTGATATTATAATTTTGAAATTCCCTTCTTTCCTGCCACGCCAATGGGTATATTCTTGAATACAATGCGCGACATTGAGAGCATCTTTCCCCCGAATTCCTGATGGCTGAGCCCATAGGTTATGGTCACCCTTGCCCAAAAGAAGCATACCATTCGGCCTATGACGCACAATTGATGGGCACATTGTATCGTGCATCGTGAGCAGTCAGTCTAAGAAGAGGCACTCGCCTCTACTCTGACTGCTGGAGTACACAAATAAGAGATCGCAGCAGGCTGCCTGCGCATCGATTCCCACGGTATGAAGAATAGGCAATCAGTATGTATAGTGCACATGAAGAGCATCACCTTTGCGAACTTCAGTGACCACCGCAAGTCACCCTGCCTGCAACAGCTCAACCGCCACTGTTGGGAAAGACTGTTGACATAATCTGTGCCAGTGAATCCGGCCAGTGACCGTGTCCCAGCACCAATGGTCCCAATCAATGACTGCAGCTCTGATCAGTGACGGCTGACCAGACCAAAGGCCGTGAACCCGATCCATGACCGCAGCAACGAGCAGCAGCTGCCACCCAGATCAGTGATGCAGTCACTGATCAGCTGGAGAACTGGACTGGAGGCGGTGTCCGCCGCTGCCGGGTGCTGGTGATCCAGTCACGTGACACAGTGACAATTGTCCGGTCACGTCGGCAGCACGTGACCGTCGTTGATGCGCTATTCCTGTCGCGCCGTGTGTGACTGCCGCCCTCTGAACTGCACCTGGTAGGATGCGACGCAAGGTCACAGTAATGACAGACATACGTCACGGCTGCGAAGCTCGATGCTGCCCCCGTCACGTGCGGAGGTCGGCCTGTGACGGCACGGCGGTCGGCCTGTGACGGCCGGCGGTCGGCCTGTGACGGCTGGCGGTCGGCCTGTGACGGCTGGCGGTCGGCCTGTGCCGGCCGCGGCGGTCGGCCTGTGACGGCCGCGGCAGTCGGCCTGTGACGGCTGGCGGTCGGCCTGTGACGGCCGGCGGTCGGCCTGTGACGGCTGGCGGTCGGCCTGTGACGGCCGGCGGTCGGCCTGTGACGGCTGGCGGTCGGCCTGTGACGGCCGCGGCAGTCGGCCTGTGACGGCCGCGGCGGCAGTGGCTCACGGCGGTGTCTGCACCTTTCAGGGCGAGGACCACACCGAGTACTTCATCGGTCTCACGCCGGCTGGAGTGATTGTTCTCAGGGGCAAGGTCAAGGTCAGCAACTACTTCTGGTGAGAGCTGGTGACTCGACTGCTATCTCGGTCTTCTCTCATTCTGTGTGATCAGACAATAGTCTGATGGTCTGCAGTTTGCGCTAGTGCTGTTGCGTGTTTGTTTAAGCAGCGAAGTTTGCTGACTATAAATAGACTGTGAAGTAATCCATGGCATAGTTGAACACAGTGCTTGTTTCAATAATTAATGTTCTACCAACCCCACAGACTCAATCTTTAACCCTATGCCAGCTTTTTAGGTGATTTATGTGGAGCTAGTTCACATTAGCTTATCTGCATTAGCTTTGTAGTTTACGAGATATGTCCCAAGCGCCTGCTGGGTGCTTGACTAAATGTATGCTGGGTTTCACAACCTTTTATAGATTATTCAAGGAGATATGATGTCGCTCATGTTTATCAAGCGAGCCCGAATGTCATGAAAATGTAGTAGTTTTCAGCCATGCAACCGGAGACATTAATAACTCGGCTTGAAAGTGGATGTACTCTGTTCCCTAGGCCTCGGATATCGAAGGTGCACTTCAAAGGCAAATACTTCATGCTTCGTGTGCGAGACAAAAACGTAAGTCGCATTATGCATGATATTTTGTACTACTAAGATGACTATTCGTGCTATGGGAGAAGGCCCTCAATGGAAAAAAGAGCACAGCCAGAATGTTCTCGGGAGTGGGGGAAGCAAGTGTGCTGAAGAATAGAGTAAAGCTTTGGTGTTGGGTGGCTATGAATATGAAAAGCAGTGAAAATAGCAGTATCGGGAGAACGGGTCCTCATTCACCGCAGCATTATTACATGGCTGCGACATGAACTCGACTGTGGTTTACTTCGTGTGTCAGAGCCACCGTGAAGCCACTGTGAAGCTATCGTGAAGCCACTGTGAGCCACTGTGAAGCACGGGCTGTCTTCATCAGAACGAGGAGAACACATACGGGTTCGAGACGCCCTCGAAGGACGCGTGCAAACACCTGTGGAAGTGTTGCGTGGAACACCACAGCTTTTTCCGTCTGGTACAAATCAACCAGGCTCCCGGCGGCAAGGCGCTCTCCATCAACTCACGGTTTCGATACAGGTGAGAAACTCGCCGCCTACAGGCAGCACTGATTATGAGCCAGACAGACTGAGCCTCGTCCATTTATCAGCGAAAGCAACTTAGGCAGGACGGCCCGGCGCAGTTGTAACGCTTTTGAGTGCCTGATCACTTCGCAACAGCGTACATTTGAATGGCGAATATTCACAAACATGCAGCTTCATTCTATGGGAGTTGCATATTTTCAGTTACCAGGTCAGTCTACTTTTAGCCCTACGAGATTATGCATGGGATCATATGTTCAAGTTTTGACACTTAATCGAATTATGTTGTTGAAGAGCATGGCATTTGCAGCGAGGCACATGAGCATTGCGTGCAGCTCTGTATGGTGGAATACTTCGATAAGATGCACGCAACAGGATGCAGTGCGATTTAATGTTCAGCATATTTAGAGCACACATTACCATATCGCGGACCATATTCCATTGATGCCTGAGTTGTACAAGTTATTGCATTGGGCTGCGAAGTGCTACAAAGCTATCCAAAGGTAGCAAAACAAGATCAAGGCAGCTCCAAATTTGGAGACATGAAGCTTACTAACGTTGAACACCGCGCTCTATCCACCCAACAGGGCGCATTGCTGCTGTATGCGGGTGAGACGTTAAATTAGATGGCGCATTTCCCTTCAAATCTGGCACTTCATGATGCCCACCATTTCATCATTTCTGCACATCTGCCACGATCTCCATCGAACTCGGGATCCGGCAATTGTAAGAGGTTCCAAAAGCACAATACCTCAGCACTTCAGGCGCTCCATTTCCACCGACTGTGAGATGCAGAAAGCGCAGAGCGTCGGGCTGCTGAGTCGTCATTGCATGTGGCATTCAGGTGGACATTCATAGTCGTTGCCCTTCTCAGTTTGAGTCCGGATTGGATTATGGGCTTTACGACTCACTCAGCAGCGAGGCTATATGGCGTCGCCTGCCTCTCACCCTGGCAGGAAGGGCGGGCATCGCGGGGAATCGAACCCCGTACCTCTGGCTTGCCAGACGCTCGGCTTAACCACTGAGCTACCGACGCCCTCTCAGCTTGAGTCCCAGTCCCAGCTCCCGGAGCTGACTATGGGCCGTTGGTGATTTGAAACTCATTTTGACGCCATGCCGTTGGAAACTAGCCCGTGAGTGCCTTGGGCTGTTTTTCTCTTCAATTAGTTCCCACTTGTTCGCTACCAATGAGCGAGTGACACATACGGCTGCTTCATTTCACGGTGGTGATCGTCAAGGTCACTCTCACCGGTCAGTGTGACATATGGTGTGAGGATGGTGCCACACTACCGATATTTGTGATGTCGGGAACTGGTGACGATCCTGAGGGCAGCGCGACCCAGCCGTTAGAACACGACGAGATAATGAGCGACTCCCGGCGCGAGCCTACAGCCCCTCTCGGGGCGTTTTGGTGACCCAGCTTCAACCATCATGGCACGAGATAATGGGCGACTCCCGCCGGGAGCTTATTCCCCTCTTCGGACCGGCTCCAGCGACGACCCAGCTTCAACCATCCTGACACGAGATCATGAGCGACTCCCCGTTGGGTCTACTACCGTCTTGGAACCGGCTCTGACTGGGACCCAGCACAGCCGCCAGAACACGAGATAATGGGCTACTCCCGACACGGCCGCTCCTAGGACTGGCTCCTCTGCCTGCGACCCAGCACAGCCGCCAGAACACGAGATAATGGGCGACTCCCGACACGGCCGCTCCTAGGACTGGCTTATCTGACTGCGTCCCAGCACAGCCGTCAGAACGTGAGATAATGAGCGACTCCCGACACGGCCGCTCCTAGGACTGGCTTCTCTGCCTGCGACCCAGCACAGCCGTCAGAACGTGAGATAATGAGCGACCCCAGGCGGGAGCCTGCGGCCGCTGCCGGGACCGGGACCGGCTCCGACTCCGACCGCGGGCCAGCTCGTGCCGCCGGCAGTCGGACCTGCTCTTTGATAGCGGCCGGCCACGTGCACTGCACGCAGCCGCAGGGCACACACTTCCACCGACAGGCAACGACCGCGCGACGGTGCACGTGACCAGCAGCGGGAGGGAGCGTCCGGCCGGTCGTTGGAGCCGAATTACCGGCTTGGTGCACGCAGCTGGAAAGATCGCGACCAGTGATCCGGCCCGCCTCAGAGGCCGCGATCTTTATAACTCTGACTGTTACAACCGCCGGCGAGCAATCTGGCGATAATGATCGGCCACACGTCTTGCGTGCGGTGCGGCCCCGGGAGCTGGCCTTGACAGGGTGCCGTCGGCTGTGCTCGGCCACACTCAGGCGCGCACCTTGAATGACTATACACGCCGGCAGTTATGCCAGCTGATCACCAAGCCTGCACTATACGTCGGTCCAATGACGCCCGCCAACTGCCTGCAGAGACCGTCTCGCTCGCTCGCACCGCCTTCGAATCCGGTTTCCAGCTCGCTTTTTATGATTGCTAGGAACGTTAATGTCCAGGAACAATTTGTGTGCAAACCGGTGAATATCATCGCTGCAGACAGATTCCCACGCAAGTTACCGAGGTCGGGACGGCCGTTTGGTGGTCGGACAGGTGCGGTGACGCCCTCTCCACTGCCGCTGGAGGGCAGCTGGCAGGGGCGGCATCACCGTATCAGGGCATCATTGCCTGGCAGTAGTGTCGACAGGTGGCAGACAGTGAAGACGGCGGCAATCGCCCTCACCCCGACGGGCATCGGTGGACGCACGACGAATGCTTCACTAATTCGGTGATTGTCGCCTCCAGAGGGATCCAGACAGGGAAAGGATGAGACACCTGTCTTAACCGGGATTGTGGATTTATTGGCGAAGTCACACGCAGTGACGCACAAAGGCACACAATGTACGATGCAATTCAAAGCAAGTTCATACGGAATTAAAAAACTTCGAAGTTTCGAAAGAGCCAATCCGGGTCCCCCTCAACCCTGTCAGATGTCGCAAGCAACCTTCGATGTATTCCAAACGCGGGAACACTGATGTTGAGGACGTGATGCCGCAGTTGAAGCTTATGAATAACGTCTGACGAAGTCGCCAGCCCTTGCTGATATGACATATCTGGTGTCAGCGGGCGGACTGAGAAGGAGGCGCAGAGGGAGGCCAGCTTGCACCGACGACCTCCACCGAGCTTCAGCCGCTCCTCTAGCCGCCGCTCGAACACGTCCAGCAGAACAGCCGACGGCGCCCACACAGGTCAGTCTCCTCAGATGGTGTCCACACACAGGTGAGTTTCCTCCAAACTGTACCACACAGGCGAGTTTCCCCAGACGGTGCTCACATAGGTCAATGTCTCCCCAGACGGTGCCCACATAGGTCAGTCTCTCCCCAGACGGTGCCCACATAGGTTAGTTTCCTCCAAAGGGTGCCCACACTGGCCAATCTCCCCAGACGGTGCCCGCACAGACCAGTCTTCCCAGACGATGCCCACATACGTCAATATCTCCGTTTCCAACCGCATCAGTCGTGAATGCGCTGTATAGTGTGCATAGTGTGAATGTCTCTGTCTGTCTGTGTCTCTCTGTCCACTGTCCCACTGTCTCTCCGTCTGTCTGTTTTTCATTCATCTCCCCTCTCTCTTCTCTCCTCTCTGCCACCTATCTCCTTCCTCCCCATCTCTCTGCTATGTATTCCCCCTTCAGTTGCTGTGGCGTTTGATACCTCTTGCACCTGTCGTCTGGTGCTGTGCTGTGGGCGTACACGCGCGCTATACATCGCCACAACGGGGCGTGTGCGGTGATTCGACTGGTGCTGGCGGCCCGGCGTGCCGGTGATGCCTGGCAGCACCTCTTCCGAGAGTCGACTGGCGGTATGAAGCCACCACCAGCCGGCTGCGTTTGCCCATGTCGCGAGCCGCGCCGTTCCTTCACACCACCGCCCTCGTACCAAGCCACTGACAGCCCCGCTTGGCGATCCATGGGGCCACCTGTAGTCCGGTCCGAGGATACCTGTAGGCCGCAGACAGATGCAAATCGGCCCACGCGACGGTGGCATGAGCCTGCAGACGCCTCCGCCCGCCTGCCCGCCCCCGCCCGCCTGCCCGCCCCCGCCCCCGCCCGCGCTCCCCGCTGTGTGGACGGCGTTCGTGTTGCCGTGTTTGCGGCCGCGAGGCTGCTTTTCCGAGTGGAACGCAGGTGAAATTATGTTAATGGCGAGTGCCGCGGTGGGAAGTGGCCGGGCCGGAGAGCTACGTTCTCGTATCTGAATGGGTGCACCAGCGGCGCTCCAAAACCAGCGGCGTTCCACACTCCCCAGTCAAGCCAGCCGTTGGGTGGGTGATGCCATTATTGCAAAACGTGGCGAGTGTTCACACAGGTGACATGGATGGATGTGTTACAAAAATGAACTGGCACCGGAAAGCTTAGCCCGATCCGGAAAAGCCGTCGGAAGTCCCAGGGCGGCTGCACGCTCGCTGCGATAACTGGCGAGCGTGAGTTGCATTCATGGGCAAAAACACGTGTGACCACTGCCGCGAGTGAACGAAAGTAGCCGCCATTCAGCTGTCCAACTGGATTCAGTGCTGCAGGGATGCTATTCCGAAAAAGAAGCGGACCACTTTCGATTTTCCCAGTTGACAGCTGTTCAATGGTTCAGCTGTCATGGGTATGTGGCATGTGGCTGAGCATGTTTTGTGCAACCACCGATGGATGTAGGGGAGCGGATTACTGGTACGGCGAGATTACATTCACGGTGAATGCCTGTTTTTGGTCCCGATGCCCGAACAAACCGGATCTCGCACGTGTGCGGAGCCGTTGACAGCAACGGCGCTAAATATTCTGCGTGTGCCCAGCCGTTGGTAGCATCTGCACTAGATATTCCACGTGTGCCCAGCCGTTGGTAGCATTTGCACTAGATATTCTACGTGTGCCCAGCCTTTGGTAGCATCTGCACTAGATATTCTACGTGTGCCCAGCCGTTGGTAGCATCTGCACTAGATATTCTACGGGTGATCAGTCGTAGGTAACAGCACTATATCCCACGTTTGCTCAGCTGTGGGAAACAACAGCACTAGAAATCCCATGTGTAATCCCATCCATTGTAAGCAGCGGCACTAGATTCGCTTGCCGCACAGGCTAAGCAAGATAATCTGGCAATATCTTAGGAAATTAATGATGCCACAAGAACAGCGTGACTATTGAAGCGTGAGGTTCTTGGACAAAGGCGCCATTTTAACACTGTTAGCTCTTTATTTTACAACGCAATCAAAGCCAGGCAGTAGCATCCGGAGGATATTTTACTAACTGAACGTCAATAGATAGCGAATTCGAGAAACGCAAGCAAATACAAAATATGTTATCTGTTCAATCTGTGAAAATTTATACACTTTCATTACGTGGTGCTAATAAACAAATTAATGATTGGCATCTTCAACAATATGTTGACGACCATGCACGTTCAGAAAGAAACAGGTGCATAAGCATAAGCATGGCATAAGCAACTGCCAGCGCACAAACGCCTATGCAATTTTGTTAGCTCATGCCCCCTCCCAGTGTTTAGGTCGAAGTGGCTTTACACAGTCTTAGCCTCAGGGTGGAGCCAGTTACGGATCTTCATTCATTCGTCCGCGCACGCAATCGCTCATAGATTCCCGCCAATATCTGTGACAGTACCACAAGGACAGCGCCGGTGTGACATTGTTTAGAGGGCCAAACACAGGCCAAAATGGTATATCAGGTTAAGCTGCCGCGCCTCAGCAACAAGAACAGCTAGGCAGCGAGTACAAGTGATCTAGATAACGTCTGTGGCAAAAGGCACAGGTCGAGCGTTGCCAGCAAAATGGATTCGGTAACTCGCTATTGTTTATTCCCTCTAACATATTCTCTCTATTCATGCTCTGCACTATTTGCTCACGTGGCTGTTGATGCTCCGTCGGCATTTCATCTGTGTCTTCGGACATATAAAAAAGATGCGCTTATCTTCCGGAATGGCACAGTTTCACAGCACTACCGAAACAAGTCACCACAGGCACCACACACACTCGACCGGGAGTGTATTGCTACGCTGCGCTCCTGCTACATGAGCCTCATCAGATAATCAGCCGTTCTAAAATTCCACTGATTTCATGATTCACCTTGCAATCACTCTACCAAGACTTAAATTTCAAAGTAGGCGTGTAGCGACTTATGAAACTCACTTGCCACCACTTTAACCTAAGCGAGCAAATAGTTTTGCCTCATCAACTTTGCGTAAACTGTGTTCTCTACGATTATTATTATTCTTTAAATCCGAGGCTTGAGGAGCCAGGGTTCTATTGCTAAGCAGAGCTTCTTGCGTGAGCCCTGGCCCCACCACCCGATCCATGAACTCCAGTTCAACGGCAGAATTTAGACCGAAAGTTTAACGTGCCGCCAATGCACCGACACGGCCGCCCTGTAGCTCGTCCCCGGCCTTATCGGGCCAGCTGCCAACTGACACTCCCGGCCGGGGGCTAAATGCGAGCGCGCGAAGCGACTCGAACCCTGTGTTGCCAGTACAGGGGAGACCTTTATAGGCCAGCGCTCTAACCAACTGAGCTACCGGAGCGGCAAATATAAACCGGAGCTAACCGACTTTCTAGCACCTATTGAATTCGCTTTGATTACCAGGGTTTATATGATGTGTTATTGATATAATTTGACATGAAACCCCTAAATTGCTTTTGCAATAACCAGTACATATGACAATGAATTACAGTACGATGCTCCTTACCAAAAGTATCATCAATGCAACATCTGTGTAGACAGTCGACAAATATGAAACACCTTTGTCACGACCTAAGGTCTTATCCCATGCATGTCTATTGCAAATTGTACTTCAACTGCGATATCATATGCCGTCTCAAATATTTGCCGTTTATACTTATTCTGTGTCACAAACACAGACGCCGCACCGAATATCAGCGAAGGCCGCCGTTGTTTCAGGTGCGAGCACAGTTGAAGAAGAGCTCGACCGGAAGTCGCTGTGCCGAACAACAGTCTCCATACCTCAGCCAGTACAAAGGTGGGTACACTGCACCGGAAACATTTCATAGAATCGATGGTCGGGGTGGGGAGCCGTGCACGTCTTGGGCACACAGTTTCATAGCAGCGTGGAGTAGCTAACTAACTCCATTGGGGCTCGTCATAGATCAGAAGGGGATAGCAACAGCTATGGAGAAAGGGGCTATTCGAAGTATACACAGAAGATACACCAGCACATTGCATACTGTACACAAGTCACTCTCGCTTTCCAATGTAAGATATTGAATAAGATCGCTACGTGACGGTAGCATCAGTTCAATAAGGCGTGACAATGTAGAAACGTGACACTTGCATGAGCTAACCCCAAACAGTAAACTTCAAGTACAGGCTTTCGTTCTTGCTGGGTGACGCCTCTTTGCTTGAAACGTGTGCTATGTATGCACTATACTAAATACATGGCAACACGAGTACGAGTATGTACGAGTAAACGTTGATGACGTCGAGCTTCGTTCAGAACACAAGCACGAATCACTGCTACAATATGGAGATGCAGTGTAGTGTGCTATTGTACGTATCGCTACATGCACTGCGTATCACTGTAGGCTGCCCATCACAATCGGTTTGTTAGCAATGTGACCTTGAAGCATCACTACTATCGTAACAGCCTCTGTCCTGACGGGATGGTCTGCTTGCTTCACTACTATTGTCACAGTATCTATGCTGAAGGCATGATCTGCACGTTTCACAACTATGGATCGGTGTGGTTATTATGTATCGCTACTTTCGTTGCAGTCCCTGTGCGGAAAGCGTGTCCTACGTGCGTTACTACTGCCGTCGCTGTCCTTGTTCCGACAATGTAGCATGCAAGTATCACTCCAATAGTCAGTCTGTGCTGACAGTGCGGTCCTTGTGTATCACTACTAACGCCAGTCTTTGCACGGACAGTGTGGCCTGCACGTATCACTGCTATCGTCCAGTGTGGCCATTGTGTATTACTACTTACGTCGCAGTCCCTGTACCGACAGCGTGGCCAACATGTACCGGACTGCGTCGATGACGTTGCAGTCTCAGTCCCCGTACCGTCACAGTCCCTGTACCGACAGCGTGGCCAACATGTACCGGACTGCGTCGATGACGTTGCAGTCTCAGTCCCCGTACCGTCACAGTCCCTGTACCGACAGCGTGGCCAACATGTACCGGACCGCGTCGATGACGCTGCAGTCTCAGTCCCGGTGACGTCACAGTCCCTGTACCGACAGCGTGGCCAACATGTACCGGACCGCGTCGATGACGTTGCAGTCTCAGTCCCGGTGACGTCACAGTCCCTGTACCGACAGCGTGGCCAACATGTACCGGACCGCGTCGATGACGCTGCAGTCTCAGTCCCGGTGACGTCACAGTCCCTGTACCGACAGCGTGGCCAACATGTACCGGACCGCGTCGATGACGCTGCAGTCGCAGTCGCGGCCGGACTCGCCGCGCTCGGTGCGCTCGGCGCCGTTCTCGGCCAGTCAGATGCCGGCCCTGTTCAGCAACTCGAGCACACTGGGCAAGGCACGGCGCAGCGCCAGCGTCGAGAGCCAGTCGAGCGTCGACAGCCGGTGCCAGCGCAGGTGCGGTTCTGTGTGCTGTGCTGTGCTGTGCTGTGCTGTGCTGCGCTGCGCTGTGCTGCGCTGCGCTGAGAGCTGTTGCGCAGCTCACATGCAGCCACAGGCGGGGCATATGCCGCCACGGCCTGATGGGGCCCGAAGCTCCCAGAAGTGTTAAGAGTATGATTAGGCTTGTGCATGGGCCCGGTATTATATACTGTCTGCATGCAACGGATTTTCAAGCGCTCGTGGGCAAGGGAGGGGAGGGGTGGGGAAATTTGCTTCACCCGAAGGTATATCGTAGTAATGCATTTTGTTCGGTCTTTACTGACCGGGCTGGCCCGGTTAGCACGTCTAACGTGTGTAATTGCGCAGGATCACTACTGGACTGTGAATTCACTCATTTCAATCGAGTCGTAATTTGAAGCCATATGTTTCATAATCGCTGGAGACCCGACCTTACAGCCAATTACTTGCCAAGGCTACGCTGGCAACGCATGCGAATTGTCTCGTTCAGCCGGCGATAGTCGCCATCCTGCAGTCGCTGAGCAATGCACATCGACACCACCTCCGCGCTCATCACGGTGCAACTAGGTCAGGCTCGCATTGTCGTGGTGTGCATGTCCCTCCCACCTGGGTGCGGCACGTTTCCACACCTGTCACGTGCCCAGCCACACATCAGGCACCGCCTGGACGCTGGGCAGTGCGGTGGGCGTGGACTTTCTCGCTCGGCACGAGTCGGGCTTGACCAAATGAGCTCTAACCGGCGCGCCCGCCCGCGATTCCGTCAGGCACCGCAACCGGCGCAGCTCGGGCAACGAGAGCGACGCCAGCTCGACGCACGGCTCGTCCAGGTCCCACCGGAAACATCGGCACCGACGCAACGAGTCCGGCTCGGATTCTGAGCGCAGCAACAGCGGCCGCCGTCACCGAAGCCGACGACACAGGTCAGATGTGGGTCACGGGGTGCACGCACCTGGAGGCACAGTTCATCACTCACAGGAGGAACCCACAACTCACAGGTCAGATCATCACTCACAGGTCAGATGCGGGTCACGGGGTGCACGCACCTGGAGGCACAGTTCATCACTCACAGGAGGAACCAAAAATGTTGTGGGGATATTAATGAAGAAATAGACCTGGCTCTTCTCGATGGCCAGATAACAAGTATTTGTGAGTTGTTATGAGCAAACTGGGTGCGGGTGAACCACATCAAGTAAATTAAATCCTCACCTGATTTCAACATACAAATGGAGGAAAACAGGCAAAAGATGAGTCACAACGAGACGAGACACAACATCCAGCTGAGGAAATAGTTAGAACACACCAGCACAACTAAGACAGAGAGACAATCAGAGAACAATATATGGCAGCAGGTGAGACAAGAGACATGACACACATGTGAGACAAGACATACACCACATATGTGACAGGTGCCAAACAGGCGGAACAAAAAATTCCAGATTCAAGTAAGATTGAAGGGGTCATTTTCAGATGATACAAAGGACATTGGAGCAGGTGAGACTGGAGAGGTCTAAAGTTCCGTCCAATTAGCTGAGAGTGAGCCCCCAATGCACCGGCGGCGCAAAAGCGACGGCCCAAACTTACCTGCTCTCCATGATTGGAAGCTAACCATCTTTCATTGAAAGCAAGAAACTAACTTTTGTAGTTGCTTCAGCTTTGAGGAAAGTTGAGAGCATCACCAATGGTTTTGCAAGCTGGCGGGAGGCCCAGCAGTATACGGCGGCAAACAATGGAAGCCATCTCTTTGTGGGAGACGGACTTAACTGTTTTCTCTTTGCGCAACATATGTGAGAGACGGCACACAATCGCAGTTTTGGTATCGGATTGCGGACACAGCACCTGAAATAAGATATTTAGGCATTGCTTGGGTAGTGGTATGAAAAACCCTTCGTTTAGGCGTGGGGCGAAGCTAAATATCTGAATTTAGTTACTTACAATAAGCATCACCTGCATTCAGTGTCATTGGCTACCATGGTATGCGCTAGCACGAAAATCCCGAAAGAATGCCGTGCATATATAAGAAGGCACTACGCAAGCATCCCTAGCATTGGGCACCAATGCAAAAATAAAATGTTTGCGAAAAATATGTGTATGTGTCAGCTTCATCAGTAGTTGTTCACAAAATCCTACCAATTGCTCTCCCATGAAGTGCGCAATTGCTGAATTAGGTATATGTTGCCGTCCTATGGCACGACTAACCAGTGCGTGTCGTAATGGTGTGCTTCTTCTCACTGCTCATGGGATACATGCTTGCTTTCAGAAATTGGGCGATATTTTATTCAATTATTGAGGTATCTTATTCAAACGCCATCTTATTTAGATGGGGTTCCCGTTGTTCTCAAGCAAATGCAATTCGAGAGTATTATATACAGTACGATTATTCCAACACGTCGGATGTAAATAAATACACATATGACTCCAGATAATATCCTACATACCAAGCCATGATACATCACTCTACGTCCGCTTTGTGTGCTCACCATGCCTGCCACTCGCTGTGTGGTTATCGCAGTTCGTGAGACCATCGTGCTGGCTATGGTCGCCGACACCGGCCCACACACGAGTCTGCCGGATTTCTGGACATGTCCGTATTGCGCAGCTATGCCGAGACTGACCTCTTGATCTGCAACACAACCACTGGCTAATGACCTCACAGGAGAGGTTCAAGGTCAACGATGCCGGATGCGCCGTTGTCTGAGCTCAGTTGGCCTAAGTTGACCCCTGCCATGCCCAGGAACCGCGGGACACAGCACAGTTGCATTTTCATGCATAGGCTAGCGTTGCATCTGTGTCATACCTGCCCATAGCTCTCTGCCTGTAGTGACCCACCAAGGTATTCATTTTACTGTAAATTATACTTTTACACCACCGCTAGGCTAAATCACAGACAGCTCAGTGTCTTGCCACTTTCTCTACTTGATCCATGGACTGCATGCCTTCGAGTATTTCGTTCAGGCTATGGCCATCCATCCAGCGTTCCCTGGCCTTTGGCGTCTGACATGCCAGACGCTGTAATTTGCATCTCTGCAGCATCCCAGCCTGACTGACAAGTATGCCCGGCCACTGCAGAAATCACGGTTCCAATTACGAGCTGGTGGACTCTGAGGCGCAGTGGCGCGAGGTGCAGCGGCGTCAGGCCGACGGCCAGCTTCGCCCCGCCCACCGCTCGGGCTACCTGAACTCGGGCATGGAGACTGAGTCCGAGCTCAGCTACCAGCCCAAGAGGCGCGTCAAGAAGCACAGGTGAGACGGCCAGTGCACGTGATATGACCTCTCGCCACCGACCAGCGGCCGGCGAGGTAGCCGGCGCTGTTGGTGAAGTCACGGCTGAGTCAGGCGGCGCCTCTCGCGTGCCAGGTGCGGCGTTCGCCATTCGGGCTGTACGGAACGGAGAGAGACCAAATCGATCCCTCGAATTGCTACCTCGTAAAACCACGAAGTCGGCACGGTTTATGGATGGGCTTCGCGAAGCGCCTATGATATTCTGGCAAATGCAATGAGGCGACTCATCTCATCCGTCTGAATCTGAGCAGAACGGCAAGCTGGTTGGTGGGCAATGATCAACACTGCACTGACCTCAAGGAGCCACGGTAGGTTTATTGTACGGCCTTTGTGCAGCTCGGGCACAAAGGCCGTACAAAGGTACAAGTGTACAGAGGCTGTAGCGTTTTAATCATTGCTCAGCCAGTAATTGCATTGCGAGAAGTAGGTTGTTTTCCAACTTATCTTCCGCGGATCTTGTATTGCTACCCATTCACACACTTCTAACAAAGGCGATCATCGACTGAGAAGCATTGAACTAAGTAAGGAAAACTGGTTTGGGTGCCAGTCTTCAATTGTTCTTCGCTCAACCATACTTTCAAATAACTATTTAGCATGTGGTATTGTTTCTAAACTGCTCTGATCAATATGGGTTCATACTACATGCTGGAGATTCTGCTCGTTTGCGTATTCAATGCATATGACGTTGTTCCACTACGCGTAACACGTTGCAGTATTGGTAGGACGGGGGTCATTGCTCAATATACTTTTACAGCCTTAATAGAAGATTATGCTGCGGATTATATCGTTTTGCAACTACATCTAAACATCTCCCACGATCCTACATAGGACGTGATTATGGATAGGTCCAGCTTTCGCTCAGTACGATATCTTCTTTTGACGCGGAGGATAAGGAGCGATAGTTTCTGTCTAGTGAGAATGGCTGGGCATAGTCAGATTGCAAATCAGGTCGCTGTCAGCCCCAATGAAACAGGAGGTCGATGCCCGCCATCGGCTGATGGTTATCCGACCTGATCTAACCTTTGTCGTCCGTTTGAGCTCATGGTCCTCCGAGATGTAGCGTAGTCAACGTCTGCCACCGACGACTGATAACTGTCTTATCTGATCAAATCTGACTTGACCTGACCTTTGCTGTCAGGTCGAGGTCACGCTCCCCCGAGACGGAGCGCAGTCGTCGTCTGCCGGCCGAGCTGCGGCGACATCTTCAGTTCGAACTTCTGGAGCAGCCTTCGATGGACGGTGCCGCTGCCGGCATCCCCTACACCAGGGTGGAGACTGAGGCACGCATGCCCAAGATCAAGTACGCCGCCAAACGACTGCAGAAGGACGGGTGAGTGGTCGACCTTCTGGGGCCTGTGGGTTGACAACACTGATTTATAGATGATGCAGACATTTATGCTGCTGACTAGTTGAGTTTCAGTTTGCTATGTGTATGCTGGCTAACCGTTTCACCCTAATTCGATATCATGCAGCTATTGGGCTCGTATCATTCCCATAGTTTTTATATCGACAAGAAGATGCGTGCCAATAATATCGAGAGAAGGTACATCTTTTAGGGGTGTGCACGATCAGACTAGTCGGAGCGCGCTAAAATCCAAATAACAACACTAAACAGTCGTGTCCCTCACGTGACAAGGAGATATAACCTGAAACCCTTGGGCTATACTTTATACTTGGACCAATTACTCCATAGGATGCAAGGGTGACTGGCCCGTAATGCCACAGTATCATGCAATGTCCAGCTTGCATTTCGTAGACAATCGAAGCGTTTCGCATCTGCTGCTTTTCGACTCTTCCATTCAACTACATAGACGCAGTGTAGTTATACCGCAAAAACCTTGTCGAAAACCCGAGAGCTCCACTATATATATATATATATATATATATATATATATATATATATATATATATATATATATATATATATAGTGGTTCTCTCTCATTCTCCACTCACCCATCCCTTTATTCTAGACCGGCCGTTACCGACAACATCCGCCGACAGTGCCAAAGACGCCAGTACCGCAGACCGGCGCGCTGCCGACCCCGGATCGGCCTCCTTCTCCCCAATCGTCGGAGGACCGTTGACGGCGCCCGTGGCCGCCGGCACCGTGTTCAGCACGTCGACCCCACTGTCGACGCACTACAGCGTGCCGCCGCCGCGGCCGCGACCAGTCGCCTCGGGCAACACGCTCTCCAGCTACTATGTGACGTCTGTGACGTCGGAGCGGCCCCTGCAGGCGTCGCTGGCCCTGCAGACGTCGCCGTCGACGGCCGACGGCCTGCCCGGCAAGGCTGGCGTCGGCGCGGCGCCGGTCAGGTACGACTGGCCACTGACAATGTCCACCGTGTGATGACCGCCGACCCGGGGAGTACAGCCACGCCCACTGCGGCACCCTGCAATCGCAGTGCTGGGTCAGCTTCCTGAGCCGCTCAAAGCCGGGCTGGAAGAGCAGACTCCATTATTCACCGTTTGATGGTCACTATTCTGAATGGCACGTAGTGGCTAGAACCTGGCACCGAAGACTTCTGCCCTCTGTCCCCTGTGACAAACAGGTTTGATGTCGACCTTTTTCACTTTCAAATACATGTGCCTGGGCATCCCGATGAAAATGTACTAACACCTGAAAGTGATTGTGTGTCACTTGAGGCCAATGCTACTCCCACTAGTTTCACTAACAGCAATGCTTGGCACGAATCCGTCTAAGGTAACGCTTGGGGATTTCTGGAACCGATTCTACTGTATGGATTTAATGGCGAAATACGGACTGCTACATCGCTGTTTTAATTCGGGGTGTCTTCATTGCTAGCTGTGACAATCAAGGGCGTCTGGTGATCACTGGTGTGGGCATACTGCCAGTCGATGAGCTGTGAAATATCACTGACTATAGCCGAATATAGTATCGCCATAAATAAGTCTGTAGAGCAATATTTTCTGCTACCGATGGACGGATGCCGAGGGACGCGCACTTCTAACAACACTAACATGCCGACTACCATACAGGTGAGCAGTTCTCTCGCTCGCTCCCTCTCTCTCATCTGTCTCCCCTTGTTTTATATACTTGTTTCTTTTTCCTAGTTCTTTTTCCTTAGTCATCTTTCCCTCTGCCTCCCTCTTTCTCTCTTTGTCTGAATCTATCTCTGCCACGCACCGTTTTCCCCTCGCTCCGTCTTTCGCCTTCTCTCCATCTCTATCTTCATCTTTCTCTCTTTCTATTTCACATACGTATTCCATATGGATTTTGCAGCATGCCAGTTCCAGAAATCCCTGAGCAGTCAATGAAACGTCTTGGGATGACAAACGATGCTGAATTGCGGTGCAATGCAAATGTACCTAGGTGAAGTTGGCATGTGCCCAATTCTGACGTCCAAATATCTAGCCATGGGATGGTAAACCGATAACCAAATGCAACTCATTCCAGTGCATGCATGCTGTTTTGAACTGCCTCAACAGTAACTCATGCAACAACATCCGAAACGCTTCTCACTGCTCACTGTTCACGGGCAGGCGTTGATGTAAAAGTACTCCTTACGTGCGCCTTGGATGTCTATTGAAAGCCTCTGAATCCTGGAGTAGATGATGTTTTTGGTGCATACACCAAACATTTGCATACTGAGCACATGCTTTGCAGTTAGTTCATCATCGAGACATGTATCGCACACACTGTTTTGGAAGTGTTCGTCAGATGGCTTGATGTATACCTCTTCGCACAAAGCTGGCATCGTTCATAAAGTTGCAGTTTCCCACTAGTTCATGCATGCATATGTTCCTAACCCCTGATGTTCTTGGATGTCTAGGATGAAAATTAAATTGCCTGCGGATTTAATTGTCCGCTTTAAACCGCTTCATGATCAGCAGTTACATACCCTCGACAGGTAAGATAACTGGGCTGGCACTCGATCTTCAGCCGTATATGGACAACCTGTTGTACAGAGTACGGGTTAAACGACCCCATGATTAACTCATGGCATCAATATCCATACCGGTTAGGATCCTATTTGGGCTGTCTTTAGAAGTCGGGACACAACACAGGGAACGTCATTCCAATAAATATCCCCAGTACTGTGGTGAGCACGTGACCGAGCGATGGCACCATGTTTCCGGTCACATGACCTTGGCTGTCCACAGGGTCCCTCTACCGGCGTGCCGATACGGTCACCTGGGTGCCGCCCCCGCCCACGTGGACACCCATCACGAGCACTCCGACTCGGGTCTCGGCAACGAGTCACCCAACGAGTTCACCAGGTGAGAGCACCCGCGACTGGGACAGGCCTGCGGTAACTCTGTCTCCTTGGTATGCGCAAACGAATCCGACGAATATCGAGGCTTTTGGCGAGGGCATTGGGAGCTCGGCCATCCATGTTCCCAATGGCTGGGAAAAGAGGCCTGACGGTTCTCTGGGACGAAGGAGGAGATGTTGGGTCAGTTGAGGTTCTCAGGGGCAGATGAGTCGAGAGATCCATAGAGACTGGGAAGAGGACGTCGGACTCCCAGGTGTTCAGCAAGCGAAGCCTACGAACACCAAGGCTTCTGGTGAGGGGTCATTGGGAGCTCATGCACCCTGGGCCCCATGGGCTGGGAAAAACAGATCTGGAGCTTGTCAGAGACAAAGAAAGAGGCATTGGGTCAGCTGAAATTCCCATACGTGGAGAACCTGGGAAATACCTAGGGACGGCGAAGGAGATGTTTACAATAGCAGAAGTCCCCAGGAGCCGGGAAGAAAAGATGAATGGTTGGTATTGTCCGGCAAAAGTGGCCTCTGGGCATGTCCGGGACAGTTTTAGGCCCATTGGTGCCGGGAAGACGGACCAAGGAAATTACCATCTCTAATAACTATTCGGAAGGTCCAAGAGAGATAAAGGTATCCGGGTAGGGGGCAGGGGGAAGGGTGAAGGGTTGGGGACCCAAGGTCTGCATGTGCACATTTTCCGGGGATTCTGAGCAGCCGAGCGCCTCCGGCACAGGGGCTGAGTTTGGAGAGCACTGAGACACTGCAGGTCTCCAATTGTATGACAACTGCTTGTGCCGATGCGTATTATATGCATCTCGATCTCCAATGTGGTACGACAACTGACGTTTCTACCAGCCAGCTGCCTTCGGTCGCAGCCGCTGTGACTGATTGTCATCACAATGCACCATGTCGCCCCTCAGGATGACGGGCGGGTCTCCTGTGCTGAGCTCGACGGCCGCGTCACGTGTGAGTAGTGTCCCGCCAGAGGCCGCGGCGCCCGCCCGCCCCTCACCAGCTACTCCGCCGCTGCCCGCTGCCTCTAGCTGCTCGCTGTCTGGCTCTCGCGCAACGTCCGCTTGGAGCGCCTCGCTGCCGCGGCCGGCCGCCGCCGGCCGGCCGCTCGGCTCGCTGCGGCGGCCCGGTCCGACGGCCCCCTGCCGGCTCACCTCCACCCTCCCGCGACCGCCCACCAAGTCCTCGGCCGACATCTTCTCGGCGTACACGGGAGCCGCCGCACCGCGACCCAGCCACGTGATCCTGCCGCCGACCTCCTTCCAGAATCCCGCGCCCGCGCCGGCCGCCGCCACCGCCACCACCAGCGCCACCGCCGCCACCGCCACCACCACCGCCTATAACCGCGCCCCCACCGCTAACCACGCCGGCCTGGCGGGCGCCGGCGCCGGCGGCTCGCCCAGTCTGAACGGCTTTGTGTCTGAGCTTCGCCAGCTGATGAGTGTGGAGCGTGGCGAGCGGACGGCTTGGGCGCAGAGCGACAGCAGCGCCACCAACACACCGAGCGTGAGTATGACCGGCGGGGAGCTTTATAGGTGGCGGTGGTGTAGAGCGTCGACGTACTGCATGTCCAACACCGCTGTGGGCTATATCGGCAACGCGGGGCTTGACTGGTGATGGAGGTGCATTGACGTATGGATTTTGTCGTTGTGTTAAGGTGACTCACGTGGCGGGTAACTTGAATCCTGCCTGAATCCTGCACGAATTCACTTCTATGAATACATTCCTCATGCGCAGGCAAATCACAGGAGACCAACCACAGGCACATACCTACACCTATATTGGACGAATACATACATCTATGCAATGACAATACCAAACAAGCACGTCCACAATATTGAACTTGAAAAGATCACCTTCCATTTCACTAATAAAGAACGTGGGTGGTTTGAATTATTAATTACACCCACCCACACACACACGCACCGAGAAGTACTGGCCATAATTACTCAAATATGTTCTTCTGGAGCTGAAAATGAACACGTTTCGGATTACTAGGTCATAAAATGACAACGACAAAGTGCATTGGAGTGCATTGGAAGCATGTTGACGAACAGCCGTTGACTGTTTACCAAACCGACAGTCGGGACACCCACATGTGGTAGCGACAGCGACAGCGGATACTTTGCACTGCTGGGCAAATGGCACGTCATTCCGCAGCAGCTTTTCACAATGTAGCGAAGTATCGCAATTGCCTAAACGTTCTGAAGTCATCCCATCTACTCCTCTATTTAGTCGGTATGCTGATGAACACCATTAAATACCGCATAGGCCAGATGACCGACTGCATTGCTGGACATTTGGGCGGTCCAATCGCAAACGGGAAATGTACGCCTGCCACATGAATGGACTCAACACGGCCTTTTGGCCAACTCATTTGCGATGAATAGGCACGCTACCAATGCAATGACTTGACCATGTCTGAAGCATCCGCGTACATCGTTTCGTCGTGTCAAACAGCTAGATTTACCGCCGACAAGCTAGTGCGACGGTCCAGTGCCATAATGACCACCGGAGCGGTTACCAACAGCCATTTCACATCCTGCACGCTCCCTCACCACAAACACGACGCCCGGCGCCTCAGTCCACGCGTCTAACACGCTATCCGTGTACCCACGTCCTGCCTGGACGCCGTTCTCGTGTACATAGGCGTGGGTGTGGCGGCGGCGACGGCGGGGCGGGCCGGGGCGGACTGTGACTAACCGGCGGACGTGTGTGCGCCCAGGGGCGGCGGCGCGCCGACCTGACCGGGCTGGCCGCGGGCGGCTCGGCCGCCGCCGGCATCGGCCGCTCTCACCGCTCCGACAGTGTCGGCTCTCTAGAGCTAATACTCACTCCGCTTGTTAACTCCACCACCCAGTAAGTAGCGCAGCGGCCGCCGGCGAGTTGCGCCACCGTTCCGCTGTGGATGCACGTGCCAGTGCATGCGTGACACTGGGAAGCACGTCGAGGCGTATGCTCTGTACATGTCGAGTTGCTGTAGTGATGGAATACGAGAATGGGAGAGCGAGTGAAGGGTGGAGTCGGTGAGGGCATGTCAGTTCAGAAGTATGCATGTGGTGCACCTTGGTCCTTTGCTGTGTTGTGCCTATTCGCTTCGCGTTGGACAATTGAGGATTTTTAGGTGTGCGTGGCAAAACAGCACGGCTACTATTATTTGGTATTGAACCAACTAGACATGCTACTGTGGCACCAATGAAAGCTTTGTGGTAGCCGGCCGAGTACTAGAGTCTTTATTCCTCGATATTTCAGTTGGCTGGCAACTTCACCGCTAGGTTCATTTACTGAATAGAGAATGCAGTTCTCTATGTCAAGAAGTTGCCACTTCGCTATTGCTCTGAGAGCAAATAGCATGATGAAAAGTCGACTGCCATCCCAATCTGCATTTATCGATCTTAGTCTGGCATGTAGCATCACTATTGTGGTAGTTTATTCACGAGCCTTCCCTGCCAGTGTTGACACGGGCCGACAATAAATGCCTACCGCATGACACCCTGATCTGCTTTTGCCTGATTCCATATTTGACGCATTCGACGCCTCCCGATATATTGTCCCAGTCTATCAAGTCCCTAAGTAAATGCGTTACCGACAATGGTATTACTTCATATGATTACTCAGCGGTATCATAGGAATACCGCTGACTTCTCGTTTGGAGACCAATCGTACACACACGACGTCTCCTCCATCGCGGACGAGTCAACAGCCGACTTATATAACACATCTTAAATGGAATATATTGTCTGGTTCTTATTGCTTGATATAATTGAGAAACATCCTCCGTGATCTTCAGGCAAAACAATCAAGCTTACGAAGAGAACAGCATTATTCAGAGATAAGGCGAGCATAACTATTTTCCTAGTTGATGTTTATACTTAGTACTGGTTTTGAATAAGATGATTCTTTACCCAACCACCACATTCTACATTTATGCAAACACTGGATTTTCGGCCAAATGTGGAACCTCGATGTAACATCCCATCCCTCGCAACGGTTATCTCCGAATGGGGCCTTTGCGGTTGCCGTGCAACAAGTATTCACCGGGGTTGGTGAATCTATCCTTTAAGATGATACCGTAATGCAAGAAACTATACTGGGACCAAGGTATCTGTTTGCTTTGAGCTTGATTCTACGTTGATTGTTGTGGACCCGCGAAGCTAACCACATTCTCACGACCACGAGTGCGTTTATTGCTGTGAAAAGGATCCTTGCCTTTTTGGAGCTGGTATAATGATTTAGCATGCAAACGTACCCCTAAGGCTGTTCTTGGTGAGGAACTGGATATCTAAAACGAGTTGGTGTCTGAATGAAACCAGTGGAGACTGCTTCAGCGGTATGATTGCAAGGGTGATTTAACCCCCGCACGTCCGGGGGGGGGGGGCAGATATCTGCCCCCTCCGTTTTTTCCTCACTTGTCGCCAAACTAATAGGGTTAGCAAGGCCAAACCTCGCACAGCTGTTCATTGGTCTTTTCTGCATATCCTCATGTATTTTTAATCCTGGATCATCTCAGGTCAGGCCACCAGGTCAGACGAAGTGACCCAACTACACTCGGAGTTATAGGTGGCATAACTTCCACAATAATTGGGCGATTGATTTCAAGCTTATAGTATGTCATTATCTCATCAGGGACCATAATATGTATGTCGGGTTTTCTTCTTTGTATTGACCTTGTGTCAGGTCGCTGCCATGGCTTCCCCATTATAAGGCTATGGTAAAATATACAAATGTTTCCTAGTTACACATTTGCGCTTGGAATGATCTGACAACGGTTGTGGCATGTTGATGGAAGCTACGCTCAATGTTACCGCTGACATTTTTGCTCAGTGACCTCACCAAGGTCTCTGAGGTCACCTGAGATCACTACACATTTCTGCGCATTACGTCGCACTGCATTGAGCTAGAAGGCTGAAATTACCGTCATTGTGCTTGTATCGTCAAGACGTGTCGATTGATACCTTACATGACATCCCTAGGCCTTGACCTGAGGTCATGCATTCACGACCTTGACCTAAGTTTCGGTTGACCTGACCTTAAATTACACCGCCTATTGCCGGTAGCGCATTTCAAAGACTGTCGAATAGCGTTCGCCATTTGTTTCTATCTGTTACAAGTCCTGAGATATGTGTCAATATCCGAGTCCCACCTGATCTGGTCAAATTTGACCTAAGATGGCCCAGTGACCTGAATATTGACCTGAGCGAAAAAAATGACCGAAACACTTTCGATAGAGCCCGTCATCAGCTATCCAACGTCGTTTTTCGTTTGTCGCTAGCTAGCATAGTTCCAGAGATCTTAGGGGGGCAGACATCTGCCCCCCCCCCGGACATGCGAAGTTGGCGCGGACCACCGGACGTGCGAGTGTTAAGTTGTTCGCAAAATATACTGCAATATGAAAAAGTAATTTTCCGAACGAATATATTTATTTAAGCCTAGACTGTGGTAACATCATTTACGTGTGTGCCCAGTGCACGAGTTGTGCACCTGCTCCCAATATGTTGGCCACTCCCACTATCACATCGTATACGTGGTCTTCACAGCCGTGAGGGCCAGTTTCTGCACCGCACCTTCTCCACAATCTCTGATGCTGCTTAAAACGACCCTGGGTTAGATCGGTGGGCAACCATTTACTGTCATGCGGGTGTGGCTGAGCCAGAGTGCCGGTACCGGCTGTGGAAGTCGTCGGTACAGACTGGGAGCCGTCGGTACCGACTGTGGGAGCCGTCGGTGCCGACTGTGGGAGCCGTCGGTACCGACTGTGGGAGCCGTCGGTACCGACTGTGGGAGCCGTCGGTACCGACTGTGGGAGCCGTAGGCACAGACTGTGGGAGCCGTCGGTACAGACTGTGGGAGCCGTCGGTACCACTTGGCCGTGGTACCGACTGTGGAGCCGTCGGTACCGACTGTGGAGCCGTACACTCTGTGGGAGCCGTCGGTACCGACTGTGGGAGCCGTCGGTACCGACTGTGGGAGCCGTCGGTACCGACTGTGGGAGCCGTAGGCACAGACTGTGGGAGCCGTCGGTACAGACTGTGGGAGCCGTAGGCACAGACTGTGGGAGCCGTAGGCACAGACTGTGGGAGCCGTCGGTACCGACTGTGGGAGCCGTCGGTACCGACTGTGGGAGCCGTAGGCGCAGACTGTGGGAGCCGTCGGTACCGACTGTGGGAGCCGTAGGCACAGACTGTGGGAGCCGTCGGTACAGACTGTTGGAGCCGTAGGCACAGACTGTGGGAGCCGTAGGCACAGACTGTGGGAGCCGTCGGTACAGACTGTGGGAGCCGTCGGTACCGACTGTGGGAGCCGTAGGCACAGACTGTGGGAGCCGTCGGTACCGACTGTGGGAGCCGTCGGTACCGACTGTGGGGGCCGTAGGCACAGACTGGAAGTTATCGGCACAGACTGTGAGAGCCGTCGGTACAGACTGTGGAAACCGTCGGTCCAGGCTGTCAGAACTGTCACCATCAACTTTCTGAGATAACAGCTGGCCGTGTGAGCGGTCAGCTGATCATCGGAGCTGCCGATATGTGCAATAGGAGTCTGGACTTGACCGTCGCCTGGATGCGGACGACGACAGTCTCCATCGCCGCTGAAATATAATCGTTGGTTGACAGGTCAGCAACGCATTCCGCGATGAAGTTTCATTCAGGATTAATGGCGCAAGCTTAGAGTGCGTGCAGCGGGAGAATTTTCGACGCTGGTACGTTCACTGGCTGGGCAAGAAGGTGCCATTTCCAGGATGGAAGGAGGCGTGCGCAGCTTTGTGCATGCTTTATTTGCTACGTCGATCAGTCAAAGCCAAGATTTATACTGAATGGAATTGCTAAAGTCAGTTCATTACGAGTTTATCTTCCTTCGTTCCGATTTATGATTGTGATTTCATCAGTGGCCGATATTTATAAGCTGTTTCCAAACCAAGGCCTCCAAAGGACATGCTTGATTCTTAGTTGTCGGAAATTTCCGGAGAAAAGATAATTCGGGTGTAGCATCAATAGATACTTGTTTTCTCTGGAACTGACAGAAAGGGAGGAGGAACTGCTGCCGGTGTTCTGCCAGTCATGCCTACACTCAGGTAGGAGGTTGTATCGTAAAACGCCGAACTGAATCTGGATAGTGCGATTTGTACGTCGTACTCTCCATTATCACGCTATCGCGTATGTTTATCATCATATTGTTGGGCCATCGGCCTGTTATGTCACCTGGTGTCGGGCGGTACTGTGAACTGGTGTCGGACAGTATGTTCAGGTGGTGTCTGGCGGCATGCTGTTAGTTGGCGCATGGCGGTACCGTGAGCTGGTGTCTAGCGGTAATGATCGTGCCGACTTCACCTCGGAGAGGTCCTGACCTCCCACCTGCCCTGAAATTTTAATGTTGCTGCTCCTCTTAGTTGCGAAGATTTTGCGTCCACCCCACCCCAGATTGAGTTCCACTGCTCAGTGTAGACTGAGTTCCTCCACTGGATGTGTTCAGACGAAGTTAAAGCGGGTCGGCCATCTTAGTTATTAGTTAAACTGATTGAAGATAACGACTCTCCATGTTCATTCGATCATTTATCAGGGTGTCGATTAGATCTGATCCAATCAGGAGTGATTTTAACGACCTGATAGGGTTTCCGAAAGGACAAAACCCACGCAGAGTAATTCTGATTTTGATGTTAGCGTACACGAAAACGGTATAATATTCACTTTGTACGCAAAATACCGGCAGGCGCTAAACGCCAGTGCTTCTCCTTCCTCCGTCAGCTACAGATAAAGCATGCATTGTCAGGCAGACATTTGGACCAATAAAAGAATGCAACTTGTACGGGGTAAACAATATCTCCCTCACTGTCTCCAGTGAACGTATACAATTTCCGCATGAATGATTATCTGACTTACTGAATTCAGCGATGGTGGGTGTGCGTGTGCGCATGTGTCGACACATGCAGAGAAAATGCATGCGTGGTGTAGGTGTAGACTTTTGCATGTACGTGTGTGCACTACACACACACATGAACATTTACAGACACACTGACGCGCATACGAGTATACAGTGGCCGCTAAAAAATGTATACACCGCGAGCGCAAAAAAGGTATACATGGTGATCACATAAAAATTTTGTTTTGCGTACCCTAGTAACAGTCAGTGGGAAGAGCTTGGTATGACGTATGTAGCTGGGCTCCATCACTACCCTGACTCACACACAGCGGGAAAGCTCAGTAAGCGATGGGCTCTGAGAGGGGTGGGTGCAACTGTTTGATGCCTTTCTGGGTGCCTTTTTTGCTACGATGCCCGACTTTGGAGGCCAATAACTTTGCTCTCAGTGGTCATAATGGGACGAAAGAAGCTCACGGATGTTGAGAAGAGTCTGGCTTTGACCCTGATTGAGCAGGGCATGTCTGTGATACGTGTTTCCGGAGATCTACAAGTCACGAGGCAGGTTATTTACAACCTCAAAATGGCCGCCGCCTCCCTACCCCCAGGCACCATTCCGGAGAGAAAGGCTCTAGAGCACCCCGCAAGACTTCCCCACGCACTGACCATATTCTGAGAGCTGTGTTATCAGAGCCTGCAATTAACGCATGATCGGTTAAAAAGATGCACCCTGATCTTGTTGTTTTATTGGCCAAATATTGTTAATACATACTTTTTGTTTGCGGCCACTGTATTTGCATGCGCGTGTAAGACATGTAAGATATACACGCATCCGTTTGCTCATGCGTGAGTATGTGTAGATTTTCCAACCGCTGAGTTACAGTCCTTTCATTTATCTCGTAAAGTAGCACAGCCGGAAATTTGCAAGCAACTTTTATTGATGCGAGCTTCAAATCCAGTATCCAAGCGGTTTTGTAGCCAATCGCACCCACCATTATGCTAATACGAACCGACTGCGAGGCACACCGCGCAATCTAGGACAGCTACAAGTAGCGTCTGGCAATTTTTCCGTCGCCATTTTGTGACGGGTAATAGATCGAGACAACGTGCGCGCTGGACGACTGAACCGGGGGAAGCGATTTGTCAAGTATGCCCTGCTCTCTTTCGGCTTTGTACACCATGTCAACCGAAAAGTTTATTTCTGAGAGGAAAATGGGCCAGGGCAAAACGCATCATGAATTCACTGCACTTAAGATAAAGGTGGTTGGCGAGAGACGGATGGAGGAAGCGCTGCCGCCCTCCGTCAGCACGTGCCTGGAAGATGTATGGAAGTGGTGCGATTCGGGGCGACGGACAGTACCGCAGTGTCAGCCAGTGAGCCTCGGCCAATCACGTAATGGGGTTGGCATGACCAGTACGCACTATTCGTGACCTTTGACAGCGCAAGGAAGCGGTTGACAGTTGGCCTTTAGAACATCGACATCAATCATGGCAGAACGACCGGACGGCGAGGATCGCAAAATTTGTTCACGTACTCCCAGACATAAGCAACTTGTTCTTTATACGTCAAATTGCTGGGTCATAGGTCTAAGTCAAAAGAACGTTAAACATTGCAGTTAAGCTTAACTACAGCATAACTGAGCTGTAGTTAAGCTCATCACGACGTTACTTCCCTTGTGTCTTGGGGGCATGTAGTTAAGCTGGCTAGACCGCCAACTAATTGTTGTGGAATCGAAGTGAAGCAAATGACGGGTAGATCAGTTATTCCGGATGCCGGCCAATCATTCGAAGCATTCGAAAAGGAACAAATAATATTTCAACTGATCACGCAATGTAAAACTAGGTGAAAAGGTTTGAAGAAACATTCACGCAGAAAAGGGTCCTCCATTGGTTGTGACAAAATGGACGCGCTTTATCACCACTGTTCTTATTTGCGAAAGCAGACGAGCTGCTGATGACTGGAGCTCGAAACCTTCAGCACCTCACACGAGCGTGTGCAGCGTGTTGTGCTGGACGGATCATCACCAAACACAGTCATAACGTCACTCGTAGGCCCTGCTTATTCCGTCTGAGCAGCATCGTTGTGTCGGACTCCGACGCGTCCTGACCAAACACAGTCATAACGTCGCTCGTAGGTTCCGCTTATTCCGTCCGACATGTTTTCCCCTGTTTTGGGTACATCCGGATAGTGCAGAGAAAATACTACTATGAAATTGGTCGAGCGCCTAAAGATAGTGTCAATCATTTGGGCCGTGATGATGATCAGGCCATCCAAGTCATGTACTTAGGATATCTGTGTTCGAAATTAATGACCACTTGCGGTTGACAAAGTTGAGTAGAAGTTATTGTAAATGTATATAATTCAGTCGTCACTAAAGATGTACATCAAGCAGTGAGGAAGTGTTGGTCAGAATACCCATTTCAATTGTGAATTGAAAATATGCTGACCATTACCGAGATGCTTTTCCAAAATTTCGTGAGATTTTTGTCCATTTCCTCGCGACGCAAAAGTTCAGAAGAGGCCCAAAAAAGCGCACGCTTGTTTCCCACAACAGTGGACTCGATTCGTCTGCCGCCATGAAGGCAGCATATCGTTATGGACAGCCGTGCGCAGGACTCCGAACCCGCGTTCAATGTTTAAGCCAACGGGACCCTATTAATTAGCTTGGCTTAGAGTGTTTCATTGGTTTAGTTTTAGTTTGTTATTATAGCTTACTAGTTTACTGAATCGATATTTACATTCATTGGAGAAAACTGCATCGTTGTTTGTCACCTCATACTTCTTCTGTACCACAGTAACGGAGCTATATGCCCTCGATGCCCGGTGTAGGACGAGACTTATTGTTCATGGTGCGGTGCAGAGCACACAACGGGCTGGAGCCGTGCAGCAGAGGAGCATGTACAATCAGACCACTACACGAGCAAAACGTGGCACGTCATTTCAGATCAGCCAGGCAGCAGGCCGGAGCGATCCTCGGCCCTGGTCATCACACGAGACGAGTAAGCGGCCACACGCCGGCAGTGATGACCGTCTGCTGTTGCAAGCTGCACTCATAGATGGGTCAAAATGGGCCACTGGTCCTCCCCAGTACAGCCCGTGGACCACCAGTTCGGACCAGTACGACCTGGGGACTATTGGACCGGACCAGTACGACCCGGGGACCGCCCGTTGGAATCAGTGCGGCAGGGGGTCGGCAGTAGTCGGGTATCATTCAACAGATGAGCCATTTGTCCAGAGCTGCACAGCCCCCGCGTGATCCGATCACGTGACGTCAGATAGATTGCTCCAGAATGGACCGTCCTCAGAGCGGTCCGCTCTCTCGTCGCCGCAAGCCGGCCACCATCGGCCGCCGTCGACACTTCAAAGGACAGGATGATGGATGGTGGAGAGCGGCCGTGTCGCTATGCAAATGCACACACCCCCGAGCCCATCGACCTATGATAAATGGCTGCAGTGGCCGTGGCCAGATTGTGTCGAGCGCACGTCAATAACACCTTCGGTGACACCCGGTCCGACCTAGGAACGGGGTCAGCTAGGGAGGAGCTGGTGGCGCCCAGTCCCAGCCTGAAGACGGGGTCAGCTAAGGAAAGGCTGGTGCCACCCAGCCTCGGCCTGGGAACGGGGTCAGCTAAGGAGGGGTTGGTGGCGCCCAGTCCCAGCCTAGTGACTGTGTCAGCTAAAGAGAGATTGTTATCAAGCTGCCCTCTATAGAGCTCGATTCAGTGCACACTACACACGTAAGGAAATTGACCTATGCTGCATGATAGAGGACGCGGCAGTTAGCATGGCCACCACTCCTGCGGTGACCACACAGCCCCATGCCCGCTGACTAACCAAGTGTACTTGCTGACACAGTCATCCGGCATCTGATCCCATTGCCGTGCAACCGTAATCCCCAGCAGTCGAGCAATAACTGAAATAGGCCGTAATTACGGGCTGTCAAAAATGCCGCACCATCCGCCATTAGAAGCGGTAATTTGTTAACGTTCCGGGAAATGCACCCGACGATTGTTTTATCAGATTGATTAAATGATGTATGGCTGCATTTCAATGAAACCTCGCCATTATGCCCTGAAGGTACTCATAGCTATCAACTCGGTTCTTTGATACGGTGCATAACTTGCTTGTGAGTAATTCTTTCTTCGGCATTAATCGAGCTCCTCCACAGATGAATTGGACGTTGAGCTAGGCGGATTGGCGCACCACAAAAAGCAATGTAAAAAGCGAAGGCTACGTGTCACTTTTCTGTCCCGAGTTTCATTCATACAAACCAATTGCATGCCAAGCATACTATCGCCATTCATCTGTATGGCAATTCTCAATAGTCTCTCTTCCCCACAAATATCCAAATTCTTGCTGAAGTGGTATTTATAACCGAACTTGTTTGCCCTGCTTTGTTATTCATCGGTGGCATCGCAACAGTATTTGCAGGAATGAGGTCGACATTTCAAGTCAGCGTGATGCTATGATGCCCGATTGTGTCATTGCTCACAGAGACCTTAGTTAAAAACCTCTGACAAATTAGCACCACCACATAAACTCATTTAGAGGGGGTGGGGAAGATACTGGAGATACCGGAGAGCAGCTATCCAAAAGCTGCACATTCCATTATGAGTGTGCATTTATGATATGTACCGAGAGCTGAGAGCACTGGTGGCCAAGAGAGGCAGGCCATGACGTCAGATAGCTACCACGGCCACGTCTGGCCCACCGGAGCAGCGCACAGGCGGCTCGGCACCAGCTACAGCAGCCATTTTAAGAGCTCAGGGCGGACAATCCAGTTCCGTGATCAACGAGGTGCACTTGATGAAGTAGGCAGCCATGGCGCAGTACTGCCGGGCCGCTCCACGGGCGTGGGCCCGAGCAGCTCCAGTCAGCCGGCTCGCCCGGCTCAGGTATGACAGCGCAATCAGCAGGTATCGCCATTCTTGAACATCCCGCTCAGGTAGGCATCGGATGTCCGCCTGTTTCGATATCGAAATGACAAGCCAATCTTGAACGTGGACGCACACAAAACCTGGGAGATAATTGGAGGGGTTGCGTTGGCTTGGTCGGCAGGGCGTTGGACTCTCAATCGTGGGACGGCCGGTTCTAATCCTCGCAGCCGGCAGAAGTACACAACCAATCGGCGACGCTTTGCGACATACTAGTGTAATGTGTCCTAAAAGAAACCGAGGGATGCAAATGGAATCAACTAAGCTTAAGAAGAGGCATGCGGCTCCCTTCACCGTACTCCATTAAAAAAAAATCAGGCAGCGAAATGTCCCATTGAAAACCCGCCCTGACCTCCAGATGCCTTCTTCTAATTAAATATTCTGACCTTCCTCGGAGATGCGTCCTGCTACCGTGGGTTTTCGCCCGTTACTGAGGTGCCCAGGTATTCACTCTTGCAATGCGATGCAATGGAATGGAAGTGGATGGCTGGCTCATTTGATCCCCCTTCACTAACTTTTGTTCTAAGCACGGGAGAGAGGGAGGGATTGGTTGGTTGGTTAGTGGTTTTTGCGACACATCGACCGTTGAGTCATGCAGCGTCGCCAATCTCTCGCGCCGATTGGTCGCGGGCGAAGAGTAGCGAGAGGTGAGACTCAGAGAGGGAGGAAGAGCGAGAGAGAGAGGGAGAAATGTGATAAGTCATCGTAAAGCTGCATCAGGATCTTTTGGAGTTACTTCAAATGTGTTCCTCTATCTCGTTTGGGTAGCCTTCCAGGTCCGGTGAAATAGCTATTCCAGGTCAGGTAAAACCTGGCACCCTTTTGGAGAACGTCATGTACCACCACTCGCATATCGGGGTGCAGTCAGTCATCCGTCCTGTAAGTAGTTTCCAGACCCTGGCCTTGAAACAAATGAGATTGCTTGCTTCAATGATGAAATGCAAAATGAAGACTTAACGAGTGACATGTGCACGGGAAAGGTCATTGGTACCGTCGATGTAAATCCATAGAAACATGCGCACTTTTGAACGAGACGATTTTCGGAACAGATGCTTGTTTAGAAAAAAGTAGCGAGTGGCACAAAATTTATGGCATGTACTTTTCATCGGCTTCGTATTTTCTTCGAATGCCGAAGACAATGTAAACACTTGAATGTGCTGAAAATTTCCATAACCAATTTCGGCATCACACTTACACCACAGATGAACTTTGCATGCAAAACTACCTTGGCTTAGCGATTCTCATTTTCAGTAGTGCATAGTGTAGCATTTATAGCATCCGGAATGCGTGCACATGTGAGGCGTTTCAGGTCGTATATCAATAACCTGGCCTAGTCATTTGCAACTACATGGATTCTGGGTTTTCATTTATGTTAATCGCTAATAATATGCGCAAGGAAACAATTTTTATATTAAGGCTTCATTTGGCCAGGAGCCCTGACCCGAGGTCACCTTTGTCTTTTTATGTTTCTTTTGGCAATCTCCATGTGCGCCAGTTTTTCACCCCGTGCTGTAACTTGAAAAATTTGTTTGTGCAAATATTTCAGTGTACTTCTCCAAACCGCATTGAGGAGATGTGACTTGACTTCGGTCAGCCGCAACTCTGCTATGCTATGAGTGAAGAACACAATGTTTTAACAGAATATGTGCTCAAGTGTTCAGTGATCACTGAAGTAGTAAGCGGCTCAGTTTTTACCTCATACAAATATTAATCCTGCACTACAGGGATTAAACTCTACTGAGTACTCCTCAGGAAAACCAATGTCACGCCACAAGCACAGGAAGATTGTTGGGAGGTACCATCTTAGACAGGCAATGGACGACACCCACAGCCACAACATCTGCCGCTGAACAGACAGCTACGAACTTCTTGGGCGGTCCCTGGCTCTAACTGCTGACCCCTATTTCAGACACTTCTGTTCTTTTGCTGCAGATTTCCTGACCTATTGTTAGCCTCGGGAACCCATGCTATGAGTCAGCGTAGGTGGCAATGCGGATCTCGTTCATTCTCTCCCTCTCTCTCTAACATTCGCCGCACCTTTACAGGCCCTCTCGTCGGTAGTTCGTGATCAGCGAGCTGGAGGTTCCCGGCCACAACGCCTACACGAGATCGCCACGCCTCTATGAGCCGTCCAACCACTAGGCACTGATATCGGCCCGCATGGCTAACCGGGTCGACGACCCTCAGCGGGGTCGATGGCCTTCAGCCGAAATGAGACCAGACGCCTAGACAGCGTCCGGATGCTACCTTCCGTGCGACGGGTTTCGCACGTGATTCTGCCGACGGTCATCGTGGACCACCGTGGTTCTGCCGACGAAGGAGCCAGGTTTGTATTGACGAGATCGGACGTGCCTTTGTCTTCATAAACACAAATAAATGCATGCGGAAGTCTGCGTGCACATGATATGCGTGTGGTCAGTTGACCATTTTGTTTTCAGTGGACTGAAAGACATCATCAAGGCCATGGTAGCGTTCCAGAGCAGATATTCTAAATAATGTATTGTTTGCTGGTGTTCCGCTTTATTTCGTCCGATGCGAACATTTTGCATCGCTGACAATGTGAAACACTTGTAGTCTTGCTGAGTATGTGTACCTATTAATACCGCCACCCAGAGCAGTGCTCTTGAATGATGTATAGTGAGATATCTCGTATGTTTACTTTACGGCATCGTGTCTCTCGATGTGATCTGTTAAACCCACCAATACATGTTGGACATCGGATGCGGGTTGTTTGAAAGGCCATGGATTCGCCTGTTTATACCGTATAGCTATGCTAGCGACAGTCCTTTATGTACAAGCCCTTCAGGACAATCTCGTGAAATACGAACAGCTGAAGTGACTGCAAATATGTTCCCTCGATTCGACGGATTCATGCATTTGCCAATGATGGATACGCACGGAATGGACATCTGGGCCAGGATACAGCGATTGCGAAGCTGCATGTTCTCGCACGATCCGAAAAGCAGCCCAACGACACAGGTGTCCCAGAAGAGTAATGCCGCAGACTGCATGATATCATAGGAATGTTGCTAGCTTTTCCAAGAACCCCAAAGCGTCTACTTCGCGCCTCGCATGCATTACGCACGTATGCGTATATCCAGCCACGACATGCAAATGTTGTATAGGTACATTGGGTAATATATTCAAATAACGAGCCTGTAAATATCAATCAATGAAATGCATAATGGCTGTAAGGGATGACGTCGCAGCTAATTGATATCTGCACTGAACTTAATCATTCCGCTATTTTATCCACGGAACTGAACCATTGTTAGTATAATGACAATCGTCAATTATACAAGCCCATAGCTTGCGTATATTTTAAACACAACTTGAAAACAAATTGCTCGAAAGAAAACAGAACGGGCAGATGAGGTTGTCGAAACCCAGCAGTGGCAGGTCAAAACGGCCCCTCGTACAAGGCCTGCTAAAATAGATCCAATTTGTTCAACAAATGCTGAATAATGTACTAAACTCTGACAATTGACATGCTTACGATTAACGAGCGTATCTTTCATAACACATTGAGTTGTAGTCTTAAACGTTATGGAGTTAGTACAAATCAATGACAAGTCGCACCTTCGCTTCGGGTATGTACCGTGGGATATCCATCAACTTTGCTGTGAAAGTCATTGTGCACAATTAAAACGGTATTTGCGAGACCAACTGATGGAGGAAAATGCGATAAGTTAAAATTAGGTTAAGTCAACGGGTGAAACTAAGATTTAGACTGAAACATTCAGGTTCCATTTTGTGTGTATTTGATTAGTTGAAAATAGCGTTTCAAGTTCTTAGCAAATAATTGGTCACGTCACGGAGATATAATACGAAAATCCACAACTTTACGCGCATTACGGGGGCACCGGAGCCTCAAATACGGACTATTAAGAAGCAACAAATGAATGTATCAGGATTTCTAAGAATGTACATTTGCATGTAATGTTTTGGAGACTAATCTAATTCCAAAAGTCGTTGGTCATGGTATGCTTTAAAAATGTTCAATTAAGAAATGCTTTTAAAATATCATTGCTAGTCTTAGGTTCAGACAATAATTCTCACGGCCAGTTTCATCAACCCTGATGAAACTGAGTTGTATCAAAAACGCATCACTTGTCGGTTGTATTTTTATAGCCTTCTAATATGCCAATTTTTGCGAAGGCACTTATAGTGCATTCATAAAAACAGATGAACCAGTTTGTTCTCAAAACTACAAATTACATCCTAGTGCAATATTCTGGAAGTTGAAATACGTGAAATGGTGAATTTTATGCAGCTAGGGTCAAATTATTCGCAACTTTGATGCAGAGAATGAAGAAAATTGACCTTCAGAAAACGCATATGTCAAGCACATGACGTAAGACGTGCTTACTCAGTTGGCAATCTACTGATCCATAAGTAACATACTCTACAACGAAAAAGAGAAACTTGAGGTCTTAGGCTAAATGAATTAGGATCAATCTATTGCAAAAAAGGCACGTCAAAGACATTGGCACAATGTGCTACGCACAAAAAAAGCACTGGTGCAATGCATCCCATACATCACGCAATGCAATGCAGTGAATGAGACCGGAAACTAACGCACAACGAAGCGAATCTTGTGTGATTACATTTGTTCATTTTCTGCTGCACTATGCTTATTTGCTCACTTGTTTCTTAACCTTGCATCTCGCGGTTTGTTGAAATAGGCGTCGATACAGCGGCAAAACTGAAACGTCATTCCGTTAGCCAGTTCCAATTCCTTTTCACATCATCGTCTCATCCCATTACCCCATCAAATTAACCGATCACATCTCATCATCATATCCCATCATCCTTCCCCATCCTTCCATTTCACGTTCTTCCCACGACCCGTCGCCTGCCACATTCCCATTAATCTTCATCCCACTCATGTCGACTAACACGAGAACCTATGGAAGCCACCGTGGTTTGTGAATGGGTCTGCAGGAGATACGGCTCGATAGCAACTAGTTTTCCTGTGCAAAAGCAGTTCGAATCTAATCATCTTCGATAGCTAATCACACCAGTGCAAGTGCTTGGCTTTGACCTTGCAAATCATTGAATACCATACTGCATATGGAGCGAAGGCTCCTGCTTCTTACTATGGTCTCCCGGGAACAATCAGCCTTAAATCATCTTCAAAGCATTCCCTGCGCTGTCATTACTCCCGCTTTACCCGACATGGATAGATTTTGATCGAGTATCAATTTCCATGAATAATTAGGTACGCCATGGGCACCACGTGTGCGTTTGTGACTCGGCACTAGATGATGCTTCTGCGTCGGTGTCTGCCACTGACTCTACGCTTTCTTACAGCTACCTACAACGCACTCGTGTCGCCGAGAGCAATACGTGCCCGATGAACCATGCGTAGCGTCGTCAGCCACACGGTCGGGCAGGCCGACTGACGACCACAAAAACGCACGCGCACACCGGGATAATTACTTTCCAAACTAATTACACCTCTAAACCTGTAGATCCACACCTAGACTCCGCAGGGATGAACGTTGTCCTCTTGCATTATTTTGTCCTGCTTGCTGTCAGGTCTCATCTCGATGAGCTATGGATATCATGTGTTGCTAAGGAGCAAAATGCAAAATAGTCAACTGCAAAGATATGTTTCGCATTGCTAAAGCGCTTTTTGAAATCACTATAACCGGAATTACTCGTAGGTGTAGGTATTACATTTTCTGAGGACAATTTCCGTAGAAGCCATAAACAATGTTGAATGGCATGGAAGGAGCTACTGCTAGCCTCTGCCGACTCCGTATTCAGAAGCGAGGCCGAAAGTTGGGCAGGACACTGGCAGGAAGAAAATCATCCCGCGTGGTCCGGTCTGCCGAGCCTTCTGAGTCCGGAGTAACTCTTCTGAGAGACATGTAATTTTGAAGCGATGTGCTCTGGAATTACGCAATGGGAACGAACATATGGCTACATTGCATAACAGTTTTACACCTTAACTGACGTGTTCCTGGCCTGTATATCTTCCTAGACTTTATTTTGCTGGTAATCACTCTTACTAGTTTCTACACTGCATTTACTGAGGCTTTTCAACAGCACTGTGTAACCAGGGAGCAATTAATCTTTGCTCGTCGTATTTTGGTGCTGATTTCCTTGGGGTAATATTGGATAGCATACAATCGGATTTATGTTTAAGACACACAGAGCATAGACTGAATCATGCCACTGACTACTTTGCGTCAATGACTGACTTATTGGAGTGAATATATTTGGCTACAAAGAACCCCAAGGCGAAATGAATGTAGCCAGAAGCATTCAAAAACGCTGCCAAGTCTGAAGAGATGCAACGTACCAGTCATGACGGTCCACTGAGCAATGCGTCTTACGGGATGCACAACGTCTGCGGCCAAAAGACGAGAAAGTCTTCCGCTAACCAGCAAAAAAGCCCTTGGGAGGTCTGGTGTGGCCGGCACCAACACAACCCTTCTGATCGGCCTTCGGTACTGCAACAACGAATAGTAGAATTGTGCAACGTAGACTTAAGAATTTCTACGAGCCATTGCACGTAGGGAATGTAGTTTTGGAGTTTTTACCGTTTTATTGAATACTTCTATTCACTGGCATTTTATATTTCCCACCATATTTGCAGCAAGAAACATAAGTGTAACGCGCGCCGTTTTCATTAGTGTACATTGATCTAAGATACAACTGAATGTATTATCAAGCATGTTTCAAGTATGGACTTCTTTACTTGTCATGCCGTCAACACAGCATTGCGGTAGAAATGGCCTATTATAGGATACAGAGGAAGGGTGTAGAAATAAGCTATTCTGCGCTTTCACTCGGCATCGTCTGAAAAGGTAATTCGATAGTATAATGTATTGAATAACATTTCGCAATTTCATAATCGTTCATGCATTCCTGAACACATTTCACGTTTTTACAACATATTAATTGAAAACAGCGCAGTGATCTTCTGCTATCTATCCCTCGACATGGCATGAAATCAATTGCAAAGACCATAAATCATGACGATATATATTCATGTTGCAGCGAAACGCAGTGACAGCAAGAGTTCAGAACGAGTCGGCTGATTGATGCTGCATTAGTGTACGCAACCGACTAGGTCACTGCAGTTCATCCATTGAAGTTTGGCAAACAACGATGTGAGAAATATCTACTACGATTGTGGTGAATCAGGAATTTTCCCATCTCGTGCTGGACTTACATTGCACTGGAACGGTGATCTTGTGCGAAGTACCTTTTAGGACTCGACAACAAAATTCAATTACCAACATCGTCTGTTAGTATACAATCACTTAACGCTTTGCTTGAACAGTTTCTTTTTTTGGCGACTGATTCCGATGTGAATGTATCGATTCTGTTCCCCTGAATTCTCTGTTTGACTTCAACTGAGAAGTCTGACTTCCTCACAATGTACCACAATTATATGTCATGACGATATCCATTCAGGTAGATCGCAAGAAGTAAAAGTGTACCCATGGGTACACTTAGGAAATCAAGATGATTTTCTTGCATTTTCCGACTTTCTTGCACGAATGCTTCAGCTAGTCCTAAAGACCCAGTATATTACTTTCGAAACAAAACCATCTAGATGGCTGTAAGACAATCACTTAGACCACTCACGTTTCCTGCACGTGAAAAGTATAATACTGCGGATGTGTTTGTTAGTCAGTGCCCACCATGCACTCCCATCTACCTTATCCATTAATGAAATTAGTATGTAAATAAAACATTGGGAGTGACATACTACAGGGCAATCTGAGTGTACGGAGAAGCAGTTCAAAACAGTTGAAATGAAGTTGCACGGTCGCAACAATTGGCCATCGATCATGATCCGCGAAGGAAGGCTTCTTGCCGACAATGAAACAAATGTGATCCATAATATTATGAACAAGATCAATACATCACGTGGTCAAATGTTGCTGAAAACATTCATATCCTCTAATGCACATGCATTCATACATATATCAATACACATATACATGCATATATACGTGCACACATACATGTACACATGCATACATATATCAATGCACATATACATGCATATATACATACCCACATACAGGTATACATGCATGCCTACATACATGCATACATACATAAATATTTGTATACGTATAAGACCATATGGCACAAGTCGTAGCAATCAGTGCGAATACGCTTGTGCGCTTTAGTCTTGGCACCTTTCGTAGCATGGTTGTCATTTCGCCACCGCCGAATAGGCCGTGGACGCCTTCCAACAATGCAGGGAACGCGCCGCACCCGCCTCGACCCGCCACCTTCCCGCATGAAGTGCCGTCGACCACGAAATACGGACCATGCTATTCTCGTCTGAATCTTGCGGCGTCATGACTGAATTTATCACTTCACGCCACCGAGCGCACATTTCCATCGTTTAGCTTGTGTTCATGGAGTAAGCTATTCATCTTGAGATTAGAACTAAGGTTTGAAAAGTTCCCGCTCAATTTATAGGCAAGTGAAACGAGTAGCACACTTCTCTGAGCAGTGCATTGTGGGCAGGGTAATAAATATTGTTCTGCTTTTATCGATGACGCCCACATAGACAGTGCGAAATATTTGGCATTTCCTATGAAATGAGTACGAATCTAGGTGACAGGCGTCGATTATAATTATTGTCAAGATGAAATTTGATAGTTTTCAACTCCATGTGCAGTACCTTGGGGGATACTTGACTTCAAACGCTATCCTGGTCTCCATCTTTTAAAAAGATTAGGCAAAGCAACGCTTCTCACGTGTTCTAGAAGTTCAATCCAGGGTTTGCTTGCATTGGGAAGAAGGACTCGAGAAGACGAAGAGTTCTGAAGCCTACATCTGTTCTTTGTGGGTAACTTAATATACGGCTTGAGTCGCATACCAGTAACCACTACCAGAATACCTTGATAAAATCAGTGTGACCTGACCATAGTTGGATATTCTCCGTGAGCACCCTGTGACCTGCTCTACAACCACGCCCCGTGGTGACCTGTGCAGTACCGTGAACACACACCAATGTGGGCTGCGAGCTATCTCCGTCAGTACCCTGTGACCTGCTCTACAACCACGCCCCGTGGTGATCTGTACAGTGTCGTGAACACATACCAATGTGGGCTGCGAGCTATCTCACACCACAATTTGCAGGCGACGCCCGGGCGCCACCATCACGCGATCCGGGGCCGCCGCCGGACCCGGTCAATATCCGGCATCACACAGCACAACACCCCCGCTGGCATCTGATCCTGCTGCCGCCGGACCCGGTCAATATCCGGCATCAGGCAGCAAACACTACCGCTGGCATCTGATCCTGCTGCCGCCGGACTCGGTCAATATCCGGCATCACGCAGCAAACACCCCCGCTGGCATCAGATCCTGCTGCCGCCGGACTCGGTCAATATCCGGCATCACACAGCACAACACCCCCGCTGGCATCTGATCCTGCTGCCGCCGGACTCGGTCAATATCCGGCATCACGCAGCAAACACCACGGCTGGCATCTGATCCTGCTGCCGCCGGACTCGGTCAATATCCGGCATCACGCAGCACAACACCCCCGCTGGCAGCTGGTCCTGCTGCCGCCGGACTCGGTCAATATCCGGCATCACGCAGCAAACACCACGGCTGGCATCTGATCCTGCTGCCGCCGGACTCGGTCAATAACCGGCATCACACAGCACAACACCCCCGCTGGCATCTGATCCTGCTGCCGCCGGACCCGGTCAATATCCGGCATCACGCAGCACAACACCCCCGCTGGCATCAGATCCTGCTGCCGCCGGACTCGGTCAATATCCGGCATCACACAGCACAACACTACCGCTGGCATCTGATCCTGCTGCCGCCGGACTCGGTCAATATCCGGCATCACGCAGCAAACACCACCGCTGGCATCTGATCCTGCTGCCGCCGGACTCGGTCAATATCCGGCATCACGCAGCAAACACCACCGCTGGCATCTGATCCTGCTGCCGCCGGACTCGGTCAATATCCGGCATCACACAGCACAACACCCCCGCTGGCATCAGATCCTGCTGCCGCCAGACTCGGTCAATATCCGGCATCACGCAGCAAACACCACCGCTGGCATCTGATCCTACTGCCGCCGGACTCGGTCAATATCCGGCATCACGCAGCAAACACCACCGTTGGCAGCTGGTCCTGCTGCCGCCGGACTCGGTCAATATCCGGCATCACGCAGCAAACACCACCGCTGGCATCTGATCCTGCTGCCGCCGGACCCGGTCAATATCCGGCATCACGCAGCAAACACCACGGCTGGCATCTGATCCTGCTGCCGCCGGACTCGGTCAATATCCGGCATCACGCAGCACAACACCCCCGCTGGCAGCTGGTCCTGCTGCCGCCGCCCCGGCCAGCCCATGCCCGACACCGCGAGGACCATAGCCACGCGCCGGTATCGGACCCTGCTTAATCCGTACCCGAGCCGTACTTGTAAATGCACACTTATTGGTCCGCAAGTGGCTGTTAGCTGGGCATTTGAGTCAACGGTATCCAAGGACCAAAGGTGCGAAGCGTCCGCTATCGGCCGAGGCACGACATTTCGCCGCTCCTCAGTCAATCCGAATGCAGTGTGAGCTGAGAGTTGCCCCTCGGTAGGCTAGAATTTAATTTGTACTGGGCGCTGCACTATTTTGCGTATGAATGACGTTGGGTGCAATGTGGTTATGGGAAATAAAGGGCCAGGAAGAGGCTTTTAGGATGTCAAAGGGCCACGAGACACAAAGTTGCGGCATTCAGTCTGAGAGCAACTCGCTGAATTCAGCAGCCTCGTGTCAATGCCGAGAGATATTTGGGAATATGTCAGCATTTGAAACCCTGGCGGTTCGTTTGCTTGTAAAATACAATACGCATCTGATAGTGGAAGGAAGCAAAATTCATAAGCAAAATGCTCAATTCTTAGCACAGATCTTTGCCAAATATTACTTGCATTTATTGTTAAAAACTATGTAATATAAGCAATAACTAATCAAAAAGTCCGGTTCGGCGATGCGTGGGCGGATACGAACCTATAATCACGCACGTGTTCAGCATGCTCGGACCAATTTCCCCAGAAAAAGCGGCATTCACTACGCACTGCAGCCTTTGGTTGCATCTGTGCATGCCTTCATTCTGCACATAAAATGAACATATTCCTCGAGGAAAATTCCACGGGAACTTAAGCAAATTCATGCTGAAGACCAGTTGCAGTCCTAATAAGTTAAATATATATTACCTTGCTATAACACGTTCGGAAAATAGCGAGGATGTGCCTGTACTGTCACATCACATCTGATTCGGATAGCGTCGTGGAACAGAACCTGCATTATTGTTTGTGATGGTATCAACCTATAAAAGCATTTCATCTTCTTTAAAAAGTTGCATTCTGGGCCATTCCAGGTACGAACAAAATATTCGGTTCATGTTTCTTCTGGAATTATAAGACAATTTCCATAGCGTAGATGCCTCCATTCCTGTTCGGCCGGATATTCCTTCAGGAAAATGAAATGAAGGAACGGAAAACAAAATGAAAAGTTAGTCTACTCCCGTGCATACATAGTGTAGTTCATATGGGCGACCCGAACCGACCCGACTCGACCTGACTCGACCCGACCCGATTAGATTCGAACATACCTTCGACCAGACCCCCGTTCCTACCCCCGCTCCGTCCCCCGTTCCTACCCCCGTTCCTACCCCCGCTCCGTCCCCCGTTCCTACCCACGTTCCGAACCCCGTTCCTACCCCGTTCCGACCCCCGTTCCTACCCACGTTCCGAACCCCGTTCCTACCCCGTTCCGACCCCCGTTCCTACCCACGTTCCAACCCCCGTTCCGACCCCCGTTCCGACCCCCGTTCCGACCCCCGTTCCGACCAGACCAGACCAGACCAGACCAGACCAGACTAGGCCCGATCTATCTCTTGGCTTCACTTTTATTTATTTTTTGTTAGTGCTTCAAATGGCTATTATCTTCACTTAGGCAGGTCCTTTAAACTTTGATTGGGACCAACCAATATGTCAATACATTTCCATAAAATGATGAATTCATCTTTTGAGCACCTACCAAGGAAGCACAACCGAGCGTGTGTAGCTTCGTTTAGATGATTTCAATGCGCCCATGTCGGATCACGCGAATGTCGACAGGCCAGTAACTACTTACATGCACATCAAGATAATATTTCAATACATGATTGCTGTGAGAACGATAGGTGCACTTGAAAATAAACGCAATACTCCAACATCAGAAGAAGTTCAAAACTGGAGTAGAAACCCGGCAGATGAGACTAGGCGACATAAAGACAAACAGACATAAAGACATAAAGACGTAAAAGACCAATGGAACTATGAGCCACAAGGGCCTTCATTGGTTGCACTCTGAACTGCACCAGTTGCCTACCAAATCCGTCGATGAGCCCTCCTTAGAATACCGAAAGGCTATTCTTATAATAATTATAAGAATAGCTCTATTCTTATAATGATTGTCTATGCTCTTTTTAAAGATGTTCAGTGCGCTGCTATTGACAATGTTTTCTGGCAGCTGGTTCCAGTGTTCTACTACCCTGTTGGTGAAGAATGCCTGTCTTAACCCTGTCCTGCTGTTTAAACATTAATTTAGAAATTATGACCTCGAATTGCATCATTTCTGTTCAATCCAAAAATTTCCCAGAGAAAACCCTGTTCTTGACCATTGTAATTGAAATTGTTCTTGACAAATTGAAAGACCTCGATGGGATCTCCTCTCGCCCTTCTATATCTAAGTGAAAACACATTCAACTGCTTCAATCTCTCCTCATATCCCAGGTTGCTCATATCATTAACCATTTTTGTTGCCCTCTTTTGTACCCCCTATACAAGCCAACAATCTTTTTATAACTAGGGGACCATGCTTGGACACAGTATTCCAAATGTTGCCTGACATATGCACAGAAAAGCTTCCTGATGACTTCCTCACTTTTGTATGATACATTACTATTTATTGCCCCAAGCTTTCTTAGTGCCTCCTTCCTGGCTTCTTTGGTCTGTGCTGATGTCACCAATTTTGGGTTCAAAATAACACCCAAGTCCTCCTCCTATTGAGTCACAGATAGTACTTGGCCACCCATCAAGTATGGAGCCTTCATATACTGCCTACCTACATGCATGACTTTGCACTTACCAAAATTAAATTTCACTTGCTATTTTTCGGACCACTTCAAAAGTTCATCTAAGTCTTTCTGCAGCGAGACCTCCTCATTATCCCCTGTTATTGCCCTAAAGGGCTTCAAATCATCCGGAAATGTTTAAACCCTACTGCTTAGGCCACTTTCAATGACATTTACAAATATAATTAACAATAGTGGCCCCGGTACTGACCCCTGGGAGACTGCACTAAGAACACCTTGCCATGATGACTTTGTACCATTTATCATCACTCTCTGCTGTCTATCTGAAAGCCACAACTCAATCAATTTTAGGATGTTACCTGCAATATCACGAACTTGAAGCTGCATCACTAACAGTTTATGGGGTGCCGTGTCAAAGGCCTTACTAAGTCAAGGTATGCTGCATGAACCTGATTTCCCTGATCAAATTGTTCTGTAGCGAAATGTAAAAAGCCCAAGAGATGTGTGAGGCACGATCGCCATTTTCTGAACAGGGGAGGAGTAGTCTAGGGGTAAGTTGCTCGTCTCACAATCGCAAGGTTGTGGGTTCGGGTCTCACCTGTCGCTACTCTTCGCCCGCGATCAATCAGCGTGAGAAATTGGCGACGCTACATGACCCAACAGTCAATGTGTCGTAAAGCCAATAACCAACCAGCCATTTTCTAAACCCATGTTGAGTATCTTGAATCAATCGGTTTCCTTCCAGAAAACTAGCTATTATATCTTTGATAATTGATTCGAGTACCTTGCAGACTAGGGATGTGAGACTTACTGGCCTATAGTTTTCAACTTTCCCTCTTTCTCCTTTCTTGGAAATAGGAACTATATTTTCCCTTTTCCAATCTGTTGGAATTCCCTTTTATGAAACTGATCTACACAATGTTATACTAAGTGGAACTTCCGGTTCCGTTTCAGCTTCTCGCAATACACTAGCATACATTTCATCGGGTTCTGCTGCCTTGTTTTGCATTATTTTCCTGATATGATAGAAAACAACATCACTATAAATGAAATCAACATTGTTTATCCGATCACCTGTCACTGAACACCTGTCACACCTGTTACTGAATTGCTCAGCTCCCCAACCATCTCACCATCCTTTCTTAATATAGTCCCATACATTTCCAGTTGGCCAATTGTACTAGACTTTACTCAGCTTGTAAAAACTAAAAGACCTTTTGCTGTCCCTTTACAGTCCCTAGCTAAATCAAATTCCTTTGCGCGCTTTGCTGCTTTGGTTTTCTGCTTCACAGTTTCTCTAGCTTTTTGGTACAACCTTATATCAAAAGGTCATTGAACACCTGCCACACCTGTCACTGAATTGCTCAGCTCCTGAACCATCTCACCATCCTCACTCAATATAGTCCCATTTATTTCCAGTGGACAATTGTGCTAGACTTTACTCAGCTTGTAAAAACTAAAGGACCTTTTGCTGTCCCCATTGCAGTCCCTAGCTAAATCAAATTCTTTTGCCCGCTTTGCTGCTTTGGTTTTTCTGCTTCACAGTGTCTCTAGCTTTTTGATACGACCTTATATTTATGATATTAGAAGTTTCATTGAACAATCTAAGTGCATCATTCTTAGCCATAATTGCTGTTGTCAAATCTGGCGTAAGCCACATTTGACAGGCAAACAACGTGACTAGCACATCCAATGAGCATTGCGAGGGTACATAACTATACAACATTATCAATCAATATAAACCCGGATACTAAGGAAAAGTACAAAAACCCAAAGCAGAAACACCACTTCATCGGATAATATCCCAAATCCACTTGACACTATATTAGCCCGCGGAAGCACTTAGCAAGATGAAGAAGCCACGCATACCAACCACCTACTCAGTGGAGGTATCTAGTGAGTTTGTTGAACGGCTCAGGACCAAAAACGTCATGGAAAACTGACATCACAGTACGTAAAAAGCCTTTTCACAAACGTACCCGTCGAACGCGCCATCAAGATTTTCGAAAAACATGCATACTGGCGCAACATCATGCCTACACCAGACATCCCTGGGCATATCGTGCGTACAATGATACAGCTGTGCGCCACCAAGGCACTATTCAGGTGCCTGCAGGGGAAACTTCACCAGCAGACGCACGGGATATCAATGGGCTCGCCTCTGGGTGTACTATTTGCTGAAGCTGTCATGTCCGCCGTGGAAAACCAAGTGCTGGACAACAACGACAAACCACACAGGTGCTACCGGTACGTCGACTATATCAGAGTAGACGCCAGTGAGACACCCTCACTGCAGGATCTAAAACTCCGACTTAAGACTAAACACCAGGACTCAAGTTCACAGGCCAAGAATCGATCTACAACAAAACCAGCTTCCTGGACCCGATCATCAACGCAGCAAGCACTATCTACCCCACGAGCGTATACCGTAAATAAATAACCAACGAAGGACTGTGCTTAACCCGCGCCGTTTTTCAGGTCAGATCCTCACACCCCGTCTTGGGAGGGGCGGGGAGGGGTGGTAGAACCCCCTCTAAAATCCAAACTAAGCATCGCACGAAAACGAAAGAGGTGTCAACGGAAAGCACTCGACGAGTAGGGTCCGGGTCCACCCCCAAAAACAACTTCCCTTAAAAGTGACGTCACAAGGGGGCTAGATTTTCACGACTTTTCACGACTTACATTATGTTTTTGGCTCTGGGGAGTTCATTTTCGGGATATATGAAAAAAAAAAAATGTATTTGGAATGAAAAAAGGACAGCGAAATCGACTAGGGTTTTATTTTTTTGGTCCCACAATTCTTTTTTTTTGTTGAAATTCCAAAATTTTGAGTTTTCAAATTCTTTAATTATCCTTTTCCAATGGGTAGAGCAGACCGAAAAATGTTATTGGAAATCAACTTGTCCTAACCAAAAATGCTTACTTTACCCAGAATCCTTTATTTAAACTGCAATTTGGCAAATACGCAAAATGTATATGTAGTCAAATACGAGAATAATGAAAAAAATTCCCTTGTACGTTTTGTTGCATCCGTAAAGATAAGCAAACGATGAAAGTTTCATTGACATATCTGTATCCGTTAAAGCGTGACGACTGGTTCAACTTTTTTGGAGGTGACCTCACTTGACCTTGACTACCTCGTTGACCCAAGATGGCCTGACTTCAAAATTTTGAATCAGCGTGCCAAATTGATGTGGAAAAGGTAAGCCAAATTTGGGCGCGTTGCCGTGTGCCGTTCGTCCACTATCCGCAAAAAAAACCTGAGGGGCGGTTGAAGACCCCCCGAGACAGGACGGGCTAAGTGGAGCCAGTGAGTGCCCCGAACGCCACAGGGAAAGTGTGACTTGAAAAACAGCATCTCATAGGATCCAGCATTGCTAAAACAAACACAGAAATAAACGCTGCTATAAATGCAGCGTGGTAGAATGAACGCTCCTTCCACATCCAATAGTATATATATATATATATATATATATATATATATATATATATATATATATATATATAAATAGGTATATTTACATATAAACATGCGCATGCATAGCAAAAATAATGGTCTGAAGTTTTCCCATCAGCAAAAACTATACACTACCAACAAAGAAGCAATATTAGCCTGAGGATAACTAGTTAATAAGGCCAAAAATAGCATCATTAATAAAGTACCATAGCAAACAGGTTCGTGGTACTGATTATGTTCTAGTCGACAGTAAACCTTGGATATGCATAACCAATTACGTTGCATCATTATCACCATATCAGTGCAAAGCACAATGGGGGTTCTGGACCGGCGGAGACAAGAGGCGGAAGTTCTCTCATGATGAGGCATGGCACACAGGCTCGGGCACCATACCGCGACAGGGAACCTGTGAACCGCCTGCAAACGGGTAATGAGGATACGATTAGCAGGTACGAGGTATATCTAGCGCCATCTATGGACGTGGCAGGACACTGCCGTGCGCGAGTCATCCCGGCTGCCCGGAGGCTATATTACACCTAGTGGGTTGGTGGGTCGATCCAGTCTGGCAAGTCTACGCTGGGAACTGTTGCGCTGGCGAACGTACGATTCCCTTCAGCCTTTGAAAACATTCGCAATTATTGCGTTCAATTTCCGTGGCAGTGCAAACACTTCAGAAATAGGCAAGCCCATTTCGTCATTTCAACATAGTGCATTCAACTTTGGGCTGCATGCTACATATTCGGCAGCGGTGCCAAGATGTGGAAATAGTAGTTGCGCTTTCGGCATATGGGCATTGAAAACATTCTACTTGATTCGAAATTGGTTGCAACGTCACCTAACTCAGGCTCATCCGACGAATATGGGGTACCTATTACAACATCGCGTGCCTTATCCTGAATTTCCGAACTGGCATTGATGCCACTACGTGCCACGGTTCCCTGGACTCGTCTTACCTTGATTTTTTATCATCCCTGGAATTTAGCGTAATTAGGTCACACTGATGTGAAAGAGTACTTCTGCCGATCTATTCATGTGTACCAGTACCCATGAATAGATCAACAGAAGCATCACAAATAATAACTATTTGAATAGTGATTGGCTGGTTAGCCCTTGAGCATCCCTCGCTAGACCGACTCTGGCTAAGTCCCCGATGAAACCATTTCGCTCGGCTAAACACAAACACGCGTTTCGAAAACATTATTGTGGTGAAAACTGCTCCTTTTGAAATAGCTTCCGTGTTTAGAATCGTTCTGTGAATTCATTCTTGTTGATACAAATTAAATAAAAGAACAAGTATAAGTACGAGTAAGAGAATTAGAACGTGAAACCGTGATACAGAAAAACAAGTGAATGTTTCCAAAATGGAACAGTGAGGTAAAGCTGTGTTGGGCTGGGTCACTCGGTTAACATTTGTCGCATATGCACGAAGTTGACCATCTTGGTTTGTGCCATCTCTCGTAAGCGGTACTACTGGCGCTTTATTCTTTAGTGCTAAGCATTGATGCTATGGAATAAATATGACACGATATTGTTATCGTATTTCCTCAATTGTTTGATTATATTGGATGCAATAAGACCAACTAGCGATGACCAACTACACCCGCTTACTTAGCAGCTTTATTGTTATTCTACTCGCACTTCCCTGACATTCGTCATGCTTGATACATGTTCCTAAAGGTCCAAGAGCTGGTTGTTGAGTAAGTACAGAGAGGAGCATTGCGTGCAACCAGCGTTGCGCAATTAGGTTGTTTTGCACTTCAAAGACGTCGACTATTTAACTACCAAGCTGCTACCATGATTATTTTCAGCCGCCTTTAACATGCGGCACATTAGCTTGACCATGACGTTGGTGCGCAATATGTCTGTCGAAACGTCTGGTGTTCACGGTGCCATTCCGACAGCCACGCTGCACCCGATGTGCTTTGTGTGAGTGCAGGCGCGCAGGAAACTGATTCCAGGAACACACTCGGCACTGCCTTCGTTTGCTCGCGCATTAGAACGTTGATACCCTGGACTCTTGGAGAATGTCCGGCCCTGGGCGGCGGACGACCCTGCGCGACGTTGGTAATCTCCGGGATATTACCACCGGCAACACTTCCGCCCTCACATCCATCCAAGGCGCGGCTCGTATGTTTCACTCACGCAGAAATCGCAGCTCGACTCACTCTCGCCGTGGGTTTAGAGGAGAAGCAAGGCCCAGCGGACAACTTTAGCTTCAGCTTTATTGTTGTCCGATCCCCAGAAAGGTCATCCTTAATGGGAATTTATATGATTCAGCTATCTTAATAATTATTATTGTTACAAGCACGCATGATGACTAATTCCATGTCGGCTACCGCGATAAAATCAAAAGTGTAATTCGTTCGACACCAAGGGGCAGAATCCGCCCCTTCCTGCGAGTTATCGACCAGGAAGTCGTGCATGAAATATGGTCAGGTTTCATGCAAAATCCACTGAAATTCACCGTATTTAGTTCGCCACCTGGCTGACAAGCATGTAACGTACCAACGTCAAGACATTTCCTGCAGTCTGTATGTGCCTTGTCAGATGCACGGAATCATTCAGAATGTGAGGTGGGCTCAAACACTCAGATTTTTCGCTCACTGAATCTAAACTGGTAGAGCAACGTAGCTGCAGTACGGTGGCGTTTCCCAACTATCTTTTATGATCTTCACCCTTTCATTCATGATCAACAGTGCACTGGACAGCTCAACGAACGACAACAGAACTTGCAAAAGGCGCGATTCCGGCAAATTTTATCCGAACAATCCAATAGTCATATTAGAGGAAAATGGTGTGATATGACCGGACCATTTAATAACACGCTCTGCAAATAATAAAACATAATCTAAGGGAAACGACAGTGATGAGCAGAGCAGTGAGTTCCGGAGGGCGTGGCATCCATGTTCTCAACAGGGGAGACAGGTCCACTAAATACGTGCGCAGGAAGACCTCTCCCTGTCTTGTAATTCCAGTTCCCTAGTAATACTCCTTCACCCCGATTGTGCATTGCATAGTATAAGATTGCTTCGGATCCTGACACAGATCAATATCTGATCTAGTAGTCTAATGTCTAATCTAGGACAAAAAGTTGATTGACGACGGAAATGAATAAAAACGAACGGAAATTAATGTAGGCTGAATGCACGGTACCCTACAATATGTACCCAAATATTTGAGTGACATTTTCTACACCCCCACTTCTCCTGGCACCCACAAGCAGTTCTCATTACGATATGCATGCAGTTACTCAATGCCAAAGCCCTGGAGACCAGTCCCAAACATTACCTCATTGGGCCGCAGCAGGTTTGGCCCAGCTCAATGACCCGCACCAAATCCCACGTGATCGGCTCCCCGTGGCAACATCGGTTGGATCCGGCAGACTTCCACCGGCCGGATAGGTGGCTGATGGCGCCATATTTTGTCCAGTTAGCGCGGGGTTTGCTCAGTGGCGCAGTGTCGCCCAACGACACCCATCGGTCACTGCCTGGCCGAAATAACCACCTACGTCCACACCACCACTCACCAACAGAATTCCGCCAAGGTCAGCAGAGGACAATTAGTGCTAATGGTATCATTTATCTATCACTCCCTTGGCCACCAACAATGGTGATGAATGGCATACATTTCAAGTGGTAAAATGCTGGTATGCAGAAGAAAGCACTTCCGCTAACCATCACACACATTACGTTACGCAACAAGCGTCAGCAATTATATTAACTGAAATGAGTAGACCTTCAAATTGTGGCGATGACCCGAGCCATGCTGATTTCATAAATCATCAAGACCACGCTTACTCGCAGTTAGTGTAAAAGTAAAGCAAGCACCTTTGTAAAAGTTGGCATGGGCTCCGGAAATGAGAGCTAGATGCAGCATGATCCTGCCCTATCATTCGAAAGTTTCAATATAAACCCTTCGGCATTGTATGGGAATAATATGCATGAAATGGCTCGGCTCGCACGTTTTGGACGTTGTTCCCCGCAAATATTCCCCGACTTTTCCCCCTCATAACACATTTCACTTTGTGGCCCCAAGAGTTCCTTGGCGTTCCTACCATGCTACCGAGCTGAGGTGCTCCTGGGGCTACTTCTACTGATAACTGGTGGTGGTCTATCTGCAAACAAAAAGACAAAAAAAGCAATTAGTCACAGTGAACTGTAGGTATGCAGACAAATGACATATGCATTCGCAACCTGAGGCACTCCTAAGCTGGCTGTCCTAACTTTTGAATAGTTGGCCATAGGAAAGCCCAATGGCAATCGAGCCTATAACAGTGTATGTAGCCAGGATACGATGTAGCTAGGATAGGCTGCTGCATACGAAACAGGGGTCAACATTAGAAGAAGAAAAGAATGTCCATGGATATTTTCATGGCATTACTTTTCATGTTTGCTTTTTATTTATTTATTTCATCACCGACATCTGACTCCTCTCCCATCTCACTCTCCCTCTCGCCTCTCCCTCTCGCCTCTCCCTCTCGCCTCTCCCTCTCGCCTCTCCCTCTCGCTCTCTTCCACAGCATCTCTCACACTCTTTCTCCCACTCATGCTCATGTTCACCTCTATTCACACTAACTCACACTCACACTCACCTTAATCCCACTCACACTCACTCTTTTTAACTCTCTTACACACACACATACACACACTTTTCACTTTCCTACACACACACACTTCACTCTCGTAGAAACGCTCTTTTCACTTTCCCACACACACTCTTTTTTCATACGTTCACACTCACACTGTCTGTCTGTCTGTCTGTCTGTCTGTCTGTCTGTCTGTCTGTCTGTCTGTCTGTCTGTCTGTCTGTCTGTCTGTCTGTCTGTCTGTCTGTCTGTCTGTCTGTCTGTCTGTCTGTCTGTCTGTCTGTCTGTCTGTCTGTCTGTCTGTCTGTCTGTCTGTCTGTCTGTCTGTCTGTCTGTCTGTCTGTCTGTCTGTCTGTCTGTCTGTCTGTCTGTCTGTCTGTCTGTCTGTCTGTCTGTCTGTCTGTCTGTCTGTCTGTCTGTCTGTCTGTCTGTCTGTCTGTCTGTTCTGTCTGTCTGTCTGTCTGTCTGTCTGTCTGTCTGTCTGTCTGTCTGTCTGTCTGTCTGTCTGTCTGTCTGTCTGTCTGTCTGTCTGTCTGTCTGTCTGTCTGTCTGTCTGTCTGTCTGTCTGTCTGTCTGTCTGTCTGTCTGTCTGTCTGTCTGTCTGTCTGTCTGTCTGTCTGTCTGTCTGTCTGTCTGTCTGTCTGTCTGTCTGTCTGTCTTCTGTCTGTCTGTCTGTCTGTCTGTCTGTCTGTCTGTCTGTCTGTCTGTCTGTCTGTCTGTCTGTCTGTCTGTCTGTCTGTCTGTCTGTCTGTCTGTCTGTCTGTCTGTCTGTCTGTCTGTCTGTCTGTCTGTCTGTCTGTCTGTCTGTCTGTCTGTCTGTCTGTCTGTCTGTCTGTCTGTCTGTCTGTCTGTCTGTCTGTCTGTCTGTCTGTCTGTCTGTCTGTCTGTCTGTCTGTCTGTCTGTCTGTCTGTCTGTCTGTCTGTCTGTCTGTCTGTCTGTCTGTCTGTCTGTCTGTCTGTCTGTCTGTCTGTCTGTCTGTCTGTCTGTGTCTGTCTGTCTGTCTGTCTGTCTGTCTGTCTGTCTGTCCGTCTGTCTGTCCATCTGTCTGTCTGTCGATCTGTCTGCGTGTCTGTCTGTATGTCTGTCTGAAGCATTTATTTACCAGCTTCCTGTCGTAATGTCGCTGCTAGCAGAGGCTATGAGGTCAACTCAGTCTCTCACAAAAATGGAGCTTCGGTTATGCCCCCTACAAATACTGAGACTTGGGTCAACAATTGACAAGCTTCAAGTCGTCTTAACTGCGCTGAAATTAAGAATTAGACACTCAAAGCTTCAGCTTTTGCTTGCCTTGCGTACTATGGTAGTGTCGTGCTCATTTATCGATGCAATGTAGGTTTGTATTCCTGGCTATCATTTGTGCAGGATTGTAGGATAGGATGATCATTCTTTCTTTCCCTCGAAAGAAACACTTTTTTGTCTTGTATTCGTAGACCAGCGGGTTGCTATTTCGACCCTATCATTACCATGCTGCTACCTTTTTTGATGAAGTCTCTTATTTACTTTTCACCCGGAGTGGCTGAGCCCGGCTGCTTTGTCGCCAGCTCTGTATTATAGACACGTCGCACCTTCTCTATGGCCGGCCGGCGTGCCTGCCAGCCCGACCGTCGTCTGCCGCCGCCGCTCCCTGGGCGCTGCTCCGCGGCGGCTCCACGGGTGACGGCAGCGACTTCATCGCGCCACTTTAGCTCCAGATTTTAATGGCTTATACCGCGAAAACAACATCAGTCTTGGGGAACCCTGTTTACTTTTTCTAAGTCGAGAAAGTCGGCTTCCCTCCGCTCCGATGGATTAGCTACAGCATGCCGCCATTGTTTATTGTGCGCAGTTATGGCGTCAAGCCGGCACTACGGCTGGTGTATGGACAGCCCAACAGAAGCTGAACGTCCGGTGTCGAATACACGAGAGGGTGGGGTGCCGGATGAGTTGGGCGTCGGGAGGGATTTGAGGGTATGAACTTGCAGACCCGTGCTGAGCCGGATTTGCTTTCCGGGTGAGCGCTAGGTCAGGGATGGCGGAAGAGGTAGAATTTGGTGTAATCAGCTGCCAATGCGAAAACAAAGACCGTGATTTCAAGTTTGAATAATTTATTATATTTGCCACATCTTTGGTTGATACTGATCTGGTATGTGTAACTCAGCACAATTGTTTTTATATATACGTTGGCCCTGTCTTCTGTGTGAGAGTCATCCAAGCAAGAGACTGTCACTGGTCTGCCTCCAGCACGTATGGGCAGGTACTGCCTGATGTTCCATTTCCCAGCCTTGCTTTTCACCCTCTTCTGGCTCACTGAGTAACATAAGATGATGGCAGCTGTGTTTCCACTCGATAGCTGCGGCTCAAACACACTCGGGATGGATAGGAATATATGTCGAATCCGGGATTACATTAAAGGTAAACAGACCGAGGAAGACTTTTTGCCTTTTCTAATTATTCTTTGCATCCCACAAACACATCAACATACAACTTAGGTTATGTAATTTGAACGAATATTAAAAAAATCCTCATGTATCATCTGAAACATGAAGCAGGAAGCTTCAAAATCCAATGTGTTAAAAAAAATAATCCGAGTTCTTGCTGGGATGGCTTTATGAACCAGGGTTCTATTGCTAAGCAGATCTTGTTGCATGAACCCTGGCTCCACTACCCGATCCACGAATTCCAGTTCAACGGTTGCATTTTGACCGAAAGCTTAGCGTGCCGTCGACACACCGACACGACTGCCCGGTAGCTCGTCCTCGGCCTTATCTGGCCAGCTGCCAACTGACCCTCCCAGCCGGGGGCTAAATGGTAGCGCGTGAAACTACTCGAACCCTGTGTTGCCAAGACAGGGGAGAACATCACAGGCCTGCGCTCTAACCAACTGAGCTTCCGGGGTGGCAATGTCTCTTATGATAACGAAATTCAATACTTGAATTAGGGTAACACAAAATATGCATATAATCTAAAATAGCATGACATTGAATGACTACTGTATCCAACTTACCTATCAAATTATTCGCAGCATTTTCCAAGCTACGAAGCACATCCACTACATGCCATCCGCATCACGTCTTAGTATCGCGACAAATAAATCCTGCAAATGGTCGCCGAGAATGGTCTTTTTAACATTTCGAGGACATGATCTTTGATGATCATGAACCAGGTTCATTTCCAGGCTACCTGTGTGGTTTTATTGAAGGGATGCCAATTTATCAGCTCGCTAGCAGACATTTTGCAGATATTATGAGAGGCAAGACTGGGAGAGAATACACCGCTGGTCGGGAATACAACATGCGAAATACAACCTTTTGTTTCGAATTTTTGACCTCATGGAATTTGGGAGGTGCTGTACATCTTCTTTTTTTCTTCTAATGCCAACCCATGTTTCGCATGCAGCATCATATCCTATTTGGCTACACGCACTATTACAGGCTCGAATGCTATTGGGCTTCCCTATCGCCAACTATTCAAAAGTTAGGACAGCCAGCTTAGGAATGCCTCAGGATGCCAATACATATGCCATTTGTCTTCATACCTACAGTTCACTATAACTATTTGCATCTTCTTATTTGTCTTTTTTTTTGCAGTTAGGCCACCACCAGTTATTAGTAGAAATAGCCCCAGGAGCACCTCAGCTACGTAGCAAGTAACGCCAAGGTAACGTAGCAAGTAACGCCAAGGTAGCAAGTAACGCCACCTCAGCTAGTAACGCCAAGGAACTCCTGGAACATCAACGGTACAGAACATCCAATATTTAACTGGCAGCTCCCATTCTCGAAAATTAAATGGTATTGAGCAGAGTGAACTTGGAGCATTTTATTGAACTAAAAACAGGTAGTAAAAAATAGAGATGGAAGTTTTTACTCCTCTTGCGGTAGTGCGCGGGCGGAGGGAGGTGGGGAACGTAGAAGACCTCAATATGCCTTTCGGAAGATGTTCCATATCTTCGCAAAAATGATGGAGTGGTATGCAATGTATATATATACATACATATATATGTGAGTGGATGGTGGATGCGTTGTGTTATCTGGTGGTACAGGGGTGGGCTTCGTAAATGGATGAGTGCTGGCGGCGTTGGCAGTACCCATGTCGTGTGCCTCTATCATACCCATCGGTCAGCATCACATCACACCCCAATGCCACACCCCTCCTCGCTACATGACCAGCCGGCCGCACTCACGGGCGTATGTGATATGGACAGGAGCTTGACCTCGCTATTATATATTCGTGTCGTGGTGGCGACGGGCCGCAGCCGGGTTAGTGGGACGTCGGAGCGGTTGACGTGGTGGGCAAGAGGGCCATCCATCCAACAGCAGCCATCCAGCCGGCCCAGCGGCAGCCAGCTGCAGTCTCCCCGCACAGCGACCCACTATCCGACTGTGCCGCCAATGGCGAACCCGCTCCGACACCGCCCAGCCCGGCGTGGCCCGCACCCCCATACACATACATACCACCAGAACACAAGCAAAGCTCATGCAGCAGCTAAATCAACGAGATGTGACTTCGGGTGAGTTGATATTCCATGACCTGACATGACAGATCAATGCACCTTAATTGATGTAGAAACGTTGGATGCTTTGTTCGTGGTTTCGCCAAAAAAGGTATTCATTTCAAAAAGGTGCAGAACCATGCTCAGGGTTTCCATAAGGATGGTTACAGTGATCAATCCCATTGCATTATATTGGAATACCAAGGACACCGTATGCTGCCGAAGTTTTTGTTTACTTGTGATGTTACAAAGCACGATGCTAGTATTGCACATAACTTTTCATTGCATCTCTTACCTGATCTCAAATGTCATATTTTAAATGCAACAAAATTTCACAATTTCTGATGATTCGTGCAACATCAAGAAAGGTTGTTTTAACTTTGTGAACAATTGCCATCCCTGTGATTTCTTCGAGATTCCATGCCACTGACACTTTTGTTCCACGCTATACATGAAGAATGCATGCGAATTTGTGGGAGGAATCTTTAAACATGTGCTTTAAACAAGCAGATGCTGACACCAAATACCTCATTCGACGACCCGGCGACCTAATCTTTCACTCGTATTTTCGTTTTTGTCAGCGACTAAAGAACAAAAACTCTGGTTTTCTAGGGCGCTTACACTTGACACACGCTTACACTTGTACTTACGCTGAAAGTAAGTAAATCGTTGTACCTGCAGACATTTCAGATACGTCAGTCAGCTGTTTGTAATGGAAGCCCGGATGGCAGGTGCAAATCACAAATAAAAAGATGATTTGGGCACACCTTAATATGCTAATATTTAGGCTTCAGGTGAATGCAGAGAATTTGCTTATTACTTGGATGCTACCGGATTTCATTGCAACCGCATTGATGCCCCTACTGCTCTGCTCATCTATAATGATCATCTTGTACATCTATGAGCTATGATGGCTAATGCAAGAAGTTAAGTCGTGTTGCATGTCTGATTATGTGGGTAACAAATAATTCACTTGAGGAAAAACAACCTTTTCTCCAGAATCGAGGCATGTACATTAGGGTGTGTCGCCTGAACGGTTTTTCTTATGCTTAGTGAAATTATCGTGCAGATCACCTAAAAAAAACCTTGTGGTCGAAACCAAATCGAAATCAAACAATAAACAAAATATGCGACAGGCCGATAAAGAAACAAATTTGCCGGGTGCCCGGCGTTGATGTTTCCAGTGATGGCGCTCCGTTGCGATTGGCATCTAACACCACGCGTCGGCCGCCGTCGGAGCGCCGCCGCGGCGCTGTGACGAAAAAGGCGGCAGTCGGTGCTATGGATGACTTATGAATGGATTCTGGTAATTCAAAAACAGATCAGGGGAGCCGGGATATATCTGATTGTAAAGATTAAACTTCACTGAAGGACTGATCGCTCCACTTTCCATTGTATGTGCTCCACCTTTCACAGTGCTATGAATCATCATTCGAATAAATTGCGTACGCACTAACGACACAAAATAGCTTCGCATGCCATACATCCCTGTTTTATTAGTCAATCCAAGTCTTCTGTTCCCTTTCGTTACTCAAGTTTCAAGGGAAACTGGGATTATCAGCAGTAGGGACAACTTATTAACGAGGGCGACACGAGCCGGCGGCGATCGCCGCATGGCGCGGGGGAGGGGCTGGGATGGGGCGGGAGACGGCCGGCGCACGGTGAGGGTAGAGAACACAAAGAGCGAGACAGGGCAGGGGAGGGGAGGGGGAGACAGGGAGGGGAGGGCCGCCGAGACGAGGCAGTCGGCGGCGGAGACCCGGTGGGACGGCCCGAAAAAGAGTGGTTTGGTGTCTGCAAGTTGTGCCCACTGCCTGTGAAGTGTGATATTACCTGCGTCGGTGTGATCGGGGTAAGAGTTCGAACATGAAGACCCGCGCTTCCACCAAAGGGCTTTTGGTTCCTTCTGAACTAAAAACAAACCGACTGCCCACGAGAATTGACGTTCTGAATTACTTGAGTAAAGTGAATAGAGACTCATGCGTTGCGAACAAAAGGTTGAAAGAGAGGCTAGCACCCCATATAAGGTTTGTCGCGGAAAGTGTGATGAAAATGTGGTGCTGCGAAGGAATACCAATTGTTGGGAGGGCCCGAGTCGAACATATGGTTCGAGAATGCCGCGGTCGCTACTTGCGATACATGAAAACTGCTGGAAAGAAGTCGGCATCACCAGGTGTACATCCGTCCGGTGATGAGTGGTTTGGAAAATTGTTTGATATAGCCTGCTGCAAATGTGCTGATATCGATAGCTGCAAATGTGCGATGGCCGACAAAGTGTAACGAATGGAGTTTCCCTTTGTCCAAGACCAGAGAGGACCTCGCCAAATGCAAATCGGCACCGCAGATATCCGTGAAACCACTCGTCGATGCGCCATGGACGAAAGGAGGCGTCTGACCGCCGAGAGAGTCACATCACCACAACCGGGACCTTCTGGAATGGCCCAGCTAGATTCTAATTCAGACCAAGATTCCGCCACAGACTCATCATCGCGCACATCTGTAGTCAATGAGTCAGAGTATATGGTGAACAGTAACACAGACGAACTGCTAAATACGGCTCTAGCAGCAGATCGGTACGGAGTGTCTAATCGTGCGTGTGCTGCGATCATAAACGGTTTCCATGTGGACATTGGTCGGATCACTTCTGACGAGATGGACTTCATAGTGGATAGCAAAAAAGTATGGCGAGCAAGGGATCGGATTAGAAGAGAGGCAGTAGCCCAGAGCCATGAGGATCATGCAGGTCGTGTATCTGGTCTCTACTTCGAAGGTAGAAAAGACGACACGCTTATGACAGCCAGTTCAAAGAAGACGGAAGAGGACATTGTGGTTGTATCCGAGCCAGACAGTGCATATTTAGGACATTTTACCCCACAGACTGGGAAAGCGGAGGACATTTTCAGGACCTAAACGCCGTGGCATATGAGTTTGGTGCGGATGTTTCTGTGCTTGGCTGTGTCGGCACGAGAGTTAATACTGGCCAAAAAGTTGGTGTTATCCGTTTGTTTGAGCTCGGACAAAAACGCCCCGTCCACTGGTTTGTGTGCCAACTTCATGCAAATGAACTTAATCTTCGTGCAGTATTTAGCCAGTTAGATGGAGTCACAACAGGACCTAAGTCGTTTAGTGGGCTGATTGGCCGGGCTGCTGCAGGCGCAGTAGAAACCTTTCCAGTGGTCGATTTTGAGCCAATCGATGGCGGAAATGTTTCAGAAATAACGCAGGAGATTCTCAGTGACCTAAGTTCAGATCAGGCTATTTTGTACAGTCTGGCGCGTAGTGTCCAGACGGACTGTATCTCAGATAGAACTGCGAAAATGAAGATCGGTCCACTAAACCACTCCAGGTGGCTGACTGGCGGCGCGAATTTTCCGGCTCTACATATCAACCGAACAGCCATCAGACAGTCTGAGAATGGTAGCGGAGTTCATCGTGTGCCACTATACTCCCATGTGGTTCTGCATCAAGAAGAACTGGAAATGTTCTGACGGTCCTGGCAATGCACTACACAGCGTGCAACTTCTCAAAAGTTTGCGACCTGAGATAGCGGCCATGGTGCAGCCGGTAATACAGCGCAACAGCTACTGGTGTCACCCTGAGGCAGTACTGCTTGCAATGGCAGCGGGCCAAGATCAAGCCACACGGGAAAGGGCGGTCACTCAAATCCAGCAGTGTCGCAGAACTCAAGTCGATAGTGATACTGACGAAGTGCTGAAGTTCAAGCTTCCAAAAGTGAATATGGGGGCAAACAGCATCATGGAGCTGATTGATTGGTGTAATGAGGCGACAACCGAGCCGCCCTTGACGCAACAACTGTCCGATGATGACTTACTATACATCATCGCGAGTCCTCTCGAAGTACCGCCATACCCCGTGCACAGTTAGACGGTGGAACGGATGGTGAAAGTGGTGACCGAGGCGTCTTTGAAGGTAACTGGTGAAGAGGCCAGCCACGGTTACATTGTGGCGAAGTTGAAACACAGGTCAGCAATGCCAGTGCTCAGCAGCAAAAAGGATTTTATGTCGGGTTTTCTGTCGAGCATGTGGACAAGTAGTACAGTTATAAAATGATAGTTCGTACAAAAAATGTGGCCGCTCGTACAAAAGGTGACGTCGCTGTATGCCCGTCTCCTTCGGTTGTAGTGGAACGGAGCATGATGCCGATTTCGCCTGGTCTATTTGTCATAACAATAAGATATCAAGTTTCTCAGAATGATTTAATTGGTCTTCGATGTAAACAGACGAGGAATTTTGAAGATGTTCAAGCTTTCAAAAGTGAAAATATTAGCATTATACGCCGATAGATCTACTGATTGAAAATGGAACGAACAAGCGACGTAAAGTGAACCTTTCTTTCATGCGTCAGATATCCAGGCAACTTATTAAGCGACTGGTGCTTACCAAAAGCCTTTTATCCCGCTAAACACTTACATTGAGTTTTGTTAATGAGCTTCATCACCAGAATCCATTCATCAGTCATCCACAACTCCGACTGCCGCCTTTTTCGTCACAGCGCTGCGGCGGTGCTCCGACGGTGGCCGGACGCGTGGTGTTAGATGCCAATCGCAACGGAGCGCCATCACTGGAGACTTCAACGCCGGGCGCCCGGCAAATTTGTTTCTTTATCGGCCTGTCGCATATTTTGTTTATTGTTTGATTTAGATTTGGTTTCGACCACAGGTTTTTTTAAGATGATCTGCACGTAATTTCACTAAGCAAAGTGCAATTTCCAAAAAAAGGTCCTTCGTGACACACCCTAATGTACATTTGTTATAGTGATTCAGCTGATTCCCGATAATCATTGAGGGGCTTAATGCAATGCATGTCATCAGTTGTGGGGGATTCCATTTTTGCTTACTTATTAGTTTTGGATATTTGCCCATAACAGTTAAAATCTAAGATCCTGGCTAAGGAAAAAAAATTATCGCAGCAAGTGGAATTCGAAAAACGTTTTTCGGTCCGCTCTACTCATTAGATAAAGGAAAATTAAAGAAAACCTGAGCACTCAAAATTTTGAACTTTCAAGCTAATACAATTTTTATTTTTTGGGTGTGCAACAATGACCGATTTCGCTTTCCTTTTCTGATTCCAAATATGTTTTCCCCTCAAATCTCATCCAAAATAAAGTCCCCAGAGCCAAAAACATGATGCAAGTCAAGACCTACGCCCCCTAGTGACGTCACTTTGAGGGGGGACTTCGGGGGTGGTGTCGCGCCCCACTTGTCAAGCGCTTTCCCATGCTCTTTCGTTTTCTTGCGACACTTAGTTTGGAGATTAGAGGGGGAGGGTCCCCATGAAACCCCCGAGACGGGGTGCGATGATATGACCAAAAAGAGGGGGAGGGTTAAAAGCTGATATAATTTGGGGGCAAAGACCCTTCAAAAGTATAGAAACAAATATCTATGCGGCCGAGTATGTAAGATATCAGGAAAACGACTTTCGCTCCCTTGACTGAGCTACATTCTATACCAAACCAAGAACAAAACGACACGGCACGTGTATTTTCTTGACTGCCCCAGCTTGCATTATGGGTACAGATTTCTGTACTCGAGAGCCGTGACGGCGTTACTCGAGAGCCGTGACGGCATTACCAGTAACGTCACGGCGCGGCGGCGGCGGCATTGCAGGCGATGGCGGCAGCAGAGCCACAGATGGAGGCGGCGTCCGGCGGCACTGCACGCGATGGCGGCAGCAGAGCCACAGATGGAGGCGGCGGCGGCGGCACTGCAGGCGATGGCGGCAGCAGAGCCACAGATGGAGGCGGGCGGCGGCGGCACTGCAAGCGATGGCGGCAGCAGAGCCACAGATGGAGGCGGCGGCGGCGGCACTGCAGGCGATGGCGGCAGCAGAGCCACAGATGGATTGGTTGGTTATTTGGGCTTAGGGGAGCCACAGATGGAGGCGGCGGCGGCGGCACTGCAGGCGATGGCGGCAGCAGAGCCACAGATGGAGGCGGCGGCGGCGGCACTGCAGGCGATGGCGGCAGCAGAGCCACAGATGGAGGCGGCGGCGGCGGCACTGCAGGCGATGGCGGCAGCAGAGCCACAGATGGATTGGTTGGTTATTTGGGCTTAGGGGAGCCACAGATGGAGGCGGCGGCGGCGGCACTGCAGGCGATGGCGGCAGCAGAGCCACAGATGGAGGCGGCGGCGGCGGGCGGCAGCTGACTGGAGAACGGACAAACAGTGTTTTTCTGACCCGCAAGTGATATTTACAGGAAACACCCATATTTCTGCCTCATCTGTTGGACAATTCGTGCATCTTTCCCTGGAGGATTACAATCTGTCAGCTTCAATTGGCCAGAGGTCACGAAATGTCACGAGGTCATTTCTGTAAAATCGCATGTCTTTGGTACGTATTATTGTAAATGCATCCCTTGAACTTCTGTTATCTAAAAAATGTGTCAGAAAGTAAATTATGTCTGATGGTGTACGAGATACACATGCCGTTGAAGGGTACAAATTATCGTGACCTGTCAAAGGTTCCAGAGGCTATAATCCAAAAACCTTTGGTCAGATCGACCTAAAATTGCACAGGAGAGATCGCAGCACTTGATTACCATACCAACCAATTCTCATAAAATCCAGAGATGAGGGTAAAAGTCAATGATCGACATATTGCAGAATGCTCAAACAGTTTGACAGCCACAGTGCTACGAGTTGAATCAATGCAATATATATGGGGGTTCAGGTAAGGGCTACCTCATAGCACCGTATGCACCAATTGAGCTGTTGAAGACGTGTGATTCAATTCGGCGTCGTTGTCTTCCTATTAGTTAGGACGGTTTGTAACCATTTGACTGAACTACAAATGACGTGTTATGCAAAAGTCTTGCATTTTGGGCTCGGATGGAGATTTTAGGGAGACATATCTGCACTACGGACAGCGTCTAGTGATCGTTAAGACTGCCAGAGCGACAGTAATCACACCTTCAGAATGAACATTTGGCGCGACAGGGAGCAGGCGAAATAGACTCGCATAACCGAAACAACAGGTCCATCAATTCACCCTCTCTATCAGTACGGACTGGTGACGTGTCCAAAGAACTGCACCACGCTTAGATTGAGCCAATATTGTGGAACAGGAACACAACTCTACTTATTCTGGCCTTCCCGTCACCCGCCTCCGGGCAAGGACGACAGATACGACGAAAACAATTGAAGTATGTCGCACCGGGTGCGCCATCAAGCCGACGCCACATCCGCTGGGGCATTTCCTTACGGCCGGCCACAATAACGCCGCCCAGAGCGACCGAAAGCCTCCCCTGAAGAATGGCTTTCGATTTCCGCCCGCGTCGGCGGCCATGTAAACAACGTAAACAAAGCAGAAAGTATTAAAGTTTTGGCGCGCTGCGTCGTCCAAGCTTGTCCGGCCAAGCGAATCACTGGAGGCGATAAACAATCTGGACCGGGCAATATTGGCCGCGTTCAAACTCAGTTATCCAACCGTGAAATATTCATACAAAATGGCGTGCCTCGGGCACCAGGGTCAATGTGGCAGACGCTGGCAGCCTAATGGTCACCGCCCGGACAAGTGCCGGACTTTGTCAAGATGAGAATCGTAGTAGTAGTGCTGCATATCAGCGGTATGTGCTGAGCAGAATGAACGACACGGACGGTATGAGTGCAGGGAAGAGATACGGACAGGTTAATCCATCCCTAATGTTGGGGTGTGTAGTGTGGATGGGCAGCAATGGCAAATGGCGTCGGCCTTCCTAATTTCTCAGAAAGATAATACGATCGAAACAACCGGCGAATGTTTCGGCACTTGAAATAGAGAAGCCCGAGGCGACACTTCTTTCTGTTTTAGCGATGCTACTGCAAAAAACAAAGAAGAATAACATGAGCAAAATTTTAAAATCAATGACAGCTTTCAATCTTGGAGCACAATATTTCGATAACTTTAAGAGGGTATACTATATAGAACTCGTATACCCTCGTCGGGAATTGATGTGTGCTTGAGGTCAGTGTCAGAGACTCTAGGTCAAGGCAAGCTTTGGCCCATTTTGGGCAAATTTTCCTGTTGGTACAATATGTATGTTCTTTCAACCATATTTGTACCTTCCTATGCATGTAGAAGCACCATAAAATGTTCCTTATACAATTTGCTTGACCTGCATCAAGTGGCCTGAGGTCACGTGAATACATAATGCGCAATGTGGGGCAAGCCTATTTAGACACTGCTGTTTTTATGGTTTGTTTCCAGTTTCATGATCTAAATAGTGCCAAAATTGCATTGCGCGACCAAAATAACCCTAGAATGTAAGCAACATGTTTTGGAAAACTCGATGTTTCTCACCAGGAATCATAGGTTAACGCAGGATGGTTTTCAGCATGTTACCTAAAAGAGATTCCTAGTGTTTCATCATGGTAACAGAGGAATTGTAAATCTCGGAAAGTGTTGGAAACGAGTTAGGGTGCTCATGAAGAAAAACTCTCATAAAAAAGGAAGCAAGTACGCGATTTTACAGGCACCCAGGGGTGGTCATTTGGGCTCACCCATCCCTTTAAGCGCCGGGGTGGAGAGCTTAAACTGTTAAGCGTGTCCTATCATGCTTTCAGTGCATATCTTAGTAAATCGCTTCAATTTCATTCACCTTGTGCGGATAGGCCTGCTACGTGCCAGGATTTCACCGGCAACACGGCGCTCCTACCGCACCACGGTCACGAGGTATCGCACTTTCTGCCACTCGCACCAGTTCACCCCTTTCCCGAGCACCGAGCGCGTCCTTCTGCGATTTGTGGCGTACCTTAGCCTCCAACGGCGGTCCGCCATCTCCATCTCCTCGCACTTGACCGCCATCCGGCACAGTCACGTCACCAGGGGCTCCCCCTGGATCGGGCGAACGCCACGCCTAGTCCTCGCCATCCGCGCCAAAGCCAAACTACCCCGGCCCCGCCGCCCGACCCGAGCTCCGCTAACCCCGGCAGACTTGCGGCTTCTCAAGTCAGCCTTGCGCCGCTCCGGGGAGCACAAGGGGGACCGCGCCGCAGCGTGGAGCGCCATCACAGTCTGATTCTTCGGGGCGCTCCGTGCGTCCGAATATCTTAGCCCCTGCGAATCTGCGCTCGACCCCCGTCGATCCTGTCAGCGACGACACCTGCAGCTGGGGCCCCGGTGCCTAGTTCTGACCATACCTGGCGCAAAAACGGATAAAACATTTAGGGGTGCATCTGTCACGCTGCCGGAAATCGGCGGCCCTTTCTGCCCCGTGACGGCGTTCCAGAAGTATCTCCGGACCCGGACCCCGGGCCCGGGAACGTCAGCAGCCTTCACGCGCGGCGACGGCCGCGCCTGTACCCCAGCGTGGCTCAACAGTCTCCTTGCACGCCACTTGCAGGCCCCTCCTGGCAAGGTGTTCACCTCCCAAAGCCTGCGAATCGGGTACGCCACTGCAGCGGCCGCCGCCGGGATCACCGACGACACTATCCGCACCGCGGGCCGCTGGTCCAGCGGGGCCTTCTCCCGCTACATCTGTGGACCCCGGTGGTGCGCCATCGAGACGTGTGTGCAGATTGCCCGCTTGTAAGGCCTCGAAGGAGGAACATTGTACCACATACAGAACCGTTTGGTGATTTGGCGTCTTTCAGCCGTACATCGACGAAAACGTAACGGCTCAAACTAACTGGAGTCGAGACCGTCGCAAGCCAAACCATAGGTTGCAACTGCAATGGAAAAAAACTCCGGCGAATGAGTAAGTAAATGATAAGTTCTGAGGAGTTCTTTTATCACTGGATGAACTACCACTCTGCCTCCTTGAACTACTGTTGTCCCTATTTGCTGACTTTGAGGTTCTATTGCCTTGTCTGACACTATTGGAATGTCCCTGAGATGGAAGTGCAATTTCATCCCTCCCCACCCCATTTCCTAGTTTCCCTAAAGGACATGCTCATGCACTTTGTCTAACACATGAACCCCTTCTCGGAGAAGTGCAGGCCATCCCTCTGATAGAGGTCCCAGGATCCATAAAACCTGCACCACTCATCAACAAATGCGAAACCTAATTCATGGCAGAGCTTACCTACCCTGGCATTGGCTGCCAGTCCCCTAGAGCTCCACTCAGGGGAGGCTCCAGCCCTAGGCAAAATCGCAGTTACAATGACTCTCCTATTACTGTCCTTCAGGGTGGCCAGAAGGGCCCTATAGTCCTGCAGCAACTCCTCACTCCTAGCAGGACCTATGTTTTTCACTCCTACTTGTACTATAATTGTACTAAACTGGTGATCACTGGTGGCCTGTGCCACCACTAGTACCAGGTCCTTAACCTTGGCACCAGGCCTGGTGATGCACCTCCTGTCCCTCCTACAAAATACCCGATCTAAATGTCGCACACGAGAATCACCTACGACCAGTACCGTATCCTCACTACTACTATCCTGGGCGTAAGATGGTGCCTTGAATCTATTCGATATTGCTATGCCCGCCTGTTGAGCAGTTCAACTAGGCTTCCTCCCACTCCTACCACCTGCCACCTGCCACTCACTGACCCTTACCTTAGGCTCGCGTCTCCCAATCCTCCACCCCTGGACGTCATGCAACTTCCCCTCCTGAGACCTACCAGAACTATCCCTCCTCTGTTCAATATGAACACTCTCCTCTAGAGAAATCCCAGTCACCTCCACAGTAGGGGAAGCCTCAGCTACCTGGTGGCCTGTGATCACCTGGTCATATGATGTCCCTGCTGCTGAGTGACCCCTTGTTGCCTTACTTACAGCAGCTTCCAAGGCCACTCAATAGCTGTCGCACTACTCCACTTCTTTTTGTTTGCTTTCAGGTCAAGTCAAAGTGGTCAATGTTGCAGTTGTTTCAGTCACCAGCCACGCGCCCTGGCGAAAATATGTCACTCGGCTTCCACCCTGAAGTCTGCGCGGCCAGTTCGACGGGAAGGTGGCGTCAACGAGACACACTGACGTAACCGAAATGCAGGGCAGTCAGGGTTAATTTCTGACACTATATACTTACTGGGATGGCTGGAGCGGTAAAGAGCACATATGCAGAGTTCCAGCACCAACCATAACGCAATTTTATGGGAAAATGGAAAATGTAATCGATTGGCGTACCACACCAAATTATACATATGGTGTCATGTCAGGTGACCTATGTCATGCCAACTGGGCTAAAAAATAACAAATCGGCTAGATAATTGTGTTGCTATCAGTACAACACTTGCTGGGAGTAAAGATTTCCACCAACATAGATACAATGTGAACTTCGTTATTGAGATATGTACTGTGGTCCATAATTACCAACCTGTAGCTTGTGCGCAATGATGTAGGTGATTTGTTCTACTCAACTGGTTTTGGCAGCCAGCTGCACCCGGATATCAACCATGGACCGCTTGAGACCACCGATACCAATCACCTGTCGATGCCAGACCACCTGGCCGACCTGTTGATGCCTGGCCGCCTGCCCGACCTGCCGATGCCAGCCCGCCTGGCCGACCTGCCGATGCCAGACCGTCTGGCCGACCTGCCGATGCCAGACCGTCTGGCCGACCTGCCGATGCCAGACCGCCTGACCGACCTGCCGATGCCAGACCGCCTGCCCGACCTGTCGATGCCAGCCCGTCTGGCCGACCTGCCGATGCCAGACCGCCTGCCCGACCTGTCGATGCCAGACCGTCTGGCCGACCTGCCGATGCCAGACCGTCTGGCCGACCTGCCGATGCCAGACCGCCTGGCTGACCTGCCGATGCCAGACCGTCTGGCCGACCTGCCGATGCCAGACCGCCTGGCTGACCTGCCGATGCCAGACCACCTGGCCGACCTGCCGATGCCAGACCGCCTGGCTGACCTGCCGATGCCAGACCACCTGGCCGACCTGCCGATGCCAGACCGTCTGGCCGACCTGTCGATGCCAGACCGCCTGCCCGACCTGCCGATGCCAGACCACCTGGCCGACCTGCCGATGCCAGACCGCCTGGCTGACCTGCCGATGCCAGACCGCCTGCCCGACCTGTCGATGCCAGCCCGTCTGGCCGACCTGCCGATGCCAGACCGCCTGCCCGACCTGTCGATGCCAGACCGTCTGGCCGACCTGCCGATGCCAGACCGTCTGGCCGACCTGCCGATGCCAGACCGCCTGGCTGACCTGCCGATGCCAGACCGTCGGCCGACCTGCCGATGCCAGACCGCCTGGCTACCTGCCGATGCGACACCTGGCCGACCTGCCGATGCCAGACCGCCTGGCTGACCTGCCGATGCCAGACCACCTGGCCGACCTGCCGATGCCAGACCGTCTGGCCGACCTGTCGATGCCAGACCGCCTGCCAGTCACCGACGACCCGTTCGGCAGCGCGGCGGCCGACGGACCCTGACGGCTCGTCAAGGCAAAATCACCGGCAGGCGTTCAAATTTGAAACACCAAAAGATGTGCATTGTGTTCACCTGCATAGCATACCGAGCGACGCAGGGCTATATTTTGCAAGTCATTGAGAAAAAGCAGAGGAACGGAAGATAGCTAGCATTCTACTGTGCGCAGCGCCACGGTGCTCAGCTGCCTCGTGGCTCTCCTGTCAGCCGTACCTGCCATAACACCTCACCTCTTGGGCCATCAGTGTACTTACACGAGTAAATCATGTAAGTGAAGTGCGCCTCTCGAAGTTGCGCCGTCAATGACATTTAATGGCAACATGATTGCCAGTGACTAGTGACAGTGACGGCTACGACTGTGATATCAGTAGTTGGCATCAAGCTGAACTTAGCCAGTCTGACAGCGTCGGTGATTGGTGGGTACTTGGGTTGTTTTACGACGCATTCTACTGTTGGAGTTACAGCCATGGCATGGACTGGTGGAGACATGGTGAATACAGTGATCTGTAGCTCACTGTTAGACATTTAAATGTTTGCCTTTCAAACAAATCTAATTTTATTTGCGTAACAACACACACCAGAACTACGGATTCGACATGGCTAACATAGATTCATCGCCATCATAGCCAACATCGCCGGGATCGAGCCAGCTTTACCGAGCCGACAGTCCAACCGGACTCATGCTACCGAAGTGCCGACGTGAAGCTGCCATTCTTGTTCGTGATGTTCACCTTATTGAGAGCTATGACAGACCCCAGTTGGATGTGTTGTTGGTTCTAACCGGCATATTACTCGGCTGTTAATCTGCGTAAGCAAACGAGACTCATATTTAGGTACATGACAAGACTCATATTTAGGTACACGACATCATATTCAATGTAATTCCGTGCGACGAATGTTATTGCAACTAAATGATTTAGAGAGTTCTTAACTCTGCAAGTATTTACTATTGTAACCGACATATCGCTCATACTTTCTAAGCACCTACATGCGACACTTGCCATAACCGCCAACCATAATTGCTATAGTAAGGAAGCAATAAACTACAAACATATTTTACACAAATTTAATTTGGCGAATAGTATCTGTTCAACAAATCGACCTGGACAACATTTAAACCACATAAGCTGTACCGGTATGACGTGTCGTATTTGCAGGAGCCCACACCATATGACGCGCGTCTTGATGCACTGCCCGACTCGTGTCTCCCATCGTTCTAATGCCAAACGGAAAAAATCGTTATCGAAGCAACGAAAACAGAACTACAATTAGGGCGCTGCATTCTCTCTGCAGTCGATGCGCCCTTAAACCCCAACAACTAACCAACCAGCACTACAATTAGCATTCATCTGTCTGAACTTGTGCGGCTCCCGGTGCCTATGTGCGCTTCATTCCCAACAAATGGACTGTACTTTGTAGCGTCTTCATTTATTTTATCAGCTGGACCGGGTCGCGCCCATTCGACTTGTGCATGCTTCCTGCCGACCGGCGCACTGCTCTGGTCGGCGCACCGCTCTGACCGGCGCACCGCTCTGACCGGCGCGCCGCTCTGGCCGGTGCACTGCTCTGGTCGGCGCACCGCTCTGACCGGCGCACCGCTCTGACCGGCGCACCGCTCTGACCGGCGCACCGCTCTGACCGGCGCACCGCTCTGACCGGCGCACCGCTCTGGCCGGCGCACCGCTCTGGTCGGCGCACGGTCGGCGCACTGCTCTGGTCGGCGCACCGCTCTGAGGCGCACCGCTCTGACCGGTGCACCGCTCTGACCGGTGCACGGTCGGCGCACCGCTCTGACCGGCGCACCGCTCTGACCGGCGCACCGCTCTGACCGGCGCACCGCTCTGGCCGGCGCACTGCTCTGGTCGGCGCACCGCTCTGGTCGGCGCACCGCTCTGACCCGCGCGCCGCTCTGACCGGTGCACTGCTCTAGTCGGCGCACCGCTCTGACCGGCGCACCGCTCTGACCGGCGCACCGCTCTGACCGGCGCACCGCTCTGGCCGGCGCACTGCTCTGGTCGGCGCACCGCTCTGGTCGGCGCACTGCTCATTACCGCCGACACGGTGTTGTAACACGATCGGAGCTCGATCCTGGCTGCGTACTCGGGACGTTGTCTCCCCGACCGGGCCGCCGAGTCCAGTCCGAAGGCGGTCCGATCGGTCACACTCAAGGGCGGCGCCAGGCATACATGCAGGGTGTAACACACGCCCCAGCCTATTTCCCCCGCCCCCACCCCGGATTATATGATATAAAACGTTGTGATGGCCGCAATCCTTCCCGTGGTCGCAAGTCACAACGCCCAGCCGACCTACCACCGTCCATCCTGACGCTAGCAGGCGTAGCAGCGACCGGCTGTCAGGGAGGGCTGGAGTGGCACCTCGCACGAGCCGCTGGATGCCACACTCCTGTGACGCACCGTCATATGCTTGTCAAAACGCTACGTTGATATTCAATACGTTACGTTGCAAATACGTCGACGATCTCCAAGTTCATACAAGCAGAAAAGGAGGGTTTACCGGATCTGATAATAAGATGGAGTCCATGGTAAGACAATTTTACCAATGGTTTTGCGAACGCAGAATGAAAATACATTCCAAAAGAGCCACGTTATGGCTCTTGTCACAGGAGTCACGCCAAATGCATTCTGAGAGAGCAAATTGAATCCTGTGCAACTACCACACCGTCACAGGAGTCACGCCAAATGCATTCTGAAAGAGCAAATTGAATCCTGTGCAACTACCACACCGTACCGTACCATACATACGTCGAACCATACATACATACCATACATACCGTACCATACATACATACATACCATGCCGTCAAACACTTCCAAGCATTTAAGAGTGCACGTCGAGTGTCAGTTTAGTTTTTGCATATCAGTAGAGATGTGCAAAAATGCCCGAATATATGTATTAAATCACACCAGGAATGCTATCCCACAGAGTGCAACGTCTCTGTTGGGCGAAGCGTGTGTAATTCCTTTTGTTCGTTGATGCATGCTCGATTACGTTTCTTGCGGCAGTGGTCAAAATCATCGCATTCAAATAGTTATCAATTTCTGCACATAATAGTTGGCAGAAAAAGGAAATTCCTTATGGGACGTAAAAAGACCCCGAAATGGTACTTTTGGGTGAGGAATGCACCGGCAAATTAGTCGTGGAAGCAACGGCTGCTCTATCATGTGCGAAGCTCATAGATTGGCTAATTTCTGAAATGCTGGTTGCATTTAAGGCAGTGTTGCTATGCTTCTTATCTGTGCACAACTGTGTGCAGTTGTGTCACAAACCTAATTGTGTAAACAAACTCAATCACAACACTAGACACCGCAGCTTTAGTCTCCTTCCGTGAGACGTGTGTAGCTGAGCATCGGTCGGGGGACGGCTGGCTGCCGCTACCCAAGCCGTCGCAGCTGCCACTGCTGATGTTAGCAAAGCTGACGTCGCTGTCAGTGACGGTCGATCAGCACACGTCACCCCGGACCCGAACGACTCAGAGCAGCCAGCTGGCAGCGGAGCCGTGCTGTGACGAAAGGGCACATCGACCAGAGCTCGGTGCATTGCTGCGACTGCACGATCGTGTGCTACAGCGCCGTCGTCAAGGTCCCGATATTGGTGTCTATTGGGTCGTTTGCCGTCATGGGATCGCTCTGGCAAGCACGGAGGCCATGCGCCCTGATGGTTTCGGCCGTACGAGTGAAGTTTGCGGCCCGATGCGGCGCGGTCCGGACATTGGCCCAGCTGAAGTGTCAGCTTCCGTCGTTCCTCTGACCTCATTGGTGCTCCATGAGCGCAGACGAACCGCACTAGCGGTGCCGAGTGTTTGACCTGGTAAGTGGGGCTCGTCACTTTGAGACCAATGCCAGTCAGCAGGAAGACAGGCCGGGAAACTTGTGTCCGCACTCTGACCTGTCAGCTGTGACGTATGCCAGCGCGTCTTCATCGCTGTCGGTGGTTTCCCTGCCGCATTACGCCGCGTACATTACAAGCCGCATGGCGACTACGAATAGTCTCTCAGCCACGGACATGATCAAGGGGACAGGTTGTCCACCCCTTTGCTGAGCGGGTAGACGCTTTTACTAATTCACAAGAGGCGGTCAAACGTTCTGCAATGGAGAACTTGTAACAACTAGCAACTTTACGCTGTATTTTGTACAATATTGCGAATGTCCCTAGATGATCTACATATCTGAATATTCAGCTGCAGGATCAGGAGCCGTCACGGCATGCAACTTATTGGGCATGGTAAGGTTGCATGCTTAATGTTTCTAATTTGAAATGGTGATTTAATTTCAGTAGTTGAACTGTCCTGGCACGCCTTAACCTGACCAACCTCCCATAGGTCACTGTCAATATTTTATTCCAAGTGTTGCATACACACTGAAAGACCAAATTCGTATCTTCGCGACTGAAACACCTTGTTCAAACAGATCGAATGATGCATTTACAGCTGATCCCCTGGCTTGGCTTCATTTCGCCTCGATGAACTTAGGCTTGATTGCTATATTTGTACCGTGTGTAAGTTTGATACATGCGATAGATCGCATGTATGTAGATCTACAAAATGTCATCCTGGGTGTCTTACTTTATGGGTCGGAGTGAGATACAGCCGCCATAAAAGTACAAATAGAGGTGACGGTGACATTTCACTTCAATTGAGGATGGTAGTGACCAGGCAATCAAACACATCGCTTGCTCAAATTTGGCTATTGGTTATCTGCTGGTTCCTATCGGCTTCATGACTATCTGCTATAGCCGATGAGCGGAGATGGGGACTCCGATCAGGTGAGGGCCGCAAACGGATGAAGAAAGCCGCGAGCAGATGGGAAAGCCGGACGAATGGTGCCCCACTAACGAGTTAAAATTTACAATTCTGGCGATTCCACTCGTCTCACTTTGGGATTGAAGCTCCTTAAAGGTAATTATGAGCACCATCGGGAGCACACATTGTCAGTCCATTTAAGGGGCCAGATGGAATAATTTGTGACTTGTAAATTACCCCTTCGAAATTTCATGTTTCTTCATGTGCTGACTTGAGGTCGAAATCCGAAGACATGTCCCATTTTAAGAAAGGGGCATGATCCACATGAACGTTTTATTCATCCGGATGAATGAACAAATTATAGCTACCTACATCCTTGGACATAAGCCGAATTAATCAACCAATCACAAACGTCGTCTCTTATGTTGACTAAGACGTCTTTCTTGCCGTTTTATTGAATTTGCCACAATTGCCAACTGCAACAAGTTCGTTCTGCTACATACTGGAGTATGGAATATGAGTGATTTATCAGACCTGATCAACTGCAGACAAGTTACCTGAAGGGCAAAAACGACCAGCAAAAAATCGTGAAAAGCACCAACTGGTGTGATTATTCATAAACATGGTGGGTCGAGCTCTAATTCCACAATTTACTGGCGCGTGACCACAACAAAACGAAATCCACTTCACCGCATTCTGCCTCATTCGACTGAAACAAGGTCATAACAGTTGTGGACGTCGTGACAGCACGTCGTGGCCTGTTCTGGCTCCATAGACCACGACACCACATCGTCCAAATTATCTCCATCCAGCTCAAGTGCGATTGGGATTCTCCCCTCCATAGTAGCCCCGTTTCCATGACACTAGCAAATTCTGATTTTTATTTACCAATCCGGATTTCCGAAGTCATGAAAACGTCTTCGTCAGCTAACTAGATTTGATTTCCGAATCCGGCTTAGAAGGAATATTTCCTGAGGAAATCCGAATTTCAAAGGAGCTAGAAGCATACGGTAGCATTCACTCCGCGTCCTTGTTCTGCTTCCCCTGTCGTCAGCACAGTTAGCAGAAAGGCAACTCCAAGATGACCGCCGGCTCCACGACCCATGGCGAATCGAATACTGCATCCAACTTGTATATCTGCCAATTGCTTGTTGAATCTAATAAATTCGCAAGTAACAGCAAGCCCTCTTCGAGTCTCTCATGCAACGACGCAGCCCACGCCGATGTGGCATACGTTTTTAGGTATTGAAAGGAAATGTAGCACTTGCGCCGTAACCGTCAGCAAATCCGATATTTCCCACCAAATCCGGATTCGGAAATCCTACATGTAATCCTGATTTCCTCACGAATGGTCATGGAAACGCTCCTTGTAATCCGGATTCGATTCATTGTGGAAATCCAATCCCAATTCAAACCTGCCATGGAAACAAGGCTAGTGACGACGTAAGACGGCTCTGTGTAGAAGCTGAGGTCGAGGGCTCGGTGCGGCTGCGGGACGATATGTTTGCAGTGGCAGACATGCTCCTGACACCCATGCTAAATGGTATACGTTGCCGAAAAGTCGTGGATGTCAGTTTCTGGCACGGCACATATCCTTGTTAGCAATATGGTTTGCAACTACTTAAGGGTGAGATGGCTTAGTAACTTATATGTATTGCCATCCAAAGTTAGTGGGGATTCTGAAGAGAAACTTCGAGCACTAGGTGAATACTCAAGCGACATGCAGTCCAACTGATAGCTCTGACAAATACAAAATTATGTTGAATGTGGATACTCACTTGGTGTAACAACAGGAGGGTTACATGGATAATGTGTGGAATGCTAAATCGTCATTTCTTCCGGAAGTTTTTCCGCTGACAGCGCGACAGAGTTTGGTTGTCATAGCTAGGACACCACTGTCATTTCACACACGATCCTAATGCCTAGATCGTCAATGCAAGGCACACATTTCTACTTCCAATGATGACGGCAGATGAATGAGGCGTCTCACACATCTGAGTCTGTGGCCTTGTGTCGCATGTGGACCTGGCGCGTTTTGCTGGGACTCACAGATCGTTTTGGAATATGTGATCACAAGTTTGCCGCCAGGTGTCAAGGTCCGTTGGAGCTCCAGGTTTCCAGATAAGTCGTTGCAGAACAGGGCAGTACTCTAGTCCAAGCTGTGGATGGGTGTTTAGCAATTACTTCTGTGATTATATTTCATTAGTTTTTATCCGATAAGCATTCTCGTAGCACGCAAACTATACTAAATTAACCTAGCAACGCTGCCGTGCACCACTTCTTGTTAGGCGAGGCCCGTTGGAGCTCCAGGTTTCCGGATAAGTCGTTGCAGAACAGGGCAGTACTGTAGTTTAAGCTGTGGATATGTGTTTAGCAATTACTTCTGTGATTATATTTCATTAGTTTTTATCTGATGAGCATTTTCGGAGCACGCAAACTATATTATATTAACCTAGCGACGCTGCGGTGCGCCATCTTCGTTTTGGCGAGGCCTCGTGGCTTTCGGCGTGTTCTCGACGCTTCGATTTCTGTAGTAGAAGATATTACAAGTGTGTAGATTTCATAAGTACATTGACAACATTCATACAATCCTAACATACTTTATTTATTTTTTGTTGTGCATAGTTTGTTTGGTGTTGAAGTTTTTTTTTCATCAAAAACCTATAGACTTCATTCCATATCATTTATAGCACCAAGAACTTGGAATACTATCATTGGTACAAAATTTCCGTCCTGTAATCATGTACCTATTAAGAAAGAAGATATAAAAATAGTTATCAGAACATATTTTATTGACTTATACATCTCAAGCTAAATGGTTTGTCAAATGAACAATTTCGCATTGCAAAAAGGAGAGGATATATGTAGGTTGATATGTATGATACGTATGCATGAGTAAAGCTGGACAAACAAATAAATGCATATGCGAAGATGCATTTGTACCTATAAGATTAATTGCATGTGATTTCAGCTGTGTGCTACTGTGTGCATGTTTGTGAATGGATGTGCATGGATGCAGATCAGTGTATACTTATACGTACATGCTAGTATATCTGTATGTATGTGTGAGTGCATGTATTTATGTATGTGAAGTAGGTTTAGGTATAAATGTTTCATGTGTGTGGATATGCTGAGAAACTGTCACACAGATTTGTGTGATAGTGCACATGTATGTACACTTTTCCCCTCATAACACTTTTCACTTTGTGGCCCCAGGCGTGCCTTGGCGTTACTAGCTTGCTACCTAGCTGAGATGCTCCTGGGGCTACTTCTACTAATAACTGGTGATGGCCTGTCTGCAAAAAAAGACAAAAAAAGAAGAAAAAAAAGAAAAGAAAAAAGATAGTTTAATTGGCAGTAAGTTGGGGGTATTCATAAGTGCTGTGTGACTGTTCATTTTTCTGTCTAGCCATAAGTGATATCAAAAGAGATCTTCATATAGTTGTCTACTTGCGTGGAAGACAATTCGATTAGACATGTTGTTTATTTTTTTTAAACAAAAAGAAAACAAAAAAAAAAAACAATTGTTTAATAATTTCTGCTTTTCTTGAGGTACTCAGATAATTAACTGACAGTATAGGAGGTGGCGATTTATAGTGAATGATAGTTGGTTTTTTTGTCGGTTGTTTAGCGAGTTAATTTGAATCTAAATCTAGGCATAAGCTGCAGCGTTTAGGATGGTTTCGACCAGGATGCAGGCACTAGAGGAAGAGATTAGGACCCTTAAGGCAGAGATTTCCAAGCTCAAGGCTGCCCTTGTTGCACAGGGTAGGCAAGATAAAGCAATAAGGGGTCACTCCGTAGCAGGGACATCATATGCCCAGGTGGTCGCAGGCCACCAGGTAGCTGAGGCTTCCCCTACTGTGGAGGTGGCTGGGATCTCTCGAGAGGGGAGTGTTAATAGTGAACAGAGGAGAGGTAGTTCTGGTAGGTCACAGGAGGGGAAGTGGCATGAGGTCAGGGGGTGGAGGATTTGGAGACGCGAAGCTAAGGAAAGGGTCAGTGAGTGGCAGGTGGCAGGTGGTAGGAGCGGGAGGAAGTCTAGCAGAACGGCCCAGCGGGCAGGCATATTAACATCAAATATGTTCCAGGCATTGGATGACTGCCCCCAGGATAGTAGTAGTAAGGAGTCAGTGCTGGTCCTAGGAGACTCTCGTGTGCGACATTTAGAGCGAGCATTTTGTAAAGGTAGGAGGGACAGGAGGTGCATCACCAGGCCTGGTGCCAAGGTGAAGGACCTGGTACCTGTGGTGGCACAGGTCACCAGTGATCACCAGTTTAATACAGTCATAGTGCATGTAGGGGTAAATAACGTAGGTCCTGCTAGGAGTGAGGAGCTTCTGCGGGAGTACAGGGCCTTTCTGGCCACCCTGAAGGGTACCAATTGTATTTTATTAAGAGTTATTTATTATTATTAAGAGTTATATTATTATTAAGAGTCATTGTAACATCAATTTTGCCTAGGCCTAGAGCCTCCCCTGAGTGGAGCTCTAGGGCACTGGCAGCTAACGCCAGGGTAGGAAAGCTCTGCCATGAGCTAGGTTTTACATTTGTAAACGAGTGGAGCAGGTTTTATGCATCGTGGGACCTCTATCAGAGGGATGGCCTGCACTTCTCTGAGAAGGGGGTCCATGTGTTAGGCAAAGTGTACGAGCATGTCCTTCAGGGAAACTAGGAAATGGGGTGGGGGGGGGATGAAATTGCATTGCCAACTCAGGAATATTCCAATACTGTCAGCCAAGGCAATAGAACCTCAAAGTCTGCAAATAGGGACAGCAGCAGTTCAAGGGGACAGAGTGTTAGTTCATCTAGTGATAAAAGAACTCCTCAGTATGAAAAAGCCAAAGGTGGTTATGGAGCATTTGTTAAGTGTATGAAGATTAATGCTCAGAGTATCCGTTCCTAATTTGATGAGTTCAAGTGTTATGTTGCTGAGGAGGAACCAGATTTTGTTTGCATTACGCAGGCATGGGTCAGTGAAGGGTATTTTGGAGATAACTTACAGGACTATAAGATCTAGGTATACAATATGTTTTCGTGCAATAGGGGTCCAGCAATGAAAGGGGGTGGTGTAATGCTCTATATGAATAGCTAATTCAGTTCTCAAAAAGTAGCAGGTGGGGATAAAAATATGTCTGTGGAGTTCATTTGGCTTGATGTCACTGTGGGAAAAGGCAACAGCAATACTCTTAGGATAGGAACTTTCTACCGATCAGGAACCCCGCCACATTCTCAGCAACTGGAGCTTGACAAGGTGATTTGTGAGGAAATCAGTAGAAACTTTAAGAGGAGGTGCCTTTTTCTTGGTGACTTTAATCTAAAAGGTTATGAAAATGCTGGTGTGGGCTCCCCATCATGCAAAATGTTTAGGAAATGCCTTGAAGAGAACCTGTTCTTACACCAGTTTGTATCGGAACCTACCAGGCATGGTTCATTCTTGGACCTTGTATTCTCGGATTTAAGTGACTTGGTTCAAGACTTGACTGTAGGCGAAACTCTGGGAAGAAGTGAACATAACATAGATGTAACAAGGCACATGTAGGGGAAATTATCAGGGATAATTTGGTAAAGGTTCCAAATTTCAACAGAGCAGATTTTGGTGGCATGAGAGCGGCTTTAAGTGCCATCAGATGGGAAGAAGAATTCTCCAATTTAAATGCCTGTGAAATGTGGGAAAAGTCAAGTCTTACTTGAAGGAAACTCAGATTATACGTGTCCCCCAAAAGCAAAGACGCAAAAGAAGGGTAGGGAAAGCCAGCATGGCTTACACCAGAGTTGATAAAAGCAATTAATGCTAAGAAAACTGCATTTAGAGTCTTTAAAGAAGCCTCAAATGTCGTTAATCTAAAGGCGTATCGAAAAGCTAGAGACACTGTGAAGCAAAAAAACCAGAGCAGCAAAGCGAACAAAAGAACTGGATTTAGCTAGAAACTGTAATGGGGACAGTCAAAAGTTCTTTAGTTTCTACAAGCTGAGTAGAGTTTCTAGCACAATTGGTCCACTAGAAGTAAACGGGACTACATTGGGTGAGGATAGTGAGATGGCTGAGGAGCTGAGCAAGCAGTTTAAATCAGTGTTTACATTAGAAGATATGACCAATCTGCCAACCGTACACCATGGTTCAGGGACATGTGATCTGAAAAACGATGTTGATTTCATTGATAGTGATGTTGTTTACAATCATATCCGGAAAATAAAGCCAAACAAGGCAGCAGGACCTGATGATATTTATGCTAGGGTGTTGCGGGAAACTGAAAAGGAACTGGCATTTCCACTTAGTACAATATTTTGTAGATCAGTTTCACAAAATGAAATTCCAACCGATTGGAAAAGGACAAATGTAGTTCCTATTTTCAAGAAAGGAGAAAGAGGGAAAGTTGAAAACTATAGGCCAGTAAGTCTCACATCCCTAGTCTGCAAGGTACTCGAATTAATTATCAAGGATAGAATAGTTAGTTATCTGGAAGGTAGCAGATTGATTCAAGATACTCAACATGGGTTTAGAAAAGGACGATCGGGTCTCACAAATCTCTTGGACTTTTTGAACTTCGCCACAGAACAATTTGATCTGGAAAATCAGGTTGATGTAGCATATCTTGACTCTATTAAGGCCTTTGACAAGGTACCCCATAAACGGTTAATGATACAGCTTCAGTCCCATGGTATTGCAGGTAGCATCTTAAAATGGATAGAGTTGTGGCTTTCAGATAGACAACAAAGAGTGATGCTAAATGGTACAAAGTCATCATGGCAAAATGTTCTCAGTGGAGTCCCCCAGTGGTCAGTACTGGGGCCACTACTGGTCATTATATTTGTAAATAACATTGAAAGTGGCCTAAGCAGTAAAGTTTTGAAATTTGCTGATGATTTGAAGGTCTTTAGGGCAATAACAGGTCAAGATGAGCATATCTCGCTGCAAAAAGACTTAGACGAACTTGTGAAGTGGTCCGAAGAATGGCAAATGAAATTTAATTTTGATAAGTGCAAAACCATGCATGTAGGTAAGCAGCACATGAAGGCTCCATACTTGATGGGCGGCCAAGTGCTATCAGTGACTCAACAGGAGAAGGATTTAGGTGTTATTCTAAGCACAAAACTGGGGGCATCAGAACAGACCAAGGAAGCCAGGAAGAAGGCACTGAGAATACTCGGGGCAATAAATAGGAATGTATCATACAGAAATAAGGAAGTGATCAGGAAGCTTTACTGTGCATACGTCAGGCCACACTTGGAATACTACATCCAAGCATGGGCTCCTAGCTATGAAAAAGATTGTTGGCTTTTAGAGAGAGTACAAAAGAGGGCTACACAACTGGTTAATGGCATAAGCAACCTGGCATATGAGGAAAGATTGAAGAAATTGAATATGTTTTCACTTAGATATAGAAGGCTGAGAGGAGATCTCATCGAGGTCTTTAAATTTGTCCATGGTTTGGAGAGGGGATATCTTGGGGAAATGTTTGAATTGAACAGAAATGATGCAATTAGAGGTAATACATTCAAAATAAAAGTTAACCACAGCAGAACAAGGTTAAGACAAACTTTCTTTACCAACAGGGTAGTAGAAAACTGGAACCAGCTGCCAGAAAACATTGCCAGTAGCAGCACATTGAACATCTTTAAAAACAGCATAGACAATCATTATAAGAATAGAAGGTTTGCTTTTCAGTATTACAGGGAGGGCTGATTGACAGATTTGGTGGGTAACTGGTTCAGTGTACGGAGTGCATCCAAGAATGGCCCTTGTGGCTCATAGTTGTACTAATCTCTTTTATGTCTTTATGTTTTTATGTCTTTAAGTATGGAGGATTGCTACATACGTATCACTTGCTACGAACATGGGCAGGTATGACTTGTTGTGACATGCTCTATCTGCCAAGGAACCTGATATATTCCATAGTTATTCCTGTGATACATACCATGTACCATATATATATATACATGCTGAGTTCATTGTACAAAAGAGGCATACCTTGAAAAGATTCATAAAACACACTTTGGATATCTGGCCTTGCTTAATCCTATTCCGCAACGCCAGGCATTTTTCAAATGTTACCTACCCAGTTTATTTGTTGAGAACTACCAGAATTTGTGCAATAAGTTCAGGAACCAACAATTGGTTTCACAGCCTTCTATCTTTGAAAAAGGTGCTAAGCATATCTAGTAGCTGGTTACGGATATGGCATCAACCATCGTATTCATTGACCAGTTCATCATTATGCAAATGTGGGGATATGGATGGAAATAGTTTTGGATATCTGGACTCGGCCTATGTATCATTAGAGCGATTAAAGTTTGTTGCAACTCGTGCCGTCTGGGGGGAGTGAGTGTGTGTGTGTGTGGGGGGGGGGGTCTTTTACACTTTACTAAGGTTTTCACGGACATTTAAAAAAACTGCGCGGCAACGCGCCGAAATTTGGGATACCTTTTCCCACAGCAATTTGACACGTGTTAAAATTATGATGCCAGACCATTAATGGTCACCGAATTAATCAAGGCCACGTGAAGTCCACCCAGCCAAAAGCCCATGCTTAGCTGGTTGGAGTTGTGGGAGGAGCCAAAGGAAAAAAAAACAAAAAACAAATCAGGAGTGCTCACCACCATCCGGCAACAAACCAGCTGCTAACATTATAGTTTAGACCATAATTTCTTATTGGGATGGATCCAGGGTCAGTCATATGCCTCCTTTGGGTATGACTACTAACAGCATTCTTTATTATTAGTCTTACTGCTCTAATACCCGATGCTTTGTATGCTTATTTATTTGTTTTCTATTTCTTAGCTGGGAGTGCCGCGACTTTACTGTTTATTTTATGGCGTTAACGTAAGGTGCTTGCAGTCGTTGGGTAAGGGGATATCAGGGAGCTCCTGATCACCTGATCTTCGGTGGCGGACATTAAAAAAAATCACCCGATAAATGTTTAACCGGTCGTCACGCTTTGACGAGTAAATATATTTTCATGAAGCTTGCATCGCTTAATTATTTAAATGGAACGCAACAAAACGCACCGGAGGAAGTTAATAATTTTCCAGTTTTTTTCATGACTTAATTGCTTTGCATATTTGCCCATCAGGTCTGAAAAAGATATCGCTGAGGCAAACACTTTTCACGCGGCTAGGTGTATTCATAACACTACCCGAGTCGTCTACACGTAGGCAAAAAAATCAAAATCTCTAACTCGAAATTTAGTGGATTTTACAGAAATTGGATGAGCATACATTTTTTTTAACATGGTACATTTTGCCTTTCCTTTCTGATTCAAAATAAGCTTTTTAATCAAATCTTCTCTGCAATGAACTCCATAGAGCGAAAAAAATTACATAAATCGTGACAACATAAACTCCCCTGGAGACGCCACTTTTTAGGGCATTCACTTTTGTGGGTGGTTTCTGGTCCTGCTCGTCGAGTGTTTCCAACGACACCTCTGAGTTCGTGCGAAGCTTAGTTTGAAGATTAGAGGGTGTGTTATAGTGACCCCACATGGTGTGAGGATCTGGCAGGAATGACGAGGATGGGTGAGAATGTGCGCTTCATTCGGGTTGTCCCGTGAGTGTGTGACGGTCTGACAATAAGAATACGCTGTGGCAGTCAAACATTGCCGACGGGGTGGGGAGGACTAGGAAGAACTGATAATCGAACAGAGCAGATAAGAGTTGGACAGGTTTGCACATCCTAATTAATTTTTAGAGGTTCTTGTTCTTGAAATGTTGTTGAATAGGTTCATATGTGGTTCCTGCGACCATGTCAGCATATGAAATAGGTGTTGCAGTATATATGGCAGCTGTGGCCATGGCAACATATGTACTAATTACGCACCCAGTATGGGTCTGTGACCATGGCAACACATAGCATAGGTGTTTCAGTTTATATGGCAGCTGCAGGCATGGCAACACATTAACTAGTTGCACAGTTTGTATGGCTTTATGGCCATGGCTACACATGGAATAGGTACTTCACCATATATGACACCTGTGGCCATGACAATATATGGAATAGTGGCACAGCCTGTATGGTATCTGGCCATGCCAACACCATCTATTTCGAGCGTACTCATGGTAGCATCACCCTGTGAGTGGACATTAGATCGAATGCCCTTGAGTAAATGTTTGCGATACAAGCGATGGTCTGGAGATTGAGCTTTTCATTGACTGGGAATGGACAGGGAATGTAAGGGCGTGGATGTCAAATTTCCGTGTTTAATAGCTGAAATGTTTGCTCCCTGGGTGCTTATGCAATGTGTGACACGAGCAAGAAAACAATGCAAGTGATTACGATGCCATAGATTTGTCCTTGGGGATGGGATCCAGAAAGGTTCCATTGGTGGTTACTGGGCCCAGTATGATTTTCCTTAGACATTTCTGAGCCACTCTGGCCAAATCATTATGCTTAACATAGCATAATGGTTTTGGTTAATTCATTCTCTGCAATTCAGTTCGCCTGCATCACAGTACGTCGGGCGTTGGTGAAATGTATGTTTGAACAAGTGGGATAGAGTGGCTAGACCAGACTAGACTAGATTATACTAATGACTAGAGCGGCAGGTAAAATATAGACTATTAAGCGGTTTGCCCCTCCCCAAATATTCTGGACCTTCGCTTTGATTCAGAATGTGGTCAATATTATTTTGGATGGGACGATCTGATCAGCTGTTTGCGTTCGTTGTTGAATTATCCCACACTTGCGTCTTTATCCGCAGTGAAGACTCATTTGCTATATCGTTTGTGTTGCCGGATGTATCTACGCCCAGCCTGGCCAAATCACCTGAATGCTGTGAGACGACGCATACCTATGGTATGCGGCACTTTGCCCACACTCTTCTGATATCCCAGCTTTTCTGCGGAAGTACTTCGTCATAGGAGGCAAAAGTGATTCAGGGATGAACATAGAACATCGATGTCAGAAATAACAATGGATAGCCCTGGGAACTGGTGTCGGATATAACTTTCGAATCCTGGCTGCAACAACAGGCTCATGAAAATCAGCAGAAACACATCGTGTTGAGTAGCATCAGTCACCTTGAGTCTCGTGGCGCCTCAATCAAGATGAAAGCGCTTTGATATTCTTCCTCTTGGGTCTGGATCATCATTTCATTCAACGACAAGCTTTATCTGTCACTGCACGTGGTGGTAGATTTGAAAACCGTTCGTGGATGCTGCAGTTCATCACAAAAACACACTGAACAGATCTGCCGCACCTCTATACGTGGATGCACCAGACACGTTAGCTACGAATGAGGACGAACCCTGAACGAGTCTACCATCTAGTATATGGCACGAAAGATCATTTGGCCGAGCTGGCCCGCTATCCTCGACCCTGTAGTCGCGCTCTTGAAGCCGCAACAGACACAGTAGACACTATTTCGGCAATATTTCGCGACAGACATGTTTTGCGACAATATTTCGCATTTTGTACTCTACGCTCGAAAGTCATTTATGGCAAGTTCTTCTTTAAGTTTCGATTTCAATCGTCTTGATCGCAATATTTTTCATGAAGTGTTTGCGACGGCGTTGAAGGTAAGATATCGTAGACGGCGTTTCCGCTTGCGGGCAGCATTGGAAATCGCTTTCGCTCCGCACACATGCTTGCCGGATCGTGGCTACGTAAACACTCAAAGCAACGCACATATGGTTGATAAATACAAATCAAACTGCATCGCATTTCTAGCACTTGCCTTTGCTCGCCCAGTGTCCCCGTGCTGGTGAGTCGAGCGGATGTCGGAGGCACCGTTTTCACCCGTGCTGGTGAACCGACCTAACCCGGCCACTCTCGGTGGGTCAATCAGGTCCGCCTTATGGACCGCCATGGATCAGACGAGCCTTTGAATATCGCAGATCCACTTCAACATCTCATCTTCCCGGAAACCTTCACCCTCAGGATGCGTCGCGATTTATGATGATGCAATTTGGATACGTCGAGCATGCTTCCGAGGCGCTTGGGCGCCGACGCGGCCTGAGTTGACACGCTCCCGCGCGGGCCCCACCATTTCGCCGCCAATGGACCGTTCGTCGAGCCGCCGCCTGTCATCAAGCGAGACGTCTGCATTGTGACGGCCCCTCAAACGCGACTTACCGCTCCATCGACTGGTGACGGGCAGCAACTGTCGCCAAGGCCGGGCAAAACCTCTGCCTCCACCGGCCATACATTCCTCTGCCGCCACCGGTGATGGCTGCCTCTGTCTTCATCAGCGGGAGGTGCCTTTGTTCACGCCAACAACTGACCCGCCTCTTTCTCCGCTTGCGAGGAATTCCTCGGTCTCCGTCGTTGGGACGTCCCTCTGCCTTTGCCGGCGAGGTCTTCCTCTTTCCACACAAATGAAGCCTCCCTCCTTCCGCCTGTACGGGCTTCTATCTAGCCTTCTCCGCCAAAATATGGCCCCATTCCTTCACCGGAAAAACCTCCTTATGGTTTCATCAGCGAGACGCTCCCAATACTATCGGCAACATTAATCGGGCTCTCACTAGCAAGATCCCTAGTGCAACGGGAAGCACTCTCGGCTGTGCTCGCCAGCCTGACCTCTGCCCTTGGTTGTCTACCTGCCGTAGGCTACGATCACTTAATAGGAAATGTAGAGTCAAAAAGGCACGGATATCATGTGTCATGATTGCATGATTCCGACTGTCTGAGGGGGCGCGGAGTGATGCTCAATCAGCAAAGTTGAAGCAATACAAGAGCATCGGATGTGAACAAAGTGGGCGCTTGGTTAAAGTTGTGGTAGTGCTGAGCGCTCACAGAGCTCGACGGAAACATTCCGCAACGCTTAAGGGGCATTATGGGAGTAAGCATGAAGCGTCTTAGAAGTAAATTGGACGCGCTGGTACGCTGTGTCGACAGTACATTGTGTAGCTGACAGTCAAATAAGTGTTGCCCAATAATACCCGCATATGCTCCGTCATGCAATAATTGCTCACAGTAGCCCGCTTCCACTTACTTGAACGAATCGTCGCCTGTTTTCTGTTACCTCATTTCGGTCAGAATGGCTGAGCGAGCCGCACCCTGGCAGCTAATTGCAGGCCATTTTTCTTGATAACGCGAGTTTATGGAGACCACCCAGTCCTGTCAAATAAAGGAGGACTCGCATGCAGTGTGATGCATTTATAGGCGACGCCATGATGAGTATTTGCTCAACATCCATCAACATCGACCTTCCCATCTTTTATTCATATTCACGGAAGTTAGCTCATAATTCCGTAAGAAGCACAGCAGCGTGGGCAAACAGTTAACGAGTCATAGAGCGCTACAAATATTGTGATGCTCGGAACTAAGTTAAGGATGCTGCATCCACTTGGCTTATATTTCCATTTTTCTTTGAACACAAATGCACATACACGCGCGCACACACACACGTGGGCACACACACACACACACACACACACACACACACACACACACACACACACACCACACCACGCACAGACGCTTTTCGGCACTCACCTGGATACATTTGACTTTGTTACAACCGTTTTAAAAACTGACTTAACACTTCTAAGGCTAGTTTCTTGTTCAGCTAAGAGCTATTTTGGGCGGTGTGCAACGTCTGATGCGATATGCTTATTCAGCACTGCTAATATATCCAAATCACTTATATGTACGCCAAGATATTTGGACAACTATATGTAGATTTGAAAAAAAGACCAAAGCCTCTCAACAAAAGAGATCTCTCAAAGCAATAGCCCTTGCTGCAAAGCATGCTTCATTTGCCTGTGGCCAGTATGTGACCTCAGCAAGGTCTGCATGTTTACTGTATGCTTAATTAACTGCGGAGAGTGCATAATTTGTATACATTCCTCCGTTTGTTTAAGAGCCATCGGCATCTTGCTTGCGATGCGGCTATATTTGAGGGCTTGATGCTACGAATACGCAACTCAAAATTGCAACGTTCTTTTTGTATATGTGACGTTTCAACTGTTGTCTTGATTGCAACACAGTGCTGTAGATGTACGGGAACATTGTGCCATGATAATACACTAGCCGATGCATCGGTAAATACTATAGTACTAGATATAGCAAAGCGAGGACTGACAGCCAGTTCGCAAAGTCCATGTAAGATTTCGCCAGCTTTTGGCTGGTTGGCAGATTCAGCTTTTTGGCTTGTCATTGAGCTTCGTTGAGCTTGAGCACTCCTAGCTTGAGACCGGTGATAGCCTATGTGATAGACTCACTGGCCTGCGTGCTTACATACAATACCGATTTTCAGACTGAGCTTCAGGACATTCAGCTCCAGACTGGCCTGGTCATAGCACACTGGCCGGGCCCGAGCTTCGGTGCCAAGATTTTGGGTATCTGCCACGGCTAGAAAGCACAACCTAGATGTTTTAAATATAATTGATGCTCCATCATCATTAAGTACTGACAAGGTACCGTCTTCTCATAATCCGTGAACATTGGGAGTTTTTAAATGTAGCATGACAAAATGATCAACATTACTTCAACGGCTGCATCATGTCCACTACATCGCAAGGACATTTGCAGCAGCAGTTCAAGTTCTTCTTGTTGGCTGTGTGCATTGCGTTTAACAAAATAGGCAGAAGCACACCTTTCGAGTCTCTCCGCCTACTTCGTAAGCGAAATTCTCTGTACATACTTCGTGGAGAGAGAATTACTCCATACAATACGGCGACCCCGTAGGGTCACCGGCACGCGAATGGAGACACTGTCACCTGCTTATCAGCATGTGAAGAGCCCATACCCAGTTGGCCTGCTTGGTAAATGGATATCCCTAACCTAGTTCTTCACCGAATCCGCTTAGTTCAGCAGATAGGGCGTTGACATGCGAAGGTCTCCCCGTCTGGACACAACGGGTTCGAGTCGCTCCACGTGCTCCCTATTAACGTCTCCGGCTGGGATGGTCTGGGATGCCTGCGCCCCCGACTCTTCTGCGACCGACCGCCACCCGCCATCTCATCGCGACTGCATGCCACAACCGGGCCGGCAGCCGCGCCCGGCTCGGGTAGCGTCCTCTTGAAGAGCAGGATGTGCTGCTCGGACTCGAGGGACCCCTCCCGCTGAACGCCGTCGCTGCGCCGCCCCGGCTCGGACATTAGGCAAGTCTCTGGCACCAGATCCACCAGGTCCTTCTGGTCTCGCAACTTGTAGTGTGCCCATCCCAGCGTCCAGCCGAGGCACTCCCGGCGAGCCGAAATGGCGCCGGAAGTGTGCCCGCACGACACCCACCCACCGTGGAGGAGACGGGCCGGACGGGCACCACCTCCACAGGCCGGCCGAGCTGGGCTTCAGTCTAGACTAGGGCACCTTGCATCAAAGAGTAGAGCAGCTCCTCGCGCAGGCGGTCGGTCACGGAACCTCGCCGGCCACCACCGCTCCACCTCCACAAAGGACCGACTGGTGTCCCGGCCGAGAGCCAAAGTCACCTGCAACAGCCGAGATGACCGTCCAGCACCGCCCGGAGCAAGAAAGGATCACGCTCCACGCCCAGTGGGTGATCACGCTCCTCGAACCAATCCTGAAATTTCCCGCTGGCTGACTAAATGGAATGTGACACGCTGAAAAACTTCAAATACAGGTCAGCCGAAGCAAGAACGTTGCTTGGGTAGTTGAGCGTTAGTGCAACAAGGGCTTAGCCTCGACTCGGACTCTGGGAAGATTCCTCAACAAGAATGGGAATGAAATGTCTTTGAAAATAAAGCTTCAGTTTTGCACATGGTCAGGATGAGGCCGTTGAGCGCAACTAATTTCAGTGTTAAATGTGTGGCAGATTTACCTATTTTTTTTCCCGCTGACGACGGAATATATTTCACCCAGGGACTGCTTTTCAACTGATGCGATGCTTAATTGTCCGTTGCGGTGTCAAGGCCATATACTTAATACCCAGACAGTAATCATGCAATTACAACAAACTACCTTCCTGTCAGACACAGACGCCTCAGTCGCCGAGAGCGAATGCAAGAGCGTGCCACCTGCTCTAGGCCTCTTTTCAGTGAAGCGCGAGTAAGACGTAAGCACGCATTGATCATGCATGTGCATGATCTTGCCAGCCTTCGCCTTAACCTTTCTTCGCTCACCACGCACTCGAAACCTTGTGACACAATTTCGATTGTGGCCGAAGTCAATAACGAGTTCAACACGGTCCGCCACGACGTCATTCTGACCCGCATACGAGAACGCTGTCCTGAGGTCTACCCGATGACACGTCAAGTCTACGATGCGCCGACCACATCGGTGATCAGACTGTTATGTCGTGCAGTGGCGTACAACAAGGCGATCCTCTCGGTCCTACCACATTCGCTCTCGCTGTTGATCCGTGTGCTCGGGTCGTGCGCTCAGCCCTGAACGTATGATTACCATTTATTTACTCGTTCGCTGGAGTTTTTCTTTTCTTTGCAGTTGCGACCTACGGTTTGGCTTGTCTCGACTCCAGTTAGTTTCAGCCGTTCCGTTTTCGAAAGACCGTCTCTGACGGAAGGAGGAGACTGGAAATGGGCGTAACAGGCAGAGGTGTGGTTGATGGAGTGGGGGTGGGCTAGACTATCAGCCTTGCTCTTCCGTTGTTCCGGCCGGAAGGTGCTCGGCTGCGGCAGGAAGAGGGACGTTGCCAGATATCACAACACATTTCAGCTGTGAATTAATTTCTGCGTGGAACTTAGTAATACTGCGTGTTCTCAGCTGGCCATTTATTTTCTTTCAGAGTTACGGAAGTGTACTGGCCCATTAATCCCGGATTTAATTTTGTCTGGCTTAGTTCCGTAACCGGAAGTTCCGCGAGTGGTCCGCCGGGTGCGACATCTACCGGCTGTAAGTATAGATCGTAGTAGTTTGATTCCGCTAAAGATGACGGCAACAGCCTGCTGAGTTGCACGCCGCGCCCTAAGGCGTGGGTTAAGCTGTCATCACCTAGCGTCTCGTATCAATACTAATAAATATTGCCCTCACGGGAATATACTATACCTCAACGACGCCACGATTGCCGGCCTGGTAGACCCTGTCGTAGCTGATCTCTGTTCGCTCGCCTCAGCTCTGCCAGGGATCGGTCTCCAGCTGAACCCCGTTAAGTGCGAGACGGCATTGCGAGACGGCATGGTCCTCTTCAGTTCGCGACCCAGCTATGAATGAAATACGTGACGCACTACCGGAGATAGTAGAAACTCCTCTAGACGCCCTCACGTTCCTCGGCTCACCGTTGTCCGACGCCGCCCTCACCGCTGCCAAAAACACAGCATCAGAGACTATCGCACGTCTGTGCGCCCGCCTTTGCCAGCTAGACAGCCACACCGCTGTCTTCTTCCTTGTCCATCACGTGTCAGTTCCAAGCTCGTCATACCCACTGCACTCAGCACCCCTGTACAAGGAGCCTGACTCCCTCAGAGAGATCGATGAGCTGGTCCGCGAGACAATGGCAAAGGTTTCCAACGTCGACGTCAGTGGTGCAACGTGGGAGCAGGCGACACTGCCGCTCAGACTGGGCGGCCTCGGGGTGCGCTCTGTCGAGGCCTTGGCACTCCCGTGTTACGTGGCCTCACTGAGCGCAGCTCTTCAGCTGATCCGCAATATCTGTTCAGGCCTCTCCAACAGCGAAGTGCCGTCTTCGCTACAGTCGGCGGTACATTTCAGGGAGCTGACAGGGGTCGGAGAGCCACCAGACACGACATCAGCCAGTAGTCAGCGCGCATGCGACAGTCTGAGCACCACCGTGATTCCCGACCAGTTGATCGGCGTAGTCAGTCAGGTGCGCCGTGCGCGCCTACTCGCCTCCACTCAGCCGCATACCGCCGCCTGGCTGCAAATCGTTCGTGTACCCAACCTCGGTCTTCACCTGAACGACGAGACACTCCGTGTGGCGGTGGCGCTTCGCCTCGGGGCTGCAGTGCGCGAACCACACCGCTGTCGCCAATGCAACCGCCTGGCTCACCGGCTTGGACACCATGGACTATCCTGCCTCAAGAGCGTTGGCCGTCTCCCACGTCACACTCACCTGAATGACTTAGTGAAACGCGGTCTCTCAAATGCGGGCATTCCTGCTATCCTGGAGCCGGTGGGTCTCGACCGGGGCGACGGCAAGCGGTCAGCTGGGCTTACGCTGTTCCCATACAGTGGAGGCAGGTGTCTGAGAGGAGACACTACCTGTGCAGATATCTTAGCCGATACCTTACTGGTGTATTCGGCGCTACAGCCTGGGTCCGTGGGTTGTTAAGCAGAAGCTCGCAAACGCCGCCACTACGCCGACCTATGCTCGCGGTACAGGTTCGAGCCCTTAGCTGTTGAGACGACCGGCATTCTAGGATCTGCCGTCTCAGAATTTGTGCGAGAGCTTGGGCGGCACATAACGGCCCGCACCGGCGAGCGCCGTGAAACAGCGTGGCTGTGGCAACGCATTTCTGCCTCAATTGCGCGTGGCAACGCGGCTTCTGTGTTCGCCATAGCCCGGCCCGCAGATAGATATATGCGGCATGGTTACACCACTACACCACCCAACCCTGATTAAATATGGTGACTATGCTCATCTCATGTTCCCAACTAATCCTTGCACCACAATTTTAGGTGTGCAATTTTGGGGTATCATGCGACCAATTTGAGTGAGAGGTAGTACATGTGCATGGTGTTTTCTCCAGTATTTGACAGTATTGTACAATGTATGCAATATTTTGTAAGCATATATTATACCAGTTTTTTCTTAATTTTGGCAAAATTAGGAAAATATATTTTTTCGCTTTATTGCAGCGCTCAGCTAAGAACATAGCACACTGCGTGGCAGCATGCTAGATTTTCGTGGATGTCCGCAATGGGCCAGACGATCTATTGCTTCATTGTTTCCTGGAAGCTGCGGTAGAACTACTGCTATGCCAGGAAGCCGGGGTGTCAGTACTCTGAAACGAAAACCTCTGCAGAACCAGTGCAGGATCTCACTTTATCTTGTGAAGCAGTCAGGTTTTAAACATCTGAGGTCACGTTGTCATGACGTGGCATGCGTCTAAGGTTGGACATCTGAGGCGATTATGAAACCATTATTCCAACAGAACTATTGCGCACACAACAAACAAAAAAGTTTTGCACATGATTGACACCCGAAAATTCCAAAGTCAGGTCAGGCCATGTCATGTGGACAGGTCAAGTAATTTCAAGCTTGAATATCTTCGGAACATCACTTTAGAAGCATACAATTGCGTTTCAAGAAGAACTGATATGGTACTAGATTATCGTTTAAACTGTCCAGCTTCTGACCTAGATCCGACTGCAGGTCAAACGTGGACCATGAGCAGAGTGATAAACCGCTCTCTTCAGCTTTCGCCTAGGTGTGCACTGCCTGATAAGAAACTCAGAAAAAGTCAAATCGGGCCAAATCAGATCAGCCTGCGTGAGATTAGGTAATCTCAGGTCCTTCATGCAGCATCCAATCTCATGTCGCACGATTTTGGCAGCGCTGAAGCCGAATTCAGAAATTTACTGATGAGGAATAGCAACATTCTGCATAAATTGACAATGTGTAGCATATTCGTGCTGTGATTCAAGCATACCTTATGTAATTGAAGTATAGCACGGGTAAGTTAACCCAAAATATATTTCATACTCGGCATCATTCGTGGCGTGAAAAATTGCCCCATAATCGAATATTCCCACTGAATATGGTACAAATATGTGACAAATGTTCTGGCCTTATATCAGTGACCTTGCTTTAAAATGCAATTTCCAGCATGAACTTATTCATACTGATGAAAGGACAGCAAACTCCAAAGTTCGGTGCGTGTTAAGTTTGAACTTCCTTGATTGGCAGCATTGCAAATTTTAAATTTTGATCTCCTTTTGATCCGTTCCTGATCAACGACCTTTGATGACGTGAACCTGAAACTTGTGTAAAATGTGCAAAACATTTGTAATAAAATACTGAACATGTGGTGTCTCTGTGTCTACTGATTCGGTCGCTATCGCGGAAGAACCTGAAAGGACTTCTGAGAGCCCACTCCCACCCGGCTCGGCGAGGGATAATAGCAAATGAAATGATGAAACGTACGGTTACAATTTGCTAATTTCAAATTATAATTTATTTCCTTGCTACGCATGCCAGCAGAGCAGCGCAATCAGTTTAACCACCTGGGAAAAATAATTGAAATGACGATGTATTATATTTAGGTGCTTTCATCTTCTGATACATTGTTCAGCCATTCGAGAGCATGACGCTTCTGCGTATGGAACGCATCCAAAGCAAATACATGAGGGATTCCGTACTTTCAGTGCAGAAACCACCACGATCATTTCCTCGTTGCCTTACGAAGCAAAGGCAACGATTAGTCGCCAAAAGTGCATAACAATTTTGTAGCGTAACATTCTGAGGTAAGGTGATGTGGGACGTGCAACACAGAATATATACCCTTAATGAGAATTTGCTACATCTCCAATCATTTTCGTCACAATAATCCGAACGATTTTTCACGCGTCAGGTTTTCATTCCTCATTAATAGACGATAAACAATCTCATGTAGCACGAACTGTTATATTTTATATATATATACGGTGTGAATCAATGGAGAAACGTATATTGCATTTTGATACACGATGGCTGTACTTCACGCACTTTGGCAGAATACGAACCGAGCTTGGATAGTCGAAACAAACTTGTTTGATATATGGAGTCTGCATCACTCTCGAAATGCGATCACCTGTTTTTTTTGTCCAGAAAAGTTGCATCAATCGACTATAGCACATAAACCGAGATACTCCCAAGGTTTTACAGCTATAGCTTTAGATATAGTATGGTTTGAGTGTCATATTGTTTTAGTTGGGATATCACTGCCAGACATGTTATGATCCTTGCAAATTCAGATCACGCCAATGTTAATTCACGCTAGAATATGGAGTGAATTCCTTGATGAATACTGTGCTGCTTGCGATGCTGCAAAGGAGGGGTTCAAAAACATATTATGAAAGAATTGCGCCCATAGCGGTATGTTAGTTAGCAAGCACTTCGGGGAATATTCTTTCACACTAACTATACGATTCGAAAGATCCATTGTAACTAGGCTCTCCTATGGATACTCTTGGATTATGCTTGAGTGCCTAATCCTGTACCTGCGAGTATTCCATGCTTGGTTCCAAAACATGCTCCGGAGAGTTCCTTTGGTTTTTTATTTATTTTGAAGTTGAAAGAAACATGACATATGTGACGTCCGTTTAGATAGTGTAGGGGGTCCGGGCCACGTCGGGCTGGGCGGTGCCCGAGAGAGTTCTGGGCATTTAGCGGTTGGCGGCTGGGTGGTGGGCTGCCGCCGGGCCAGCTAGGTGGTTGCCGGCGGGCGACTGCGGCTGGTGGCCGCCGAGCCGGCTAGGTGGTTGCCGGCGGGCGACTGCGGCTGGCCGCCGCCGGGCCGGCTAGGTGGTTGCCGGCGGGCGACTGCGGCTGGCCGCCGCCGGGCCGGCTAGGTGGTTGCCGGCGGGCGACTGCGGCTGGCCGCCGCCGGGCCGGCTAGGTAGTTACCGGCGGGCGACTGCGGTTGGCCGCCGCCGGGCCGGCTAGGTAGTTACCGGCGGGCGACTGCGACTGGCCGCCGCCGGGCCGGCTAGGTGGTTACCGGCGGGCGATTGCGGCTGGCCGCCGCCGCGCCGGCTGGTTGGTTGCCGGCGGGCGACTGCGACTGGTCGCCGCCGGGCCGGCTAGGTGGTTACCGGCGGGCGACTGCGGCTGGTCGCCGCCGAGTCGGCTAGGTGGTTACCGGCGGGCGACTGCAACTGGCCGCCGCCGGGCCGGCCAGATGGTTGCCGTGGAGTCGTCCCCCTCACCCACAACTTCTGCAACCGCTCCGCCACCCTTCCAACCCTTCTGCGGCCCGTCGCCACCACTACACGAATTTGTTTTAGCGAGACCAGGCTTCTATCCGCATCACATTCGCCCGTGAGTGCGCCCGGCTGGTCATGAAGCGAGGAGGGGGCTTTGGGCGTGACGTGACACTGTTGGATGGTTATGATTCGGGGACACGACATGGGTACTGCCATCGCCGCCGGCACTCGTCCATTTATAGGACCCACCCGAAGACAACACAACACATCCATCATCCACTCCCCCCCCCCGCACACGCGGAGCATCGACGTTCTCGGGGCAGCCAGATGCAAGTATGGCCCGGGTAACATCCAGTACAATTTTGGCAGTGGTGTTTCTGACCGCTGAATACTTGCGTTGAATTCGAACCAACTCCACTGGTCCTTAAAACTACCCCTTTAAGCATTCATACAACGGCCACTCGGTCCTTCATTCCGCACGATCATTCGGTCCCTAAGAATACGAAAACAAGTTCGCCCACAAATTCCCCCTCCAATGTTACGCAAGCACTTAGCGAGTCGTAATCTATTTCACTGGGGACTTGCAGAGGTCAAGAAAGTCGCCAACTTGCCTACGCTGGTAGGTAGCAAGATTGGCCCTCAATGTCTCACTCAAGTAGCAATTTATCCATGACGTATTGAAATAAGAAGAAGTGACTGGTCACGAATGCTTTCCACAAAAACTGGTTTTGTAGCGAACAGAAGACATCCAGATTATGAAATATCACTGACTAACAGGCTGCTACAGTATTGAGCGATACTGCATCACCCCATGGGTTTGCCCATGACATCGGTGGTTGCTTAATTAATACAGTACTATTTTGGTACTGAGTATCCGTTTGCGAACCATATTATTCCAAGACCCATCTCTATGCCATTGTATAGAGAAGGATGAATCGCCAACGCGTACTTCACCAGTGCTGGTAACTTTGATTGCGTTATTGAGCGTGATATGCACATACAAAATATGCATTTCACATGATGATAAATTTTGCGCCTTTTAAATAACAAATTAAACTATAATTAGCTGATTTATGGTCATATCAATGAAAACTAGCAGCAGAAACCACAAAAGAACCATAGTGCAGGAACAAATTACACCAACGCGACCGCCAACGTCTAGGTAGCGTTACTTGAGTTATCTCGCGGCGATCACGGCCATTATATCGCCACAAAATCGGCGCATGCGTGAAGCAAGGCCCTTTACGTAACCCGTTGTGGGCAGGGGATGCTGTTCCGTTGGGTGTAGGTGGCAATAGCTACTTAGAAAACAGTGGTGGTAACTGTCGATACTCAATATATCATACTGTGAAATGTGAACTCAACGAGAGGACTGGTGGACTTTCTGTCGGTGTAGTGGAAGAGGAACTTCCTATTTATCTGTTGCGTTCCTACCGTCGGAAGTACTGGTGGTGGCGGGCAAACGGAAGAAGTTTAAGTGCGGCATACCCGGCTGCCGCTTTAATGGTGTAAATCAGACATTATCAACAAGTCCATCCCAACCTCAATCCGGCTACAGACAAGAGGGTTGTTGGTTCTGTATTCGCCCATGGGGAAAAGTTTGCTTCCTAGTGTCAAGGGACGTTGGTAAGTACCTACTTCTACATGGAATAAATATAGGCAAGTGAATGGGCCATGTCTCCAAGCATATCTGTATTCCTGAACACTGTCGTATTGCATGTGACACATTTAATTTTAAAATTACTCCACCATCATCTTGAAGTATGATAATCAGGCTTGAACGAGTGGGGTAAATTGTACACATGCTATTTGCATAAAGAAGCAAGTGTTCAGAAATCAGGAACTATTTGGTTGCATTGCCCATTCCCCACCTGTTGGAAGAAGCATGTGCAGTAGGGTGTGTCACGAAGGACCTTTTTTGGAAATTGCACTTTGCTTAGTGAAATTATCGTGCAGATCACCTTAAAAAACCTGTGGTCGAAACCAAATCTAAATCAAACAATAAACAAAATATGCGACAGGCCGATAAAGAAACAAATTTGCCGGGCGCCCGGCGTTAAAGTCTCCAGTGATGGCGCTCCGTTGCGATTGGCATCTAACACCAAGCGTCCGGCCACCGTCGGAGCGCCGCCGCGGCGCTGTGACGAAAAAGGCGGCAGTCGGCAGTGTGATGAAAATGTGGTGCTGCGAAGGAATACCAATTGTTGGGAAGGCCCGAGTCGAACATATGAATGGATTCTGGTGATGAAGCTCATTAATAAAACTCAATGTAAGTGTTTAGCGGGGTAAAAGGCTTTTGATAAGCACCAGTCGCTTAATAAGTTGCCTGGATATCTGACGCATGAAAGAAAGGTTCACTTTACGTCGCTTGTTCGTTCCATTTTCAATCAGAAGATCTATCGGCGTATAATGCTAATATTTTCACTTTTGAAAGCTTGAACATTTTCAAAATTCCTCGTCTGTTTACATCGAAGACCAATTCAATCATTCTGAGACACTTGATATATTATTGTTATGACAAATAGACCAGGCGAAATCGGCATCATGCTCCGTTCCACTACAACCGAAGGAGACGGGCATACAGCGATGTCACCTTTTGTACGAGCGGCCACATTTTTTTTACGAACTATCATTTTATAACTGTAATACTTGTCTACATGCTCGACAGAAAACCCGATATGAAATCCTTTTTGCTGCTGAGCACTGGCATTGCTGACCTGTGTTTCAACTTCGCCACAATGTAACCGTGGCGGGCCTTTTCACCAATTACCTTCAAAGACGCCTCGGTCACCACTTTCACCATCCGTTCCACCGTCTGACTGTGCACGGGGTATGGCGGTACTTCGAGAGGACTCGCGATGATGTCTAGTAAGTCAGTAAGTCATCATCGGACAGTTGTTGCGTCAAGGGCGGCTCGGTTATCGCCTCATTACACCAATCAATCAGCTCCATGATGCTGTTTGCCCCTATATTCACTTTTGGAAGCTTGAACTTCCGTACTTCGTCAGTATCACTATCGACTTGAGTTCTGCGACACTGCTGGATTTGAGTGACCGCCCTTTTCCTTGTGGCTTGATCTTGGCCCGCTGCCATTGCTAGCAGTACTGCATCAGGGTGACACCAGTAGCTGTTGCGCTGTATTACCGGCTGCACCATGGCCGCTATCTCAGGTCGCAAACTTTTGAGAAGTTGCACGCTGTGTAGCGCATTGCCAGGACCGTCAGAACATTTCCAGTTCTTCTTGATGCAGAACCACATGGGAGTATAGTGGCACACGATGAACTCCGCTAGCATTCTCAGACTGTCTGATGTCTGTTCGGTTGATATGTAGAGCCGGAGAATTCGCGCCGCCAGAGTCAGCCACCTGGAGTGGTTTAGTGGACCGATCTTCATTTTCGCAGTTCTATCTGAGATCTGTACAGTCTGGACACTACGCGCCAGACTGTACAGAATAGCCTGATCTGAACGTAGGTCACTGAGAATCTCCTGCGTCATTTCTGAAACATTTCCGCCATCGATTGGCTCAAAATCAACCACTGGCAAGGTTTCTACTGCGCCTGCAGCAGCCCGGCCAATCAGCCCACTAAACGACTTAGGTCCTGTTGTGACTCCATCTAACTGGCTAAATACTGCAGGAAGATTAAGTTCATTTGCATGAAGTTGGCACACAAACCGTGGACGGGGCGTTTTTGTCCGAGCTCAAACAAACGGATAACACCACCTTTTTGGCCAGTATTAACTCTTGTGCCGTCACAGCCAAGCACAGAGACATCCGCACCAAACTCATATGCCACGGCGTTCAGGTCCTGAAAAATGTCCTCCGCTTTCCCAGTCTGTGGGGTAAAATGTCCTAAATATGCACTGTCTGGCTCGGATACAACCACAATGTGCTCTTCCGTCTTCTTTGAACTGGCTGTCATAAGCGTGTCGTCTTTTCTACCGTCGAAGTAGAGACCAGATACACGACCTGCATGATCCTCATGGCTCTGGGCTACTACCTCTCTTCTAATCCGATCCCTTGCTCGCCATACTTTTTTGCTATCCACTATGCAGTCCATATCGTCAGAAGTGATCCGACCAATGTCCACTTGGAAACCATTTATGATCGCAGCACACGCACGATTAGACACTCCGTACCGATCTGCTGCTAGAGCCGTATTTAACAGTTCGTCTGTGTTACTGTTCACCATATACTCTGACTCATTGACTACAGATGTGAGCGATGATGAATCTGTGGCGGAATCTTGGTCTGAATTAGAATCTAGCTGGGCCATTCCAGAAGGTCCCGATTGTGGTGATGTGACTCTCTCGGCGGTCAGACGCCTCCTTTCGTCCATGGCGCGTCGACGAGTGGTTTCACGGATATCTGCGGTGCCCATTTGCATTTGGTGAGGTCCTCTCTGGTCTTGGACAAAGAGAAACTCCATTCGTGGCACTCTGTCGGCCATCGCACATTTGCAGCTATCGATATCAGCACATTTGCAGCGGGCTATATCAAACAATTTTCCAAACCACTCATCACCGGACGGACGTACACCTGGTGATGCCGACTTCTTTCCAGCAGTTTTCATGTATCGCAAGTAGCGATCGCGGCATTCTCGAACCATATGTTCGACTCGGGCCCTCCCAACAATTGGTATTCCTTCGCAGCACCACATTTTCATCACACTTTCCGCGACAAACTTTATATGGGGTGCTAGCCTCTTTTTCAACCTTTTGTTCGCAACGCATGAGTCTCTATTCATTTTACTCAAGTAATTCAGAACGTCAATTCTCGTGGGCAGTCGGTTTGTTTTTAGTTCAGAAGGAACCAAAAGCCCTTTGGTGGAAGCCCGGGTCTTCATGTTCTAACTCTTACCCCGATCACACCGACGCAGGTAATATAACACTTCACAGGCAGTGGGCACAACTTGCAGACACCAAACCACTCTTTTTCGGGCCGTCCCGTCGGGTCTCCGCCGCCGACTGCCTTGCCTCGGCGGCCCTCCCCTCCCCTGTCTCCCCCTCCCCTCCCCTGCCCTGTCTCGCTCTTTGTGTTCTCTACCCTCACCGTGGGCCGGCCGTCTCCCGCCCCATCCCAGCCCCTCCCCCGCGCCATGCGACGATCGCCGCCGGCTCGTGTCGCCCTCGTTAATAGGTTGTCCCTACTTCTGATAATCCCAGTTTCCCTTGAAACTTCAGTAACGAAAAGGAACAGGAGACTTGGATTGACTAATAAAACAGGGATGTATGGCATGCGAAGCTATTTTGTGTCGTTAGTGCGTACGCAATTTATTCGAATGATGATTCATAGCACTGTGAAAGGTGGAGCACATACAAAGGAAAGTGGAGCGATCAGTCCTTCAGTGAAGTTGAATCTTTACAATCAGATATATCCCGGCTCCCCTGATCTGTTTTTGAATTACCAGAATCCATTCATAAGTCATCCATAGCACCGACTGCCGCTTTTTCGTCACAGCGCCGCTGCGGCGCTCCGACGGCGGCCGACGCGTGGTGTTAGATGCCAATCGCAACAGAGCGCCATCACTGGAGACTTCAACGCCGGGCGCCCGGCAAATTTGTTTCTTTATCGGGCTGTCGCATATTTTGTTTATTGTTGCACTGAAAACCTCGTTTAGCATCCCTTTGGCTGTTGATATAGCAAGCTGTTTTTTGCAATAAGTTTGACAATATGCGGTGGGAGATGGTGATGTGTGGGTAGGTACATGCCCCTTTCAGTACACTACTACTATTATCCAACCTGCAAAGCATGCCAAGGCCTACCAATGAGCTGAACATTGCAATATCACATTCTACACTCGCAGGTAGGGTAAGGGGTCATGTTTTCAAACCGATATTGAGCTCCTTACAATTGGTTTTTTCTGTGTGAGAGATTTGATTTCAAAATGATGTAGCCCTTATCTTGAAAATCAGACTTCCAAGTAAGTGGTAAATTGTTTGCAAATATAACCTCCTTCACATAGAAAAGGTATCTGTTTTGTACTCAAGAACTGTAATAGACATAGACCCTTTGCTTTCCACTGCCCAAAATAATGAATTCTCTGCCACCTAATATGTCATTTCATTGAATTAATGTGTTGAAGGACATTTTTTTAAAATTGCGTTACATTGGAAGTATACCCAAACTGAGGTATGAACACTCCCGAAATGGAACTGCGATTTGCAACATGCCATTTCCAGTAAGCAGCAGACAGTCAGTATGTGATGCAACATTCTTTCCGATCAGAGAAGCTTTCGCGGAGCGAGCCATTGCCAAACATAGCGAACGCGGCGTTCTAGTGTGCCGAGCGCCACTCAGACCATCATCCACAGAGTCAAACCATCGTTCCGTGTCGTTAATTGCGGGCGTCGCCCGACTGCAAACTAGCCGAGCGCCAGGAGAATATTAAGCAAGTCGCCCGACGCCGGGACTCCCGCATTGGTCCAAGGGCCTCCACTAGAAGAGTGAGGCAGAACTGCTGTGCAGCCACCCCCCCCAACAAAAAAAAAACAGTGGACCATTCATCTGCACCTAGGAGTTGTGCGTGTGGCCGTTAATGACAACAATGCCTTTAGTTGGCTGGACTCGTTCGACTCACACTACGTAGATCACGCTCGAGCTCCGTTTCAGCAGACTCAAGCCCTAAAATAAGTTATAGATGGTATGCTACCTGCCAGTTATGTTTGCCAATATATAACGCAATTGGCGGCCTGGACATGCGCAGGCAACAGATGGGAGTACTCATGTCCTGTAGACACGGCATCGAACATGCTATCGGCGCGGCAGGAAAAGTGTGTCGCAACTACGTGTCTTGCAAACACGTCGCGTCTTATCAACACATGTTTTGCCAACACGTGGCGACATAGGCCCCATGTGCGCGGCGCTCAGCGCTAGTGTGCCCAGCAACCACATGGCTCTCATCTCCCAAGCCATTCTACCTCACCCATCCTCATGGAGTTAGGGTTGCTTTGGTTTTAGTGGGAGGTGACAGTGTGCTGCTGTGATCACGTCGTAATCGAAGTCGCGAGGATGAGTCGTGACCGTGATTGGGTACGACTGGGTGATAGCGAAGAATGGCGGTGTGATTCGGAAGTGTCGACGCCACCTGGCGTTTCGATTTGGTCTTGATTAATCGAAGGCGTCGAAATTGCCACGATCGCCCGATGCACATCGGCACTTTCCCACCCATGAGCCTCCTTCTGAAAGTCGTCATTGCACCGCACGTTCTGGCCGCCGCAAATCGCGAGGTAACCGCGAGGTACAGCCGGCTTGCCTGCGCTCGCCGCGTTGCCACTATCACCGACCTGCTCAGGTCGCGCTCACCATGCTGACCTGGAGTTGACGCTCTCACCGATCTGACCTGGCTGCGCTCACCAAGTCGACCTAGCACTGCTGCTCTCACCGCTCGTGAGTCGGCGACCCATATCCCCGGCACACAAGGACTCCTGCACACCGAGACGCGCTCAGATCAACAGAAAGGCGGGCACACAGCGACCACAGAGCATATCTAAGAGACGTGAAGGATGGGGCGGCTTGAAGTGGAGGCGATTTCACGGATGGCACCATTGGATTATTAGAAACTTAATATCCAGTAATTCAAGCATAAAATTCCGGATCTGCGCAGCGAATCCCACCATACGTAGCAATTTGATATACCGATGCTGTGCGAAATATGCTAACTCCCATCATTCCTCATCGGCTTTTGACCATCGAGGGATGCAAGATTTTCCAGTGCGAACGCTTATGATTCATGAAGCTTCTCAGGTCTAGGGGTGAGAAAGCAATGGCTGTCCTTGGCCATCTGGATTGTGAAATGGTGAAGGCGCCGAATTAGGATATCAGTGGTTCCAATGTAGAGATGATTTTGCTTCTAGTACATGTGGACAAACGCGATTCACTTTTATTCGTTTCTGGATGGTGCTTAGCGACTGATTTTTTAGACAAATAACAGCAGATGCAGATGATTGTAGACTATTCAGCACTGCACTGAGCATCGTTAATAGTATCATTAGCATAACTCTTGATCTTATACTCATTACAACTGGAGGGTATAAATTAGGACAAAATCAACTGCATATTTCGACGGCGTGCATTTTTTTCAACAATGACACCTTGAAGGTGAGAAAATCAAGTACAAAATGACAAAACATAGCACAACATGCACTATACAAATTAACGATCTCACAGCCAGTGCAATCCGATTGACATGACATGACATGATGTAATATTAATATAATTTACATGCCAGGCACGAATACTTTATGAAGTAACAAGAATCTGAAAACACTTATCGCATAGTAGTATACCTACTCCATTGCGCGGAATCATATCCATCGGCTACGGCGGATCTTAGTGTGTGCCGTGGTCAGTAGCCTGTGCTTTTGGTATCTGTGCATTGGTGTTTGGTGCTGGGGGTGTAGTACAGCATGGAACCGTTGGGAACAGGGTTCGTGATGATGTTTGGGTGTTAAGTGTTTGCCTATGGTTTTTAATATGCAGTGATTCGACTATTTTTAGCTCGGCAACGTCTTTACACGCCGTCGAATAGACACGCCGCCTAAATATGCAGTTGATGTTCACCCAATTTATCTCCTTCAGCTATAATGAGCATAGCGTCAAGTGTTATACTAACTTGATCTATATGATCTTGAGGGTCAACTACAATTTGTTAATCAGCTACGCGATGCGACAGTTGTGGCAGCAGGGGATTTCAATTGCTGCTGATCATCAAGGAAAGACTAAGCACGACCAAACAAAGATTTTCTCGGAGCTGAACATGCATGACATGCAAGTCTTAACACTGGCACGTCCGGCGGTCCGCGCCACCTTCACATGTCCGGGGGGGGGGGGCAGATGTCTGCCCCCTAAGATCTCTAGAACTATGCTAGCTAATGACAAACGGAAAGCGGCGTTGGACAGCTGGTGTCAGGCTCTATCGAAAGTGTTTGTGTCATTTTTTTCGCACATATCTTATGACCTGTGACATCATCGCATCGGATCAGATATTGACACATATCTCATGACCAGTGACAGATAGGAACAAACGGCGAACGCTATTCGACAGTCCTTGAAATGTGCTATCGGCAATAGGCGGTGTGATTTAAAGTCAGGTCAACCGAAACTATGACATCAGGTCAAGGTCAAGAAGTAGCCTAGAAAGGGCACGCAATGCATCAATCTACACGTCTTGGTGATACACGCACAATGACGGCAATTTCAGCCTTCTAGCTCAATGCAGTGCGATATAATACGCAGAAATGTGCTAGTGATCTCAGGTGACCTCAGATGACTTTGGTGAGTTCACTGAGGACAAATGTCAGCGGTAACATTGAGAATAGCTTCCAACTACACGCCACAACCGTTGTGAGGTCATTCTGAGAGCAAATATGTAACCAGGAAGCATTTGAATATTTTACCACAGCCCTATAATGGGGGAAGTCATCTCCGCGACCTGACCTCAGATCAATGCTACGAAGAAAAAAATCCGATATATATTATGGTCCATAATGAGACCACGACGTGTTATAAGTTTGAAATTAATCCCCGAATTATTGTGGAAGTTATGCCACCTAGAACTCCGAGTGTAGTTGGGTCACTTCGCCTGACCTGGTGACCTTATTGGAGATGACCCAGGGTTAAAAATGCATGAGAATATGTGGAAAAGACGAGTGAACAGCCATGCGAGGTTTGACCGTGGTAACCCGATTAGTATGGCAGCAAATTAGGAAAAACCGCAGGGAGGGGGGGTAGATATCTGGACGTGCGCGTGTTAAACACCTCACAACCAAACCATCGCCCAAGACATATCCTGCGTGACATCATTGCCTTGAACGAACCTAACTTAGCTTGTAGCGCTCGTGTGATCCATTGTCATTACTGCAGTCAACATGGATTTAGCCGTGCTTCAATACCAGGTCAACCTCAAATCTCAGCCCAACAGCACTTAGAGCTTAACACGCGCCCTGGAGGGCCTCTGAAAATTACGCGCACTGGTGGGGTGGGGGGTGGATTTCGCCCCTAAGATCTCGCCTCCCACTAAGGCTAGAGCAACGAAATTCGCAGAGTATATGGGCACGATAGTTAACTCTATTGTGTGAAAATTTCGTTACCTTTGGTCAGTACCTTCAAGGTCAAATGAGGTCAAGTTAGCAAATATTTTCTGGTGTTGCGTGGCTTGGCTTGTCATTGTTATGGATCGCTGTGATTGTGTTTAAATGCCCCAAATTGGCGTTAATGATGTTTTGGACATTACTAATGATACAATGCATATGTCAGACCCGCGATTTGACCTTAGGTCGCCTACATAGGAGCACTTTATCAGGTCATTACCTCTCCAGTTACCGAAACCGGGCTGCCCACCTGACTGCTCCGTTGGGCGGCTCGGCACAATCGGCTTCGCAAAGAAAGGAGTAAAATACATGAATAAAGTATAGAAGCGCTTAGGCGCACAATGACAAACAGTAGATTTCCAGATGTGTGGGGAGTAACATGCAAAGTGACATCAATCGCATGACAGTCATTTCCGTTTATGACAAAGTTCCAGTTGACCAAGTTTGGTTCCATTAGCCTGTCATGATGACCTCTGCGACCTAACATGACTTTTAAACTATATAGCATAATAATATGCATCAAACAAGTCGCTAGTGTTGTCAAGAACACTTCCCTTTTGCGAATATACGGGAAGCGCATCAGCGCCGATTTTTGTGGTCTGGCGCTGTGATTTAAAACAACTTTAATGACCCATAACTGTTCGGCCGATTTTAATTTCTCTTGCTTTAAACAATGCGCCGAACATTTTTAAGCAGGTACAAAAAACATCACGTATATCTGCCGGTAAAATATAGTTGTGCGCGGAAAATCGGAGAGTTGGGCGGATTTAGCCATCAACTCCTCCAGGGCGTTTTAACCTGTCATGAACTTGACCTGACTTGACCTCGGTGACCTGACGTAACTTTGAAACAATGCAGCGTAACAACATACATCGAACAAGTCGCTAATGTTGCCAAGAACACTTCCTTTTTGCCAATATACGGGAAGCACATCAGAGCCGATATTGTGGTCTGGCGCTGGTAACTTGTTTTGTACTTTTTTCAGACTTTACCGACCTCTAACTCGAACAAATTTCGTTTGCCCCCCTCCAGAGCGCATGTTAACACGCGCCCTGGGGGGGGGGAATCCACCCACCCGTCCGGTTTTTCGTAGATAACTCCAGATTTTACCGGCCGATATACGCCATTGTTTGCGTACCTGCGTACCTTAGAAATGACCGCCGCGCTGTTTAAAGTAAAAGCCGCCCAACGGAGCAGTCGGATGGGCACCCGGTTCCGGTAACTGGAGCAGGTAATGACCTAATAAAGTGCTCCTATATAGGTGGCCTGAGGTCAAATGGCAGATCATGCATCTGTATTGCATCATTAGTAATGTCCAAAACATCATTAATGCCAATTTTTGAGCAATTAAACGCAATCACAGCCATCCATAACAATGACAAGCCAAGCCACGCAAAACCAGAAAATTTTGGTAATTTGACCCCATTTGACCTTGAAGATATTGACCTAAGGTAACGAAATTTTCAGACAATAAAGTTCACTATCGTGCCCATCCATCCCGCGAATTTCGTTGCTCTAGCTTTAATAGGAGCCGAGATCTTATGGGTGCGGTATCCGCCCCCTCCAGTTCGCCCTTATCTGGCCTGACAGCGTACTACCGGTGGTAGCCCTCACGATTCTACACGCGTGTTATGCACCTTGATTTCCGCGAGGTGTCCATTGCTTTGCGCGCGCTGAAAGTAGTGGACGTCGTTACATTAGCAAGGGTATGTATCTACTTATTAGCTGCCCCAGACGGATTTGACGTCAGTGTTATTTCAGCATATATTCCTGCATCAGTTCAATTTAGTCGCCCCACTTTAACATTAACATGCCAGGGACATTTGGCGTCATGAGTGGACATAAAACCGGTGGCGCCAGTCTGGTGGTGGGTTTGTGCAGGAACACCACTAGAGTCGGCCTCCTATGTTCGATGCTATATTCTAGTTTTTAGAGGAGGTGCAAGTAATTTCCAATGGCCAAAGTGTAACAACATTGAAGCAAGCTCTTTTGATGTATAGTTCGTTTTATTATCAAATCATTTCATCCTGTCAATTTGCTGTCAAAGCCAAATGGATACAATTGGCCACTCGTTTTTCTTTGGTAATGCAATGAGCCAAACACATTCTGTGTGTTGCGCTCACATATCTCAATGTTCTTAAATAAGCGAAAATCGAACGTGCTACATTTTGATATAATCTTGAATACCTTCCATGAAGCTTTAACACGCGCACTGGAGGGCGGGGGGGGGGGGCGAAATCCGCCCACCTCTCCGGTTTTTCGTAGATAACTCCACATTTTACCGGCCGATATACGCAATTATTTGTGTACCTACCAACAAATGACCGGCGCGTTGTTTGAAGTAAGAAAAATGAAAATCGACGGAACATTTTTCGAGTTAGGGGTCGCTAAAACTAAAAAATACTTATCAGCGCTAGATCACAAATATCGGTGCTGATGCTCTTCCCGGTATATTAGCAAAAAGGAAGTGTTCTTGGAAAAACTAGCGACTTGTTAGATGTACATTGTCATGCTACATTGTTCCAGAGTCATGTCAAGTCACCGAGGTCAAGTCAGGTCAAGTTCATAACAGGTTAACACACGCCCTAGAGGGGGTATGGCGAAATCCGCCAATCCTTCCGATTTTTCGTACATAACTCCATATTGTGCCGGCCGATATACGCCCAATTTTTCACGTGCCTGCTTAGAAATCACCGGCGGATTGTTTAAAGCAAGACAAATGAAAATCGGCGGAGAGGTCTTCAAGTTGGTGGCCGTTAAAGTAAAAACAATTCGCAGCGCCAGACCACAAAAATCGGCGCTCATGCGCTTCCGTATATTGGCAATAGGGAAGTGTTCTTGACAACACTAGCGACTTGTTTGATGCATATTGTTATGCTATATAATTGAATAGTCATGTTAGGTCGCCGAGGTCAAGTCAGGTGAAGTTCATGATAGGCTAATGGAACCAAACTTGGTCAACTGGAATGTGTCATAAATGCAAATGACTGTCATGCGATTGATGTTACTTTACATGTTATTCCCTGTACATCCTTCTTAAGCAATATCGCCTGGGAATCTGTCGGCCTGAACGTCAATGGTGGCGGAAATCATGCCAAGCGCATCTCTTATCGTTTAAAATATAAAATGTGTCTGCAACTTCGGCATTGGGGCCCATTATCGGTCATGGAATGGTTCGGGGCCCGACCACCATCCATGGCGGTCGGTCGGCGGCACGCCGCGGGCGATCCTGTCGGCAACCTGCCGCGCACCTATGGCACATGCTTACCAGAATATAGTTCTAGAAGACTATTCGTAAGGTAACAATATGTGCAAAATATCAGTGTAAGAAGTAACTAAAGTGCAATTTGAAGGCCAACCAACTTTAATCAATGCACTTCGCATCCTAGTTGTAGAGAGGTAGAAAATCTCACACATTGTAACTATATTCCTTGTGCGCGCTCCCTTCCTTCCTTCCTTGCCCTGCCTTCCGTACACACTAGTGAACATCTGAGCAAGTGAGCAGTCCTTGCGTAGCTATATTCATTGCCCGCACACTAGTGAGCATCCGGGTGCGCTTCTCGCAGGCGCATTTTTCAGAGTTCATGAATGACATCAGGAACCTACCTGCTTTCTTTCTTTACTTGAGATCCCCTGATGTCCGCATTGACATTGCGTCTCACGCCTAATGAACACGCAGCTTCATTTCTAACTGCAGAGATACAACAGCTACTACAACGCCGCCGCGAGGCACTGACGGCAAACGACCGCGCCGAGTCCAGGCGGGTGATCCGGCTGTGTCGCGCTGCTATCCCCAGCGACTGCCGGGAGTTGTACGAGCGTGAGATTGTCCGGGGCGATCGTGGTAGCCTGCGGCGTCTGCTACAGCCTGCGATAGGGTGTAAACAAGCGCAGTGCTAGGAGCTCACCATCACCCCTGACGCACCGAACGATTACTATGCCACAGCAGTCCTCAGTACATCCGATAGCGTGCCAACTGCGACCGCACCGGTGCCGATACGCCTACCTCGTGTCACGAGGGGCACATTCAAGGTGCAACCAGTCGACGTGGATGTGCTGCTGACGACGCTGGTGTCGATGAAGTCATTCACTCTACTGGCATCGACGGCATTAGCGTGTCCTGTTCCCAAAAAAATGTTTCTTGGGATTTTGATACAACCTCCTGGACGTAGTCCATGCCAGCCTGGCCATGGGCAATGTCCCGTAAGCGTGGAAACACACTCCGGTTGCGCCAATTCCGATGGGAAAGGCGTCCAAAAATCCAGCAGAAACACGCCCAATGTCAATTTTCCCGCCGTAATGAACGTGGTCGAAAGAGCAGTTCAAGAGCAACTGTTTGGCTATCTAGAGGTAATCAAATTACTATATGTCACCTTGCACTGTTATCGCAAAAACGCTACACGGAATAAGTGATTCACTATATCATTGACAAAAACATCAAGCTATGGATAACTGAGGAATCTCTATTCTGGTCTTGCTGAAGGTAATGTTTGGCACGAGAGATAACTCGATCGGGATCTTCTATGGCGGCGCTCTGAGCTGTGTTTTATGCATGCTGTTTGCCAGCGACTCGAGCTTCTGTGTGTCGTATGACGTCATTGTCGTCCCGTTTGCGAAGGGCACACAGTTTATTCCCGGCGGAGAACGCACGACATGCAACCGTTCATTTACTGAATGAAGCACGTACTCCGCTACCAGTAGTTTTGCCGTCATGGCATGGAACCAAAACACACCAAAAAGGCAGAGATGCTGGCCATTGGAACTCCATCAATGTTCAAAGATTTTCCGGCAGTCACGTTGCATTTCTGTGGTTCAGTATTTCCTGACTGTAACCGTGTGGAACCTTATAATAATCACCACTGACCTTCACCTAAATTATCAAATATGCATCGATCCCACCATGGACAAGTGCACTGGAGTCCTCATAGCATTGTTCTATGCGCGACATGGGATTCCGAACGCCACGCTAAAGAACATCTTACAGGCTTTGGTGTTGTCCATGGTACGATATTGTATATCCTTGTATGGCTCGTGTGCAGATACTCAGGTGCACCGTGTGCACAAATCATGAATTTCTGTGCACAAGGCGTGACTGCTAGGAGAAGATATGACCCGTATACCAGATACTGTGAAGAAACTCAAGTGACTGATTGTCGAGCAACTTATTGGTTGTCACACAGTGTATGCAGTGCAGACGATCAGCACTTCCGGTCAGCCTGACTGCATCCATCGTATTATCATGCGCTCAGCAACCAAAGACGGCACAGCAGCACACACGCAGATCGACGGACACCTTTACAAATCCGCACAGTCGCGGGTAGGCGCCGCCTGTGCTATCCAGGCACGCACTGAATGGATTTCGGGTTAATCAACGATCCCCGGCTTTCCAAGCTAATCTGGGGAGTGCTATTGTGCCGCACTAGTCGGTCTGATATGGACCTGTGCAGTATCTGATTATCATAATCGTGTGTGTGTTGCGATGGCGCTTAGTTTGTTCCATTTTATCTCTATCAACGTGCGTAAGTGAAAACCGCTATTGTAGTGCATAAGTGAAAAAAAAACATTACGCGAATACATCTATCTTGTCTGGCCGCCCAGCGTACCGCCCAGCGTACCGCCCTTGTCCGGCCGCCCGTGGTGGCTGCTACAGTGCTGCAGCCACATCGTCACCCAGGGGAGGGCGGTGGCCGGGCGGCGTACAAAACGACCGGCCGTGTCGACGTCGGCCGGCGGCTCGGCGCCGACAGCCGCGATCACTACCAGCGAGAGGTGGTCCGCCGTAGACGTGTGGGTTTGTGGCTCGCCACCGACAGCCGCGATCACTACTAGCGAGAGGTGGTGCGCCGTAGACGTGTGGGTTTATGGCTCGCCACCGACAGCCGCGATCACTACGAGCGAGAGGTGGTGCGCCGTAGACGTGTGGGTTTGTGGCTCGCCACCGACAGCCGCGATCACTACCAGCGAGAGGTGGTGCGCCGTGGACGTGTGGGTTTGTGGCTCGCCACCGACAGCCGCGATCACTACCAGCGAGAGGTAGTGCGCCGTAGACGTGTGGGTTTGTGGCTCGCCACCGACAGCCGCGATCACTACCAGCGAGAGGTGGTGCGCCGTGGACGTGTGGGTTTGTGGCTCGCCACCGACAGCCGCGATCACTACTAGCGAGAGGTGGTGCGCCGTAGACGGGTTGTGGCGAGTTTGCAGCCATTCCTGGGGCGGACACGAAGTAAACGCGAAACGTCGCCGATCACACCAGGTGCGCTGAATGCGTATTACATGTCTATTGGACCAGCTGCCGTTGTCAATATTCCGCCGGCGACAGCGGCAGCATCCATGTACCGTCCACATGTCGCTACAGGCAGCTTTAAAGTTAGATCTCACCATTAACACGTCACGCCCATCAATTAATTCAACAGCTGTGAACGGTGTGTTTGGTCATGCTGAATTTTTTTTTAATGCATCGGTTATATTCTTTCAGATTGTATAAGCTTCAGCAACTTTGGAACTCGTACATTCTTCCCAGAAACATCAGCTGGTAACACCCGCACAAAATGTTTGGCTCTTATTAGTACGCACATTAATATCTGCTATATGTGTACCAGCAATCAGCTATAACAACACATGGGTCACTTGCCTGCCTAGAAGCTCATCTTACTTTTTCTTATCGCATCAAAAGTAGCAGGGCACATTGTTTATAGGCAGCTCAGTGCATCGCTACCTCGTAGCATCGCTTTAGGTACCGGAAGCACAGCATGGATATAACATATCGATCTACCTAAGCTGCTTCACGCGTAGTGACGAACAAAATTCTGCATTCCATGGCAAAGGTTACATTGTTATTTTGATAATACTATAATACTACCAGTCAAGGTGCTTTGATGTGGCCCCTCATAAAAACACTTTTTGACAAACTTTTGCTGTACGAAATGGCTTTCATGGTCCTCAATCTACCCGAAGATCACTCTCAACAGGCTCAGATAAAAAGCTCAGACAGACCATATTTCCGGTATGTTTATAGACCAGTGGTTCTGCCAGAATGAGAGTGCAAATAAACGCCTGCCATAATGGCATTGCAAACACCTTGCTCGCTTAGAACGGTGCACAACGCAAAATCCAAGTTTTGTGGAATGAACATAAAGGAGTTCGAAGTGTTGAAAAAAATGGAAGAAGTCCTTGTCAATAATTTGAATTTCGAAGCGATGTCGACACCATAGCTCCAACACGCACAGGACCTCTCATCGGTTCAGACCACGTCGCATACCATTCTGAAAGAAATGTGATGACATAATTAGTGCAAGATTTGATGGTCTTCTGCAACTATAGGTCCGTGTAGGAGCCGTGCGACAATAGTCACATTCACCGTGTACAATGGGTATAATGTGTGTCCCGTGCACGGAAGAGGAATATGCTCAAAATAAGTGTAACTCAATTTTCAAAAAATGAGCCCCAATCTAATGAAACGAAAAATATCGTATATATTGTGCACTGCGTTACCAACGAGATCTTCATGTTTCTGCGAAGCAAAAATATTTATTTAAGCAGACTCAATCGAAATTATTATGTAGTCGGAGGCTTTTGTAGTGGAGCGAAGGGTGTTTCGTTTGGGGAGGGGTTGCCATTGAAATATAAAATTTAAAGGGGTGCACTCGAGTGTCTCTGGAGGGGTGCCTTCTCAACTCAAAGGTATGCCTTCTGCTGAAAAATGCATGTATGGATGCCCAGCCCTCTCTGATCCTCAGGAGCTTTATTTATATCTCAGAAACACTCAGGTTCCTGCGAATGCCTTAGCTGTTAGGGGCCCTTTCTAGCCGATACAGTCATTTCCAGCTGACATAGGCAGCACAACTCTCAGGTGAGCCTCTCCTCTCACCACGGCTCTTGTCAGCCATCAGGGTGGACGTCTGCAGGTTCAAGTAGCTTTTTTTCACACCATCTAATAGTTACATTCAACTTTCCCAAGACTATACCTTTGCACCTACGTCCTGACCGGCCCTTGCGAGCCCGTGATGGCCATCGTCTGCGGAGGACCCTCCCAGATTCGCCAGGAGTGAGGATGGAGGCTCTCTCCGCCCTCCCATTAATCATGCCACTGCCTCATGACAACGGCGGTACTGCCGATTTCCAAAGGCCGGCTACCGGCCAGCCATTGGCTGTGTGACGTCACGACTAATCAGAAGCTATCTCGACACGGTTATTTCAAGGGGAAATGAATGGCTTCGGGCATATACGTACGGTTTCTTGTTGCACACATCCTGTGATTTTGGCATCGATGAAATCAAGAAAAGTGTGCATTCCTATTATTGCAATCCTGTTATACTTTTTTTTCGCGCGCACCTACTCCATTTAAGAAGTGTTTACTCGACAAGTTTATGTCAATTTTACGTGTGCTCGAAACACAGCAGGGTCTCCAAGCTATCGCCAAGAGCGTGCAATTATCTGTCCGTTCACGATGACCGAACCGAATAGAGAATGCATGCATTCAGCTAGTGTTCTTAAGTATGCCTGCCGGATGTGTCAATCACCACCAGCGCGCGGCACATCCGACCGCGATTGCCCGACGTACATGTGAGCGACGCTGGGTGGTCGCCCACTGACTGATTGAGGTGTGATTGTCCCGCGGGACGGAAGTAGGCGGGGTAGCGGCGGATCATCGATGCAATGGCGCGCTTTATTTCGCCGACGACTCGTCCGCCGCGAGCAAGGGCCCACAAGGGCTTCATCGGCCACGAACGCAATACACTGACGCACTGGAGGCGACATAAAACAGATGTTAAAAGGCTTCGACGTGAAAAGCTGCATTTTATTTCACTTGGAATGTCCAGTCGGGGCTATCGAGAGACTTCACTGTGCTCGTGCCACAGACGGTGATGTCGTGGGAAGCGATAAGCGGCCCTGAAATCCGGAACATCCGTCACGACACATCGCAGTGGCTTACTAGGACACCGAAGAGATGATGCATGTGGTGCTAAGGATTCAGAATCCATACAATGAAGCTGTAATTCTAATTTGTAAGGCTGTAAATTCTAATTTGTAAAGCTGTAATTCTAATTTTAAAAGAGGAAGTTAGTTCCGATATTGATAGAAACGTTTGTCACAAACGAACTTGCCTTCGGTGATTTCTCATCGCATTCACATCAATAGGTTAGCACTTCTCAGGTATGGCAAACGCTCCATCGTTAGGGCTTGATAATTCTTTAACCTTTCCAAGTTCTGCGGATTTTGTATTCTTCTTCAATTAGAGTTTATTTCGACAACATATTTCCCTGACTAAGTGATGTTTGCCTCTGGAACTGGCGGTGGGGGAGTGAAGGGAATGGGAGCATTTCCAGATATCTTCTTGGGAGATCAAAACTTCAGAATCGTTGTCGATATTTCGCTCAAGAAGTGCCTATTTTATCAAAATTGAGTAGAGAATCTAGAAGAGGAATCTTTTTTTTTTGTTGTTGATGACCCAGAGCCACAGAGCTACGCGAGGAGAAATCACATTGACTCCATAATCTTAAATAGCACCCGCTTTAAAATTTGTAGTTTTTGAAATAATCTGGGGAAGACCATCACAATTTCTGTATCACAGGTGCATAAAATAATGTTATGCCATTGTATATATGTACATATATATATTAGGTCAGATATAACCAAATGTTATGACGTCAAATTAGGTCACGACATCAGGCTATGGTCCAAAGGTAACCTTGTTGTAATGTTCGGCACCTCAAGTCCGTGTGAACATGAAATCGAATAATATGATAGAGCTCTCGACGCCATGTCCTCCGTGGACGAATCAAGCTTCCAATCCACATAATGTCGGATCACAGAGCTATGACACAAAAGGTGTACCGGTCGCCCTGTATCAGGTGAAATGACGATTTGCCACATGGGCACCGAGTGCCATGTTTCAGACAAATAGCACTGTTCGTAAACTGCTGCACATGTACTTCAATGATTTAAACATTTCACAGTCATCCTAGTTCAATGACTCTAGTGACCTGGTGTGACCCAAGCAGGCTTGCATTCCAGCACATTGATTTCGAGTATAGTTTTCTAGTTCAACTTGAACGTAGGGCGACATGCTCCTCATTAATACCAAAAATATGCAACATATGGCCCTAAAAGTGTTTGACACTGCTGACCGGTTCTGAATACTTGACATAATCATTGCAGTTGATGAAGTTGATGCTTGTCATTTGGCAGGTGATGTTTTGTCTTCCCACATTGCTTCCCACAGTGATATCCGGTCGCTTCATGTTCATTGTTATTGCTTCATGGCTATATTGCCTTTAGTTTGAAAGCTACTGCACAATTACGTTCACGTGAGTGAAGCAATATCTTAGTTCTAACACCCGATATGCGTGACCTTTGTCCTAGCTTTGAAAAGGATTAATGCCACCATGATTCCACGAAGCGAAGCTATCTACTTATGTTTCTATATATTTATCTTCTCCCGTCTATTATTAATACCAGCACCTTCTTCTGCTACAGCAACCGACTTGGGGGACTCACTCTCGTCCAGCGGGCTGCGTTACGAATTTGTGTTATTGTTTCCGTTGTGTTCTCCTCGGACCGTCCCATCTGGCGCATGCGCTCCTACTGGAACTGCAAGCCACCGCTGGTCGTTGTTCGAGCGGTGTTGTTAGCTGATTTTGATGCTAATCCAATAGTCGACGATAGATGTTGGAGGGAAAAAGAATGTCCGGTTAGATCCGCCTTCCCGCCTACCTCTCACGGCTTCGCGGCACGCAACGCGCCGTGTTCCGCGGTCGATGTCCATTCCGCCTCGTACTGTGTGCTTTGCGTACCAAGCTAGGCGTGCCCGTGAGGGCGTGTCCGTCGGCATAATTCCATCGTGCCCAGAAATATGGTGAAGACATCGGTGATGTGTGTGTGTGGGGTCCGTGCATATGTGATCAAAACAACACTCAAAACATTACACACATTTACTGTAGCCTGCAATATATTTAAGGGTGCAAACATATTGTATGCTATCTTGATTAGAAATACAGCATGCTCACAGAAGGCTAATATGTCTAGCTATGCTTGCTGGACGTATCTGATCTATATATTACTGTGTTTATTCATCTGCGAGACGAATTTTGCAGTTGAAAGGCTAAACTAAGTTCTAGTGAAAACTGTACTTATCTAGGTGATCTAGAGCCAACATTAATAAAGTGAGGAGGAAACCCCCGCAACCTACGGCACTAGGGAAGCCGGCTGCAGACGCCACATCACGGTCTGAGTGAAAATCGGAAAAATTAATTGGCACCCATACCAAGTGCACTATATTTTATGAATGCAAAATAAAATCTTGTCTTATCCGGTGAATTAAAGCATTTAGTGGGGGCAGTGAGGAAGTGGTGTTGAGCCCAATCCCGCATATTGTTGTCCGCTAGTATATCAGGCTATTCGATGGCACATCTGTAATGGCATCGAAACAGGACCACTGCTGAATTTTATTTATATTTGTAAAACCAGCTTTCCTAGAATGACCATGTTCGTAAAATATGCCGATTGGCTTAGCATGACCACAATTTGCGGCCTTCCCGAATGAATTCCAGTGAGCTCTCTGAACCCAGACCCACCCTGAAGGCTTTTGGTTTCTGAAATTTTAGGAGAGAACGGAATACATACCTTCATATACTATAGTCGAAGTAGTTATACAGCACAGTTTAACATGGTATCAGAGATGGAACCAGATTACATCGGTGTCTGAATGTTTCATGATCCTACAACAGTGCATTATTTCCATGTGCCTCTTTCCATACCATTGGCCCATTACCTCGATACGCAACGCGACGGCCTCGCCGATTTCGTGACGACGAGTGCTCTGTTTAGTGGAACCTTCATCGCTATGACAGACCTGTATGACCGCTTACATTTGTTCTTATTTGCCAATTACTGTCGACATGAATTCACACCGAACATAGATGATGCGACACACAACGAAATCCGAGCTATTATATCAACCTCGGGAGCCGTGTTTCAATGTTAGGACCTTAATGAGCAAATTAGCGCCCCGAATTCTTCGCTAAGCGGAATATTGCCATATCAAGTTGTCTGATTTGATGCTGTACAGTGTAATGCAGCGTAATCAGCTGGCGAACATCCAGTAAACTTAATTGAATGACGCTTGGTAACAACAGGAAGTAGCATAATTGCGAGGATTTGTGTGGGGACCTTTCCAGAACACTCCCATAGGTGCGCAAATATTGATCAGCCCCAGGACTGGAAATTCCCCCAAACACAAGGTCAATGGTTGGTGTGAACCATTGCACTGATTATATATATATATATATATATATATATATATATATATATATATATATATATATATATATATATATTTATATGTATATATATTAGGGTGTGTCACGAAGGACCTTTTTTGGAAATTGCACTTTGCTTAGTGAAATTATCGTGCAGATCACCTTAAAAAAACCTGTGGTCGAAACCAAATCGAAATCAAACAATAAACAAAATATGCGACAGGCCGATAAAGAAACAAATTTGCCGGGCGCCCGGCGTTGAAGTCTCCAGTGATAGCGCTCCGTTGCGATTGGCATCTAACACCACGCGTCCGGCCACCGTCGGAGCGCCGCCGCGGCGCTGTGACGAGAAAGGCGGCAGTCTGTGCTGTGGATGACTGATGAATGGATTCTGGTGATGAAGCTCATTAATAAAACTCAATGAAAGTGTTTAGTGGGGTAAAAGGCTTTTGATAAGCACCAGTCGCTTAATAAGTTGCCTGGATATCTAACGCATGAAAGAAAGGTTTACTTTACGTCGCTTGTTCGTTCCATTTTCAATCAGTAGATCTATCGGCGTATAATGCTAATATTTTCACTTTTGAAAGCTTGAACATCTTCAAAATTCCTCGATTTTACATCATTACATCGAAGACCAATTAAATCATTCTGAGACACTTGATATCTTATTGTTATGACAAATAGACCAGGCGAAATCGGCATCATGCTCCGTTCCACTACAACCGAAGTAGACGGGCATACAGCGACGTCACCTTTTGTACGAGCGGCCACATTTTTTGTACGAACTATCATTTTATAACTGTACTACTTGTCTACATGCTCGACAGAAAACCCGACATGAAATCCTTTTTGCTGCTGAGCACTGGCATTGCTGACCTGTGTTTCAACTTCGCCACAATGTAACCGTGGCGGGCCTCTTCACCAATTACCTTCAAAGACGCCTCGGTCACCACTTTCACCATCCGTTCCACCGTCTGACTGTGCACGGGGTATGGCGGTACTTCGAGAGGACTCGCGATGATGTCTAGTAAGTCATCATCGGACAGTTGTTGCGTCAAGGGCGGCTCGGTTATCGCCTCATTACACCAATCAATCAGCTCCATGATGCTGTTTGCCCCCATATTCACTTTTGGAAGCATGAACTTCCGCACTTCGTCAGTATCACTATCGACTTGAGTTTTGCGACACTGCTGGATTTGAGTGACCGCCCTTTCCCGTGTGGCTTGATCTTGTCCCGCTGCCATTGCTAGCAGTACTGCCTCAGGGTGACACCAGTAGCTGTTGCGCTGTATTACCGGCTGCACCATGGCCGCTATCTCAGGTCGCAAACTTTTGAGAAGTTGCACGCTGTGCAGCGCATTGCCAGGACCGTCAGAACATTTCCAGTTCTTCTTGATGCAGAACCACATGGGAGTATAGTGGCACACGATGAACTCCGCTAGCATTCTCAGACTGTCTGATGGCTGTTCGGTTGATATGTAGAGCCGGAGAATTCGCGCCGCCAGAGTCAGCCACCTGGAGTGGTTTAGTGGACCGATCTTCATTTTCGCAGTTCTATCTTAGATACAGCCCGTCTGGACATTACGCGCCAGACTGTACAGAATAGCCTGATCTGAACTTAGGTCACTGAGAATCTCCTGCGTCATTTCTGAAACATTTCCGCCATCGATTGGCTCAAAATCGACCACTGGCAAGGTTTCTACTGCGCCTGCAGCAGCCCAGCCAATCAGCCCACTAAACGACTTAGGTCCTGTTGTGACTCCATCTAACTGGCTAAATACTGCACGAAGATTAAGTTCATTTGCATGAAGTTGGCACACAAACCAGTGGACGGGGCGTTTTTGTCCGAGCTCAAACAAACGGATAACACCACCTTTTTGGCCAGTATTAACTCTCGTGCCGACACAGCCAAGCACAGAAACATCCGCACCAAACTCATATGCCACGGCGTTCAGGTCCTGAAAAATGTCCTCCGCTTTCCCAGTCTGTGGGGTAAAATGTCCTAAATATGCACTGTCTGGCTCGGATACAACCACAATGTGCTCTTCCGTCTTCTTTGAACTGGCTGTCATAAGCGTGTCGTCTTTTCTACCTTCGAAGTAGAGACCAGATACACGACCTGCATGATCCTCATGGCTCTGGGCTACTACCTCTCTTCTAATCCGATCCCTTGCTCGCCATACTTTTTTGCTATCCACTATGCAGTCCATATCGTCAGAAGTGATCCGACCAATGTCCACATGGAAACCGTTTATGATTGCAGCACACGCACGATTAGACACTCCGTACCGATCTGCTGCTAGAGCCGTATTTAGCAGTTCGTCTGTGTTACTGTTCACCATATACTCTGACTCATTGACTACAGATGTGAGCGATGATGAATCTGTGGCGGAATCTTGGTCTGAATTAGAATCTAGCTGGGCCATTCCAGAAGGTCCCGGTTGTGGTGATGTGACTCTCTCGGCGGTCAGACGCCTCCTTTCGTCCATGGCGCGTCGACGAGTGGTTTCACGGATATCTGCGGTGCCGATTTGCATTTGGCGAGGTCCTCTCTGGTCTTGGACAAAGGGAAACTCCATTCGTGGCACTTTGTCGGCCATCGCACATTTGCAGCTATCGATATCAGCACATTTGCAGCGGGCTATATCAAACAATTTTCTAAACCACTCATCACCGGACGGATGTACACCTGGTGATGCCGACTTCTTTCCAGCTGTTTTCATGTATCGCAAGTAGCGATCGCGGCATTCTCGAACCATATGTTCGACTCGGGCCTTCCCAACAATTGGTATTCCTTCGCAGCACCACATTTTCATCACACTGCCGACTGCCGCCTTTTTCGTCACAGCGCCGCGGCGGCGCTCCGACGGCGGCCGACGGGTGGTGTTAGATGCCAATCGCAACAGAGCGCCATCACTGGAGACTTCAACGCCGGGCGCCCGGCAAATTTGTTTCTTTATCGGGCTGTCGCATATTTTGTTTATTGTTTGATTTCGATTTGGTTTCGACCACAGGGTTTTTTTAGGTGATCTGCACGATAATTTCACTAAGCATAAGAAAAACCGTTCAGGCGACACACCCTAATATATATATATATATCTATACATATGCATGCATGTGTATGCACATGGGTGTGTGCGTGTGCGTGTGCGTGTGCGTGTGCGTGTGCGTGTGCGTGTGCGTGTGCGTGTGCGTGTGCGTGTGCGTGTGCGTGTGCGTGTGCGTGTGCGTGTGCGTGTGCGTGTGCGTGTGCGTGTGCGTGTGCGTGTGCGTGTGCGAAAGACACAGAGACAGAGACAGAAACAGAGACAGAGACAGAGACAGAGACAGAGACAGAGACAGAGACAGAGACAGAGACAGAGACAGAGACAGAGACAGAGACAGAGACAGAGACAGAGACAGAGACAGAGACAGAGACAGAGACAGAGACAGAGACAGAGACAGAGACAGAGACAGAGACAGAGACAGAGACAGAGACAGAGACAGAGACAGAGACAGAGACAGAGACAGAGACAGAGACAGAGACAGAGACAGAGACAGAGACAGAGACAGAGACAGAGACAGAGACAGAGACAGAGACAGAGACAGAGACAGAGACAGAGACAGAGACAGAGACAGAGACAGAGACAGAGACAGAGACAGAGACAGAGACAGAGACAGAGACAGAGACAGAGACAGAGACAGAGACAGAGATAGAGATAGAGATAGAGACAGAGACAGAGACAGAAACAGAGACAGAGACAGAGACAGAGACAGATAGAGATAGAGATAGAGATAGAGATAGAGATAGAGATAGAGATAGAGATAGAGAGAGCGAGAACAGAATGCTCCTCACCACTTGATGTTTGAATTTCGCTTGAGCGGCGCCTACGTCGGGCGACATGACAGTGAACGGTCAGGGAATGACCTGAGATGATCTGATGTCATGTGATAAGACCTTATTTGACCTGACTTGACCTTCATTTGGAATTACTTTCCAAGCAGTGACTACTTGGGTGAACGTCGAAGAGATCATTCCCGCAACATATGCATTGTCCCAGGATGACCTGACATCAGATCACAAGGTCAGAACATTTACACTTTGCAGGATATTTCAACATCTCAGTTCTTGGTATGGTTTTGTATTTTAGAAATGATGTGCTAAATATATTCAAGCTTGAACGTACTTGACATGTCCACATCACGTGACATGATCTTATAATTTTCGGATGCTTATCGGATTATTGGGCTGAATTATTATGACCTTTGACAACCTCAGCATAGTGGATACTTGCATGCTTATATTTACGCAGATGCGATATGAAGGCTTCCAATGTATTTACATTTTCAAGGGTGGATGTTCATGAGTCGCAAGGAAATGAGAGGTATTCGCATGAGAGGTATTCCTTTGCAATACAGATTCAACTGATAAACAGATTCAACTGAGTCGGATTAAAAACTGCGTCTACAACTTAGTAAATGTAAACAATTTCCTTTGTAAATAAGAAAAAGGTTAAAGATATGTTTTCATCCTGCGAAGAGGGGTTAGGATGGGTTACATGAGAACCTCGAGTTAAAGTTTTCCAGTATTCTTCATGATACCCTACAATGCTTCCTTTGTGCCATTATTTTCCTCTCCAACTGAAGGATAAGCATTTCTGACGGCAATGAATGGTAACGTCTTAATGTTGTTCTTGAGAATGGTATTCGAACATTTCGTCTGAAAATTGGGTTCGCACCCTAAAATTCAAAACTAAAAGTATCTGAAAGCAGATAGCTTCCAATTCGTGTTCATTAACTTACTTTTTCATCTTCACTTCGGGATAATGCAAAGTAATTCAATTTCATCCCCTTCTTGTGCTTGGAGCTAGAAACAATTGCATATTGCATGAGCAAGATTAGGTGTATTCACGGCACAATTTTCAGGCCGTGCTTCTGCTTATTGTAAATACTCGTCAAGTTCAAATCTGCAACTTAAATCCGCATTAGATACAAGCTGGCACACATTATTTCAGCACATTGGCACCTAGGAAGACTTTCATCCCTTTTGATCAAGGCATCCGTACGCGTTCCATCAGAATGATAATTGTCACTGCCATGCTACAGCCGGTGTGGTCGATACCGCTCTACTTTGCAGACTGGCTTACATTCCTCAGCTAAAGATTCGGAAAACTACTGCATGCAGGCCACCGGTATGCATACCTACATAGCAATGCATCAGTCAATTAACTTATCCTTTTCTTTTCACCACTTTTGCGCCCTGTAAGTACGGCCCTGCCGGCGCGCGACTGCAATATCCGCCAGCACGACCCACGGATGGATGCAGTCAGCTGACTGGTGACCTTGGCAATCAGCTGAGCATTCAACGGTATTTTTTTATAAATCGTGAGAAAAATAGATGGGTCTCAAACCAATCACACCGGATATTGGCACTGTCTCGTCCGAGAGGATTCGTTACATGCAATAACATGACGCAGGCCCCTGGTGGGAGATACAACTTTCCATACTTGAAAGCGACATAATTACATCAACAGCTTCGACTGCCCATGAAACTCCCGACTGATGTCGCATGCACTTGACGACCATGTAAGACACGCTTAAAGTCGACAGATACTCACGGACATAAAAGGTTCATGCATGCGTGGTCCATGAAATACCCAGAACAAACTCATTTATGTCCACACAATTTCGGGTAATAAGGAAAATGCACGTAAATTCCAGGACGTTGAACATGCAGCTGGCAAATATGCATTGACGCCGCTGGGAGTCCCCTGGGGTATGTACTATTATATTATTTACTATGCTACACTATTCCCCATCCACAACCATATCTGGGGACGAGTAGTCTAGGGGTAAGTTTGCCCGTCTCATAATCGAAAGATTGTGGGTTCGAGTCTCACCTGTCTCTACTCTTTGTCCGCGCCCAACCCAAACCCGATATAGACGCCGTGATGAAGCCATAGTTGCATGAGCCCAGAAGGCATACTATTTCTTGCATTCACAATAGAACGCAAAGACAATTACCACATTCGTTTAATAACATACGTGCAGTAGCGACGAGGACTTGGGAAGCGCCACCAAATGACTGAGGAGTGGAGCCGCGCGCGTACCGTTAACGGACAAAATTAGAACACGCTATAATTCCGAAGCAGAATAATGCGAGGAGGGACGACCCACTCGTGCTGCTCCCTCTCTCGGTATTAACGACGGTCACGCTATTCTGCCTCGGCGTCGTATTTCGTGTCATTTGGCTTCCGTCAATAGCACGAGTGGTGGAGGTTGACCTTTAAGCGTGCAACGCTAGCACAGCCATGAAGGAAATCGATGTGCCTTAAGCCCAAACAACTAATCGCCACTGAGGTTGCAGGAGGCTCACATAGATACTGTCCACCAACGCCGTGCTGATAACGGCTCCGAACGTGCGGTCAGGAGACGACTCTGGACTGGTGGAAGAGACACTCTGCACTGTCGAGCGACTCGTTCCGGGGCCCAGGGCGGGCTCTGTGCCCCCGCTGCTCCACGTCGACGACGACAGGTGCACACGACCGGCCGGTCTGTGACGCAGATGGAAGACAGACGCTGGTTGGTCACCGTTGTTTGTGAGAGGTTTGGCACATTTCGTGCTGTGCACTAGTGACGTTTTTTCAGCGATTATAGTATAATGACGCTAAGCTATTGGATGCGAGTATCAAATTCGTCTTAGTCACAGCATTATGAGCACTTATCAGCATAATTTATCGTTAAAATCATGTGAAACTCATAATCAGGTCGAAAACGTCCGTTTGGAGCTCCAACTTTCCAGATATGTCGTTGCAGAACAGGACAGTACACTAGTCTAAGCTGTGGATATGTGTTTGGCAATTACTTTTTTGATTATAATTCATTAGTTTTTATCTGATAATCACTTTCGTAGCACGCACATTATACTATATCAACCTAGCGAGGCTGCCGAGCGCCATCTTGCTTTTAGGCGCGGCCTCGTGGCTCCGATCTCTATAGTGTAGAGGAAAAAGTTTTGGTCTCTTTGGCGTTAAAATTTAGCTTAGGATTTAAATAGTTTGCTTCAATTACACTAGGTATATCTACATATACCGGGTAATCGTAGAGGTATATGGGCTTCTTCATTTTTTGAGTATTTTAGTATTTAGTTTATTTTTCAGTTGGAGATATTACAAGTGTGTAGATATAGTAAGTGCAATAGAAAACATTAATACTTTCCCAACATACTTTGCTTAGTTTTGTGGTGCATAGTGTGTTTGGTATTTAAGTTTAAGATAGAGTTTAATTGGTACTAAGTTGGTGGTATTCATAAGTGCTGTGTGACTGTTCATATTTCTGTCTAGCCTTAAGTGATGTCAAAAGTGATATTCATATAGTTGTCTACTTGTCTAGAAGACAATTAGATTAGACATTTAAGTTATTTAAAAAAACAAAAAACAAAACAAGAAAACAATTGTTTAATAGTTTCTGCTTAGTGTGTTGGTATTCTTGAGGTACTTAGATAATTAACTGACAGGATATGAGGTAGCGAGTTATAGTGAATAATAGTTAATAATATAATTAATATAATATATAATAATAGTAATAGTAAAGTGAATAATAGTAGCAGCCTGTAGGATGGTTTCGACCAGGATGCAGGCACTAGAGGAAGAGATTAGAACCCTTAAGACAGCTTTCCAAGCTCAAGGCTGCTCTTGTTGCACAAGGTAGTCAAGAAAAAGCAACAAGGGGTCACTCCGTAGCAGGGACATCATATGCCCAGGTGGTCGTAGGCCACCAGGTAGCTGAAGCTTCCCCTACTGTGGAGGTGGCTGGGATTTCTCGAGAGGGGAGTGTTAACACGCGCCCTGGAGGGCCTCTGAAAATTACGCGCACTGGAGGGGGGGGACGGATTCCGCCCCCCTAAGATCTCAGCTCCCATTGAGGCTAGAGCAACGAAATTCGCAGGGTGGATGCGCACGATAGCTAACTCTATGGTATGCAAATTTCGTGATCTTAGGTCTTCAAGGTCAAATGAGGTCAAAATAGCAAAATTTTATGGTTTTGCGTGGCTTGGCTTGTCATTGGTATGGATCGCTGTGATTGTGTTTAAATGTTCCAAAATTGGCATTAATGATGTTTTGGACATTACTAATGATGTAATGCATGTGCCAGATCCGCCATTCGACCTCAGGTCACCTATATAGGAGCACTTTATCAGGTCATTACCTGATCCAGCTACCGGAACCGGGCTGCCCACCTGACTGCTCCGTTGGGCAGCTCGGCACAATCGGCTTCGCAAGGAAAGGAGTGAAATATATAAATAAAGTATAGAAACACTTCACACAATGACAAACAGTAGGATGTGTAGGGAGTAACATGCAAAGTGACGTCAATCGCATGCCAATGATTTCCATTTATGACAACATTCCAGTTGACCATGCTTGGTTCCATTGGCCTGTCATGATGACCTCGGCGACCTAACATGACTTTTAAATGATATAGCATAAGAATATGCATCAAACAAGCCGCTAGTGTTGTCAAGAACACTTACCTTTTGCCAATATACGGGAAGCGCATCAGCGCAGATTTTTGTGGTGTGGCGCTGCGATTAAAAAAAGCACTTTAACGCCCCATAACTTCAAAAACTTTTCGGCCGATTTTAATTTGTCTTGATTTAAACAATGCGCCGGTCATTTCTAAGCAGGTACGGAAAAATGGCGCATATCGGCCAGTACAATATGGAGTTGTGTAGGGGTGGGCGGATTTCGCCATCCATCCCTCCAGGACGTGTGTTAACCTGTCATGAACTTGACCTGACTTGACCTCGGTGACCTGACATGACTTTGGAACAATGTAGCATAGAATATACATACAAAAATGTCGCTAGTGTTGCCAAGAACACTTCCTTTTTGCCAACATACGGGAAGCGCATCAGCGCGATATTTGTGGTCTGGATCTGATATATTTTTTTTAGTTTACCGACCCCTAACTCGAAACATATTCGACAGATTTTGTTTTTCTTACTTTAAACAGAGTGTCATTCATTTCTAAGCAGGTATACAAAAAAAAGACGTATATCTGCCGGTAAAATCTGGAATTATCTACGAAAAACTGGAGGGGTAGGCGGATTTCGCCCCCCCTCCAGGGCGCGTGGTAATAGTGAACAGAGGAGGGGTAGTTCTGGTAGGTCACAAGAGAGGAAGTGTCACGAGGTCAGGAGGTGGAGGATTTGGAGACGCGAACCTAAGGAAAGGGTCAGTGAGTGGCAGGTGGCAGGTGATAGGAGCGGGAGGAAGCCTACTCGAACGGCGCAACGGGCAGGCATATTAACATCGAATAGGTTCCAGGCATTGGAGGACTGCCCCCAGGATAGTATTAGTAAGGGATCAGTGCTGGTTGTAGGCGACTCTCATGTGCGACATTTAGATCGGGTATTCTGTAAAGGTAGGAGGGACAGGAGGTGCATCACCAGGCCTGGTGTCAAGGTGAAGGACCTGGCACCAGTGGTGGCACAGGTCACCGGTGATCACCAGTTTAGTAGTTATAGTACAGGCAGGGGAAATTAACATAGGTCCTGCTAGGAGTGAGTAGCTGCTGCAGAACTACAGGGCCCTTCTGGCCACCCTGAAGGGTAACAATTGGAGAGTCATTGTAACTGCAATTTTGCCTAGGGATGGAGCCTCCCCTGAGTGGAGCTCTAGGGCACTGGCAGCCAACGCCAGGGTAGGTAAGCTCTGCCATGAGTTAGGTTTCACCTTTGTAGACGAGTAGTGCAGGTTTTATGCATCATGGGGCCTCTATCAGAGGGATGGCCTGCACTTCTCCAAGAGGGTGGTCCATGTGTTAGGAAAAGTGTATGAGCATGTCCTTCAGGGAAACTAGGAAATGGGGTGGGGAGGGATGAAATTGCATTGCCAACTCACGAATATTCCAATAGTGTCAGCCAAGGCAATACAACCTCAAAGTCAGAAAATAGGGATAGCAGTAGTTCAAGGAGGCAGAGTGATAGCTCATCTAGTTATAAAAAAACTCCTCAGCATGAGGAAGCCAAAGGTGGTTATGGAGCATTTGTTAAGTGTATGATGTTTAATGCTCAGAATATCCGATCTAAATTTGATGAGTTCAAGTGTTATGTTGCTGAGGAGGAACCAGATTTTGTTTGCATTACGGAGGCATGGGTCAGTGAAGGGTATTTTGGAGATAACTTGCGGGATTATAAGATCCAGGGATGCAATATGTGTTCGTGCAATAGGGGTCAAGCAGTGAAAAGGGGTGGTGTAACGCCCTATGTGAATAGCTTATTCAGTTCTCAAAAAGTAGCAGGTGGGGATAGAAATGTGCCTGTGGAATCCATTTGGCTTGATGTCACTGTGGGGCGTTCCACGACAGATCGACAAATAAAATTTCGATTTTGCACCCCACATCTCAGATTTTGATGAAAATGAGTCTATAGGGTTATCAGCAGCCCTAAACACGCCTGTGACATTTTCAGGTCTCTCCGACTTCCGGTTTTCGAGCTACAGCCTGCGACATTTTTACATTCGATGCATACATGGCTTTGTTTGGCAGGATTTTTCCTGCTACATTGAATGATAAGTAGGTGAGTTTGTACATCAAAATGATTGAAATCCCATGCAGAATGAACGTTTATCACTATCGAAACCATAGCAATTAAATATATGTCAAATATAACACTTTAAAAAATACCAAGTTCTCTTGAGCAATTTTCCCTTCGATATTGTGATTTTGGATATTTTTTAATGAAAGAGCGTTGATTATTACCTATATTTCATCAATAAAAAAGGTGGTTATCGGCTTATAAATATTTTAAGCTTAATTTCAAACACCAACCGCCCGGCCTCATTTTACCCAATACGGCGTCGTTCAGCAACGGCCGCGGCCAGCTGCTGCCAACGGGGGATAGGGGTGCTGGCGGCTGTCTTCCGCGGCCCCGTGGGATTGAGAGGACACTATGCAGATTATTTATAAACACCAGGCAGGACGTTTTAGCACTTCATTTATTATTCACACAAATAACAAGCCGGAAAGTACATGTACATTTGCGAATGCTAACGAGATGGTACAATGAGCCTTATCAGAGGTACAAAATGCATAACTTAACATTAGCTCACTTCACATTGTAATTCGCACATAAACAAACGGAAATCAGCTGCCGATGTAGGTCACGCTAACCATTCAACCTAAATCCTGTAGCAAATCAGGCCACCATCACCTCTCTTCCTTCACTTATGGCAAGTTCTCGCACAACGACAATGTTTGCCTTCACTGGAGTTACCCTGTGTATTTTTAGAGTCCCTTTGACAGTTTTTGCCATTGACAGTCTATCGCCAAGCTCATGCCGTGTACGACTAACCTCTTCTTTCGCTACAAAGCAGCACTCGGTATGTAAATTACCCTTGTCCTGTAGCACTTTACATAGCTTTTCCGCAGTAAGAATGTGGTCCGAGTGTGTCCGCGAAAGACTGGCGCTAGCTGCAACCCTTTTCAGTGTACCCCCAACACCGTCGCACGAATTTTTCCCATGCGACGTTGCAAAAAATTCAATCGCACTGGACTCCGAAATCCTCATCATGAAAACTCACATTCACGAAATTAAACTTATTCTTGTACTGGGCAGCTGACCCATCCAAAAAATAATGAATCTTTTTCGAGTTCGGGACTATGCCTTTCACTTTCGGTACAATGTGCTGCAAGAATGTGTGCACAGCGACGGTGTCATGCTTCAGTTCATTTGATAACACGCAAAAACTGTGGCATTCAATCTTTCCAGCCTCTCGCCAATAAACAACAAACGGATGAACGGTACACTGTGGTGCGTTCCAGTGATATGACTGAATTTCGTCTTGAACTACAAAAGTATAGTTTTCTGAAAAATATAATATGATCAGTGCTTCATGCTCAGGTAGCTGCTTTTTTATATCGTCGAAATATTTGCTTTGATGCTGACTCGTGAAATGATGCCGAGTAAGTGTCACAATGGCGTCAGACAGTTTGTCAGAAACTCGTCCATAGGAAGAACAATTTCGTTCAAAGTGCAACGATCCGTGCTTAGCCACGGACTAAATCTGACTTCGTCCACCAAGTCTGAGATTTCCCTGCCTGCGCATTTAAAGTGTCGATCAAATATGACCTGACACTGTCCTGACCTGGACAGTTTTCACACTTTTGCAGCATACAGGCTTCCCTCCCGACATCACAAACCGCGTGCTTCAACAGGTCCTTGTAGGTAATGTCTTTTAAGCCCAGAGACGCTAACATTAGCTTCACGTTCTGGTGATAGCATCATACACAAACCGAATGAGTGCCGTTGCTTCCCAACAGGACACAGTGTTTGGGGCGGAGGCTGGCGAACTTCGAAAACCCAATGCGCGGGTTGCTACCGTTCTCTTTATGGAGTTGGTAAATTTCCTGCAAATTACCTCAAATCAAACGTTTCTGCTTCTTTACTTTAACCCCATTCTCATCTCTTACCGTCACATAGTCTTGTTTTCCAGGACATTTTCTACTCACTTCTGGGCCAGGGGGAGGTGGCAGTCACGTCTCCCATATCATCCTCCCGGGACGCGCGTCTCCTTTGTTGACATCCCACGCTCGGCTCCCCCTTCCCCTCCCCCCCCCGGCAGGCGTATGCGAGGCAGCGGCAGCGCGCGCGCCGGTCCGGTGAGCGCAGCGCCCGCATTCACCGCATTTGATTCGTCTTTCCAAGTCGATAACCACTTTTTTATTTATGTTTCTAGGGTAAAAACTACGCTCTTTCATATGAAGTGAGAAAAATACGATATCGGAGGGGAAAAATGTTTTTATTTCTTTTCAATTTTTTATTTGGCTAGAGTCGGCAAAAATTACGTAATGAAAGTTTAAATGGTGGCATAGTCATATTCTTCAATGTTTTGTCTTCATTTTGACGTATAAATTTGTTCAGTTACTGAAAAATTTCTCGGAGAAAATTAGCACCAAATATAGTCATGTCAGTGCAAAATGTAAAAAGTATATAGTTCATAACTAGAAAACGGTAAACCTAAGAGACTTCAAAATGGCACAGGCGTGTTCAGCGATGCTGATAACCCTATAGAACCATTTTCATAAAAATCTGAGGTGTGAGGGTGCAGGTCCATGTCGATTTGTCGTGGAATGCCCCTGTGGGAAAAGGCACCAGCAATACACTGAGGATAGGAGCTTTCTACCGATCAGGAACCCTGCCACATTCGCAGCAACTGGAACTTGATAAGGTGATTTGTGAGGAAATCAGTAGAAACTTTCGGAGGAAGTGCCTTATTCTTGGTGACTTTAATCTAAAAGGATATGAATATGTTGGTGTTGGTTCCCCATCATGCAAAATGTTTAGGAAATGCCTTGAAGAGGACCTGTTCTTACACCAGTTTGCATCGGACCCTACCAGGCATGGCTCATTCTTGGACCTTGTATTCTCGGATTTAAGTGACTTGGTTGAAGACTTGGCTGTAGGAGAATCTTTGGGAAGAAGTGACCATAACATAGTTAGATTCAAGGCACACGTAGTGGAAATTATTCAGGATAATTTGGCAAAGGTTCCAAGTTTCAACAGAGCAGACTTTGAATGCATGAGAGCGGCTTTAAGTGCCATCAGATGGGAAGAAGAATTATCCAACTTAAATGCCTGTGAAATGTGGGAAAAGTTCAAGTCTTCCTTGAAGGAAACTCAGATTAGACAAGTCCCCCAAAAGCAAAGACGCAAAAGAAGGATAGGAAAACCAGCATGGCTTACACCAGACTTCATAAAAGCAATTAAGGCTAAGAAAGCTGCATTTAGAGTGTTTAAAGAAGCTTCAAATATCGTAAATCTAAAGGCGTATCGAAAAGCTAGAGACACTGAACCAAAAAACCAGAGCAGCAAAGCGAGCAAAAGAACTGGATTTGGCTAGGAACTGTAATGGGGACAGTAAAAAGTCCTTTAGTTTCTACAAGCTGAGTAAAGTTTCTAGCATAATTGGTCCACTGGAAGTAAATGGGACTACATTGGATGAAGATAGTGAGATGGTTGAGGAACTGAGGAAGCAGTTTAGATTAATGTTTACATTGGAAGATATGACCAATCTGCCAACCATACACCATGGTTCAGTGACATGTGATCTGAAAAACAATGTTGATTTCACTGATAGTGATGTTGTTTACAATCATATCAGGAAAATACAGCCAAACAAGGCAGCAGGACCTGATGAAATGTATGCTAGGGTATTGCGGGAAGATGAAAAGGAACTGGGATTTCCACTTAGTGTAATCTTTTGTTGATCAGTTTCACAAAATGAAATTCCAACAGATTGAAAAAGGGCAAATGTAGTTCCTATTTTCAAGAAAGGAGAAAGAGGGAAAGTTGAAAACTATAGGCCAGTAAGTCTCACATCCCTAGTCTGCAAGGTACTTGAATCAATTATCAAGGATAGAATAGTTAGTTATCTGGAAGGAAACAAATTGATTCAAGATACTCATAGGTTTAGAAAAGGACGATCGTGTCTCACAAATCTCTTGGACTCTTTAACTTCGCCACAGAACAACTTTATCAGGGAAATCAGGTTGATGTAGCATATATTGACTTTAGTAAGGCCTTTGACAAGGTACCCCATAAACGGTTAATGATACAGATTCAGGTCCATGGTATTGCAGGTAGCATCTTAAAATGGATAGCGTTGTGGCTTTTAGGTAGACAGCTAAATGGTGCAAAGTCATCATGGCAAAATGTTCTTAATGGAGTCCCCTAGGGGTCAGTACTGTGGCCACTACTGTTTATTATATTTGTAAATAACATTGAAAGTTGCATAAGCAGTAAAGTTTTGAAATTTGCGGATGATTTGAAGGTCTTTAGGGCAATAACAGGGCAAAATAAGCATATCTAGCTGGAAAAAGACTTAGACGAACTTGTGAAGTGGTCCGAAGAATGGCAAACGAAATTTAATTTTGATAAGTGCAAAATCATGCATGTAGGTAAGCGGCATATGAAGACTCCATGCTTGATGGGTGGCCAAGTGCTATCAGTGACTCAACAGGAGAAGGATTTAGGTGTTATCCTTGTGTTATTCTAACACAAAATTGGGGGCATCAGAACAGACCAAGGAAGCCAGGAAGAGGGCATTGAGATGCTTGGGGCAATAAATAGGAATGTATCATGCAGAAATGAGGAAGCCATCAGGAAGCTTTACTGTGCATATGTCAGGCCACAATTAGATTACTGCATCCAAGCTTGGTCTCCTAGCTATGAAAAAGATTGTTGGCTTTTAGAGAGAGTACAACAGAGGGCTACAAAAATGCTTAATGGTATACGCAACCTGGCATATTAGGAAAGATTGAAGAATTTGAGCATGCTTCCACTTAGATATAGAAGGCTGAAAGGAGATCTCATCGAGGTCTTTAAATTTGTCCATGGTCTGGAGAGGGGATATCTTCTGGAACTGTTTGAATTTAACGGAAATGATGAAATTGAATGAAATTAGAGGTCATAAATTCAAACTTAAAGTTAACCACAGCAAAACAAGGTTAAGACAGACTTTCGTCACCAACAGGGTAGTAGAACACTGTAACCAGCTGTCAGAAACCATTGTCAGCAGCAGCACATTAAACATCTTTAAAAACAGCATAGACAATCATTATAAGAATAGAGGGCTTGCTTTTCAGTATTACAGGGAGGACTGATTGACAGATTTGGTGGGCAACTGGTTGAGTGTACTGAGTGCAACCAAGAAGGGGCCTTGTGGCTCATAGTTGCGCTAATCTTTTGTCTTTATGTCTTTATGGTTTCATGAAAAGCAGTCAATAACTCCTTCATCCTTGTCACAATGGCACTTGTCTGTTACCACGACGCCCAGTGTGTGCACATTATAATGTGGGAATTGAATGATGCCATATACCAACATTTTTAGACGAGAGGGACGATCGGTAGACCAACGTTTTTACCTGTTTCAGTACATACGTATCTGCTCCAACCTTCAGCGAATTTATGAGCAAGGCCTAGAAATAAACATAATGGTATTCACAAAACATGCTCCCTATCCCGTGCTCAGGTATAATGAGACATATACCAACAACAATGGAAGAATACCCCTGCCCAGCGTATTCCACTTGTTCGTCGGGAACCGGCACATTGCGATGCTCCACCTTTCACAGAGCATGAACAAATCTGTCCGCGATTTTTCATTTCCTTCGTCGTCAACAGCCAAAGCCTATTGGGCGAATTTGAGCGCGAACCAATCGGGCTCGGTCATAGCAGACCGGCCGGGCCATGGCTTTGCCCCCATTTTTTTGTTTGTAATTTGCCATGTCTATTCTAAACTTACTACCTGGAGCGAATTTGGCATTTGGCGGTAGTGAATGGGAACAACTTAGCTATGGATAGTCCATGCCATGGGTGATTTTCACCAGTGCTGCCCTGACGCCGACGGATCCAGTCGACTAGTTAGTGGGGGAATAAGTGGCGAACACTAAGTTGACGTGGAGGCCAATGGCAAAGCGAAGACATTTCAAAACCATCTTCATATTTGGGTGCATTCAGGCCTAATTTATCGTCCGAGCGGTGTGCCAAGATAGTCATTCACCAAGTATCCCCATCTCGCATCCTTCGGGAAGATTAAGATTACCAGTTTTGTTATTTTTTCCACGGAGAATATCAAAGGGCATGCACATTAACTTAGGCTTTTGGGAAGAACCGAAGCCATTTAATTCTTCTCCGATGGCATGGGGTTGATGTTGCAATGTCTGGCTGGGAACAGCTTTCAAGCCTCTTTTCCAATTGTCGATATACGCCGCCTGAAATCTGGTGATAACGCTAGTGCGGTTGACAGCTTGAAAATGTGGCGGGCGAGGGAGCGAATGCACCGCACGTTACCGGGTGATAGGCATGCTCAGGTTCGCACTGCTGGACTAAAAGGACCGCCTTTTGACGGAAGGAAGAACTCTGCGAATCGCCCTCCAAAGCGGGGGAAGAACGTGCGGCAGCGATATCAGAGCCAGGAGACATGTGTGTGATACACATGTCATTGCTCAATCCGGCCGTGCCGGAGACGAGCTACTAGAACTGTGCATCATATCGACTGAGATGGATGCCGACATCGGGATGCTGCCGTGTGACGGTACCGGTGTCTATACCGGGTCACACAGCGGGATGCTGCCGTGTGACGGTACCGGTGTCTATACCGGGTCACACAGCGGGATGCTGCCGTGTGACGGTACCGGTGTCTATACCGGGTCACACAGCGGGATGCTGCCGTGTGACGGTACCGGTGTCTATACCGGGTCACACAGGGATAGGGGATGCTGCCGTGTGACGGTACCGGTGTCTATACCGGGTCACACAGCGGGATGCTGCCGTGTGACGGTACCGGTGTCTATACCGGATCACACAGGGGATGCTGCCGTGTGACGGTACCGGTGTCTATACCGGGTCACACAGCGGGATGCTGCCGTGTGACGGTACCGGTGTCTATACCGGGTCACACAGCGGGATGCTGCCGTGTGACGGTACCGGTGTCTATACCGGGTCACACAGCGGGATGTGCCGTGTGACGGTACCGGTGTCTATACCGGGTCACACAGCGGGATGTGCCGGCTGTTGGAACTGTCGATCAGGCCGCCTGTGCACGGTCTGATATGCCAGCTTCAGATGAATGAGCTAAGCTTGTGCGAAGCGTTCGTTGAGCTGGATAGAAGCGCGACAAGTCCAGATTCGTTCGCCGGGCCCATTGGCAGGGTGGTAGCCGGCTGCACAGTTCAGCCATGACAATTGGCCAGATGCTGTCGTATCAGCTGACAAGGGTACAAAGTCCGATCATGTCCTTGCTAGTGCGCCAAGCAAAACTCCTGCCCTGCAGCTATGCATGTCGTGCACGCTGCCATCAGAGGAACTAGTGCGTCTGGCTCAATTCATCATTCGACACTATACAGCGATGTAGTTATATATCAAGCGGAACTCACTTGTCAGGTCGGTGCCAATAACCTATGCAAAAGCGTTGTGCTCCTAACAGAGCTCCATCCACCACAGACAGAGCTGGTGAACCCAGTGCTCTACAGCAATAGCTACTGGGCTCACTCTGCAACACTGCTTCGATTGCAATGTTGTCGGGCGAGAGTGTGACAGCTTGTGAGAGGGCGGTATCTGCAGTGGTATGATACCTGCTCAGGGACGGACACCGGGCCAAATCCCCTGTCCTGTCTCCCCGCCGTTCAAATGGACCAAGTGGACTACACAGCGATCATCGACCGGGAGAGTGAGACGATCTCCGAGCCTCCGGCACCACTCACCTTATTATGACGATCCATCAGAAGTATTGGCAATGCTCCTCTCAGCATTCCAGCGCACCCTGTGAACATTCAGGCCGCTAAGAGAGCGGTTCAGCTGGTCACCGAAGCGTCTCGGAGGGTAATCGGCGTGGGAGCCAGAGATGGCTAAGTAAGTGCGACGCTACGACACAGGAGTAACTTTCCTAATCCCTCCTGCAAGGGCAGCTATAGCTGGATCGTGCGTCAAGCCTTGCCGCTGATGGTGCAGACACTTGACACCACACGTGCGCCGTGCCCACACGTGCGCCGTGCCCACACGTGCGCCGTGCCCACACGTGCGCCGTGCCCATACGTGCGCAGTGCCCACACGTGCGCCGTGCCCACACGTGCGCCGTGCCCACACGTGTGCCGTGCCCACACGTGCGCCGTGCCCACACGTGCGCCGTGCCCACACGTGCGCCGTGCCCACACATACGACGTGCCCATACGTGCGCCGTGCCCATACGTGCGCCGTGCCCACACGTGCGCCGTGCCCACACGTGCGCCGTGCCCACACGTGCGCCGTGCCCACACGTGCGCCGTGCTCCATACGTGCGACGTGCACCATACGTGCGACGTGCCCATACGTGCGACGTGCTCCATACGTGCGCCGTGCCCACACGTGTGACGTGCCCATACGTGCGACGTGCTCCATACGTGCGCCGTGCCCATACGTGCGACGTGCTCCATACGTGCGACGTGCCCCATTGTTGTACAGTGCCAACCCGCCGTGCGGCAGAATATACCCATAATATCGCGGAATTGGGGTTTAACACTATTCATAATCATAAGACATGATCTTGGGTAGAACTGCTGCAAACACTAACCGAATATTGCAGTCACTTGCGACAGGTTTCATCTCCCCGTTACCGGCATCTTGTATAGACTGGCGTGATGAACCGGAGATATCCGACCAGCTAAGGCTCCTAAGCCGTACATGCATGTATAGAAACTGAAACTATCCTTCCGTTCAAGTTAGTAATCAAGGCTGACATTGGTTTGACCATTCAACACAAGGTAGTGGGCCTACAATCCTGTAATACTTAACCAAATAAATAAAACTTAGTAGTAGATATTTTGCTTGTGAAGAGAATTACACGGAAAAAGTAGCGTGGAAATATCTACTGTAGCTGTTATGTGGAGCTTTGTGACGCTTTTCGTTCATAATATTTGACCGTGTATTTCTTTCAGCCAAGCTTTGCAACTTTGAACGACAACATTATAGCGAAGTGAAGTCAAAATATAATTACATGCATCATGTTTCGTGGAACATTTGATTAATGAGTAGTTTAAGTTCAGAAAGACTCGTTCGAAGTAACTAACCTTATTTGACCTTAGCAGCCATTGACCTTTTGAAGGTGACCTAAAAACATCGTTAGTAGCTGTTTGTGTTTGTTGCATACCATAGTGTCCTGTTTGATGCAAATTTTCGCGCTCATGTGCATCGGTGTGCAATGCGCAAGTACCGAGGCTCTGCAAAGCCAGCTTTGACCTAAATACTTGGGCTAAGTCTATATTTGTGGAAGCTAAAACCGATGCGCCAGGGACCAGCGCGCCGCGGAAGAGACAGCTTCCGGCCAGTGTAATCCTGCGGCAGGGGTTCGTCCTGTCGGTCTGCCCGCCTGCCGGTCGATGAACTCAACATGCTTATCAGGTCCATAGATAAGACGTCGACCGGCTCCGGCTGTCTCCGGCCTGACATGGCGTCAATGTTATCCACCACTGCCATTTCCGCGAACGTCAGCTGTCGTGGCTGGCTGGCAGGACTACGGCCGAGCTCGGCTCGAAAGCACCGTCAAATGCACTGCGAGAGTCGATGCACGAGCGAGTAAGTCTCCTGGCTGAGTGGATTAGGATCGAGGCTTTATAAGTTGCACCTATTCATATTTGGAAGTGTTGTGGAGTAGTTATATATACACTTAAAAGGCCTTATAGCATTTCATCGTTTTAATGACATTGGTACAATAATTCGGACGTTGACACAAAAAGGTTTGTCAGTGCGTACACGCAGTGTGTACTATACACAGCTACCAGGGTACGCCCTAATCCCTTCCACATCTTATACCAGAAGAACGGACACTAAAACACACCAAATGGTCGTATCGTCGGTTCACACACGGTCGTAAAGACGACCACACCTAATGCACACGTTCGTAAAGACGTTTAAACTCAACAAAATGATCCCCCACGAAGCATGCTGGAGGGAACTTGACTGCTGATATCTCTTAAATGTAATTAGCATGCCGTAGAGAATGAAGCTACCTGTCGGTGTGGATTCGACTATATGATGTTAGGTCGTTAGAAGCCAAAGTCGTTAGCTCAGGAGCGGTATGGCAGGGTCGACGAGACCGCTCACGTTCACCTTTGTCATGCCAGTTGACAGGAGCTTCTCCCAGCCTTCGGTCTAGTTGATAATCAGGAAGCCTTGAAGCATAGCTGAGCATCAGCAAGAACTACATTTCAATGTCAGATCATGCCTGAAAACTACGGATGAGGTTTCATGATGAGGTTAGCAATTTCCTTGACCTCCCAAAAGATTTTTTAGGTGGCCTTACGCGTCAACTACTTTTCCCAGAAGCTTCGCACTTTCACAGCGAAACTGCCGTCTGGGTAGCTTAGTTGGTTTTATTGCTGACCTGCATTGTTCTAAAAAGACCGATTTCGAGTCGCTCCACACAGTCGCGTTCAACCGCCGGCTGGGAGGATCAGCTGGCAGGTGGTCCGATAAGGCCGGGGACGAGCTACCGTGGCGGCCGGCTCAGTGCATTGATGGCATGTAAACACTCGGATCTCAAAATTATGCTGTTAAGCTGGAATTCACGAATCTGGTGGCGGGCCCAGGGTTCACGCAACAGACGGCTTGGCAACAGGACCCTAGTCCATAAAGTCATCCCAGCAAGAATTAGGACTAAATTTAGAAAGACACACAAGTGATAAAAAGAAAACTTAATCAGCTCAGCATGAATAGCAATATTAATGAGGCTTTTGGAGAACAATTTATGGATCATTTTTCGTGACAGCTTGAGCTAATATATCGAACTCGGACAAGAGTTGGCAGCAGGTTGGTCGTTTGCATGGAATAATATACCCCTATGTATCAGCACAGTACCTATTAATCACCGTTTTGGAGATATTTTGGACACATTTTGGAAATGTCTTCTGTTATCAGAGTAAGTTCCCACCGCCTAGTTACTCAGAAGAACCCCGGTTTGTCCATACTAATTTTTGCAGACAAGACATGACGGTAGGCGAGAGACGTGCTGAGAGATTACCGGCCAGTGGTGCCCGATCAGACCAAGTGCCTCCGAGTGCCACCAACCTCTCAACCAGGGCCGGAATAACCAAAACTGAATCTCGGAACGAAAGACGTGGCCTTGTCGATGACCTCATAAGAGGATGCTATACGATTCATTAATACTGATGGTACAATGTATACCATTGATGGACTTTGGAACACGGGAGTCGGCGACGAGCTGCAGCGTGTCTGATTCTCAAGTTTTCTGTACACGACACTGGGTGTTGGCACTCCTTGATCAATAGTACACAGGTGGATGCTCGAGCGGTTCGAGCTGGTTCGAGCGTTTAATGGGGAAGGCTATTCAGCAATGCCTAGCCTGGCCGTCGCTTGTTGAAATGTATCCACCCACAGACAGGTATTCGACGTGACTAACCCCGCTCAGAACCTAAGTCATGGAGGGCGACTGGTGACGTCACAGATGTCCGTGCTGGTCACATAGGGTCTGTTCCGGCGACCTCATCCGGAATAAGTTTGCTCTCATCGAACCTCCACCGGATGAGACAAATCTAATCAGTCCGGTCGGCGGTTGAGGAAGCGCAAGCTCGGAATACGACAAACGTGCCGCAAGAGTGGCGTTCATACTGAAATAGTTGTTTAAACTGACTTAGGCTGGAAACACAGTCGTTAAGTTGTAGAAGTCGCACTTTATTTTTATTTAAGAACTTTTTTTTAATGATATCCAAAAGACATGGGATGTGTGAAGGATATGAGCAGTCAATCATGTTTCATGTCACCTACTACACAACTGTGTCTCCAATGCAATTCTCGAGCATCCAATATCCAAGTGGAAATTGCAGATGGGCGTTTTAAATTTGATGGTAAAATTGTAGGTTCAGACATGCATGCCAATTTGCATTCCTTTGAGGGGGCATGCTTACTGGTATGCGTCCATGCTTTTTCTTTGCATCCATGCATGTATCAGTTGCTGATGGAGGAGCTTCGTGTGCCCCCCACATGGGAAGGTGGCTTCCCTCCGACGCACGGGCTTTTAATATTGATGAAAAGTACTTGGGGGCATGTGAAGGCAATGGCCAGGTAAATGGATTGGTTGGGCACACTCCATAGGGCCCAACGCTAGCAGTTAAATTATTGGGGAGGGAAAACCAACATTAATTGGCACTTGCCCACTCAAAAATGCATGAGAAATACACCACACTTCTCGAATGCCCCTCGCTAAACGGTCTTTCATCCCAAGGTGTCCCTTCAGAGTAAAAGACGCTCATTCAGTATGCTCCAGTGCAGTCCCCTTCCCCCGATGAATGAATATTGCACTGAAGGAAGGCGTCGAGGGATTACCGCAACAGCGCCCTCCAGACGAGTCCCTGCCACCACAGAGTTTTAAAATGTCTGGATCTCCACCCCTGCAATAAATGCTTTTGGAGCTCTTGAAACAGCACAAGCCATCGTCATCTATTGTTCGTCAGCTTCCAGATCCGAGTCAAAATCAGAAAACATAGCTTGCAACGTGTTATATTCATCCTCCAATAGCTGATGTACAATGGGATTCATTGGACTTTCACAACAGCAACCAAGTATATCAATCAATAAAAATATTCACACTGCAACGTGCAAGATGCCAACGTGCAAACGACCGAAAATGCCATCGATTTTCACATACGCGTCAAATAAGACAACAACCATATCACCGCCAACAGCTGATTGAGGGACAATACTCTACCGGCCGTTCCCGCGCCTCAAACTGGAAGACCTCTTCTGGCCGAAGCTCCACCTACTCCGGATAAGGTCGCCGGAACAGACCCATAGTTCAGCCGACCGGTCGGCGTTCCCCGCCAGCAGCCGCGGCTAAAGGCAGGAGTCGCGGAGCGTTTGATTCGTACATGATATTGATCCGAGTGCAATGCGCAGTACACATACATTACTCGCACTTATTCACTTTATGTCCATTGCATGCACACTCATGTAATTAACTACAGGAAAAATTGTATTTCCATCACAAGGCTTTGGAACCTCTAACGTCTAGCAAAGAGTGTGAGGGTGTGGGAGCAGATAACGTTCTGTTCGATGTGTTCTTGCATCTCTAATTGGGCTAATTAGCAGTGTTTCTTAAAGGCGGCGGTCTTAGGCTCCGCCCCTCCCCATGTTTGCACATACAAGTCTGCTAGCAATGCATACATCATGCTTTGATATGAATACTATGGCATTTGAATAGAAAGCAGGGCCGGTGGCTGCAGAAATTGATTTGAATGATTTATGAGAGTCAATGAAGGCTAATTTTCAAGTCTGTGTGAATATCTTATGATCAAGTTAGATCTAACGGATCGTATTCCCACTACTTTGCGGATCAGTCGCTGTGTAGGATAAAGGGAATGCATTACCTGTCAGTACACAACCTTACGAAGTTAGCTGTCACACGTGAAAATGCAACACATCGCCAATCACTTTTTTTATATATATATATATATATATATATATATATATATATATATATATATTTATGCATATGTATATATGCATATATATATAAATATATACATATATATAATATGTGTATGTGTGGGTGTGTGGGTGTGGGTGTGGGTGTGTGTGGGTGTGGGTGTGGGTGTGGGTGTGGGTGTGGGTGTGTGTGTGGTGTGGGTGGGGGTGGGGGTGGGGGTGTGGGTGTGTGGGTGTGGGTGTGTAGGTGTGTGTGTGTTCGCGTATGTGTTTGTCAACCCTGGATGAAGCCTACGTCGCAGGGAGATTCGACTCACCCCAGGGAGGACAGTATCAGGGACTGTTCGGGAGATGACCACCGTCGGCGTGATGGAGGGACGCCCGAGACGCGTCAGGCAGCTCGTGATGTGAGCGGCGATTCGTGCGGCGGTCGGGCGGCCGAGCCGTGCCGCGTCGACCATCGATTCGGCGGAGGCGCGCGTGCGGCGGCCGGCCTTCGCGCGGGGCAGTCTTGCAGCGTCGCCGCCGACGGGCGGCCGCCGACTGGTGTGGTGACGGATGGCCAGCGCGGAGCGGCCGCCGGTGCCGCCCGGTCAGCGCTGTCGACACGGCCGCGTGCCCCGCCGCTAGACGAGCCGACAGGCCGGCTGCACGAGCCGACCGCACGAGGTGACAGGACGGGCAGACCAGGTGAAGGGACGACCGGACGAA